>OZ010797.1:381400990-382600990 GCA_963932465.1 Maratus speciosus | reverse complement strand
AATCAATTTAGCTTTTCTTATTTTATTGTGAATGCATTGTATTCTCAAATTCAGAAGTGTTGGTAGTTTTCTCTTCATAAGTTGTGAATGGTTGAGGATGTTGTTACTGTTAAATAATTAAGGTTTAATTTCACATTTCTAATAGTAATTTTTTGATTTACTTTAAGTTAGTTTATGCATTTCCTCTTTGTTTTGTTTTTATCTATTGGTAATTATTCTAAGAGATTTTTTTAAATCAAATTAGTATCTTTCTAAGCATATTGCTTATTTTTATTTTTCCTCTTTTTGTAACAACATCCAGGTTTTGGTAAACTGTTCACACCTTGTTTAAAAATTTAAGGTCAGGCTAATATCATTAGTGACAGTTAATTGAGTAAATTAAAAGTGGAGTGTAATTAGAAGAAGAGAAAACCACCCAACACAAAAGACTTTCAGAACAGGGAAGAGTTTCTACGGTTTTAAAATTCAGATTTGATAAAAATTGTCCGTCGGCAGTGTGTTAATATAATTGTGTATTTATAGCATTCTAAACAGAGTGCTAGCTGGCCCTTACAACGGTTATAATACGCGGTTATTTTTAAAGTTTTCTTCGAGGTATACTGTCTGTCTTTTCTTTTAGATAAACATTTGAATTATTCTTTACATATCTGCTTTTTTTTTTATTCCATACTTATGCCGCTTTCCTGGAATATATTAGCGAAAACCCAGGCGTCCTCCCCATGGAACTATACTTTCGTCTATTACAATGTTTTTGCCAGGTTTAACAGGATATTCAAAAGTATCAACAGTTGCTTCAACAATATTTCGAATTTGTTCAACCGATCTTCAGGTGCTCTGGTATTGTCGGAAAAAATGTAAAAGAATAAGTATCAACTAGAAAACAGGAATTCTGCTTTTTCAGAATTTAGTGTCGCCAACGATGAAAAAAAAAATATATGTATATATAAATAGTACAAATCATATTTCAATTTTAAGACTTAAAGCACACACTTTTATTTTTATGCAAAAGGACATCATTCGCATCTGCTTAAGTATTCCACATTTACGATCCACTCTTAAACATCTAAAGTAAAGCATGCATAGGATGTCACTATCGCAAAATAATACACAAATACAGCAAAAAGATGCCGTCATTAAAGAAACTCGCCAAAAAACCCGGCTATCTAATGATTCATAGGCCTTAATTTGTTTGTAACATTAATATAGATAACTTAAAATTAAATATAGTTTATAATAGCTCCATGTTTTAAAAGAAATTATTCGTTTGTATTTTTTCAAAATAGCACGCATTTTCTTTCAGTTGTTATGAGAAAATGACAACAAAAAGATATAATTGCTAATTTTCAACTATTTTCTCTTTACTTTCTACATAAATGGAGTACTTGATTTGCCAAAATTAAACAAATGGTGCTAAAAACTACAAAAAAATTAATATTTTAAAAATCAGTGGAGATACAGTTTTCAAACAAATTGCATTTAAAAGAACTTTTTTTTTTCCAATACGACGCTATAAAAATTGAAAATGTGCGATGCTTAGAAATTTTTAAAAATGCTATAGAGTATTTAATTGTACAATAATACATCTGATTTGTTTATTGCTGGCTTCTGTAAGGTAACGTTATTTTTTGGACACAAAATAAGCTGGGAGAAAGAAATAGCATACCGTACCGGGGGCTAATAAAAAAGGATCACGTTTCATGGCATTTTTTATGCTCGAGTTCGCATACATGCCCCTTTTAGACCAACACAGACAGCTATTTTTTAGTTCTACCTCACACCACTTTCGCAAAACAAAAATCTTTGACATACAGTTTGAAAACATTTGCAAGAGAAATATACTAAAAAATTTATATTTTTTAAATAGTGGTGCGAATAGAATAGAACAATAGTCGTCTGTGGCAGTTCTGTCAATATAAATTCCTGATAATTGCGCTCTTTCTTGCGGTAGATAGTTCTTTTCATTATCATCGTTAGTCTAAATATGTATAATACGTGGAGGTTGTGCTGTCTTAACCCTTAAATGCCGCAATTACTTTTATCTTTAAAATAGAGATATTTCATTTCTCACCACTTTTTAAAAATAGAAATTCTTGTCTCATCTGAACGCGGTGTTTCTGCCATCAAAGAAAGAGAATATTTCTCTTCGCAATTACTGGTGTGCAAATGACAAACGTTTTGGAAGATAGTATGTTGCCAGAAGGCAACACTAAGCATTTAAGAGTTAAGTGTAGTCAATAAAATCATGTTTCTAAGTAATTTGTTCACTCCTTACAAACTTTCAGACATTTAGAATCAATTCTGCTTGTTATATTCGAGTTCAATTCAATAAATATGTGAGGGGCGGGTCATTAAATACAGGGTCTAAATAAGCGACAGTACCGCGACGCCAGATAAAGCGAAACACGAATTCGAGCGCCGTCTCACAGCGAAAAACATGAATATTGGCGCCGGCGTGAACGTGTTAATGATACATACACGAAAAATGTGTATAATAGTGTCGAAAAATTTCTACATTTTTTTAATTGCAGAACTTTTTTCAGCCTGCTCTAAACAGTTCAAATTTCAAATCGTTTATAAACATTTCAAGTATAATCGAACCCGGTTAAGACGTATTTCAAGAGAGTGGACAAAAGTCGCGTATTAACTGCGATTTGCATAACGTTGCAGAAACTGGGCTTATTTAAACATCAAACCATGTAAATGGACAATAGAGCTTCCATTTATATGTTTACGGTCGAAAATTGTGTATTTTACGTACATTTAGATTAATTCTTAATTGTATTCAGCTTTAACTTATGGTTTCTTATTATAAAACCGATTGGAATAATAACTGAAAATAAATATGGGTTCAATCATGGCTGTATTGTCGATTAATCCGTTAGAAACAAAAATAAAACTAGAAAACAGTAATTCTGCTTTTTCGGAATTTGGTGTCGCCCCCGATGAAAAAAAATATATATGTATATATTAATAGTACAAAACATATTTCAATTTTAAGTCTTACATCACATGCTTTTATTTTATGTAAAATGACGTCATTCGCATCCGCTTAAGGATTCCACATTTACGATCCACTCTTAAACATCTACAGCAAAGTATGCATAGGACGTCACTATCGCGAAATAATACACAAATGCAGCAAAAAGATGCCGTTATTAAAGAAACTCGACAAAAAACAAAACAAACAAAAAAAAAAC
This sequence comes from Maratus speciosus, assembly GCA_963932465.1. Taxonomy (NCBI): domain Eukaryota; kingdom Metazoa; phylum Arthropoda; class Arachnida; order Araneae; family Salticidae; genus Maratus; species Maratus speciosus. Next base: position 382,597,793 of record OZ010797.1, on the reverse strand, counting down.
AACAAAATTCGGCTGCCTATTGATTTATAGGCCTTCACTTGATTGTAACATTAATATAGATACTTAAAATGAAACATAGTTTATAATAGCTCCATGTTTTAACAGAAATCATTCGTTAATATTTTTTCAAAATAGCACGTATTTTAATTACATTTTCTTTCGGTTGTTATGAAAAAATGACAACAAAAATATATAATTAATATTTTAGAACTATTTTTCCTTTACTTTCTACGGAAATGGAGTACTTCCGTTACCAATATTACGAAAATGGCTCCAAAAACTACAAAAAAATTAATATTTCAAAATAAATGGAGATGCAGTTTTAAAACAAATTGCATTTAAAAGTACTCTTTTTTCCAACACGACGGTATAAAAATTGAAAATGTTTGATGCTTAGAAGTTTTAAATTTTGCTATAGAGTATTTAACCGTACTGCTTTGTTTTACGGCTGGCTTCTGTAAGGTAACGTTATTTTTTGGAGACGACGCAAAATAAGCTGGGAGAAAGAAATAGCATACCCTACCGGGGGCTAACAACAAAGATAATTTTCTGGCTAGACTAATTTTATTAACAGAAAAAAAAATATATATATATATATATTGAATCTTTGAAGCACAATTCAGTTATTAAAATCATATTTAGCATTTGTGAAAATGAATACCATTACAATATGTCCTTCATTTATTTTTATAATTAGAAAAAAAAACTATCCGTATTACTCTTTGTGTAAAAAATATTCTTAGCATAGTAAAAAGTAAAGAAGACACAGAAATCATAAAAGAATTATTAAACTACAGCTTTATTTGTTTAATTTTTTCAAGTTTAATTTTTCTTTCGCCTTTAATATGCGTTGCAAAACATAATAGTGGTATACACTCTAAAATTAGGAGGAGTGAAAAGTTCACTCTTTGAAAGAGTGACAGGCATTTTCACTCTTTTTGGAGTGCATTTTGTAAAAATACACTCTTTAAAGAGTGGAATTTTCCACTCTCTAAAAAGGAGTGAAATCTCTCACTCCGTTATCGAGAGTGAAGTAGTCACTCCTGAAAGAGTGACTTACGTATGCATTGCTTATCAGACAATCAGAACAGCAAGGCGACAACGTCCTTGTAAGATAAGAAAAATGATCACTTTTTCTTATCTTTCACCGCCACTTTATCGATCACCGCCATCTTAGGATTAACAGATTAGGATATCATTAACACATAAGGTAAGTCTTATTTAATTTTAACCATTTATTCGTGTAGATATGTCTGATTATGAGCTAAATAGTTGTATGTTGTATAGAAAAAGATTGATCGAGGTGTGTTATCCTGATTTCTATTCCTAGAAAATTGATTTCCTAGACAAGGGATTGTCTTATACTTCTTCATGTAGCGGTTTGAAATTAGAGATCTGCACGAACCGGCCCGCGGCCCGATTTTCATTCACGACACTCGAGCCTGTCCGGTCCTGGTCTCCACTCCTTTCGGACCGGGCCCAGACCATACTTTTTTCGGAAGGCTCGGGCCGGACCGGGCCTAACTCATTTATTTCTGTACAGAGCCAGGACTGGCTTCATTCCTAGTCTTCACGGCTCAAAATTTTCTGTCTTAGTTTTGACCCAGCCTGTATGAAAATCATTGTCTCAGCGTGACCTGGTCCTTTCAAAAGTCAGTTAAATTAGGCCTGGACCAAAAATTTTTGCAAACAATGCTTACATTTTTTAATAGCCATTATCCTACACTTAAACATTAAAATTTATTCTTTTTAAAGAACAGTAGATTTTTGCGCTTATTAAAAATAGCTAAATTAAAATATAGAAAACGTGTGAAAAGAACCTGCCTATGGCGGAACCCTGTTTTAAACTGAAAAACGTGTTGATCCATGCAAAAATAATACACTAATACGTAAGAAAAGAATATATCATACATTTATACTTGCTAAGAAGGGAACTTGTCTATAACGCATTTTTTTTCTATTCAATTCCTTCTTAGAAGATTTTACTGTGTAGCATTTTTTCAGATTTTAAGCACTTCAATACATGGAATATGGTTTAACAATAATATTAAGGATTACTGAAACATTTTATTTGCATACAAGAAATAGAGATTCATTAAAAAAATATATATCGCAGCCTGATGCATTTCTATAAACATGAAGATTATAAACATAAAAAAAGTTAAGATAAATATTTTTGGCCAGAACTACTCGTACGAGACAAATTTTTAACCAAATCGACGTAAAAATCAATGCTTTGTAGACATTCACTCGGGCCGGCCGGTCTCGGGCCGAACTTTTAATTTTTGTATCGGGCCGCGCCGGGCCGAATTTTTTTCTATAAGTCGGGCCGGGCGCGGGCCTGGAAATTTCGGCCCGTGCAGACCTCTATTTGAAATATAATTGTTTTAACAATTGAAAAACACACAATGCTTAGCAAAACATAATCAAAACTTCATTAATTCGGCCAATGTGAATTAAAAAAAAATAGTCTAAATATTTTATTCTTTTCATTCAATACTTTTGCCAACGATCGACTGCTTTGCAAACGAAACAGATAATTTTTTTCATTATCTGTTTCGTTTGCAAAGCTGACTAACTCGAAGACATCTAGATTTTGTCAATGAGTCAAGGCCGTAGCGAGAAAATCATTTCGGAGGGAGATTTAGGGTCATGAATATTAATCTTGACTTATTTTAGATTTCTTTTTTACTGATTGAAGACAAGTGTTAGAGTTTAATTAAGTTTTGTTGTGAATTCAAGTAATTCAATGTAATATAATTTCAAAAGATACTTTAAGCCTTTTTCATTGCAGATGAAAAATGCTTCTTCAGTGACGTATTGAAATTAGTGCCAATTAAATTAATATTTGACATTTTACACATTTTTTTTCAAAAGTTTTATTGCCAAAAATGTCTTTCAAGTGCATTTTCAACCATTTTTGGCTAAACCATTGTGACAGTTTGTATCGGGCTTTTGTAATAATTTTATTTTTACAGCGTACGATTCTGAAAAATCGTATGAACTTTAAATATTTCTTAGAAATTGCTTTCATTTTTTCAATCTATTAACAGAATCAAACAAAAAAGATATGCTCGCATAGAATTTTGATTTTTGAATTTTGACTGTTGTTGAATTTCGAATTTTTGTCGTCTTAACTGATAGTTAATGACATATTTATAGTCATCTCCACAAAATTTCGAGGGGATCAAACCCTGATGATCCCCCCATTGGCTAGGGCCTTGCTTAGAGTACTTATTATCATTATTATTGTTTCGGAGTTAAATAAGATATTACGAAAAGGTTGGTACATTAATTTTTTCAAACTGTATGTATAGCATTTTTCTGCGGTTTATGATTTTAAAATTTTGAGACTGAGTAATAAAAAAAAAAATATGGACATTCTGCATCAGTTATTAAATTTCCTTCAATTTAAACGCATTTTCTACGTTTTCGATACACGTAATTTTTGGCACTAAAAATAAAACATGATATTTAAGCATTGAAATAAAATGTTCTTTATGCCTGTTTTGAAGTTTATCGATAGCTTTAGTATATTTTTAAAAAGGTCATACATACTTACATAATATAGGACTGAATATTTTTTTAAAGAGATTAATAACTACTTTTTTACATTAATTTTTTTTCAAACGATAAGAACTTTTCATATGCAGTCATTTACTTTATTTTTATTAAAATTCATACATATACAGATAAATGTAATGTGTTTATTTTTATATTGATTTTTTTCTATTTCCTAGGCCAATCCTTCCTATAAAGCATATGAAATCTATGTAGCTCATATTCACAAAATACAATATCTACGGGAATAAAAAATTTAAATTAAATAAGGCTTACCGTGTCGTTTCATTAATAAGTATTGTTTTCAGCAATAATGGGCGAAAATTAGAAATCATGATTAAGTTAAGGAATATGTTTAAAAGAAAAATATATACATATTCCAGAGAACTTAAAAATTATAATTCATGATCATATTAAATAAAATAAAAACAAATCACAGCGGATAAAAAAAATACACATTCTTAATAGTTAAATCATGCTTAGAACTCATTTTAAAAAAAGAAGTGAGTTTATAAGCATTGTTTTCTAAGTGAAAAAATGAAAAGTATTTTAGAACAATAGGACTTTGCAAAAATAGCAATTATTCACGGAAAAAGTGCGGTAAAAAGATAGGAATTTATATTTAAAAAAAAAATTAAAATGAAATCAAACATTGTTAAAGATATAACATCCACCTATTAAAAAGTTATTTATAAAACTTTAAAAGTAATATCTTTATAGGGCATGCAATAAAAGCAAACACAAAGGATAAGATTGGAATAAAATATATTAGTTTGTTTCTGTCAGTTATCTAATTGAAATTCATATCTAAATTTAACTGATTTTTCCTTAAAACTTCAATTAGTGTTACAAACTATGAATTAAATAAATATTGCTAATAAAGTATTTTATTCCAATCATTATCATGCTTGTATCTATTTTCATTGCATACTGAAAAAGACGTGATTCTTTTAAAATGCCCATAAAAGCAAAATAAAAAGAGAAAAACTACCAGGTGTGAAAAACCGCACTCTTTTAACAAGAGTGAATAGTCACTCCTCCGAAAGAGTGATTATCCACCCTTGTTTAGAGTGAATATTCACTTCCCAGGAGTGACTATTCACTCTTTCAGAGAGTCAAATATTTCACTTTTGCTCAGAGTGAATTGTCACTCTAAAGAGTTTGGGCATATTTTGACTCTGCGATAGAGTGACTATCACTCCTTTTTATTTAGAGTGTAACGAACATTTAAAACGTTACTAGCAACAATTATAATCATCTCTAATCATAATAATTTTTAAGACGTATCTGAGCATTCTGAATTCGCCTATCTCTCACTACTAGAGTAAAAACACACACGGAGCTAAGAGACAAAGAATGTCACAGGACACGGGATCAAAGAAGAATTGCAGTGTTGCTAACTTAGCGTTTTTTAAAAAATTCAAATATCTACCACTATTTCCGATTAGTAATGTTTGCTTTAATTAGTCCGTTATTAAATAAAGTAAATATTACAATTCGGAAACTGTGTTTTTTAATCTGAATAAAAAATTCCGCTAAATTAGGAACACTGGAGAAAATAGAAGGTATTAGCATCTTGATCTATGAATTCGCCTCTTAACGCTCTCGCTGCGTAATTGTTTTATCAAAATAGCTTCAAAAATTGCGTATTTAACTCCTTCGCGACGAGCAAGAATTTTTATTCTTTTGCCACCGGTTTTTCAAAACAAAAATTTTCGTCTGATTCAATCGGGAAATTTCTCCGATTATATAAGGCAAAATTTAGAATAAAAAAATAACTAGTAGGAATGATCAAGGAGAGTTAATTAGACGAAAAAATGCATCCCCGATGAAATCTCAGGTTGCCCAAATTTTGCTACTTTTACGTTGCCCGAGAAACTCTCGGGTTGCGCAAAGAGAGGGTTAACCCCTTGAGGGTCGGTTGGATATATTATATCCAATTTTATTAAACTTTACTTTTCTAACTTTGGTGGTAAAGTGTCGTAAAATTGCTTTTCCCTATTTTGCAATAAAATTTTTGAAAGATTCCGGTCTGAATTCGACATTGCAGTAACGCAATAACTTGCCCCTCAAAGGGTTAGCGTGATTTTTTTACTTCAAAGGACCAAAAATCTATCGCGTACAAAACTGGATCGCGTAATAAATGTTCGCGTATTAAACGTGATATTTTTGCATTAACCTTATGGGCGCTCTTCAAGGGACCAGAAATAATCCGCGTATTCAGGGCCGGCGAAAAATCGCCATCGGGCAAACGGAGCAGCTGCCCAGGGAACTGCGACAGTTGAAGTCTTGTTAGGGGCCCTGTGCTTCTCTATACAATTTGAAATAACGTTATCCTGTGTAAAGTAATATTATTGCTCTAAATTTGCCTTTAGTATTTATTTTTTTAGTACTTTTCGGTTAGCCGGGCGCCAGTGTCATATATACATATATATGTATATATAAATGTATGTATTTATAGATATATATTTACATATACCTGTATGTGTTTATATACAATATATGTATATGTATATATATGTATATTTACATATATGTATGTATATAAATATGTATATAAAACACTGGCGCCCGGCTAACCGAAAAGTACCATTTTTTTTTTTTTTTGCGAAAATAGGTTAGTATTAATTTTATTTTTTGCTGCCAAAGTTGATATAATTGTCGGGGAATGTATAGATGTGAGAATACTGAAAGTAATCTTAAATGTAAATGATAAATATTAAAAAAAATATTAAAGGATAGAAGATTTTTAGAAATAAAAAATAATTATACACATTACATAGGAAAGAATTTGCATGTTAGTTTTCATACATTTTATACTCTATATTATTCTATGATAAATACAATTTTAAAAAAAATGTTTTTTATTACTGTAATATTGCAGTCAAAGAAGTTGGGCCCCGCAAAATAATTTGCCAGCGCACCGCGCGACATTGCGCCGACCCTGCGCGTATTAAGCGGGATCACCTATTAACCGGGTCCGACTATAGTTTAGCTTGTAGAGCCCTCCAAACACGTGCACTTGAATTATGGTCACCAGGTTTATTTAAGGTTAATAGTTGCCTCTGGCGGCCAGTTTCGTCTCTCTTAAAAGTATGCTAAACATTGCAACATGTTACTTTATTTATAATTTAATTTGTTTGCTTAATCCTTCGCCAAATCGGATGTTTCTAACCGAGAAGTCAAGAATTCTTTAAGATCATGGCAGCATTTCATATATCTGTTCATGTTATTTCATTTGTCAAAACCGCTTAACTCACTTAGGCATTTTGCTTCATGTCCGTCTGCTTATCAATTGCAATAAGTTCACTAATGCGGAGATTTTAACATATTAAGTAATCTTCCGTAATTGGGTCCTCTGCCAATTGGTGTATTTTAGCTAATACGGCACCTAAGAGATCCAGTGTCAGGATCAACAAAATTATTGTGAATTTAGCATTTAAATTACAAAAATTTACTGAAATATGTTCGTAGCCTGCATCTTACACACACACAAAAAAATATTTATGTATAATTCCACGTTACAATTTTGATGCAGCTTTTTGATCATCAAATAAGTCAGTGTTTCTCATCCTTTTTTGGTTGATGGCACACTAAAAATATCTGGAATTATTTGTGGCACACCTGGATATAAAAAATTGTAAAAGTTGTATGATACAAAAAGAAATACTTATCTACCAAATTTATTCAACGAGTGGGCTGAGTCTGTTTTCTTGAACAAACTAATTCAAAACGGCGTTCCAAAGTCACCATACAAGTTCTCATTTCATCGTCAACTTTCTCGCTTTTGCGACTTGATTTCTGTGAATGATCAAAATAAGGGCTCGCAGCGTTCCTAAAATTTTCCCACTTTGCTACCACTATTTTAAAGCGATAATCTTTATTGTGTAATTCCGTTATAGATGTTAAAGGAATCTACCAGGAAGAATTTTTATTCAAAATACCGGTAGCAAAGTAGGAAAATTTTAGGAACGCTGCGAGCCCTGGAAAATCCAAATTCACAGAACTATGAAGATGCAAAAAGCAAAAGAATTTTAATAGCTTTCAAACTGATTGCAATGTATAAATTTTTGACAGAAAGCCAAAACTCATCCAAATTTTTCTCGAGGAATGTTGAACGGTAAAACTTATTATTTCTCAAATCAATGAGCTGTTCTTTTTCTGTTGTTGCCAAATTTGGTGTCTTGCAAATTAAAAATGGGTTCATTAAACATTCATATTCGCCAACTGAAAGCGAAGGAACTTAGGTTTATAGTGAGGCTTGTAGTTCGTCAATGGTGCTTATAACTTCGTCTGCAGTTTTCCTTTTCGACTAAGATTCATTGACATTCGGAAAGCAATCAAAATTTCTTTCTGATATTTCAGATTTCCACAGTGTTAATTTTTCTTTAAATGATTTCAGTCTTGATGTTGATGTGACGATATTCTCGGATGGACCTTGAAGACAAGGGAGGAGTGGCGCCCTGGAAACACTGGGTAAAGGAGTGAACAAGGAAGATAGCACGTTATAAATAGAAAATATCGTATCGTTGATACGAGACCATGCAATTTTAATTATTTGTCAAACGCCCTCGCGGCACATTTGACAATCTCTCATGGCACACTGATGTGCCACGGCACACAGGTTGAGAAACACTGAAATAAGTGCTAAATGGTAATATCCACTTCAGCATCAACGGAAAATGTAAGTTATCTCTCTATTCTAAAAAAAAGTAACTACCGCTGTCACCGCCGCCGCCGCCGCCGGTTTTGAATTTTTTGTGACCGGAGGTCTTTCTTCGATAATATTGAGAAAAATAATGCATACAAAAATATGAAAATCAGTGGTTTTATACAGAAATGTTTGATAAACACGCTGATGCAGACAGTTTTCAAATCGAAGAATTATTTTAAGAGATATTTAATGCTAAAGTTGGACAAAATTGTTCCACTAAAAAAGTTTTATAGCAGCAAAAACTATACATGGCAGTGTAATCATTTTTAGATCATTTTATGCGTTAGAATTTGCCGGAGTGCAGATTGCATTAATTTTTTTATTTTGACTCATTTTTTCAGGTTTTATTTCTATTTTAAATTCAAATTTTCAGCATTTCTAGAGATATTTTTTACAGATTTCAGAAAATTGTACTAATTTAAACTGTTGCCAACTGTATAAAAAGCGCAAGCAATAATGTTTGCTTCAAATTAAAAATTTATTTACACGTGACTATTATAAACAGGAAAAAATCTTTCAAATTAGAATTAAATAATTACGTATAAAAAGCAGGAACTTATTAAAAATTACGTCATAAAAAGTATATACTTGAATTTTAAAAGAGAAAGGATATTGTAAAATAATAAATTCATTAACATGCGTTAGAAGTCTTAGAAGAAATTACGTCATATTTACGTCACATTATAGTTATTACATAAAATGAACACAAAATAATATTGCAAAAAAGTTTAAATTTAGAAATTGCGCTAGACATTTATTTGATATTTTGAGAATTAATTTAAAATGTCTCATTTAAAAGAACTTTCTTTTCGCTTTGTTAAAAAATACCAGGAGACAAAGACTCTCTTTACTTAATTCCTTTTATATTAGCTTATTTTGAAATGTTGTTACACGTGTATACGTGATCAAGTTATTTTTATTTCGACGTTTTATTTGTGTTTTTATTAATGTTGTACGAATTTATTTGTTCTTTCGCTATTTAAAATAAAAATTATATCAATTTGTATAATTTGGCGAGTGGTTTGGCGATTTATATAATTTGGCGAAATTGTTCGACAGGATAATCAAGTAGTACCGCAGCGGATTTGGAGTTAAAATTCCCCAATCAAAGAGAAATGAATAGAAATTCGTTTATAGGGAGATCGCCACTGTTTTTTAAATTATAATTCAATCTTTCGAAATGTTTTTAAAGCCGATCAAATTAGCGTGCATTTAGAGTCTGCGGTGTCTGGACGGGGGTTGGCGAGCGTAGCTCGTAGGGGGCCGAGCCCCCTATAGTGGAGTAAAAAAATAGTATGTTTTCGAAATATTGCAAATAAGTTGTTTTGATACGATTAAATAATAATAATAATAATAATAATAATAATAATAATAATAATAAAGAAATCATTCATGTTCAATGAATAGCGAGCTGGTTGTTTTCGTTGGTTTATAGTTATCGTAGGCTAATTGAGAAATCAGGCTCTTTGCAAAGAGCCGGACTAATTGGAGAATCATCTCCCTTTTTCCAATTAGCCTAATATTTTTCAGACTTATTGTAAAGAGCCTAGACAGCGTTAGGCTAATTGAACAAGTTAGAAACCTATCGTCAAACGTGGCAAATGAGGTGCGTTCGTACTAGTAGTCTATAACTAGTTTTATAAATGTTTTGTGCATCGCATATTGTACTGAATGTATATTTTAGTGCACTTCATAAGTGCATAGCAATTTCATTCTGTTCGAAAGGCTGTAACATCATTGCAATCCACTTGCAATAATTTTTTTCCCATTGGCCGTAATGTAACGGAAAACTTTTCACTGTCCCTGTCATTAAACTATACATCCGATTTTCATGAAATTTGAAATGACTCGACTAAATTTTGCAACAATTATATATTTAAAATTTCAGACCATTCGGAAGGCTGTAACATCATTAAAATGCACTTGCAATAATTTTTTCCCATTGGTCGTAATGTAACGGAAAACATTTGACTGTCCCTGTAATTAAACTATACACCCGATTTTCATAAAATTTCATATGAGTCGACAAAATTTTGCAACAATTATGTATTTAAAATCTCAGACCATTCGGCTGGGTAGTTTTTGCTCTGTTACATGCGGACAGACGGACCGAACGATGACTACAGGTGCTACACATTAATATAATTACGAACGCACCTAAAAATGACTACCTATTTACCTAATATCAGGCTAATTGGAGAAAGAGAGATGATTCTTCAATTGGCGCGGCTCTTTCCAAAGATTCTGATTTCTCAATTAGCCTATGACATAGGCGAATGACGTCACGGACAAAGTTACATTTTGCCTCGTGGTTTGACAGCTATAAAAAATCCCAATAAGGTTAATTTTTTTTAATGAACAATATCCGCCTGATGTAACACTCCTCCACCATGTGACTTAAAGGAGATATTAGCAGGTGCAACTGTAAAAATATCTGTACTTGAGAATAGACATTACTTGTTTATTTACGCTTTCCATTTAATTTTGTCGCCAAACAATGTGATTTAACGTCAAAGCATAAATGTACTATGTTCGCAATAATATTGTTTGAAATGCTTGAGGGCAGTTGTAAAGGCAAATTTTTATATTCAAGTTTAAATTATATAAACACTAGCCGACCTTGGCGACCAGTTTGGTCTACCTTAAAATTTGTGTTTGGGAAGCATGCTAAGCATTGTATCATATTACTTTTATTCATAATTTAATTTACTTAGACTCCCTTAAATATATTTAATATAATCCCTTAAGCTAATATTAGTTTTTGTTGCATTAAAATATCTCCATTTCTTGATTTTCTGTAAACAAGTAAACCTTCTTGGTTTACAATGGAAGTCTGTGGGAATTTGGCGAAATATTAGAGATATCGCCAAGCTAGCGTCACTTTTGGCGACTGATTCTGGTAGCCAAATTTGGCGATATATCACCAAACTTGACAGAATTTGGCGGCAGAACAGGGTCCCCTTATGGTAACACCCGTTATAGGTATGGAGATGCATTAAATGCTGTCCAATAACCAATGAGGGTCGTTTCATCAAAGTATTCGGGCGTTTCCATTACACAATTAACAAATAATCGCGATTTCTGTGTCACGTACGGTAGCGTAATATATATATATCCTATATAGAGGGTTTACACATTTATTTTAAAATTTGCGGCTATATAAAATCGAGTAAAAAATTTAAATTCAAATGAAATTGTTTTCTGCACACACATACACTAAAGAAACCTTAGTTACAAAAATTAAATTAAATTTGCGTCAACCGATGCTGACTAAAATATGCCAATTGGCTGCAAAACCGGATTACGGAACTTTTGCCTTTAGTATTCGCATAAACTTCTGGAAAGAAATACTTTTTTGACTGTAAACGAATTAAATAAACTGTTTTAACAGCTACACGCAGTACAATGCTTTAGAACATTGTGAAATAATTTACTTTCAGACAGTTAAAAGAAATTTCACCTTACTTTACTACGGAAGCATGCCGGTTTGTTTTCCCCAATCATGTGATTTTTATAGCCTCGAACTTAGATCAGCGGATAATGTCCATTCTTTTCTGGAACTTGCTTTACGAATTATAACCTTCATGGCTTAATACTTTTAATCGCCAGTACGGACGAATCGCTATTGTTTTGATTGTTCACATTGATGGAATGAGATATTGAGTCTTTAGCCTAATTTCAACTGAAGTTATCTCAGAATATATCCGTATTTGAATCTAACTCATCGCTTAAATATCAGTTATTTTTGGCATTTTTCGGTTAGCCGGGCGCCAGTGTTATATGTACATACACATATATACAAATAAGTATATATATATGTTATATAAAAATTTTACTTTTATTGTTCATTAAAATTATTCTAAATTGACGGCGTATTCATTATTTTTCTATTTCTTAATACTCTCTATTATTTATTTCTAGTTAAATTCCTATAAAATTTAAACGCGTATCTTAATAATAGTCTTATTCAAATACTTAATATAAACTTTAAATCCCTTCATTAATTTTTATCAGCTACCAAACTGTAAAATTCTGAGCGCAGTTACTTTATTTTTCGAATGTTTATAAAAGCCATTTTTACATTTTAATTTTATTCCATCTCAATTTCCAGCCTGGCTAGCGACAGCCGTATCACATCGGATACCCTCCGTCAGCAGAGCCGGGACTCATTTCTATGACGTTCCTCGCTTGCCCTCCATTGGTTGAGTGACGGATCGCAGTTTCTTTCGTGTCTCGCTCATGAATTCGTTTGGTTAGTCTGAAGTTTACATTTCAATCGGGATTTCTCTGCGTATTCTAATAAAACACTCGAGCATGAGCTCAGAGAGAAGTTTTGGATTACCCTATCATAAATTTTCAGCTTTTTTATTATTTATTTATTTATTTATTTATTATATTGTAGTACATTATTTGCTACGGCTAGACGTAATTCTCATGGCTCCTCCATGATGTGTTATACGCCTACTCATACACAGGGAGTGGAGTAGCAATGATACTGGGTATCCCATTGAACTTTTCTCCTGTTCACCTGTTCAAGAGGAAGATTTTTGTGCTGTTTGATTGTTTATCTAAGCTGTTATTTGATGTCCAGAGTCACGTAGAATATTTAAATCGTTCTTTAACATCTTTTTTCGCATGAATAATTAGTTCGTGCTCAAGCATGATGGCACTGATGAATTCTCACCCTGTGGGAATTGTTTACGTTGATATGTTGTGATGAAATAAACAGTTTCCAACGACTTCAGCCTATGTTTTATTCGGAAAACGCTGGATTTTTTCATCCTTTATACCATAGCTGCCAACTCTTCCCCTTTTTCATACCACAAAAATTTGATAGGAATTTTTGGCTTATTTAATTGGCAGATTACAGCGATTCAAAAAAGTAAAATTTACTATAAATTTTTTGTGGTACAAAAAAGCGTAAGATGTTGGCAGCTATGCTTTATACACCACTCATGCGGCCAATCTGACTTGACTGTATAATGAATCAATGGTTCTTCGACTGGACTTCGCCAATCTCATCACTATCAATAGTCGATAGAGTTGATTAAATAAGTCAACGGGATTCAACTATCTGTCCACAGTTTTTAAAATTCCACAGTGTTGATACCTCCAGTAGTAATGTTTGCACTAAGTAAGTTGACTGTTATACAACCTCAACAATGCCTGATTAATATATAGTAGCTACTAATCCAGCAGTATGTCGTAAAATGCACAACGTGATTGTTCGACTTAACCCATTTATTAGCTACGTAAAAAAAATATATATGTATGTATATATATGTGTATATATACATATACATGCATTTACATATGTATATATATATATGTATATATATATATGTATGTATAAATAGCACTGGCCCCGGCTAACCGAAAGGTTCCTTATTTTTGAACGATCTTTCGAAAAATTTAACTTTTATGCAGTTTTATTGGAAAAAATAATTTTGATTAAAAATGGCTGCTTAACATATCAAAAGGGGAAATCGGTCAGCTCGTATTTGATTATAACAGTCATGCGAGTTAGGCTTCTATTATTAGATAAGTGTATTTTAAATCTTATACTATAATACGAGCAAAAATTGTGAGTGTGTGTGTGTGTGTCTGTATGTAATTTTTTTCTTAAAAACGGCCATAACGATTTTGACTAAATTTTGTATTTTACCATTAAGGACATTGGGCTAGGTCACATGTTCGACAAAATTCAATTAGTGGGTCCTTTTGAGTCATATAATATTTCAGGGTCAAGCTAATTATATCTAAAAAACGACTCAATCGATTTTAACTAAATTTTATATCTAACCGTTTTGGCGCACGAGAAAAGTATTGGGCTAGGTCACATGTTCGAGAAATTTCGATTAGTGGGTCATATTTGGGTCACTTTGGGTCAAGCTAATTTTATCTAAAAAACGGCTCTAACGATTTTGACTAAATTTTGTATTCTATCATTTTGGTTACGAGAAGACCATTAGGCTAAGTCATATACTAGAGTAAATTCGATTAGTGAGTCATTTTTGTGTCACTGTGGGTCAAGCTAATTTTAACTAGAAAACGGCTCTAACGGCTTTAACAAAATTTTGTATTTTATCGTTTTCGAGCACAAGAATAGCATTGGGCTAGGTCGTATGTTCAAGAACGTCCGATTAGTGGGTCATTTGTGGTCACAAGGTCAGTGTTAATGTAATTGTATCTAAAAAACGGCTCAAATGATTTTGAGAATCTTTTCTATTATACCGTTTCCGGGCCCGAGAAGATCATTGGACTAGATCACATGTTCGAGAAATTTCGATTAGCGGGTCTTTTTGGGTCACTGTGGGTCAAGCTAATTTTATCTAGAAAATGGCTCTAACGATTTTGACGAAATTTTGTATTAAATCGATTTCGGGCACAAGAATACTATTGGGCTAGGCCGCATGTTCAAGAACATTTGATTAGTGGGTCATTTTGGGTCACAATGGGTTAGGGTCAAGCTAATTGATCTAATAAACGGCCAACGACTTTGACAAAATTTTATATTCTACCGTTTTCGGTCTTGGGAAGACCACTCGGTTGTGTCACATGTTCGAGAAAATTAGATTAGTGGGTCATTTTGGAGTCACTGCGGGTCAAGCTAATTTTATCTATAAAACGGCTTAACACCTTAGGGCGAAGGGATATATTTTATCCCACCTGCGATTAGGGAAAATTTACACCAGAAAATTTTTATGAAAATTTTCTTTTCTAACTTTGATGGGAAAAAGTCGTAAAATTGCTTTTCCTTATTTTGAAATAATATTTTTCTAATTTTCCGGTGGGAATTCAGCATTTCACAAACGTAATTGCTTGCCCCTCAAGGGGTTAAATGATTTTGACTAAATTTTGTATCCTTCCGTTTTTGATTAGCAGACCATTGAGCTTAAGTCACATGTTCGAGTAGATTTTATTAGTGCGTCATTTTGGGCCACTACGGGTCAGGGTCACGAAACCGTGATTTTGGCGAAATATTGACGACATTTGGCCGAAAAATCGACTTTAAAGATTACGAATGCCAAAACATATACGCGGCGTCTAATGCAAGAATATCGCCAAATTTGGCTATATTTGTCGAAAAAATAGGCATTCAGAATGTGAAGTAATATTTGAAAAACTCTTAATAGGACTCGAAATACATGGTTAAACCAATCAGAGTTGAGCTAAAAATATAATTTGGAAGGACGAATGATACATTGAGAATATTATACCGAGTTGAACACAAAGTTAATTTTGACCGAGCTATGCTCGTTCATTCCCGCTTGCTACTCTAATGTATGCATTTTATATTTGTGTGTTTTAAATGAAAGTTATGTATTTTAAATAAACAGAGTGATTAGTTTATATTTTAAATGAAATGATGCAGATGGAACAATATTTGGTGATTTATCACCTGCGCCTTCTTAACATAAAAGTAATAAAATCGCCCCTTGGCTATGCAAAGTGAAGCGGTCAGCACGGACTTGTTCATAGCAGTCAGATGATTTGCGCTTTTATTATATAGATTATCAGGGGCCCGGCAAACGCCGGGCGGTTCAGCTAAGTGTTTTAAAGCCCAAATAATACGCAGAAGCGAGTACATTTTCATTTGATCATCTGTTACATATTGAGGAAAAAAATTCTTACCAACATTAGTATTTCCTTCGCTAGAACCATACATCTCAATAATCTTTTTTATTCTAAATCTTTCTTGAAATGCTTTCCATACGTGTGGTCTGAGTCCATTTCCAATCATTAACTGAACTGAATGTTGAGTTTCTTCAGGCACTTTTGGTGCATTGAAAAGTTTTCGACAAACTTCTCCAGCATAAACACATGTCTTTAAAAAAATTAATTCATTATACAAAAAATGTTTTGGAAAAGAAGTACATTATTAACAAAAATAATTAAAAATTTAGTGGCAAATTGAAATAACATGAAACGGTTATATAAACATCGTGTGAAGATTTTCCTTGACCAGCGAAAGTTTTTTCCTATTTATTAACACTAGAACGTCCGGAAATTTTACTCAAGTTTCATAAAAATATTTGATACCAGAATTTTTATTTAAAGTTATTTGATTGATTTATTTAACGTAAATCTTCGTAGTTTAAATTTAACTTATTTTATGAAAGAATTTCTGGTTCCATTTGACATTTAATAATACGGTCGGAGTTGGATCGACTCCTTCCGGGCATTCTAGTCTTAATTAACTTCTTGACTACAGGCCGGCAATGGCGATTCTATTTTTATATTTACTTGTACCACAATTAAATTATTTTTGTAGTAAATTTCGTTTAAAAATATCTTAGTATGGCAAAGTATTAGTATTATTGAAACGTTTTTTCTCCCTTAGCTCTCCACTCAGGGTTTGTACGGGTCAAGGGAATTTCCAGACCAGGAAATTCTTCGGTACCAGTATTTTCTTATAGAAAATCTCTCCTTAAATAAAGTGAAATTTCGCGCATTTAACGCAGATTTATATTTCTATAAAAGAAGACACACTGATACTTCACCTGGAAAATTTCCTGAAACGTACTAACCCTGTCGACTAATAAAATAGCTAATGCTGTATTCACTCGACAAGACGGGGTACTTGTTTACGTTACCCTCAACCGTATTCTGTAAAAAAAAATTCTGCCGCCAAACCGTATGACTTAATGCAAATAATGGATATCCATAACGTGAGAAATAGCTTATGGGATTACCATGATTTAACGCAATCCTAAGTAATTTTTTGTTTTTATATAAATGTGTCTATCTATCATCAAACCATATGATTGCATAACATCGAAATATCTTGCTACAAGTTGATAACCATGACGTGAGAACAGCTTATTAGATTACTTTGATTTAACGCAATCCTAAGTAATTTTTTGTTTCATATAAATGTGTGGATCTATCGTCAAACCATATGATTGCATAGCATCGAAATATCTTGCTACAAGTTGATAACCATGACGTGAGAACAGCTTATTAGATTACTTTGATTTAACGCAATCCTAAGTAATTTTTTGTTTCATATAAATGCGTGGATCTATCGTCAAACCATATGATTGCATAACATCGAAATATCTTGCTACAAGTTGATAACCATGACGTGAGAACAGCTTATTAGATTACTTTGATTTAACCCTCCGTCTACCAGACGGGTCCATTGGACCCGACAGGTACATACAAAATATTCATTCAAACCAGAAATTTCTTTAAAATAAACTAAGTATATAAACCAGACAAAAATAAGGTAAATAAATAAGTTAAATAGTTTTAAATAAAAATTCTGGTGTAGAACGTTTTATTAAAACTTGAATAAAATTCCCGGTAGATCTAGGGTTAACGCAATCCTAAGTAATTTTTTGTTTTTATATAAATGTGTGGATCTGTCGCCAAACCATATGATTGCATAACATCAAAATATCTTGCTACAAGTTTAACCCATTACCTACTAATGGTGCGTTTTCGCACTGTTAAAAATAAGTTTAAATTCACTATCTAGATACCACTATTTTTTAATTAAAAAAATTGCCTTGATTAATTACAGAGAGTTTGAACATTAAATAAAGCGAAAATTATCTTTTAATATATGTGGTGGCAAACGTAAAAAAGTTGAAGATTTCTATCTTACAGTTTCTGCAGTTAATGGGTTAACCCTCTCGCAGCGCAACCCGAGATTTTCTCGAGCATGCATTTTTCCGTCCAATAATTCGTGCTTGATTATTCCCAGCAGTTTTTTTTTTTTTTTTTTTGTAAATTTTGCCTTAATTAATCGGAGCATTTTTCCGATTAAATTAGACAAAAAATTTTGTTTTGAAAAACCGGTGGCAAAAGAAGCTATTTTAATTATTTTGAAGCTATTTTAATAAATCAATTACCGTAATTCCCCACGTATCCGCCGCGGCTCAGTTAAGTCTTTTACAAACGGGAAATTTATTGAAAAAAAAAGAAGCCAAATAAGAGCTAAGAAGAAGTAAATTACATTTTATTTAAAATAAATTCTGGTAGGAAATCCAATTATCCGAGGTGCGGCGGATACACGCGAAATTACGGTACGCAGCGAGAGGGTTAAACGCCAATAACATTAGGGAACAATGATTTTGAGGCACAGGTTTGGACAACGGATTTCGAGTAGTTTTGGCCTGCTGAATACGAAAGTAATAGCAAATTTTCTGGATTGGCTCTCGTTTTTGAATTAAAGCCAACAATGCGAAACACATAAATCAAAACCCCATTAAATATGCAAACACCTAATTTTTCAATTCCTACTATTAGCTCACACTCTCCCTATATTTATTTATTTATATATTTATATATTTATCTTGTTCAAATTTTCAATCGTTAATAAAATACTCATTATTCATCCTATCAAGTTGAAATAAATTTTTTTAACTTGTACTGGATGACAATTGATGTTAATACAGTTTTTTCAAATATTAATTAATTAATTAATTTTTAATTAATTAATTTTAGTTTTGCATGGGAAACAAAATGGCGGCCATTGGTTATTGAAGGTCAATGAAAGTATTTTCATTAAGGGGTTACCATAGGGGGACCCTGTTCTGTCGCCAAATACCGCCACGTTTGTCGCTAACTTGGCGATATATCGCCAAATTTGGCGGCCAAAATGAGTCGCCAAAAGTGACGGCAACATGGCGATATCTCTAATATTTCGCCAGATTCCCATAGTAATTTCCCATAGATTCCCATTGTAAACCTACTTGCTTATAGAAAATCAACAAATTGAGATATTTTAATGCAACAAAAACTAATATTAGCTTAAGGGATTATATTAAATTTTTCTTTGATGGCATAAGTAGGAATTGACTTTAAAAGCAAAATTTTTATATTACTTGTTTTATTTTACTTATTTTGTAATATTGTATTTTGAGTCAGACAGGCATAGCAAAACAGAAATCTAGATTTAACATTGGTATTAAAACCGTTTCCTGCATGATTTTCTAGAATATTTCGCTTCAGTGTAATCTTCTTGTAAAGTCAACAATAGTCAGCCATCAGGTGGCAATCTCAATTTCCTTGGCACATTTGCCCCATTATTTCGATATCTTGGTCAAAGCGTTCACCCTGCTTTTCGCCGTAATCACCAGGTTTTTCAGAAAATCTGTTTAATTAGTTTCATATAAATTTGTTCATAAATACCGGTATCATTCATACATTTTAAGATTAGAGCAACAGAAGAACTTTCCCCCTAAAAGGGTTAAAAAGAATGCTATAGCACCGCATTATAAAAAGAAATAAGAAGTAATAAATTTTATCTTATCTCACTGATAGGGTCAGGTGACTGAATTGGTAAAATGATGACATAGAATATGCAAATGAATTTCACTCACAAAATTTGAATGACTATTTCACAAAAAACATGCAAATTAGTACTAATAATTCTACTTTAAAACATATTGTCAATTAACTAGCAAAACCCACGGATTTGCACGCGTAGTTGTGAAAATATACCAAGTGGTATTTGAGTACCTATTTGCACTAGAGGAAATTATACTGCTACAGATAATTCGAAAATTTCTAATTAAGCCACATTTTCAGTATACTTCGTTCCGTTCTAATACTTCATTCGGCGAAGATGAGACTTAAATTATTTAGAAAATTTAAAATTAATTTCAAATAAATCGTAATTTTAAATGTATATTATAAAGGTTTTCCGCTCCTTTCACATTTAATTTGAAATTTCTAATTTTTTAGAAACCGTTCTTAGCGAGCATTTACATCTTAAAACACCATGCCAAATTCCAAACTTATATATTAACTATACCACAGAAATCGCAATTTTAGAACGTTTTACCTCCTGCACACTTTTAAATTTTTAAATTTTAAAAGCCTGTTTTGTGGGTTCATTTACGTCTCTAAAGTAACAGCCGTGTCCAATTTCAAGTTTCTATCCTTAATAATTTCAGGTACATCCTACTTTAGAATGCTTTTAGAGCGTTTTCGCCCTTTTAAATTTCGAGATTTTTAGAAACTGCTCTTAGCTTTCAAAAGTAACCAAATTTCAAGTTCCTAGCCCCAGTAGCATAACTAAAATCGCAAGCTTAGACATTTTTTCTGCTTCATAACCCTGCTAATTTTCGTATTTTGTGAAAACAGTTCAGTGCGAGCAAATAACAGACATGTTCAAATTTAAATTTCTATCGCAAGCAATTTTAAATAAATCGTAATTTAGAAATTTTTCTGCTCATTTCACACGATTAATTTTCAAAAGTTTAATAAACTGTTTATACCGAGTATCTTGCATCTTTAATGTAACCACAATACTAAATTTCAAGTTTCTAACCGTAACAATTCCCACTGAATCGTAATTTAGAACGCTTTTAGAATGTTTTCCCTCATTTCACTCAAAAAAAAAAAAAAACTCTTTAAATTTCGACTAAATTTTTTTAAAACACTTTAAATTTCGATTTTTTTAGAAACTTGTCTTAGGGAGCATTTACATCTGAAAAGTAACCACCACCCCGAATTCCAAGCTTCTATCACATAAAACACACTTTTAGAATTTTTGTTTACTTCTGCAACCTTCTAAATTTCGAATCTTTAAAAAACTGTTCTGGGGGAGCATTTGCGTCTCTATAGTAACCACTATGGCAAATTCCAAGCTTCTGTCACATAAATCACACTTTTAGAATTTTTTTTTTTTTTTTTTGCTCCTGCAACCTTTTAAATTTCGAATCTGTAAAAACTGTTCTGGGGGAGCATTTGCGTGTCTAAAGTAACAACCATACCAAATTTCAATTTCCTAGCCCTAGCAGTTCCAAATAAATCGTAATTTAGAACTTAGTAGAACGTTTTCCGATCCTTTCAACCTTTCAAATTTAGAACTTTTCAGATACCGGTCATAGCGAGCATTCACATCTTAAAAGTGAAACCACACCAAATTCCATATTTGTTAGCTCCATCAATATCACAAAAATTTCAATTTTAAGACTTTTTTGCTCGTACACCTCCTTGGGGATTGTTGTATCTATATAAAATGTAGCGTAAGTTGCATGGTTACCAGCAATTTTCCAAAATTATTTTTTATAGCTGTTCGGTAGTTCCAGAGAATATACCTACAAACAAATGTACAAACAAACGTTAATTCTTTTCAATGTTAGTGTAGACTGATGCATAACTATTGAATACAGTTACATTTTTAGAGAGTTATTCATTCAATTGCGAAATAATTGAATTTATTTAAAAATTTTAAAACATATATACCTTACATTTTAAGAGTAAGCAAATCGAATTATCGAAGTATTTACATCTTAAAAGTTATCACCACACCAAAATTTCCCCAACAGTATCGCAGAAACCTTAATTTTAGAAAGAGTTTTGATCCTGTACCCCTCTTTCTGGTTGTTTTACCGACATAAAATGTAGCTTATGTTGGAGCGAAGGTGATCATCAGCATTTTGCCATCATTATTTGTGAAGTCGGTTCGGTAGTTCGAGAGATTACCTTTAAAAACAAACAAATACATAAACGTAACTTCTTTATAATATCAAGTATAGATGAAAGAAAGTTTAAGGCTGAATTCAACAAAATAACCAGGTGTCAAATATTTACATTTCAAGGGATATTATGCCGTAAAAACAACACTTAGGGCGAAAATTCCTAAGTAATTACGAAGTCACTGTCCAATTAGTCTTTCTTTGGGCATCCTTTATTTTTTTAAAACAGCAGCATCGCGACGTGGCATTGAGCCAAGCGATGTTTGGAGCTCAGAAATTTCAGATCATTCGGTTGGGTAGTTTTGGTTCTGTTATATGCGGACAGACGGACGGACAGACAGACGGACAGACAGACGGACTAAACGACGACTATAGGTGCTACGTATTTATATAATTACGAATGCACCTAACAAGATACAGAATCATAAACCGTAATTGCACTTCAGTAACTACAATTTTATTCTGCAAAATGAAGCAGCCAAACTGACCTTTCTCACCTTTTTAATGACCTTGCACCGGCTCATAAATTGCAGCTGATTATTTTTTTTCTCAGAGCGACTATTTCGATTGACTGGTAGTAGCTGTTACTACAATATCCTTTCTTTTATACTTTTTGAATTTCATGCAACTGTGCTTCTTTGTTTGACTGAAAGTAGCATAACCTCCCTTGTAATGCAATTACTAGGTATGGCGGCTAACAATTCTTAATTTTTTCATTAAAACATGCTTATAATTTGGGCGAAAAGTAAAAAAAGGTTTATTCAAAGTATGTGCCATCGCTGACTACACATTTCCTCCATCTGTCTTCCATGTTCTGGATGCTCTTTCAGAATAACCGTACATCTTTTGAGGTGAGATCCAGACATCAAGCCATTTTCTGTGTATAATATCTCCGTGATTATAACAACATGTATAATAATCACTTATAAACAAATTAAGTTAAACAATGCTATAAAAAGTGATAAAATATCTTTATTAAGATTGACGATCGTTTCATCGCACAAACGGCGACATTTTCAAAATAATTCACGATAGAAAATATTTTCACATAATTTAAAAACAATAACATAGTAAACAATGTGACGGGACATGATGCATAATGAAAAACATTGCAAACATAAAATTAAATTAAAATTAAATTAGCTATTTGCGAGCGTGACATTGTTTACCATATTATTGTTTTTTAAATTATGTGAAAATTAATCCACGCTCGCAAATAGCCAATTTAATTTTAATTTAATTTTATGTTTGCAATGTTTTTCATTATGTATCATGTCTTGTGACATTGTTTACTTTGTTATCTCTCTATTCTGAAAAAAGTAACTTACGCTGTCACTGCCGCCGCCGCCGCCGCCGGTTTTGATTTTTTTGTGACCAGAGGTCTTTCTCCGTTAATATTAAGAAAAATATTGCATACAAAAATATGAAAATCGGCGGTATTATAGGGAAATATTTGATAAACACGCTGATGCGAACAGTTTTCAAATCGAAGAATTATTTAAAGAGATATTTAATGCTAAAGTTGGAAAAAATCGTTCCATTACAAAAGTTTTATAGGATCAAAAACTATACATGGGAATTAATTCATTTTTAGAGCATTTTATACGTTAGAATTTCCCGGTGTGCAGACTCCTTTAATTTTTTTAATTTAACTCATTTTCGAGGTTTTATTTCAATTTTAAATTCAAATTTTCAGCATTTCGGGAGATATTTTTTACTTATTTTAGAAAATGGTATTAATTTAAACTGTTGCCAACTGTATAAACAACACAAACGATAATGTTTGCTTCAAATTAAAAACGCGAATATTATAAACAGAAAAAACCTTTCAAATTAGAATTAAATAATTACGTATAAAAAGCAGGAACTTATTGAAAATTATTCATAAAAACTATATTTACACGTGAATTTTAAAAGAGAAAGGATATTGTAAAATAATAAATTCATTAACATGCGTTAGAAGTCTTAAATAGGAGAAATTACGTCACATTTACGTCACATTACACTTATTATGAAAAATGAACAAAAAATAATATTGCAAAACAGTTTAAATTAAAAAATTGCGCTAGACATTTATTTGATATTTTGAGAAAATCATTTCACCTATTTTTGTTAGGACAGCGCAAATAATATTTCATTTCTAACAAAAGTATTTTCACGTGAATATTAAAAAGAGAAAGAAAAGTTTGGTGAAAATTACGTCAGATTAAAAACATATAAAATGTCTTATTTAAAAGAACTTTCTTTTCGGTTTGTTAAAAATTATCGGGAGACAAAGACTCTGTTTACTTAATTCATTTTATATTAGCTTATTTTGAAAAGTTTAACTGATTTTATTGAATCAAAGACGAAAACAGCCATTGTATCTTTTAACAGCAGCTGATTTTTCCTTAAAATTCCCCAATCAAAGAGAAATGAATAGAAACCCGTTTATAGGGAGATCGCCACTGTTTTTTAAATTGTAATTCAATCTTCCAAAATCTTTTTAAAGCGGATCAAATTAGCGTGCTTTTAGAGACTGCGGTGTCTGAACGGGGGTTGGCGAGCGTAGCTCGTAGGGGGCCGAGCCCCCTAGTTGTTTTTAAATTATGTGAATATATTTTCTGTCGTGAATGATTTTGAAAATGTCGCCGTTTGTGCGGTGAAACGATCGTCAAACGTTATAAAGATATTTTATCACTTTTTATAGCATTATTTAACTTAATCTCCGTGATTGTTGAAATGTTTCCTGGAGAGTGCGTGAGACATTGATGAATACACGCAGTAGTAGGAAGGAGCCGAATTTGGTGAGTACGGCGGCTGAGCAAAATTGCGCAGCCATGTATAAAAATGGTGTCTATAGCCGTTTTCGTTGTGTGTGAGGAGTGGGTGTCGTAAAGCAAAATTACTTTTTCGTGAATTGTAGCACATTCTGGTCACTTTTGTATCAATGCATGGTTGAACTGTGTGTTTAATTAAGGGTAAGGAACGGTATTAACTGTTTCTCCTGATTTTAGAAGCTCGTTGTACACTACGTTCTTCTGATCCCACCAAATGCACACCATTGTCTTCTTTCAAAAGCGATGCGGTTTTGCTGTCGATGTTGATGGCTGTCGTGGGTCAACCCTTGATTTTGCGTTAGGACATTGTCATTCTAAGTTTCCACAAATATACGACGGCTTTCACCTTGATTGAACAAGAAAAAGTATACGCACTGCACATGCTCTTTATTTGGCTCGAAACTTGACATGTTTACCACACGAAAAAATATGACGCTAACTAGAGAACGCTTAAACATCAATGGTATTTTAAAAGGTACTCTCATAGCTACAAAACAACACAAGAAGTTAGACTATGAACCAACCCTTTTTTCCAGCGTCATCTCTTGAAAAATTTAAGAATTAACTGCCACACCTGGTATTTGGCACCCTGTTTATTGTGTTTAATTCACCATTAAATTTCCTTTCATTTGATATATGAATCATTGCACTGCGTGGATTTTAATAGTTTTTATTAGCATTCAAAATTAAAAAACAATTAAATTTCACAAAGTGTCCGCAATTTTGGGTCCCTCTGTATAAATAAAGGATAACAATAAATTAATGAATTGAACAAAGCTCTATCTAGCTTAAAACTTTCGATTCCGATTTTTTTTTACTTACTTTTATTTTAATAATATTAAAAATAGATGTCCAAATCACAAAAGTTAAGATTTATTAAAATTTAACAAATATGCCATTTACTAAAATCTAACCAATATAATTATATGAAAATAGACTAAAGAAGAATTTTGAAGACGTTTAGTCATGCCGTACCGTACAGCAACTTGATTAAATACAGATAACAGCTCTCTACTATTTTTTGTTTTTTATCACAAATTATTCGCTGGAAAAAGTAACCCTTATTTTAAATGTAAAGAATGAGATATATAAACATATGAGATATATGTTTGAAATGAAAGAAACATCAACGGTGTAAGAAGAATTAAGCAAACTTTTGATGTTATTATTATTATTATTATTATTATAATTACTAAGTTCTGAAATAAAAAACAAGTTAAATTAATAAATGTTTGAAACATATAGTACTATTATTAATACATACAGTTAATAACAAAAATAATTATTAAGATAAAGACAGAATCTCCCTATTCTAAAAAAAAAGTAACTACCGCTGTCACCGCCGCCGCCGCCGGTTTTGATTTTTTTGTGACCGGAGGCCTTTCTTCGTTAATATTAAGAAAAATAATGCATACAAAAATATGAAAATCGGTGGTTTTATACAGAAATGTTTGATAAACACGCTGATGCAGACAGTTTTCAAATCGAAGAATTATTTTAAGAGATATTTAATGCTAAAGTTGGACAAAATCGTTCCACTAAAAAAGTTTTATAGCAGCAAAAACTATACATGGCAGTGTAATCATTTTTAGATCATTTTATGCGTTAGAATTTGCCGGAGTGCAGATTGCATTAATTTTTTTATTTTGACTCATTTTTTTCAGGTTTTATTTCTATTTTAAATTCAAATTTTCAGCATTTCTAGAGATATTTTTTACAGATTTCAGAAAATTGTATTAATTTAAACGGTTGCCAACTGTATAAAAAGCGCAAGCAATAATGTTTGCTTCAACTTAAAAATTTATTTACACGTGACTATTATAAACAGGAAAAAAACTTTCAAATTAGAATTAAATAATTACGTATAAAAAGCAGGAACTTATTAAAAATTACGTCATAAAAAGTATACACGTGAATTTTAAAAGAGAAAGGATATTGTAAAATAATAAATTCATTAACATGCGTTAGAAGTCTTAGGAGAAATTAAGTCATATTTACGTCACATTATAGTTATTACATAAAATGAACACAAAATAATATTGCAAAAAAGTTTAAATTTAGAAATTGCGCTAGACATTTATTTGATATTTTGAGAATTAATTTAAAATGTCTCATTTAAAAGAACTTTCTTTTCGCTTTGTTAAAAAATACCAGGAGACAAAGACTCTCTTTACTTAATTCCTTTTATATTAGCTTATTTTGGAATGTTGTTACACGTGTATACGTCATCAAGTTATTTTTATTTCGACGTTTTATTTGTGTTTTTATTAATGTTGTACGAATTTATTTGTTCTTTCGTTATTTAAAATAAAAATTATATCAATTTGTATAATTTGGCGAGTGGTTTGGCGATTTATATAATTTGGCGAAATTGGTCGACAGGATAATCAAGTAGTGCCGCAGCGGATTTGGCGTTAAAATTCCCCAATCAAAGAGAAATGAATAGAAATTCGTTTATAGGGAGATCGCCACTGTTTTTTAAATTATAATTCAATCTTTCGAAATCTTTTTAAAGATCAAATTAGCGTGCATTTAGAGTCTGCGGTGTCTGGACGGGGGTTGACGAGCGTAGCTCGTAGGGGGCCGAGCCCCCTAGTAATAATAAAGGAAAATACCGGGTGTCCTAAAAAGGACTGACTGATTTTAAAATTCAATAACTTGCAAACGGTGACAGATATTTAAAAAATTCTTGCAGGAGGGTTATGCATGAGGTCAAAAGTTTTTTTACAGTGATCTTCAATTTTAGTTCGAATTACAAACAATAGATGGCGCTGCGATCAATAGACGCTAAATTCAGGCTCGATTTTTGGTCCTTCGGGACCCACTTAATGCATTTCCATCTCTTTTTTTCCGCATGGAAGAAGAGATCGACCAAAAAATCGAGCCTGCTTTTAGCGCTTATTGCTTACAGCGCCATCTATTGTTTGTAATTCGAACTAAAATCGAAAATCACTGTAAAAAAACTTTTGACCTTATGCATAACGCTCCTGCAAGAATTTTTTAACTAGTAAATCTGCAGATCAGGAGCCTCAACGTCAGCTCTGCAAGTCATTGTTTTTAGACTCACTTTGGTAATATTCAGTTTCCTGCAAACCGCAATTTAAAGTTTTCAAATTATGTAATTATTTATAAGAATAAAAAATACGAAGTTTTCAGACATTAGAAGCATTAAATTAAAAACGTTATGGAAGGATATTTCGAAATTTTCATGAGCTGTTAATTCTGGTATATTTTTTAAATAATAAAGTATATTTCTTCAGGGGGGCTCCGCCCCCCTGAACCCCCCGTGGTCTTATTAATTTACATACGTAACTTTTTATTGATTGCGCTAATGGTTAGCGCAAATCTTTCTTTTTACACTTCCGAGCCTTATTTTTCAATACTGGTAACACAGAAAATGATTTACATTGATGCAATTATATTAAACGTTTAGGTTTTATGAATGAAAATGTAATTTCCTTTAAAAATAAATAATTTTCATTCATATTTTCTGAAATGAGGCTGCATTAAGAAGTAACACCCGTCCAAAAACATTTTTTCAGGCAATCTAGTTAATGCTTGGTTTTTAAGGATGAAAATATTTATTTCCCGATACAATGACGTCATTTTCGACAGCGATGATTTTGCGGTGCATAATTTTGATATTTACTATATATTTGCTCTTCAAAAGTTTTTTTTTCCTCATTGGAATTTTCGATTAAGAATTAACATTTCTATTAGCTGTGTGCAGACGATAAACCATGAGATATTAGTAACATTTTTTTTTTTTTTTTAATAATAAGAATTAATATCATAACTCAAGCCCCTTTTATTTCAACCTCAAAGCGTATTCGTTTTATTTTTGATATATGAGATCAAATTCACCTTCTTTTCGTATTTTCACTTTATTTCTAATATGAAGGCGTATTCATGTCTATTTTTTATTTCATTTTCCTCTCGCACATAAAAATCTTTCAAATCAAAATTAACTGTTTAGGATAAATTTTTATTCCGGGATTGAATTTTCGTGGCAACGGCAAAAAAAAAAAAGAAAAATGATTGTTAAATTTCATAGCAAAATGTCGATTTATTCCTTATGAAAATAATGAACTTTTTAATTTAAAAGAAAAATATTTGAACAAAATAAATAGAACATAGTCTTTCTTTATTTCTGTGGTAAATTCCATCTATATGTAAAGACACAAAGGCATTAATTCGTCCCTTTTGACTTTGATTTAACTTTAAACAATTACACATACTTTCACATTTACGATATTTTTAGGTGTAGTTCGCTGCTAGGTAACAGTTAAAAGATAATAAAAACAATTAAATATGTGCTTAAAAAGAAAATTTATATTAAAAAAATATTTTATATTATTGAAACACATATGTAAAATCCCTCCATAAAAGTTATGCACCGAATTTAAAAACTCTGACAAATGTATACACAAAATTCCAAACTACTATGAATAATGTATGGTTCTAATTAGGAAATTTCATCATCCTTAATTTAGCATTTAAATCCTTTAATCATATGAGCCATTTCTTTTCAACAAATAAAAATGGAAAAATCGTCTGAATTCCTATAGGAAAGCATTAAGTCGCAAAATAAAATGTTCTATATATTCCGAACGAATGAACCAAATTTAACCAAAAACTATACAGCTAAATCCGGGGATTTCACCAACATGCATCCTTAATTTTAAGATAATCGGATGCTTTTTACGGCAGTTATCGCGGAACAGACAGACAGACTAACGGAAACCAAAACTTTTCGTGTCTCCACAGTAAGCCTTCACTGACGTTTCGGCAAATATCTGTCACCGTTTGCAAGTTATTGAATTTTAAAATCAGTCAGTCCTTTTTAGGACTCCCGGTATGTGCCTTATTAATAGGACGCTAGACCTGAGCGGCTTTATCCATATGAAGCCGTTCGGGTATTATTTAGTAATAATAATAATGTTAAGGGGTATTTAGTAATAATAATAATGTTAAGGGGTCTCATATCTTTTAAAATTTCCGTTGGCGATGAAAAAGTGATGTGGTTTCTAGTTTTCATAATTTTTTAAATACTTATTGAAGTTACACAAAACTGTGTAATATATTTAAGCTATATTTAAAGTTTTATAAAATATAAAAATAAACACTTACAACAAAATATAACAAAAAATACAGTTCAGTTAATATTGCAAATTTTCTTCACATGTATGCTACAATCCGCACGATAACTTAAAATAGATATATCAACATAAAACGTATGTTAAAAT
Organism: Maratus speciosus; assembly: GCA_963932465.1. Classification (NCBI taxonomy): domain Eukaryota; kingdom Metazoa; phylum Arthropoda; class Arachnida; order Araneae; family Salticidae; genus Maratus; species Maratus speciosus. The sequence continues at coordinate 382,568,014 of OZ010797.1, read as the reverse complement.
AAACTTTAAACTATACTTTATAGAACGAATTAATGATATATAAATGCTTTGACAGTAACTATTTTAAAAATTCACTTAAATTAAAAAAATGGAAGAGAAAAAACTTAATAAACTATTAAAAAGTAATGAAAACATTTACTTATCTCAATAACATTAATTCATTCTATAAAATATATGTTAAAGCTCATTTTAACATAAATTTTGTGTTCATATATCTATTCTAAGTTGAGTTATCGTGTGGATTGTAACATACCATGCGAAAATTTTCCTAAATATTAACGGAACTGTATTACTTACCCATCGTACGTAGTATAGGGTAAGTCTTATAATCGTTTTAAAAATCGAAAAATTTTTTTTGACAGATTTACACGTTTCAGACACTGGAGATTCCGAAAAACATATTTTTAGAAAAAAAAGTTTTGGTGTCCGTCTGGGTGTGTGTCGATGTGTGTGTCTTTAATCGCTCTATCTCCCGGACAAATTAATATAGAGACTTGAAATTTAGTGTGTACTTAGGAAGTAATAATGGAAAGAAGCCTGTTGAATATCAGTAACCTCGATTATCCGGAATTATATTTTCCTGACTCTCGAAATATTCGTTCTGATAAAAGGTATACAAAAATTTTCGAAATTGTTTATTTGAAGAAATGAATATAAAAGACAATAGAAAAACATAAATTTTGCATCAAGAATGAAGTCGATCGGATAATTAGTTACCGAGATATTTGTAATAATATTTTTCACACTCTTCGATATTTCATGATCCTGTATTTCATTCAAATTTCAATTCAAAGATATATTTTAGCTGGAAATGAGACGCTTAATCCGGCGCAGTAAACTGTTATTTAATATGATTATAATTTTTCGAGTTATAAGGATGTTTCTTTTACGCAATTCGGTACTACTCGATTATTCCGCCGACCAAAAAACTATCGCCAAACTATAAGATTAAATGCCAATAATGTCTTATCGTAAATGTCAAGCATTTAATGCATCTCCGTACCTATAAGGGGGGTTACCATAGGAGGGACCCTGTTCTGTCGCCAAATGCAGCCAAGTTTGTCGCCAACTTGGCGATATATAGCCAAATTGGCGGTATCTCTAATATTTCGCCAAATTCCTATAGACTTCCATTGTAAACCAATAGTGTTTATTTGCTTACAGAAAATCAACAAATTGAGATATTTTAATGCAACAAAATGTAATATTAGCTTAAGGGATTATATTAATTATATTTAAGGGAATCCAAGTAAATTAAATTATGAGTAAAAGTAACATGATACAATCCTTAGCATGTATCACATGTTTTATTTTCATACTTTATATTATGTATATCCATGATGGGTAAGTATTACGGTGGACCCCAACGACTAGTTTTTTATTATGTTATACTATAAGAGTTTATTTTTACATTTTATAAAACCATAAGTATGGCTTAACACAAGAACGTCAGGAAATTTTACTCAATCTTAATAAAAACATTTCAACACCAGAATTTTTATTTAAAACAATTTCACTTATTTATTCAACCGAGTTTTCTATAGTTACAATTTAATTAATTTTACGAAAAAAATTCTGGTTCGAATCGACATTTTGTCATTTGATCGGTATCGAATTGACACCAGCTGGACGTTCTAGTGTTAACCCATTAACTGCCAAAACTATAAAGTAAGAATTTACAAATTTATTGTTGAAAGTCCTTTGCCACCACTAATTCAGAAAAGTTATTTTCGCTTTATTAAAACAGCGAAGTTTCTGCCAATAAATAAGGAAATTTTTTTAAATCTAAAATAGTGGTAGCAAAGAAATTATTTTAAGCATGAGGAATTATTTTGACCGTTGCGTGAACGCAACACCAGCGAGTAATGGGTTAAATTTATTAGAAAGATTTATGTAATTTCAATATTTAGAAAGTTATGACAACTTGAAATTACATCATTTTTTCACTGGCGACGGAGATTTAAAAATGTATGAGACCCTTTAACTTGATCATCTTCCACATACTTGACCATAAAGATTTATAGGTAAGTCGAAGTCCTAATTATCTGACAGGAATATAAATATAGTTTCTACAAGATTCTGACTATAAATTTTTATGCGTAGGATAAACGTTTATGGAAGAAAGTTAACATCATAAGAAAGTTAACATCATAATCAGTGTCTAATAATTGGGATTGAGATGATGGGGATTGAGGTGATGCTTTTGTCTTAAAAGCTGCACAGCTATTTTGTTCAATCATTTTGCCCACATATAAATTATTAAATATGCCATGTGACATTTGTATGTTACGTAAATAAAGTTGCAATAAACTTTTTGTTTATAAATAAAAAGTTAAATAGGGGGATATGAATGATGCTATAAAAAAATACTCATCCCTATTCAGAATAAAAACTAAGTATTTCTAAATATGAAACAAAGAGAAAAACAACTTACCTTCATCCATGGTGGCTAGTTGAACTTTAGTTGCTATTGCAATGGAAATGATTCTGCCAGCGCCACCTAGTATCTGTTAACCTAAATGTGTGTTTAGAGGGACTGAGATGATGGTCAATCTCAGGGACAAATATATTTACTACAATATTTTACTATACAATATATACTAAGAAAGGATAATTATATTTTCCCATACTTTATATATATAGGTATAAATATATAATTGCAATAGTTAATAATATTTATAGAAATGTTTACAGCATACATTTAATATTGGACATTTGTACCTGAGGACCGGGACTGAAATGATGATTTCGCTTGTTTAAAGCTTAAAACTAATTATTTATACATCATTATATGTCCATTTATTATTGGTAATTGATATAACAAATGTTACATAATTATTATTAAAAATATAAATTATTATATTATAAAATTATTACGTTATTCAGTTTTTAGTTTTAGTATAATTAATGAAATATTATTAGCAGTGGACGCAAATTGTCCAATTTTCAGATATTGACCAGTAAGATGTCAGGAGTTTTTATGTTATGATTCTCAGTTTTAGTTACAAATAGCATCGATAGATGGCGCTGCAAGCAACAATCGCTAAATCCAGGCTCGATTTTTCGACCTCTCTCTTCTTCCATGCGAAAAAAGGAGATTAAAATGTATTGAATGGATCCCGAAGTACCAAAAATCGGGTCTGGACTGAGCGCCTGTTGCTCTCAGCGCCAACTAAAATCAAGAATAACAGTACAGAAACCCCTGACATCGTACATAACCCTCCTGCAAAAATTTTTTAATTTTTGTCACAGTTTGGAAGTTATTGAATTTTAAAATCCATCAGTAATTTTTGGGACACCCAGTAATTACTTTCAGAGCAATTTGTTAATAAATTCGGGTCACATTAAAATATTTCAACATTCTTTAAACAAAATTAATCTGCTTAGAAAGGGTTAAACGATTATACTAAAATACGAAACCGCATAAATGTAAACCGTTCTATCCGGCAGGAGATGGAAACCAATATCACAACATGCAGTTAACAACAAGAAGTTGTTAATTGTACTCTTTAACAGCATTATGAAAAGAGTTTCGAGTAGTAGCAATGCCCTTACAGTTGCGCTATTACTGTTCAGGGTGTATCAGGAAGGATCATTCAAATTTTGTGGGAAGGTAGAAAATAGCAAAAGAAGACAATTTTACATAGGAAAGTATGGGCACAAACGAACGCATGACGTTGAAGAGGGCGCTGTGTATCTACAATTTCTACTTAAAAGCAAATTTCTCTGACAAGTCCAGCCGGTCGTCATTTGACAACTAATATCAAATTACTAGTAATTTATTTAAATATCGCAACCTTTAGACTTAGAAAGCTCTGGCCTAGTGCATAGGATAATTATAATTTATTTCGATGTATTAAAAACGAATCTTAACGTTAAAAGTGCAATAAATATGTCCAACTAACCTCCTTCCCTTTCAGGTTTTTTTTCTTTTGGGACTACTGCTTCTTTATTAGGTGCACATAGACTGTGGCCTGCACGAGCTACCGGGCCCGCTCACAGCCTACGGAGCCGGTCTTTATGCGGTGGGGTGCGATAGGAAGGTGGAGTCTTGACACCCCCCACGCCCCAGCAAAGTGAGCTTGCTTTGCAATTCGGCCCCAAAATTTCCTATGGTGATACTTGGTTTTTAGCGGCACCCATTGTTTTCTTTTTCCCTTCTTCTAAATTGGTTCATGAACCACTTTCACGACGAGTACCCACCACTGATCAGGCATCTAAAATCGAGATTTTCCTACTCCCCAAGCAGGACTTGTGTGTCTAATGTGCAGGAGCCAAATCAACAAAGTCAATTAGTTAAGCAAGCGGTATGGCAGAGTAATCAGCAAAATAACAGGCTCTGCAATTCGACGGCCAGGTGCGTTTGTCTATTGAATGGACGCCATGAGGCGATCAAGCGGACAACCACCCCGATGCCAGACAGGTATACTCGGTCGGCTAGGGAAATCTGGCAGCTAGGGGTCTTGTCATCGGTTTAGAGACATCCGATGTTCGCCATATACGCTAATGGCGCCTGGTGCATGTAAAATCCGTCATGGGTGCAAAGTCCCCCAAGCTACCTGTGAATTATACCTCTGGAGGTGCCTTCTCAGGTGAAGGTCCTGTCACCTGACCAAATCTCTCTGGGATTCAGCTAGGGCTACCCGGCAGGTAGGGGCCAGGTAATCGGTTAGAAAGAAAGGAAAGGTCACTTTGCAGAAGTAACATGAATCATTATACGTTAAATGAATATGCAGACATGCATCTAACTTACGGTGCGGCAGGGAACAGCAGCCGGAGAGTTTCGCAAATGTATGCAGAACGCTACTCCAAATGGTGCAAACCTCAGGATCAAATGTTTGAACGTGTTCATCAACAACTGTGCGAAACTGGATCGGTTACCAATACCTGACATGATAGAGGGGGCAACCGATCGACATGGAAAGTTCCAATCGAGGAAGCTATCTTACAGGGTTCTGCATACATTTGCGCAGCTCTCCGACAACCCCCCCCCCCCCCATCGTACCGTAAATTAAATGCATATGAGGCATTCTCACAATTTTTTAACTTTCAGGAATAAAAATCTGGTGAAATTAAACTTACTAAAATAACATTTTAAATTTATAGACGAATGCCTTAATGATTCAAAATAAGAAACAATGGTGTTAGCAGCGAATTTTTTTAAAATTTAACTGAGGTTTAAGTTAAACTTGCGAGTTTAATTTTCCTTACCATTTTACCACTAAAACTTTTCATTTTCTTCTAAGTTTTTACTTATAATGAATTTGCATAGTACCCACAGGACATTCAAATAAGAAATAATAACAATGTAGTATTTTTAGTACAAAAGTTTGGTATAACATTATCTTAAAAAAGGTGTTAAAGAAGGGACGATAAGGAAAAAAGGGGACGGTATAGGAAAAAAGTGAATGTAAGAAAAAAAAAGGGATGGTAAAGATGGAACGGTAAGGATAATTACCATCTATTTTTAGGTAAATCATGTTAAGACTAAGTGATAGCCACAATGCTCATTGATTTTTAGAAACAGTTATTTACATTGGATTAAAAAAAATAATAATTTACCTCGAAAAGTGAAGGAATAAACCTTGGGAACGCACAGTGGGATGTTTTCATGAACTATGTGGACAAAATTCATTTTTCCGATTATCTTGGAATTTGACAAAACCGCGTGTACTGTTAGCTGAATGTCTGCATTTTCGAGATCCGTAGGAGTTTTGTCGAAAAAATAAGATGTGTCGATTAATTATGACCGTAAATAAGACATTTGCGCAGTTGGTTTGAGGAAGTTTCAAAAGTTGCACTAGCTTCCTCTAAGTTTGAAAGCACTTTGTGAGTATTCGGTTTTATTTGAAAGCACGAGTTTGCTGATCTAAGGTCACAGGTTTGTCGAGATCTGATTTAACCTATTTTTTGCTTGAAAATAAGCGATATTAATTCCGCTTTACCACTTTTTTCAAAGGTTGAAATTCTGGATGATCCTTGATGTTGTTTACAAATTTTATCTTGTCTTTTAACATATTATTCAGCATTATTCAGCATTAAGCATTTTTTTTTAAATCAAAGTGTCATTCCTAAATTATTGAAAAATTAAAAAAACTCCTGCAGATGTGCGCAGATCATTAAATTTTTATTAATAAACAAGCATCATATTAACTTGAAGTGCTTGTATGTATGTTTAGTTCAAATCTTGGAAGTCAAATTTAACCCACTTTTACTTATCCCATTGAGCCGAAACAATGAATACATGTGTAATTTGAATGACAATAAAATATTATTATAATTTAAAGAACGTAGAAGTTTGTTTAGATTACTGTTTCTACAGGGCTTCACAAAAATTTAATTTAAAACTTGCAAGTTAATTTTATACCAATTCAAGGATCTGATTGAGCTGAAACTTTTCTGAGGATATGTAGTTCTGATGACAATGCAATCTATCTAATATTATAAAGAAGTAAAAATTGTTTATTTGTAGGAGATAAGCTCTGGAACTACCGAAGCAATTCCAAAAATAACGGTATCAAAACGATGGTGTTAGTCCAACTTAGAACATAGGCTATATCTTATGTCCGTGCCACTGGCCAAAAAGGGGTGCAGGAGCAAAAACGTTCTAAAAATGCGATTTTTGTGTTACTGAAGGGCCTAGAAATAGGAAATTTGGAATGGTAGTTACTTCTAAGTTACTAATGATCTCTAAGGAAATTTCTTCAAAAAATCGAAATTGAAAAGGGATGAAAATACGCGAAAAGCGTTCTAAAAAACGTTCTAAATGGCGATTTGACGCAATTTCAGGAAGTACCAAACCGATTTAAAAAATAATGGTGTCAAAATGATGGTGGCAACCCTTGCTCCAACATAGGCTACATTTTATGTCGGTGCCACTAACCCCAAATGGGGTGCAGGAGCAAAAAAACGCTGGAAATTGCATTTTTTGTGTTACTGAAGACATACATTCATACATAGAATTTGGCATGATCTCTAAGAACATTTCTTAAAAAATTCGAAATTTAAAAGGGGTGAAAATGGACGAAAAACGTTCTAAATTGCGATTTCTACGCAATCTCAGAAAGTACCCGACCGATTTCAAAAGTAATGGATGGAAATTCATGATGATAGCGCTTGCTACGATATAGAATCTATTTCATGTCGGTGTCACTACCACCTTGCGGTTCCATTTTAAAAAATATTCTAAATTGTGATTTATCTAATACTGAATGGGCTAGCAACTTGAAATTTGGCATGGTAATTACTTATGAGATGCTCTCTGAAAAGAGTTTCTTAAAAATTTGAAATTTAAAAGAAGTGAAAATGAACGAAAAGCGTTCTAAAAGCGTTCTAAATAGCTATTTCTACGCAATCTCAGGAAATATAAAGGGCAATTCCGTGCAGAGAGTCGCACACGTAACGCAGGCTTTAATTTTAATTTTTTCAATTATTTATTAAATTTTAATTTTAAATGTGATTTTAGGTGGTATGGTAAATAAGTTATTACCATATTTTTTAATTTAAATGTGTGGAAATAAAACTCACAAAAATATATCATTTAATTTCATTACTCAAAATTTGCTTTTCTCCTAAGTCACACACGTAACGTTTTTAAAAAGCTATTTAAAAAATAACTATTATATCAAAATGATAGGTTTCTGCATAAAAGAATACGGTAAAGTGAACACTTTTTAAAGAACTTTTGTTTGGAGTTTTAAATAAGAAATATATTGAAAAATCCCTGATTAATTAGAAATTTTTTTTGTTCAAAATGTTACACACGTAGCATGGAATGGCCCTAAACTGATTTCAGAAGTAATGGTTTAAAATTGATGGTGACAGTCCCCACTCCAACATAGCCTATATTTTACGTTGTTGTCACTACCACCTGGGGGTTACAGGAAAAAAAAATGTTCTAAATTGCGTTTTTTGTGTTACTGTGGGGGGGGGGGGGGAAGTGTCTAACATTTTAAATTCGGAATGGTAATTACTTCAAAGATGCCAAAGCTTTCTAAGAATTGTCGAAAGAAAATTCCGAATTTAAAAGTATGAAGTGAGCGAAAAGCATTCTATAAGCGTCGTAAATTACGATTTTTATACAATCGTATGAAATACGAAACCGATTTCAAACATAATGGTTTGCAAATTGATGGTGATATAACCTGCTCAAACATAAGCTATATTTTATGTCGGTGCCACAACCCGTAGAGGGTTGCAGGAGCAAAAAACTTTCTAAATTGTGATTTCTGCGGTACTGAAGAGGCTAGAAACTTTAAATATAACACTGTAGTTACTTATAAAATATAAATGTCCCCTAAGAACAGTCGAAAATAAATTCGAAATTAAAAAGGAGTGAAGCGAAGGGAAGGAGCGAAAAGCATTCTAAAAGCGTCCTAAATTACGATTTCTTTGGAATCTCAGGAAATAATAAACCGATTACAGAAGATATTGGTTGCGAATCAAGAGTGATAGTCCCTGATCCTAAACGGCCTATATTTTATACCGTTGTTACTACCACCTGATTGGCAGGAACAACCAGAAAGCCTTTAAAAACATCTAAATTGCGTTTTCTATAGAATATTAGGAAATACCAACCGATTTCAAGGTTAATGTTGGCAAATTAATGGTGACAGTCTCTGTTTCAACATTTTTCGAGACAGAGAGGTGGTAGACTGTTAGACAAGAAGTTTAGAATTTGACATGATGGTTAATTTTAAGGTGTAAATGTGTTAAGATGATTTCTAAAAAATTCAAAACTTCAAATGAATACTGAAATGAGCGTATGAAATGAGCATAAAAGTCTCAAAATACTTTCTAAATTATCATTTATTTGGAATTAGTTTTAGCTCTTATTATTAATTAAAATCTCATTTCTGTCTATTGCACTTTTATAATGATGTTTAGCGAAACTGTGGATTGATTTGTAATTCTTGAATTATTCCAAAAAGTGTTCTTCTAATAAAAAATAGTCATGCAAATATCACTTGCATAGTTCAACTATTACGCGAGCAAAGCCGCCTGGTTTGCTAGTATTATTATAATTTATGTAACGTAGCAGTTACGCTTTTTTTGCAGGGTCACATAAAAGATTAGTTCAAATCTTTCAAGACAATTTAAACCACTTTCAATTATTTGATAAGGCTGGAACTTTGCCTACATGTGTTTTTCCCATGAAAATCCTATTAAATTATAATTTAATGAACGTAGAAATTATGTATTTTTTACAGGGACACGCAAAAGATCGCGGAATGATTGTTTCTAAAAAGCAGAAATTTTAGTTAAATTTCTACAAAATTACTGTAGGCTATTGAAACACACAATAGCATTTTAAAATTTCAAAATAATATGAGTAGCAGTTGTATTTCTATTAGAGGGACACAAAAAAATTTGGGATACATGTGCAGAATTTTTATTTCAAATTGAATAAAATTTGTATAGGTTATTTATTCACACAATAGCACTTTTTCAACCGAAAATAATTTTGGTAGCATTTATATGTTTTACAGGGTACTAGAAATTATTAAAGTTTTTTTAGTATGATTTTATTTTTAAAAAATTTATTTTTCAGGATGACTACACAAATTTTTCGAGCAGTTCTGAGTAAATAAAAATACAAAACAGAAATGAATGTTAACTTACATGTGTGCATTAAATTGTTTTTTACTTAATTGTAAAATAAGTTTGTTTAGCGCATTATTTGTAATGCATTATACAGAGAGCTCACTAAAGACCTTCTCACGCTCTTAATTGCCGAACGGTTGCAGCTATAGTAATAAAAGTGGTGTCTAGGTATAGTAAAGAGACTATGAGCTACCAGATGAGACCGCCTCCAGCGCCACCTATTGTAAAACAGCTGAGTTAGTATTTCTATCTCGAAAACGAGACTCATTTAGCATTCATGTTCACAAAGTGTTCTTTTGAACTAAATCGATGATGCTCTACAAATTTGTCCTTCACTTTTACCCGATATTTCGAACCGTTTTTGCGATAGGAACGCTAATGCAGCCATTTTGCTCCATGTGTTGCTGTAAGCGGTCTCATCTAGTAGCGCATAAGGTCCTTATTATACCTAGACACCACGTTTATGATTATATAGATGCAGTCGCTCGGCAGTTAAGAGGGAAGGAACGGACTTTAGTGGGCACCCTGTATTTTTATTTTAAGACATTGATGTTAAATAACCAAATATTTATCACTGTTTGAGTATTTTGTTAGTGATGCAATAAAAAATCCCAGCAAAAACTAATTCTTCAACGAAAGAATTTTGTCCACCTAGATCGTCAAAACGTCCCACTGTGGGACGTTAAGACTACCAATAAAGCCACGGTGCTTGAAATTGATATTTAAATGCTGATTTAAATTCTGCAGTAAATGTCCTGTCAAAAAATTTTAGCCATTCTTTCTCTAGCATATTTCTGCATGAGAAAAAACTTGAAAAAAATTCTGTGGCTGCATCTGAAGTGATTTTCTGTATAATTTTAGCAAGAGGGACAGTAAGAAATCCAAAACCCAGGGACAGAATTCAAAACAACCGTAAAAATGAGTGCAGTTTAATTTTTTTGCAACATATATTTATAAAAAACAATAATCCCAGTCTGAGAAAAAAATTACATCGAATTACTTTTATTGAAACAATTTTATACAGACAGCTCCAAACTTAAAAATCAGCATCAGCGACGCTGGACGGTATAGTAATTTCGTGGTATATTTGGACCCCCAACATCGCCCAAAACTTATTTATCTCGATAATATTGTTATGCAGTCATGCAATGGGATGTTTTCCAGTATAAGAAATAAACAAGTAAGAAAAATCATACATTAAGCATAGTTTATGAAACACTTTCCAATACTTCCTGAATGCTTTAACAAAACTTCATTATTTAGGGAAATAAGGTATATAAGAAAACTAAGTAAACATTTTAGAAAACGCATAAAACATCTGAAAAACTGATTTCAGCAATTACCGTCCATAGAAAATATGTATTCCAATTCTTTTGAACAGCCTTATATTTGATCTGTTGGTTGATATATATATACTATATAATGGGGAAATTCAGTTTAGCAAGAAAACGCATAACAGGTTGAAATTTCTCTTTCAGCAATTTGTACTAATAGATCGAAACATAGTTGTATACTTTTGTACAACCTTGTAGTTAACCAAGTACCTTTACTACACTACACTATTTAGCTAAAGTTTAATTCAAAGTAAAACACTCTTAAAACTACTGAAATCACATTTCCGGAAATTATCATTTATAGACGGATATGTATACAATTTTTTGCGTGACCCTGTATCTCATTTTATCTATATTCTACAAACATTTCTTAGTAAACTAAATGCAGTTCAGCGTAAAAATGCATAACTCATTTAAAAACCACCTTTAAGCAATTTGATCTCATACCCAGTAACCATTATGAATTTTTTGTGTAGCCCTGTATATGAATTACAGCATTTATACACACCATATACTATGCATAAATATAGTGAAACATTAAAGCACATAACAGAATTAACAGGGCATTTCCAGTAATCAACGCTACTGTACAGTACTGCGGATACAATATCATATCTGAAATCTTTTGTGTGTCCCTGTAAATGCTATGCACTTCGTATTATACACCAAATAAGTAATAGTAAACCTCAGCGACGTATATCAATTTCATTATACATGAAATAATTTAATATAATTAAAATACGCCGCAAACAATTCCCTCCACCCCTATATCATTATCTAATGAAATTCTTTTGTGTGACCCTGTAAATGAATAATAACTATTCTTTGCACCGCATATTCTACAGAATGCTTATTTTAGTGCACTTGATCAATTCATATCAATTTTATTGTGTTTGAAAGCGTGTAGGTCCCGCGGTCCAGGCCTTGAATGTGAAACGTGGAAAATGAGGTGCTTTCGTACTCTAACTAGTTTTATAACTATTTTTTGCACCGCATATTGTGCAGAATACATATTTTAGTGCACTTCATTAATGCATATCAATTTTATTGTGTTTGAAAGCGTGTAACACCATTAAAAATCATTTGAAACGATTCTTTCCCATAGGGAAAACTTTTGACTGTCCCTGTAAATGAACTAAATGTGCTAGAAACTTCATTTGAATTAGGGATCGTTCTATGGTAAACATTAATAACATACAAAAATTTCAGAGCAATCCGAGTATATTTATGGGAGTTAGAGGGCGTACAGCGGACAGACAAACCGAGTGCATAAACACTTTTCAACTTTGTTGGAAAGTGTTAAAAAAACCCCAAGAATATTTACTAAAATAAAAATTATTATTCAGGGACTTAAATGTCAAAAGATTGTGAGAATGCCTCATATCTGCATATTCATTTAATATATAATGACTCATGTGACTTCTGCAAATTCACCTTGTCGGATGACGAGCGGCCGGACTTGTCAGAGAACTTTGAGCGTGAGCAGAAAGAGCAGCACCCTCTACAACTTAAAGCATTCGTTTGCGTCCTATGCGAAATTGCCTTCTTTTGGTATTTATTACCTCCCAACGAAATTTTAACGATCATTCCTGATACATCCTGTATATGATAAGCTCCCCAGGCAACGGCGAAGTCTAAACAAATCCGTGAATTGACACGGATTTTCCCGTTGATTATGTTCCTTTAAAATGCGAAAGTTGTCGCTTTCATTTGCCTATTTTCCAACAAAACACAGCAAATTCACCAATCTGATTTAAAAATTACATGAAATCCTTTAATCTAAGCTGCATTTTCATCAAATCACAGTGGTGTTCCGGCAACTGTTCTCTATATCACATTTCGTACCAAGGGAGAATTTTTACGTATGTCCCTTTGCCATAAAAAAAATTTAAATTAAATTTAAAAAATAAAAAAAACCTGACTGCGTAAAAAGCGAACTAATTATTTCTCATCAATGTGAAACTATTTTTTATATTACTTACTTATTTTTTTATTAACTTGTATTGATGACTTTTAAGTTGTGTTTAATTGTTAATTCCTATCTATAAACACTGTTTTGATGAGGCCTATAGATGTCTATGATAGATGTTGCAGTAAAGCTAGATATCCTACCTACACAACTTCCAGGTTGTGTAATATTTAAACGGAGCTTCTGACTGTAAAATAGTCAAGAAACATCGTCTTCATTTTGAAAGACCTCTCCAATGATATGCTACTCCATAGGGTGTGTGAAAAATATTTATCGTCTCTATCGCCATTTTGTATTTCACAGCCGCCATTTTGAATTTATAAAGCAAAACTTAGCCTATAACCATCGGATGGTTAAGACGAATCGATAGAGACCTCAGTCGTTAAAATCCATCCAACCATTGGGATGTTTTGAGGGTATAAAGAAATCCACATACCCAGATACGCGTGAAACACATAACCCTTCTTGGCAGTCGGATGATAAAAACTCGTCAACATATTTTAGTCAAAACACGGAAATTTCTTCAAATGAGAGAAAAAATCTCTTCCAATCACAGGCTTTTTAACTCTTTCCAGCATAGTTGAAGAGTGTTTACGAAATCTATTTGTCTGTCTATCTGTCCGCACTCTAACTCGCGTAAATATAGCGATTACCGTCAAATTAATGTATGTTAATGGGGTTTACTATGGAATATTCGCTATTTAAAATGAAGTGTGTAGCATTTACTGTTCATTTACAGGGAAACTCTAAAGTCTAAAGAATTCCGTTACATTGCGGCCTATGTGGAAAAATCGTTTGTGGTGCACTTTAATGATATGATGTTATTTAAACCATAATGAAATTTATATATCTGCGATTCATCCAATCACATGATATATTTTCCATCTCCTGCGACCAACAAAATTCTGAAATTACAAAAAATAAACAACTGAAATTCATTACTGTAACTTTATGCTTGACAACGTCTTTCCAAAAATTAGAAGCTGAAAACTTTCTTCGTATGACCATTTTACCTCCAAATACTAAAATAAAGCTCAGAAGTAGAATACCCCCTGTGATGTGGTACAACGGGAGAATATTGTAAAATGTCTGCGATTCATTCAATCCCAAAATATGTTTTGCAAGTCCTGCAGTCGTCAACATTCTGAAAGTAAAAAAAAAAAAAAAAAAAAAAAACTGAAATGAAGTAAAATATATTAAAATAACGTTATTACTTCACTATACTAATTAAATACGATATTATAGATATAAAGGCATCCGAATGTTTTGTACAAATATTTCCGAATATAAAATTTCAGCATTATTTAATTGCTGAGTTCTGCTATGATATAAGGCGGTTACTTCTATAGGGGTGTACAAAAATGAAAAGATTTGGCAGCTATGCAATGTCCCTTCACCTACATTAACGCTCAAACAGTAACGCAGCGTGCAACGAGATGTTGCATGAGAAATTTAAAAGCAGGAACAGGGACCAACGGGGGAAAAGTAGAAAAACTTAGTTGGTATTATACTGATGATGTTTTAAGATGGAAGTGAAAATCTTTTAATGTGTAATTAGTTTTAACTAATATTACTTTTTAATTTTATGTATGTGGGTATTGTATATAATTCGTATAGTGAAATAAAATAATAAGCAAAAATATCATATATTACTACATTAACCATAGGTGCCAACCTCAAACTAATCTTCCGTAATACTTGGGTTAATTTGACCCTGGTTTAATACGTTTCGAACCAGAAGTTTTTTAAAGAAATGAAATTGAATATGTTCCACGTAGAAACCTGGAATTGAATAAATAAGCATTCACGAAATAAATTTTCTGGTTCAAAATGTGATTAACCTGGGTCAAATTAGCTTCGTTTGCACATTTTATTACCTAGGTACCAGTTGACACCAGTTTTCCCTTATTGTAATTTTAACTTGTTTGAGATTAAGTAATATGAAAATTTCCTTACTAAAATACTGGTTTTCAAATTTAAAATTTTCGTATTACTTAAATGGCAGATTTTCGTACCAACCGGCATTAATATGTTAAACAACCGATTATACGTCTTTCAGGGTACCGTTCTAAAACGACGTATAACTGACAACGACGTACAATCGAAATTGTAGTCGCCTAATGTGTAAAAATATTTGACTATAGGAATATAATACTGCAATCATATAAACTTAATTTGGTTTGGTTTGGTTTGTTTTGGTTTTTTAAGATGCACTATATATTGAAAAAAAAATTAAATAATCATTTCTGAAATTGAAAATAAAAGTGAGAATTATTAAACCTTATATCGGCTGCACACCTTGAATTACACTTTTTAACACTTTCCAACAACGTTGAAAAGTGTTTATGTATTCGGTTTGTCTGTCCGTCTGTCTGTATGGCCGTCTGTCCACGCTCTAACTCCCGTAAATATACTCGGATTTACATGCAATTGATAATTCATATTTAGGGTCACCTATCCATGTTTGGTATTGCATATGAAGTATGTGGGATTAATATTTCATTTACAGGTCTACCCAAAAGAATTCCATTACATTATGGTACATGGTGAAAAATCGTTTGCAGAGTATTTTAATGACATTACGCTATTTCAAATGTATTTAACCCCTTAACCTACAATAACGGGCATAGCCCGCGTACGATGATCGAGTTAAATGTAAACTCTTCTTACCACTAAAATTTTACAGTGAATTTTCCATGATTAAACAAGTCGAAAATCCCTATTAAATTTTAGTGGTAGCTATGGATTTGCCAAACCGAGGAGCTGTTGAGACGTAAATCGTAGGTTAAGGGGTTAAACTGATATAAATCACTAAATTTCACTACGATCATGTTAAACATGGCATTCATAGCATTTTTTATTGATTTACAGGGACAGACAAAAGAAATTGGTTACAGTACTGCCTTTGGGTAATAATTGCTGGAGTGTGCAGTTTCAAATTCGGTATGCGCTTTTAAATTTAGATAATCTTTTGCACGTTACTCGTTATATATCAATTCTATACCTCATATACAGGGCTGCACAAAAGTATTCAGGTACCATTCTCGTTATTAGAGGAACTTGCTGAAGGGGAATTTTCAATTGAAGTACACTATATTGCCATTAATGACCGGCAACTTTCAATTTTAGACATTTTGTCGAATATTTAGAAATATACTTGACAGATTCTTCTGGAATTTCAGAATTGAAAAGAACAGGTACGCCCTCATATTTAGCAACGTCGATTTGATAAAGGGGCAACTAGGGGGGGGGGGCAACAAAAAATCAAAGAAAAAAATAATACTTGGGATCACCCTGTAAAATAAAATGCACGAAATGATCTACCGCTACTGAATATAAATAAACAGACATTGTGCAATATGTGTAGTCTTTTGTGTAAGAATAGCATGTATATTAATAGAGATATAGCGATTTATTTAAAAAATTAAAAAATTCTTGTATGTTTTTTGCTTATAACATGCAGGGTTTTCAACCAAATTTAACTCTGGTTTCAGAAAAATTGACAAAATATAGTAGAAACAATATAGTGTAATTGGAATATAAATATATTAAATATTTCAGGAAATATGAGCAGTTGTATAAAATAATTTTTATCTGCGCATGCGCGAAAGATAACAAGGATCATTTTACATAATTTAATAGTCAACTCTATGGAGCAACTTATTAAAAAAATCTAGTCAAATATCGTAAAAATTAAGAAAGATATCGGCGTTAAAGTGAGCAAATTTTTAGTTGTTCTCTAAAAGCAGCTTAATGATAAGGGATTTTACACAAATTGTCATTTTTTATTAACTGACTTTCAGAAAAAAGTTAGTATTTGGTGAGTATTAACGAGTAGATTTGGAAAAAATGCTTCGATTTTGATACTTCTTTTGATTATGGTATAGGCTCGTTTTGGTGGTTATCCAAGAAAAACTAAAGCATCAATAAAAAATGAAAATTAAAAAAAAAATAAATAAAAAATGACAATTTGTGGAAAATCCCTTATCGTTCAGCTGCTTTTAGAGAACTACTAAAAATTTGCTCACTCTAACGCCGATATTTTTCTGAATTTTTACGATATTTGACTAGATTTTTTTAATAAGTTGCTCCATAGAGTTGACTATTAAATTATGTAAAATGATCCTTGTTATCGTTCGCGCATGCGCAGATAAAAATTATTTCATACAACTGCTCATATTTCCTAAAATATTTAATATATTTATATTCCAATTACACTATATTGTTTCTACTATATTTTGTTAATATTTCTGAAACCGGAGTTAAATTTGGTTGAAAACCCTGCATGTTATAAGCAAAAAACATACAAGAATTTTTTAATTTTTTTTAAAATAAATCGCTATATCTCTAATAATATACATGCTATTCTTACACAAAAGAATACACATATTGCACAATGTCTGTTTATTTCTATTCGGTAACGATAGATCATTTCGTGCATTTTATTTTACAGGGTGATCCCAAGTATTATTTTTTTTCTTTGATTTTTTGTTGGCCCCCTAATTACCCCCCCCCCCCTTATCAAATCGACATTGCTGAATATGAGGTCATACCCGTTCTTCTCAATCCTGAAATTCCAGAAGAATCTGTCAAGTATATTTCTAAATACTCGATAAAATGTCTAAAATTGAAAGTTGCCGGTCATTAATGGCAATATAGTGTATATGTATTTCTTAAGTGAACAAAATTTTGGCATGCATGTAGTTAATAGATACAAATCTATATATCATATACAGAGCTGCTGAAATAATTCAGATAATTTTCCGATTGTAGATGAGAACAGCTGAAATTGGGTTTTGAAATGTGTTATGCGTTTCCATATGGCAAAAGATTTAACCCGTTAGGAACCAGCATCTTTGACATTAATTTTATTCAGTTAACACCAATTTTTGTTAATTAATTAAATTTAGTTTATCAATCAAAGAAAATGTCTTAATTAAATAAGGCAAATTTTACTTTTCTTTTTTAGTGGTGCCAAAAACAAGTGCTTTAAGCGTCTTTTGAAGATGCATATATGCATCCATGGTCCCGAAGGGGTTAATATTATAATTTTTAAAGGGTGCAGTTTTGCTACACTATTCTGAATGTGTTTGAAAGTGTTTCATAATCTATGTTGAACGCATGATTTTTTCTTTCTTGTTTCAATCTATTATCGAACGCTCAAAAAGATTTTAATTAAAATAATCTTTAATCGTCGTTTAACGTGCCAATTTACTTTGAGGTAAAGCATTTTGTATGTAGTTAAAACTCGATTACACAGCCAAAAACTTTTACATATTCACTAGTTCGCGCTTTTTACCAAATGTAAATCAAAGCGGTGAATTTTCTATAATTGCAACCTGTGCCAGTTTAATGTATTGTAAAGGTCACCATTTGGAACAATATGAATTGTAGTCATGAAATTTGGGCGTGATTTTTAAGATGAGCATAGAATGCTTATAAAAGGGTTTGAACAAAATTGAGTTTAAAAAGTTAAAAATACTTAAAACTAGTATGTTGTGGCCATCACAGAACTTTATTCTATATAAATCACGTCAATTAAATCATTTAAATAGTACAAGAAATAACAACGATTTAGCACCAATTCATATCAAAGTATATCTGAATTTGAAGTTGGATGAAAATTCGTGCATTAGTTCTTGAGATAGAGCTATAGCAGAAATTCTGAAAAAATTAGCATAGCAGCGCCACCTGTTGAGTGATTTACACCAAAAGTAAACAGCACTAAACGATATAAATGTATACCTGAATCTGAAGTTTGTTGAAAATCCAAGCATTAGTTTTTGAGATAAAGCTATTGCGGAAATCGCAAAAAATACAGCATAGCAGCGCCACCTGTTGAACGATTTACACCAAAAATTAAACAGCATTAATTTATATCAGAGACTAACTGAATCTGAAGTTTGATGAAAATTCGTGCATATTTTCTTGAGTTAGAGCTATTGCGATAATCATGAATAATGCAGCATAGCAGCGCCACCTGTTGGGCGATTTTAACAAAAAAGTAACCAGCACCAAACTATATCCTGGACAAACTGAATCTGAAGTTTTATGAAAATCCGTGCAGTTGTTCTTGAGATATAGCTATTGCAGAAAACGTGAAAAATGCCGCATAGCAGCGCCACCTGTTGGGCGATTTTCACCAAAAACTAATCAAGTCCAGTTTATATCAAGGCCTAACTAAATATAAAGTTTTGTGAAATTCCGTGCATTAGTTCTTGAGATAGAGCGACCACAAAATTTTTGTCACATACAGAGTGACAGAGTGACAGGGTGACAGAAAGACATTTTCTAAAAACCATCAAATCGTGTTCTGGGCATTCTAAAACGTATAAATCCGTCGAAAACCGGAAGTCGAAAATTTTTCACGAATCCATTACTTTCTTCTTGTAAAGATAGAAGAAAGTAAAAATCAGTTTAAAAAGTTAAAAATGTTTTACAAATAAAGTTTTTCTTTTACATATACTAGTTGCGTGGCAACCCGATGTGTTGCATTTGAATTGCATGAGGTCATTCGATTCTTTTGGGGAAAATCAAATCTAACTTTTTTGCAAATTTAAAAAGCAATTATGATATTAATTTTATTAAATACAATATTTCAAATAAGAAATTACATTTACAATTTAAGTCAAAGGCTTTCCCAATAAAAATGTACATATTCTATAACTTTATTTGGCAAAAGCTTTTCGGATTTGCCTTCTAATTTAGGAGCTGGTAGAAATGACGTCATTTGGATGAACTTATATAAAATGAGTTTGTTTTAACAAATTTATTCAAGAGCATTTTATATTTATGATTTAAAATAAATGCTTAGAGTAATATAAATTTTTTAGCTAAAACCTTTTGTTTTTAATGTCCTTGTAAAAAGTTTTAATAACCATCTTCAGGAAATAGTTGAAAATTTGTTTTTCTACTTTAAATTAAATTAAGGGGACCGGGTAAGAGAAATTCAACCAAAAAATCGATTTTTACTTTTTAATATCATTAAATAGTTTAAACTTTTATTTTTTGAACGATGTATTACACATGTTTTTATATTTTAAAAAAAGTGTTGGATTTTTTCATTCTTCTAAGAGCACTTCACAGCAGTGGGCTACTTTTCTTAAATTCAGATTTCTTGATTTTCACCGATTTCTGAAGAGGCAAAATTCCCACTGTTTTCGCCTTAATTAATACGTTATTAAATAAGGCGAATTTTACTATTTCAAAAAAGTGGTGCCAATCAAGAAATCAGAATTTTAAAAAAGTAGCCCACTAGCAACACTGCTTCACAGCTTTAATTGACTTTTTATCAAAACTTTGATTTTTCATGTTTGTGTTCCTTTTTTCAAAAACCAATTAAACTTAAGAACTGTGATTTTTCTAAATACTTATATTATGTTATAGAGCATACTTTAACACAGGGATTTAATGATTTGTTGAGAATTATTTATTTTAGGCAGTGAAATCTTACCAAAAATGCTAATTTAAAAAAGTCTTTCAATAAATAATGAATAATTAATTTTCAGTTTTGCTTAGAAAGAAAATGGTCTGTTAAAATGCATAAAGCATGTTATTCAAATTGCTCTAAAATACCTAGACCTCTTTCTCTCACCATTTCTGAGAAAAAATACATAAAGTTGGTGCATTTTAACGTGGCCGAGATAGAGCTTACCAGGTCCCCTTAACACTAGAATGACCGTAAGTTTTACCTAACCTTAATAAAAATATTTTAACACCAGAATTTTTATTTAAAACTATTTTACTTATTTATTTAACTGAATTTTCTCTTGTTAAAATTTAACTGATTTTACGAAAGAAATTCTGGTTCGAATCGACATTTTATCATTTGATCGGTGTCGAATTAACACCAGCTGGACGTTCTAGTGTTAAAGAACTGCGATGGATTTTTTTACGTCAATGGAAATTTATTTCAATGTTCCAGTCGACAGACGATTTTTTGCTATCTAAAATAAGTTGATTCCAGAAGTTTGACTATGGGAGAATAAGTTTCTATTTCTTAAAATTTTCTTAAAAATACAATTCAATCACAAAATTATTTTCACTGCCTATTCAAATAAAAGTTAATTTCAATTTGAAAATGATGTCAAACAAATAAATCTAATAATACGTATCGTTTTTCTTTTTATCCACAAGAATAGAGTAATTTAGTTGCCATTATTGCAGAAATGTCTTTAAAAATTACGAAAAAAAGAATATCTCCAAAACTAATTCAAATTTTAAAATTCTAAGACCACTTTTGATATCCTCGGATCCATTCGGATAACTCGCGTTAATACGATCGGCCATCGTTCCATATTCTAGGAGGAGTAGCTGTGAAATTCCAACAGACAGTTACTTTTTGATATAATAGATTGGAGAAGTTTTAACTTCATTATGAAAAATTAGTCAGATATATCTTACTTTATCTTAAATAGGCCCCGCGATCTTTAATAATACTCTAAATGGACACGTCACTCCATACTTTAGTAGAAAGTAATGTTTAATAAAACTCTGTACTACAAGACATATTGTTATTTACAGGATGGCTGTACATATTTACATAGTAAAGAACGGCAGAAGAAATCCGCGTGCGAAAACATTGATTCGCAAACATTTCATTACTTCCCGCCTCTCATAACAACTCCGGAGAAAAAAGAAGCAAGACAGTCTACATTTCGCACCTTCTCCGAAGCGATGCTCCAAAGCACTCTGCAGAAAACTTATTGCAAGGGATGATAGTTGTCTTCTTTGAGTAGAAGGATTCATTCGGAAACGTTTTATTAGAAAAGTTTTATTTTTCTGATGGGTTACCACGTCTTTGGATTTTACGGGATTTACCCTTAGAACATCGTAAGCATCTGGCTTCTCGACTAAGACATTGGGATAATTTAAATCAGTCCAAAAGTCTAAGAAATTTTCTCTATGCTGTGGGGAGCACCTTCTCTTTTATTTGTCAGATAAAATAAGACTTTTCAAATCTTCGAATGAAGTTATGTTGAGCTCAGATAGCCAACTTTCAAAGTATGTTCTAAGCTCGAAAAAATAGTCTTTCCAGGTACTTTCTGGAATTTTCTTGTGCTGAACGAACAGAATTCTAAATTTTTCAGTGGTCAATTTGAATCGTTTTAACAACATCGCCTTGATGTGTTGGTAGTCCTGGGCCTTTTCTTCCGGTTCTCTAGCAATGAGTCTAGCATCGCTAGGTAAACCGCTTATGAGGCACGTAACCCAATTTTCTTCCGGAACCCCTAGGATCTTTAACTGTCGTTCACACAGCACTAAAAAGATGTTCATATCATATTCGTTTGGGCGAAAACGGATAATCATTTTTTATAGATCGATTCACGGCTTTTCGTAAGCGCATCTATTATTTTCTAACTCCGAGTTAGATGCCGAAGTCGGATGGGTAAGGCGTAATTTTTCGAGTTCGAAAGTCCGTTCGCGCTGTAAATTTTCTTGTTTGATTTTAAGCTGATTTTCTAAATCTAAGCGCTCTTGTTCAGTTTTTCTATCCTCGACTATAGTTGTAAGTAAGTGTTTTGTTTAGTCCTCCTCGTAATCCGCGTGAGTTGTAATTAAATTACGTAAATCTACTCTTTTCATTTCGTCAGTGGCGGTTAAGCCTAACTCATCTCAAAGGACGCGTAGATCCTCTTTTTTGCATTTTCCAAAAAAACACCATTTTATTTGAATTTAACAAAACTAACAACCAAAATAAAATTTTGATTAAAAAAAAATTCCACGTCAAGAACAAGAATTTCAATTTAAAAATTTCGCTTAAAAATTTTCCTTTTCAAGAACAAGAATTTAGATTTTTTTACGTAAACCTATTCTTACACCCAAGGATTTCTTCTTTACAGAAAGCATAACACACACATAAAAAAAAAAATATTCAAAATACAATATAACTATAAATGCAAATTACTGTAATATCATGAAAATATACAATTTTTATTTATTTCCCTATAATTCCAATATAACTATTTCCCTAGGGAGGTAAACTAAAATTAAAATATTTTCGATTGACCGTTATGTCATGCGATAGCCCTATACTTATAAGAAAACACTCACAAGAAAAAAATTCTGTAACTCAATATTAACTCTCAAAATAAAACAAAACTAAATTATACTACACAGTTCTTAACTTTCAGTTTCTTTTTAACCCCTTAATTCTCGCTCCCGTCATATTCACGGGCTGTGTCTGTTACTTAGATTGTTTGACTCCCACCAGTTTTATAAAACAGTGTAATTGGCTTTATTTTAGTATCGTTTTACCTGTTATAAAAAAAGGTGAATATTTCTTTTTCAAAAAAGTGGTGCCGAAAAGCAATTTGAATTTTTAAACCGTAATTTAATTCGAGCGTTAAGGGGTTAAGAAGAAATAAAATAATATTACGTTAAGCAAGAATATTTAAAATTTTTGTTCTCAAAAGATGCGAATCAATGAACACATATTTGCAAAAAACGCCGAAAATTTCAATTTTGGTCGGTACGAATTCATACTTGTGTGAAGTTCACGGTTTAAAGTAGAGGAAGTTGATGCTCTACTGTATAACTCTACCAGGTCAAACGCAAAAAAAAAAAAAAAAAAAAAAAAAAAAAAAGGTGCAAATAATATTTAGAGCACAAGAAATAGATTTAACGAAAGAAAAAAAAAGTTTAAATTTCCGCTAAAACGACCAAAAATAACATTTTATTCGTAGGAACTGAATATTCCAGAAAATGTTAGATAATTAGAAGAAAAGTCCCCTTTTTCAGTTCCTTTACAAGTAATTCAGACATAAAAATAATATTAGATAATCACGTTTATTTTTTTCGTTCCTATGTCTGTTGAACTCAGTGTTGCCAAGTTGGAAATTTTTTTTATTCGAGGTATGTACCACTATTTCAGAATAGTAATTTTCGCTGTTCTTATCGCAGACAATCCTTAGTTAAATAAACCAAAGATTACTAATCGAAACAAGTCTGAAACTATAGACCAAATGTGACAAATGAGGTTCGTTCGTACTATAACTAGTTTTATAAATATTCAGATCTTAGTGCAATAGCTGTTGCACTCTTACGAAAAAATGCATGAATACAAAATTTATTACGATTATATAGGGAAGACTAGAGAGGGTTTACCCACTTTTTACAAAATGATTTTTTAAATATTGAACGTAGAATAAAGTAAGAACAAACGATCTTATTAAAACACCATCAAAAACTTTTAAATACGCCAGGCCTTTCGAAAGACTCTATTTTTATTCTCTGTTCTTATTGATTCACACCAGTTTCAACTTATTTTCGTAGAATAAAGTGTTTATATGATTTTATTCGTTATACAATCAGTTATCAAAATAAAATTTTAAAAGGTATTTTAAAAATTTCATAAAAGAAATCTTGAAACTATTTAATTAATCATGATCCTATCTATAATGACTAACTCCATGATTTATTTTTTCTTCTGAAAATATACATGTTTCATTTTTTAATTGCAAAAATGCGTCCGTAATGGAAAAAACATGTAAAAATAAATAAAATAAAATAATAAATTTTTAAAGGTTATTGTGTAAAAAAAAAAAATAATAATAATATTGTGCAAATCTGCAGATCATAATTTATTTTATATTTAATTTCAAATCAAAATACTGAATTGTTTTTTTTTTTTTTTGTAAAGTGTACGACAAAATGTAATTTGTGTAGCCTAGTAGAGGATTCGCTTCGCTCTTCCTAATGAAACATTTAACAGACATTCTTACCTTTGTTGTAAATGTGATAACACCAAACAAAAGTGGTAGAAGTATGCATTATACGCGCCAGCAGTATGCACTTGACGCCCCACATTTTGACTGTGGTTATCAGTTCATACGGCATCATCGATTGCTTTAGTTACATTTTTTTCCAGACCTTTTCGTGATGTTATCACATTTCACACAAAACAAAGTACATATAAAGTCTACCCATAACGAGAAAGCCCGCGAGTATAAAAAGTTTCTTCCCGTGGTCACTATAGAAATGGACTCGTCCACTTTATTTTCGGGCGGTCGTAGTATTGTTGCTTCCTTTGTTAAGTTTTGTATGTACTATGCACGAAAAAAAAAAGGCAGAATGCGCATAACTGCGCAGTCTGTTTCGTGTTTTTGCCGTTGCCAGACGGTTATTTTTTTTTCTCCCCTGATTATTTCGTGTTTGATTTTATATTTTTTGAAAGATTAAACCTTTAATCATTGCTTGTCATATGCAATTACTTACATAGCACATTTTAAATTTTTACACCGTCGAATAGGGAATAAAATGCACTTTCAAATGCAGTTTGTTTGGAAACTATCTTAATTGATTGATTTTGGTTTTTAAAGTAATTTTCAAACATGAATTTTTTTAGTTTATTTCCATCGCGTGCCGGCTCCATTACCAAATAATAATAAATAATTTGCACATAAAACAATAAAAATTGTTCAGCATTTGTCTCCGACTAATTTTCGATAAGAAATTAAAGCTTCATCAATAAATAAATAAAATAATAATAGTAAAACTTAACACATATTTGATCGAACAATTTCAATTTTTTTACTGCCGAATAGGAAACAAAAGTAACAAAAAATACTTTCAAATATGATTTGTTTGAAAACTGTATCTCAGTTTACTGATAGCCTATAGTTTTATAAAGTAATTCCCAAGCATGAATTATTTTTTAATTTTGCTCTATCGCGTGCAGCTCGATTACCAAGGATTAATCCGTTTTTCTTAAATCAATGTAAAGAGTTCAGCATTTGTTTCCGGCTAATATTCCGAAACAAAATTAAAAATTCCTCTATAAATAAAGTAATATAAATAAAATACAAATTTAACAGACATGTAGTTGAATTACGCGCTTAAAGCACTGAAATGTTCAGGATCAAAAGAGCTGCTGTCAGTAGCAAAATCTTCTGTTAATAATTCCTGGCATGCGGGTAATACGAAAGCTTTTGATAAGTTTCAAAACTTCATTTGATTCCATGATTAATATTTTTCAGGTAAAAGTGTTTTTCGGTGTTAACAGACAATCTGAAAACTATATTACGCATAAAAAATATATTAGTATAAAAAAAAACCTATACTTTGTAACCCGGAGAGCATGAACTCGATCCCCTAGTATTATTAAATTCGATAAATTCGCGTAGTCGAACAGAGAAAACAGCAAAAAAGGAGAGCTTCAAACGAATGCTAATCGCGCCCAGCCTGGGATTAAACTATAGGAAGATGCCTAACTGTTTTCTTACTTCACACCACTAAACTTCTAAAGTTTTTTTCACCTTGATTAATAACTGAAATGGCTCTGACAAGGCGAAGAAAGCTTCGTGATGTCAAGCGCATCTGAACGCCTCTATTGCTACGCCATTATTTTGCAATAAATGTGGTAAACAAAATTCAGTTCCATGAGTGACTAAAGATTTATAAACTATTCGCGGATGGTAGATATCCTGTCAGATATGACGTCACACTAAAATTCCGCGTATGTGGATTATCACCTCGTCCACAAGAACTGTGTTAATTTACGTCCGATTCCAGTATTAAGTTTGTACGCTTACTTCTGTCGCTTTGCTAATCTGCTCCGATTCCGACACACCTCTCCCAGTTGGTACCTTCCGAAGAAGTAACCCTTCTCACGATTTTTCTCCTGACGGTAGATCAGTAGTTGCATCTCCATTGCAATGTTTTTATTTTTCTCGAAATTATTACCGTCAATCCGAGTTCTGTCAGGAGGAAACACCCTGTATTTGTGACAAAATAAGTAGTTTGCGACCCCATGTTCTATGGCAGTTATTCACACTTTTGATGTCTACTATCACACCTCTGAAATTGCCAGTCGAATTTCGGAACATCCTGTATATATAGAAATAAGTTAACAATTGGAAAAAAAATACATAGAATCATATTCAAGGCTGGAGTAGCACAGTTGAAGTTTATTCCAACAGAGCGAAAAATGTCCAGACCAGGGATCGAACCTGGATACTTGGCGTGCCGTGCCAATGCCTTACCTGTTAGGCTATCCGGACCGATACCTGGCTGACATAATTCACTCTTATTAGTTGGACTTGGCTGCGAACTGCAGCGCTAGGTATTGGCCATCAGCCAGGTATCGGTCCGGATAGCCTAACAGGTAAGGCATTGGCACGACACGCCAAGTATCCAGGTTCGATCCCTGGTCTGGACATTTTTCGCTCTGTTGGAATAAACTTCAACTGTGCTACTCCAGCCTTGAATATGATTTAATCCAGTTGGAAAATATTCGTTCCCTTCATTATGACCTAATGACATGGTATACAGGAGTTTCCGTGTTAAAGTAGCTTCATCATGTAAATGCTATAGTTATAGCTCGGATGAATGAAACTAGCGCTGCAGTTCGCAGCCAAGTCCAACTAATAAGAGTGAATTATGTCAGCCAGGTATCGGTCCGGATAGCCTAACAGGTAAGGCATTGGCACGCCAAGTATTCAGGTTCGATCCCTGGTCTGGACATTTTTCGCTCTGTTGGAATAAACTTCAACTGTGCTACTCCAACCTTGAATATGATTTAATCCAGTTGGAAAAAATATTCGTTCCTTCATTAATACATAGAATTTTGAAATGGAATTAATTCAATATAAAATTTAGGGGCCGCTTTTTCAATTTCGGGCCTCTTCAAATTTTTTGAAGGGAAGCAAGTGCTTCTCGTACGCATTCGGTAATCGGAGCTTGGTAATGTACTTGCAACATTAGGATTTTAGGCTGTCCTTAACCTCTTCCGTCCCTGGGTCCCGATTCGGGGACCTCTGTTCTTTTTCCTATAAAAACTAATAATGTCCGATTTTTTTACATTTTCACATCACTTCTCAGGGCCGAAACTAGCCTTTTTTGCACCCGGGACAAACATGGATTTTGGCGCCCCCTTCCTTCCCCTCTTCAGCAAAGTATATTTACAAAGAGAATTTTACTAATTTTCTAATAGCCGACTTATTTTTAAATTTAAAATATGTAATCTTAAAATATGTAATATTAAACTAATCTAGAATGGCGGATCCAAGGGGGAGGGTCACGGTGGTCATGAGTCCCCTCTGAACACCAACAAAAATATTCTAAAGATCATTTTAAAAATGAAATATACAGTTAGAGTCCCCTAGAGTACAGTTAGAGTGAGTATTACAGTAATGTTCCGATTATCCGAGCCCTGCTTAACCGAGTTTCCGCTTTCACAGAGTTATTTTCTTCTGGTGGACTGATGGCTTCTATTATTATGAAACAGTCATTATAAATGAAGTGTTCGGTGAAGATGAAAGAGCAGCCGCAAAAAGTTAAAACTCTGATTTTCTGGTCCGAATGGGGAAAAAAATGGCCATATTTTTATTTTATATTTTTTAAATTATGGCCATTTTTTTCCCATTCTGACCAGAAAATCAGAGTTCTAACTTTTTACGGCTGCTCTTTCATCTTTCACCTAACACTTCATTTATAATGTCTGTTTCATAATAATAGAAGCCATCAGTCCATTAGAAGAAAATGATCCATTCCAAAGGTATAATCCTTCATTTGGCGCCCCTTCGTTCTGGCGCCCGGGTCACATGCCCCCTCTGCCCCCCCCCCCTTAGTTTCGGCCCTGTCACTTCTTAATAGCTGAATGATTTCTGTGTTCAAAGAAAACGAATAAATGACTGCATACAAGCTGATTCCGACATAAAATTAGTGTTATTTTCATCTGAGTTTGCAAAATGCCTAAAAATGCCCAAAAGACAGTATGACCAAGAAAGTGAGAAATTTTCATAAGTATTTAACTTACATGTTTTTAACTAAAATTTTTTGAGGATTTGTGGATTATTTACTTGTTTAACCCTCTGTCTACCAGAAGGGTCCAATGGACCCGACATGTACATTCAAAATATTTATTCAAACCAGAAATTTCTTCAAAACAAACTAAATGTATAAATCAGACAATAATAAGTTAAATAAACAAATTAAATAGTTTTAAGTAAAAATTCTGGTGTAGAATGTTTTTATAAAACTTGAGTAAAATTTCCGGTAGTTCTAGGGTTAAAGCTCTTAAATTTGTGAATTAATGTTAATTTAGGTTAATAGTTATTGAATTGATGTTTTTAAGGGGTTTGTAGTTTTAGATCCATATTTTTGAACCTAAATTGCTAAGCGTCTAAAGCAGTGGTTCCCAACCTTTTTTTGGCCGTGCCCCACCTAAGACTTTCTAAAATCATGAATCCGAAAATAGCATTAACTCCATGATAAGTGATTTCACGTTCTTTAATTTATAAAAATCATATATTTTTTTAAATTACAAATAAGCTTTTAACCTAACCCCATGAATGCAGTAATGCCATGGATCTTCGCATTTACATCGTTTTATTGTTTTTTGGTAACTTACCTCAAATTTAAAAATGATAAATAGTTTACATTTTTATTTTCGCAAAATTTCTTGAAAACTTTCTCATATTTTGTATAACATCTGATAGAATTGATACATTTTATAATGGATTTTAGTGCTTCATTAAGAATAAGTGATATTTGTTTATCACGCAAGACTGCATGGATCACATAATTCACAAGTAAAATTTCCGGATTCGCACTTTTATCCAGTTTAAGTTACTATTTTTCTTTCGTCTCATAACACACTTCTTTGATAGCCGGCTTTTCCCCCCATTATTATTATTTGGCCCCATGTTTTCTCCAATTTTAAATTTTAAAATGCATATGTCATGAATGTCATATTCTGTATGCGGTCTGCAGAAGAGTCATAAGAAGTTTACTTTCAACCCTTTCTTTCCGTGACGCGTACGGGGTTTTATTAATTTCATAAATGTAGCACCTCATTTAGATAATGCAAAACATTTTTTAGATTGAACATGTCCAAATAGTCAATTTTAGATACACTCTACAAAATTTCATGCGTAACATTTCCCTCATGGGGCATATTACACAATGAATAGATGTACAAGGTTTTTTTTTAATAAATAGTAAAAAAAAAAGAAGTACAATTTACTAAAATAATATTAAAACCAGAAAAATTAAAAGAATGTTTCAATATATAAAAGGTGTCAAATTATACTGAAAATTTCATATAATTATTCCGGTGTCAGTGTATTTTTGAACTTTTAAATGAGACCGTTTCGAAAATTAATTCTTATTCAGTTATTTTTAATATTTTTCATCTATTATTTCAATTTTTAGACTAAGACACTACTTTCATTCGAAAAAAAAATGACAGAAAATTTGTTAATAAGGAATCTGAAACTGTCCCCCCTCAAAAGTCACATTGTCCCCCTGTGGGGCGAACGCCCCACGTTGGGAACCACTGGTCTAAAGGGACAATTTCAGGAAAGATAATTTTTCGTCATTTACGATGTCATTTCGTTTGGAGAAACCAATGAATAAGCATTTGTATTATCATTTTAGCATCGGAACTGAAGAGGATAAATGATGTCACGCTTTTTTTCAATATTTTTGACCCCCTCCTCCTCTTTGTCAGTATGTGTCACTTCACCATACCCCATCCCACCCCTTTGTCACATGTCACGCTATATTACATAAACATATACTTGCAGTTTAGAAACAAAGCACTACGTTATAGATCATATCAGAGTTGCCAGTGGGCTACTTTTTTATAATTCAGATTTCTTGGTTGCCACCACTTTTTAAAAAAGGTAAAATTACCTTTGTTTTCGCTTTTATTAATATGTCATTAAATAAGGAGCATTTTTCCAATTCAAAAAAGTGGCGCCAATTAAGAATCTGAATTTAAAAAAGGTAGCCCATCTGGCAACACTGGATCATATTTCAAATTTTATTTTTAACCCCTTGAGGGGCACCGGTATATATTATATACCACCTACGATTAATGAAGTTTTACACCAGAAAAATTTTATTAAATTTTAGTTTTCGAACTTTGGTCGAAAAAAGCCGTAAAATTGCTTTTACTTATTTTGAAATAGAATTTTTCAAAGATTCCGGTGGGAATGCAGCATTTCACAAACGTAATTGCTTGCCCCTCAAGGGGTTAAACTATGTGTTTTAATGACATTTGTAAGCATAACAATAAAAATGATTCATGTACTTATTTTGTATGAAATAAGATTAAGGTTTACAACAAACAAAATAATTAATATACAATAGTAATAAAATGCTAATATAAAAGAGCAATTGAAAACAGTAGTATTTTGGAGTTTGAAATGGAATTTAATATATTTGACTTTAAATTTTATCTTTACTTTGTGAACACAAAATACTTTAACACTAGAAAAAAGGCGAGCGGTCATTTTGACCGCTACTTAATGAATAAACGTCGGTTCGAACCAGAAATTTCTTTTTAAAACTAGTTTAAAAGACACAACGAAAAAGAACCTACTTAAATAAATAAGTTAATAATTTAAAATAAAAATTCTGGTGGGAAATGTTTTTATAAAATTTGAGTAAAATTCCCCGTTTTTCTAGTGTTAATTTCACAATAACTTCAAAATTCAATCTGCTGATTTTTAATGCTTTTATCTTTACCAAAATGTGTGATCTCACACTTCTTCTTAGCCCCTCCCAGCCCCTTCTTACAAACTGTCACAATTTCATGAACCACCTCCCCCACCCCCTTCCAAGCGTGACATCATTTGTGGACGGCCCCTTATATGAAAATATTTTAATACATACTTTCTGTTTTTGATTACCACAGCTTTTGGAAAACCAGTAGTTCCCGAGGTATAAATGTATAACACATTATCTAAAATGGAACAAAATATTGCAATTTAAAATGTATATATTATGTTATAAAAACTATTTCAATAAAATTTTGAATCCTACCGTATCACCACTACGTTTCACATCCATTTTTATAAAATAAAGCAAAAAAAGCGAAAAATAATACCGATTAGCAATTAAATAAATAGAAAGATAAATTCATCTTTAAAAAGTTAAAATTAAAATTACACTATGCGCAAAATACTTAAAAAGATAACAAAAAATCTCTCTATTCTAAAAAAAAAGTAACTAACGCTGTCACCGCCGCCGCTGGTTTTGAATTTTTTGTGACCGGAAGTCTTTCTTTGATAATAGTAAGAAAAATATTGCGTACAAAAATATGAAAATCGGTGGTATTATAGAGAATGGTTTGATAAACACGCTGATGCAGACAGTTTTCAAACCGAAGAATTATCTTAACCTCTTATGCTGGAAAGACGTGATATGTACGTCGCCTTGGATTAACACTAGAAAGCCCGCGAGCACTCGTTTTGACAGCTCTCAAATGAATATATCTCGGTTCGAACCAGAATTTTTTTTTATAAAACTAATTTAAAAGATACAAAGAAAAAAAACTAGATAAAAGGATAAGTTAATAATTTTAAATAAAAATTCTGGTGTGAAATATCTTTCTAAAATATGGACGAGATAGTCTCGGGCTTCTGCCAATTAATTTCCAGCACAAGAGGTTAAGAGATATTTAAAGCTAAACTTGGACAAAATCGTTCCATTAAAAAAGTTTTATAGGAGCCAAAACTGTACATGAGAATTTAATCATTTTTAGATCATTTTAGAGATTTATGCACTAGAATTTCCCGGTGTGCAGACTGCATTTGCTTCTTTAATTTGATTCCTTTTTTCCGGTATTATTTCAATTTTAAATTCAAATTTTCAGTATTTCGAGATATATTTTTTAAATACTAGGGGGCTCCGCCCCCTTACGAGCTACGCTCGCCAATCTCCGTTCAGACACCACAGACTCTAAAAGCACGCTAATTTAACCCGCTTTGAAAAGATTTCGGAAGACTGATTTATAATTTAAAAAACAGTAGCTATATACCTATAAATGGGTTTCTATTCATTTCTCTTTCATTAGGGAATTTTAAGGAAAAATCAGCTGCTGTTAAAAGATACAATCGCTGTTTTCGTCTTTGATTAAATAAAATCAGTTAAACATTTCAAAACAAGCTAATATAAAATGAATTAAGTACACAGAGTCTTTATCTCCCGGTATTTTTTAAAAAAGCGAAAAGAAAGTTCTTTTAAATAAGATATTTTAAATGTATCGTTTTTAATTTGGCGTAATTTTCACCAAACTTTTCTTCACTTTTTAATATCCACGTGAAAATACTTTTGTTAGAAATGAAATGTAATTTGCGTTGAAATAGTTGAAAAGATCATCTCAAAATATAAAAAAAATGTCTCGCGCAACTTTTAAATTTAAACTGTTTTGCAATATTATTTTTTGTTCATTTTACGTAATAGGTGTAATTTGACATAAATGTGACGTAATTTCTCCTATTTAAGACTTCTAACGCATGTTAATGAATTTATTATTTTACAATATCCTTTCGCTTTTAAAATTCACGAGTAGATATAGTTTTTATGAAATAATTTTCAATAAGTTCCTGCTTTTTACACGTAATTATATAATTCTAATTTGAAAGTTTTTTTTCTGTTTATAATAGCCACGTGTAAATAAATTTTTAATTTGAAGCAAACATTATTGTTTGCGCTGTTTATACAGTTGGCAACAGTTTAAATTAATACCATTTTCTAAAATATGTAAAAAATATCTCTGGAAATGCTGAAAATTTTAATTTAAAATAGAAATAAAACCTCAAAAAATGAGTCAAATTAAAAAAATAAAGGAAGTCTGCACACCGGGAACTTCTAACGAATAAAATGATCTAAATATGATTAAATTCCCATGTACAGTTTTTGCTCCTATAAAACTTCTTTAATGGGGTGATTTTGTCCAAATTTAGCATCAAATATCTCTTAAAATAATCCTTCGATTTGAAAACTGTTTGCATCAGTGTTTATATCAAACATTTCTCTATAATGCCACCGATTTTAACATTTTTTTATGCAACAGTTTTCTTAATATTAACGAAGAAAGACCTCCGGTCACAAAAAATTCAGAATCGGCGGCGGGGACAGCGTTAGTTACTTTTTTTTTTTTTGAATAGAGAGATTTTAGAAAATGGTATTGATTTAAACTGTTGCCAACTGTATAAACAGCGCAAACAATAATGTTTGGTTCAAATTAAAAATTTATTTACATTATTTAAAAAATATAATATAAAAATTTATTATGACTATTATAAACAGAAAATATAAAAAACAGGAACTCATTGAAAAATACGCCATAAAAACTATATTTACTCGTGAATTTTAAAAGAGAAAGAATATTGTAAAATAATAAATTCATTTACATGCGTTAAAAGTCTTAAATAAGATAAATTACATCACCTTACACATATTACGTAAAATGAACAAAAAATAATATTGCAAAACAGTTTAAATTTAAAAATTGCACGAGACATTTATTTGATATTTTGAGATGACCTTTTCGACTATTTTTGTTAGGATAGCGAAAATAATATTTCATTTCTAACAAAAGTATTTTCAACTGAATATTAAAAAGAGAGAAAAAAAAAGTTTTGTGAAAATTACGCCAAATTAAAAATGATACATTTAAAATATCTTATTTGAAAGAACTTTCTTTTCGCTTTGTTAAAAAATACTTGGAGACAAAGACTCTGTTTACTTAATTAATTTTATATTAGCTTATTTTGAAATGTGTAACTGATTTTATTTAATCAAAGAAGGAAATAGCCATTGTATCTTTGAATAGCAGCCGATTTGGCCTTAAAATTTCCCAATCAAAGAGAAATGAATAGAAACCCCTTTATATGGAGATCTCTATTGTTTTTTAAATTACTAGGGAGCTCGGACCCCTACGAGCTACACTCGCCAACCCCCGTTCAGACACCGCAGTCTCTAAAAGCACGCTAATATGATCGGCTTTAAAAAGATTTTGGAAGATTGAATTATAATTTAAAAAACAATGGCGATATCCCTATAAACGGGCTTATATTCATTTCTCTTTGATTGGGGAATTTTAAGGAAAAATCAGCTGCTCTTAAAAGATACAATGGCTGTTTTCGTCTTTGATTCAATAAAATAGGTTAAACATTTCAAAATAAGCTAATATAACATGAATTAAGTAAACAGAGTCTTTGTCTCCACTTATTTTTTAACAAAGCGAAAAGAAAGTTCTTTTAAATAAGACATTTAAATGTATCGTTTATAATCTGACGTAATTTTCACCAACCTTTCCTTTCTTTTTTTAATATTCACCTGAAAATACTTTTGTTAGAAATGAAATATTATTTGCGCTGTCCTAAGAAAAATAGTATTTTATATTTATAATAATAAATATAGTATTTATAGTAATAAATTTTAAATTTAAACTGTTTTGCAATATTATTTTTTGTACATTTTACGTAATAAGTGTAATGTGACTAAAATGTGACGTAATTTCTCCTATTTAAGACTTCTAAAGCACGTTAATGAATGTATTATTTTACAATATCCCTTCTCTTTTAAAATTCATGTGTACATATAGTTTTTATGAAAAAATTTTCAATAAGTTCCTGCTTTTTACACGTAATTATTTAATTCTAATTTGAAAGATTTTTCCTGTTTATAATAGTCATGTGTAAATAAATTTTTAATTTGAAGCAAACATTATTGTTTGCGCTGTTTATACAGTTGGCAACAGTTTAAATTTATATCATTTTCTAAAATAAGTAAAAAATATCACTCGAAATGCTGAAAATTTGAATTTAAAATAGAAATAAAACCTCAAAAAAATGAGTCAAATTAAAAAAATAAAGGAAGTCTGCACACCGG
Organism: Maratus speciosus; assembly: GCA_963932465.1. Lineage (NCBI taxonomy): Eukaryota > Metazoa > Arthropoda > Arachnida > Araneae > Salticidae > Maratus > Maratus speciosus. The sequence continues at coordinate 382,532,479 of OZ010797.1, read as the reverse complement.
GAAATTCTAACCTATAAAATGATCTAAAAATGAAGTAATTCCCATGCACAGTTTTTGCTCCTATACACCTTTTTTAATGGAACGATTTTGTCCAATTTTAGCATTAAATATCTCTTAAAATAATTCTTCGATTTGAAAATTGTCTGCATCAGCGTGTTTATCAAACATTTCTCTATAACACCGCCGATTTTCATATTTTTGTATGCAATATTTTTCTTAATATTAACGGACAAAAACCTCCGGCCACAAAAAATTCAAAACCGGCGGCAGTGACAGCGTAAGTTACTTTTTTTAGAATAGAGAGATAATTCAATCTTCCGAAATCTTTTTTAATCCGGTCAAATAACATGCTTTTAGAGTCTTCGGTGTCTGAACGGGGGTTGGCGAGCGTAGCTCGTAGGGTGCAGAGCCCCCTAGTACTTAAAAATATGTTAAATTGCTTTAATACTTCTTAGTACTTTCAGCTATAAACACAGCCTTCGTCAGAGAATACAAAAAATACTGTTATTAACGTCTTATTTTTCAAATTTCACGTTGTTGGTGTCGAAAGGAGTGAAAGTGAAAGTCAATGTTTTAGATCCGGAAAACATTGGGAAAATAAAATAAGGATATAGAGGAATGTAAAATATTACGTGTTTTTTTATTCTTTAATCCTTTCAGGGGCGGTGGTATATTTATGAAATAACTTAATTTTAATTCCCAAGCACTACAATGGCACCAGAAATATGGTAGAATATTTTCTATTTAATAAGTATGTGAAATATAGCTTTTTTCTTATTTACAAATACATTTCTTGGCAAATTCCGGTGCCAATCATTTATTTCAACACTTTAGCACTGGAAATGTTTTGCCCCTGAAAGAGTTAAGCAAACTAAGGGAAATTCTGGTTATGTTGTAGGATAAAACGTCATTACAAACGGTATTTTCTTTAGTAATAATTTCTATTGATTCACGAATAATTAAATCATGATAATTCTTTAAGGGACAAATAATTTTTGTATCTTCGAAATTAACTTGTACATTCCGCTTCTGGTTAAGTCTTGACAGGGCTGTTGTTGGCCGGTTGTACTTCAGATCTCTCAAATGTCCTTTGTTTCTTTGAGTGGCGCCGTTTGCAGTCTACAAACAGATAATTTTAATGTCTAAATTTCCAAATGGCACCAGTAAATTTTTAGTACAATTTCGATTTACTAATATACGTGGTGGGGGGGGGGGGGAAGTTGTTGATTATTTTCAAATAAATTTGTTTGTTAATTGCGGTGCGAATTAATTATTTGAACAATTTTTGATCAAAAATGCCTTGCCCCTGAAAGGGTTAAGGCTCCTGTCCCTGCCGGCGAAGACACTCACGAGCTAATGCTAATCCTATGGGAAGGGACTTATCTAATATATCGTTTGCATTTCGACATTTTCAAATAATTTTTTTTTTTGCATTGGATGGCCGAGGTCTGTTTCTACGTCGCACCGTTTTTACTTTTTCGATTTTGATCGCAGATATTTTTTATAAAGTTGCTTTCACTTTCAAAACCGGTTCAAGTGTCATTCTAAAAAAATATCTGCGGCCAAAATCGAAAAAATAAAAGGGTGCGATGTAGAGACGGATCTCGGCTATCCAATGCAAAAAAAATTATTTAAAAATGTCGAAATGCAAACGAGATATTAGAAAAATTAGGATTAGCATTAGCTCGTGATTTCATTCGCCGTCAGGGACAGGAGCCTTAATACGATTTTTAAGGTTACGAGAAGTCATTCCTTTGTATTCGAGATAAATATTTTCTGTTTTCAGTGGAATTATATATACTCCAGAAACTTAATCTTTCGGGATCGGGTCTATTTTGGCACTAACTAGATCTTTTAATTTTACTAGAGGAGTTGCGATTAAGGGTACACCAAAGCGAAACACTGCGTGCTTGAGTGATTTTTCATCTTTTTAAGTATTTCGCACATGTGCAATTTTAAGTATAAAACGAATTGTTTCAGTAAAAATTAATTGGCTAAACGGGGGGAATTGGGGACCGGGGATAATTGGGTATTAGTATTTATATTTTTTATATTATATTTATATTATATTTATATTTAGTATTTGTATTTATATTTTTAATACTACCCTCTTGTTACAGGACAAATACAAACAGTTGTAGTTGTAGCTACAATGGAACTTAGAACAGAGAGGAATTGAAATATTCTTAAAATGGTGAGGTTTCATCTGTAACCGGTTCTGCAGAAAACTTCCACCGGCAAATTTGAATAGAAATTTCGTATAAATTATTTAAACGCCTTGAGGCATAAATATCTAGTCATTATTACTGGTGGAAGTTTGTCCTGGCGGTGATCAGACCCTGCGATTCCGCAATATTGTGACAGTATGGAAAATCCATCTGTCAATGTCAAAATTTGATTACCGACAGAGGAAACTTTCACCAGTAAATTTGAATAGAAAATCTTATTTAAGCGTCCTATTCATACATAATTTCTGTCACAAATTCGGCAAAAATTGTTATTCGTTTTTATTGATGGAAGTTTGCCCGGCGTTAATCAGGTCCTGATCTGATGTAAACAAACAACAGCTGCCATCTTGTGACTGAATCTTGGGATTCTTCATTAGAAACTTGTAAACACTACTCTATCTGTCCCCACCTCTTTATTTATAGCTCCATCATCTTGCTTTGTGTGAAATGGAATGATATCATGAAAAGTTTATGGTGTGTGTGAAGTTCTTCGATTATTGTGTTAAAATTACTCAAGTGTAATTGCGTATCTTGCGTTAACTTGCAGTTCTGTAACCTGCAGTTTATTTGGTTGAACTGTTTGTTTCACATAACAGGCCAGATTCCCTTATCAAAAAGTTGGCTAAGGGAATTGTGCCAGCAAGATTTGTCCAGGTCAGCTTAGCTGGCAAAGCATTTGCAACTTAAACCAAATGGTCCCTGGTTCGGATCCTGCCCTGGACACATTTTCACTCAGTTGGAAAACTACAACTCAAATTATATAGCCATTAACCCCTCTAGGGGCGGTGGTATGTTTATGAAACCACTTAATTTTAATTTCCAAATGACACATTGGCACCAGATTTTTTGTAAAAAAAATTTCGCATTATTATGTGTGTGAAATATTGCTTTTTCTTCTTTACAAATAAATTTGTTTTCAAATTCCGGTGTCACTCATTAATTTCATCACTTTAGCAATGAAATTGCTTTGTCCCTGAAAGGGTTAAAATAAACAAATAGATTTATTTTTCTGCCAATGATTGGTTCTTTAGCTATTAAAAAATAGTGGGATATTTTAATTGAAATTTCATAAACAGAATTAAGAAAAGAAATAAATGTACCTAAAAAGTTAGTCTTCAACTTTTTTTCACGTAAGGGAAGTGTAGAACATTCATCCAAAAGAACATTTAGATGTTCGCAGGGAAAAGGCGAAAACATTTTTTCTTCTGATTTTCTTGTATAACAATAAAAGGTTGGAGAGTTGACGTTATGAATGAAAGGCGTCGCTTTGTCCACAGCTGAAACAGAAAGAGAAAATGAATATATGCATACAGCTTGGTGCAACTGTTCTGCAGCATTCCAGAAACTATGTATTACACATCTAACCAAATTTTAAGAATTAAAATCAATAATAAAGCTAATAACTTTTGATGGAAAGAATATGTCTTTCCAACAAACTTTAACCTTTTATCTATGAACTAAGATATGATTATCTACAAGGCAGCATATGAAAAGAAACATTCGTATGACTATAATAGAACCTGAACTAGGTTAAGTGCATGTCTTGGTAAAGTATCGTACAGATAAAATTTACGATACTAATAAATCTACAAAAGTCATCGAAAATTACGATTTATAGTTGTGTAGGACAACACGAAGGGATAACAACGAAAATTTACAGCTAACCCTTGACCAGAAAGGACCACACAGATGGAATAAGTTAAACAAATATAATTGGGATCAGCAAAACTCAACCTATACGATTGCAACACATAAATTCAGTTTCGTCCAATGATATTCGCCTGTAAAGATGGGAGGTAACTCTCTATGCAAATTTTATAAGTATATGGTATAATTTTATGTTTGCATATGTAATGTAAACAGGACATTGTGATTTTTTGTTTTTCTGTGTATGTAAGAGACAGACTTCACTTGCAGATTTGTCCTCGATGCAGTTGGCAGCAAAAAAAATATGATGTTGCTGGAGTCCATATAATATATTAACACCTTGCTTTTGCATCGTATAACATAAATATATATATATAAAAGAAATTTAGCCTAATGTGGCCTTAAAAAAAAAGGCGATCTTGTATAATTAAATAGTGCTGCAATCAATGGATTATTTTATTTGTGATGATGATTGGGTTTCACCCGTCTACTGCAATGTTCCATGCTGCCCGGGGCAGTAATCCAGGTAGAGAAATTTATGATTATTTCCATTGTGAATCAGTTATAGTAATTGCATATAAAAAGTCACAGACTATGGTGATTTTCACGTGTTATAAAATCAATTAAATAGATTAATTAATTGAAATAGGTAAAAAAAAATATATAAAGATGTGCATCAGCATCACTATTAAAATTTATAACCCACAATATGTAAATAACTTTTTTTTATTGTAAATTTTCTCCTATAATAAAATGTAATCAAGATTGAATATGAGTAATCTTTTCTTTGTTTTAATACTTAATTAACATTTTTCTCTTATAGATGAGGGAATGTAAAATAAATAATCTATTTATCCATATGATGTACTAAAAAAATTATTATATGAAAGAAAATACAGACTTAGAAGGTAAACGATCTGCGAAAAAAACGACACAGCGCATTGATTAATTATAATTTTAATATTTAATATATTAAATTTTCTTTGGATTTCCCTGAAGGGAATTGTTAATTATATCGCTTACCTAGAGTCATTTGGTGCTAACACTATACGAATAGTAAGAATCATAAAAATTAATCTCCTCATATAAAATTAATATTAATCAACCTCATTACCTGTGTTGCAATGTATTAAAGTTATGGATATATTTTAGCAAGTATATATCATTCCAGCAACTTTCAAGATAATTTACAGTGAATTCAGGTTTAAAGGAAAGTGATGTTCTCTCGACAATTCTTTTTAATTTATGCCTGGAGAAAAGGATTAGAAGCATCTACAACAACAGGGGAGCTACTATTATAAACCGCTTCCTATAAATCCTTGCATTTGCAGATGATGTTGATATAATTGCTAGAAATAAGAAAGTGTTAATTGAAACATACAATAAACTAGAAGCTGAAGGGAGAAAACTAGCCCTCGAGGTTAATAAAGAAAAAACAAAATATATAAAAATGGACCCAATGAAATAATAGGCAACAGCAACGTTAACAATAAATAATGAATTACAATTTAGTGAAGTAACAGAATTTAAATATTTAGGATCTATGATTACCTCTGATAATATGGTTGAAGCAGAGATTAAAACTCGACTTACAGCAGGAAATAGATGCTATTCTTCTTTTCGAAACATTCTAAAATCATCTCTAATATCCCGAACAACTAAACTTAAAATTTATAAAACTGTTATAAAGACATTAAGTGAGACCTGGACCACTACACAACAAGTAAGAAAAATCATGCGTTAAGCATAGATTATGAAACACTTTACAACACATCCTGAATGCCTTAACAAAATTTCGTTATTTAGGGAAATAAGTTATATAAGAGAACTAAGTAAACATTTTAGAAAATGCATAAAATATCTGATTTCAGCAGTTGCCGTCCATAGCAAATATGCATTCCAATTCTTTTGTACAGCCCTGTATTTGATCTGTAGGTTGTTATATATATACTATATAATGTGGAAACTTAGTTTAGCAAGAAAACGCATAACAGGCTGAAATTTCTTTTTCAGCAATTTATACTAATAGATGGAAACATACTTGTATACTTTTGTGCAGCCCTGTAGTTAACCTAGTACTTTTATTACACGCCACTATTTAGCTAAAGTTTAATTCAAAGTAAAACACTCTTAAAACTACTGAAATCACATTTCCTGAAATTATTATTTATAGACGGCCATGTATCCAATTCTTTGCGTGACCCTGTATATCATTTTATCGAAGTTCTACAAACATTTCTTAGTAAACTAAATGCAGTTCAGCGTAAAAATGCATAACTCATTTAAAAACCACCTTTAAGCAATTTGATCTCATACCCAGTAACCATTACGAATTTTTTGTGTAGCCCTGTATATGAATTACAGCATTTATACACACCATATACTATGCATAAATATAGTGAAACATTAAAGCACATAACAGAATTAACAGGGCATTTCCAGCAATCAACGCTACTGTACAGTACTGCGGATACAATATAGTATCTGAAATCTTTTGTGTGTCCCTGTAAATGCTATGCACTTCGTATTATACACCAAATAAGTAATAGTAAACCTCAGCGACGTATATCAATTTCATTATACATGAAATAATTTAACATAATTAAAATACGCCGCAAATAATTCCCTCCACTCCTGTAGTATTATCTAATGAAATTCTTTTGTGTGGCCCTGTAATGGAATAATAAGTATTCTTTGCACAGCATATTCTACAGAATGCTTATTTTAGTGCACTTGATCAATTCATATCAATTTTATTATGTTTGAAAGCATGTAACATCCTTAAAAATAATTTGAAACGATTTTTTCCCATAGGCCGTGATGGAACGGAAAACCTTTGGCTGTCCCTGTAAATGAACTAAACATGCTAGAAACTTCATTTGCAATAGGGAACGTGCTATGGTAGAGGTCACTAACATCCAAAAATTTCAGAACGATCCGAGTACATTTACGAGAGTTAGAGTGCGGCCAGACGGCCAGACAAACCAAAGTCATAAACACTTTCCAACTTTGTTGGAAAGTGTTAAAAAGATGAAAAGTTGCTTATTACTTGGGAAAGGAAGATCCTAAGACAAATTTTTGGACCTATTAAGGAAGGCAATACATGGCGTATCAGGACAAATATGGAGATTGAACAGTTACATAACGAGAAAGATATAATAAATATTATTAAAATAAGAAGAATGCAATGGTTGGGTCATCTAATCAAAATGAAGGATGAGAGAAGCACAAAAAGGATATATTATAGTAAATTAATAGGGAAAAGAAGTATTGGTAGACCCAGGAAAAGATGGATAGAAGAGGTAGAGAATGATCTAACACAAAACCATGCTATAAATTATAAATTAAAGGCCAGAGATCGGAAGGTTTGGCGAGGTATATTGAGGGAGGTCAAAATCCTGCATGGATTGTAGTACCATTGTGTATGTATGTATGTATGTAATAAAGCTAATAATGGTATAGCAATGTGAAAATAATTTTATAGGGAGTAAAAAAATTCTTAAGGCTTAAAATAACTATTATATTTCTTATAATATGAACATTATGCTATTGTTCATTGATACTCCATTATCGGGCGAATGTTGTGACACTCTTTGCAGCTATAACCATCGTTGTTGAATAGATATCGTTCCATTGCTGTAACATAGTTAATTCTAATTTTGGAACGTTATTGTAATCCTCATCATTGTTGTTTCATCTTTATAATGCTGTCACTTTCAAACTAGGCATATCGGGAGATTATAAAACAAAGATATCTATGTCTGTTGCTTAAAGGAATGTTTCAAATGAAACTATAATCGGTACTCTTATTACAGTAGAGAGCCGATTATCCGAACTCTAATTAACCGAACTTCCAATTATCCTAACAGCCTATTTCCCCCCCCCCCAAAAAAAAAAAATTAACCGAACTCCCAATTATCCATTGGCTTGGAATAAAATTTTAAATAAAGAAAAAACTGATAATGGATCATAAAATAAGGAATGTAAAAACAATAAAGAGATGGAAAGAATCCTAAGCTATGAACAAAATGAAATTAATGAGTGGTTAAATAGTGAAGTATACATAACCTGGATATCAGATTTTAATTGAGATGAGATTGTGGATGAGATTCAGGATGAAAAAGAATTTGAAGAAAATGAAAACGAATGCTCTGAAAATAACCCAGGTCTGTCATATAACGAAGCCATTGAATGTTTGGAAACAGCTATGAAATGGCTCGAACGGCTAACGGTATTTAAGAAGAATTAGAGATATGGCAGCATTGGAAAAAATGTCTTCGTTGAACCAAGCAACAATCAAAAGCTTTTTCCTTAAATTATAATCTCTGTAGTTCAGAAAAGCATAAAAAGAGAAAAAAAAATTAATGATAAAAATGTAAACAACAACAATTTTTTTAAAAGAAAAAAAGAAAAAAAAACAATTTTTAAACATGCCAGCACTAACTAGTTCTACCAGTCCTAAGCTTAGATAACATGTGAAGGTTTTAATATAGTCAGAAACATCCCTTAAATTGCCTGTCCATTTATCCGAATTTTTACTTATCCGAACTAGGGTCGGTCCCGACTTGTTCGGATAATCGGCTCTCTACTGTATTTAAAAAAATCCCTATCGGCTCGGCCTACAGGCAGAGGTAGGTTTCGGTGTTAAGTGCTAATTTCACCAACAGAAATAATCAAAATTAGAGATATGTAAAATATGCCAATATTTCCATAGTCGGACTTTTATCATGTTTCAATACGTTTTTTCAAACTTACATGCAGTTGGATATTCACCTGCTGATGTCCATTATATTTCCAATAGGACTTAATATAAACTTTTTTTTTAAATTCGTTAAACTGTCTAGTTCATTTTCATTTTTTAAGTGGAAGTCTTGCAATAGAAAAGTAATTGTTGTGGTAAGTGTTTTATTGTGGTTTTTTTTTAATTGTTGGCAACTATTTGCTATAACGAAAAATGTTTAAATTTTCCTGTCATTTTTCTGTAAGAATCATGTTAAGGCGGTATTCAAAAATTTTAACCCTTCCCATAACCCCCTTAGGCCGATTTTGCCCATTTGCAATCCCCGCCGTGTTATTAGCCATCTCCATATTTCTGACGAGTTTGAAGATGATCCAATAACTTTTAACTAAAATTTTCCTTTTATAAACTACAGGAAAATCAACAAGTTATTATTTCCTAATAAATTGTAAAATCTGGTGTCAGTCTATCATTCAGGGCTCCCAAATGGTCCGCCAACTGAATACCAATATTATTTTAGAAAAATTTTCTTTTTAGATTTTTCATACAAACCGCCCCGGAAACACCTTTGAAAGTTAATTCTAGCGCAAACCTACCATAAAATTTTCTGTTCAAATTCATTGGTAATCAGTTGGCTGACCATTTGGGAGCCCTGATTCATTTCATCATTTTACAAACGGAATTACTCCGCACCGGAAAATGTTAATTGATTTGCCCATATTTTACTTTGTATTTTGTCTCCAGTGTTTCCAACAGAAGACGTATCACTATTAAATACTTTTATTTTACACCAGAAGCATGGGGATAAATAGACTCATCCGAATTTCATGCTCAACTAGTCAGGGCCTGACTTAGGCCAAGGGGGGCCCCGGGGCAAGCATCATTCCGGGGGGGGGGCTCTTCTATCTATCTATCGAATTCTTTTGCGAATAATGCGGAAATGGCTAGTACTAAACTTCATACATATTATATGGATGCATAAATTTTGTCCCAGTACTGTCCCATCTGTATACAGGATATCACAAAATGATGGTCACAACTTTAAGAAAAAACACTAGTAGGATAATAGTGGAAAAAATGATAGATTGGTTGACAAGAGTACCTTTTGGCAAATTTTTACTTTGCTTATCTACTTGCGTTATACGATGTCTAAACGAAATATCCCAAATTGTTCATAATTAATGGTTTTAACTTGTCACATTGCGAGGAAAACATAAATAAAGAATTTCTTTTGAAAACAATAGAATACTAAGTTATCATGATAAAATTTTAATCATTAGATTTCTAATCATATAGTTCGTGTTTTGCATGGGTGCAGGGGGTACTGGAAGTAGAGAGGGGAAGGGGGGTCGCGCTTCTTCCTAAATGTTTGAAAATATATGAATTTTGGTCCCTTTTGGCTAATTTTAATCATTTTGCACCTTTTAATGAAAATCCTGATTACTTTCAGGGGCCCCCCCTAAGAAGGGGGGGCCCGGGGCAGCTGCCCCGCATGCCCCTGCATAAGTCGGGCCCTGCAACTAGTTGATGGACTGAACGAAATATTTTTTAGAAGTGATTAGAAAGAAACAGACTGACGAGACAGTAGTGTGTTGCTAAAAACAGAATGATAGAGTTAGAAGGAGTGTGAAAAGGATCCTGAAACCATTTAGGGAAAGGATGTAAAAGATTTTATATTTAACTTTGGAAAATTGTTCGTCTTATAAATAGCAACGACTTTTTACATTCGGTTATTGTGGATCGTAGCAATAACTTGTAAATATATATATCTTATTTATAAATCAATTAAATATGTATTTTCCGACTCAAACCTTGAGTAAAATTCTGGTCAAAAATCTTTGCTTTTATGTTAAGACGTTGACCGATCACCTTGAAATTTATTACTTTTTTGATACCACTCAAGCTACTCCTTGTGCATTAGGTTTGCCACGATCAGCAAATTTCGCCTTCAAGCTGTACACGAGCTCTGCAATTTTGGGCAGCCGACCTTATGGACTCGTGGGGTGGTCAACATGTTAATTACATTCATGGAATGAGCTAAAAATTCAGCTTTTTTGTTTGTGTTGATGAGAGTAGTAACAGTTCCTATTTTGTACAAGTGTCTAAGCAAAAGTCTGATTTTCTGTTGTTACTGATAAATATTTTAAAGCATGAATATGCATGTAATATCATCTATAAAGTACAGAGTACTCGAAAGCGTGCACATATTTCCGATATCATAGATACAATAAAGAATTAACAAGTGAGAAAAAAAAATCGTTTTACATTTTTAGAAATTTATAATGAGTTTTGCTGAATAGAATACTTCTGGAACGTCAAATAATATCGCAAATCCTTTAAATGATTTTAAAAAGGCATAGAAAATGCATTGTATTCCAATTAACCCTAGAACTACCGGAAATTTTACTCAAGTTTTATAAAAACATTCTACACCAGAATTTTTACTTAAAACTATTTAATTTGTTTATTTAACTTATTATTGTCTGATTTATACATTTAGTTTGTTTTGAAGAAATTTCTGGTTTGAATAAATATTTTGAATGTACATGTCGGGTCCATTGGACCCTTCTGGTAGACAGAGGGTTAAAATAAGATTTTGTCTTAGAAAAGCACAGATGTTTATAATCGATTATTCTGCATCGTTTCGATGTCACAATTAAACCGACTTCCTATTTCTAAATCGATACAATATGTGTTTGTTCGTACATACCATCAGCCAAATTCTAGCCCATTCATGTTAGTTACATTCATGCCACGAGCAAAAGACTCAAGATTTTAGGTTGTGTTAATGTGGGTTATTTATTTTGCAAAAGGCGGGTCTCTTTTGATAATCCATTAACCTCTTGAGGCGCAGTTTTAATTAATATTTGCACAAAAAACTTTTAATTAAGTTTTACTGTTATAACTTTGATGAAAAATTACTGAAAAATAGCTTTTCCTTATTTTGAAACAAAATTCTTCAAAATTTCCGGTGGGAATTCAACATTACAGAAACGCAATTTCTTGCCCCTCAAAGGGTTAAAAATACATGCGCACAATGCAATCTGTAAAATACTGAACTATCGAATGTGAAAAAAGTATTTTATTTATTTTGTTTATTTATTTATTTCTAATTTGCCATTTTTTCTTAAGGAGAAGTGTATAACACTTACGTGAAATCTTATCAGAAAGCCGCTAAACATTTTAAGAAAGATATCGAATATGAATTTAAATTTAACCATTAACGGACGGTAGATTTAAATACATGATTCTATTTTTATATTCTATTTTAAAAGTATATTTTTTAGTTAATTTCTCTTTTGCGTTATGTTAAAGTGTAAGTAAAAGTGTCGCTTAAAAAAACAAAAAAAAACATGCCAAGCGAATAAAGTTGATTAACCCTATCCGGCACAGGCAATTTTTGTTCTAAAATGATGAAATGATTGACTGACACAGGAATTTTAAAACGACTTTTTTAGATATTAAAAACACGAGTTGGAACCCGTCGAAATTCGACGTACTAAAATGTTTGAAAGGAACTGTCAGATCGAATTTATAATAAACCTACAAAAATAATTACAAAAAAAAAAAAAAAAAAAAAAAAAAAATCATCTTACATTGGTTCTTCAACTCTTAGAACAAATAATATTTTTAACCTAAAATTACCAAAATACTATTTCTTTAAACTTCAACTGCTTAAATTATTGAAAAATTAAACTGTATTAGATTACATAATCAGGATGAGTAATTATGATGAACTTATCGATGGAGCTCTTATGTTTGTTTTTACGGGATGAAAATCAGTAAAAAGGATTTCGCTTTGTCACATCATAAAATTTTCTTCCATAAAATCGAAATTGTACGTTATTTTCACATTCTCATAATTTACATACGCACCACTCAAATTCACAATTTGAAAGTATTTTAACGCGCAACAGATTATTAATGAATGTATTTCCAAACTTAAAGTCACGTTTGTCCGATAAAACTTTTCATGTGAACATTCGCACAAACTTGAAGTTCTAATCAAGACTCCCTTATCATAATATGATGAGGAAGTCTTGGTTACCCGCGAAAAAAAAAAAAAAATTCCGAAATTTGCCTTTAGTTGTCACAGTATAGACAATTTATAGTATTGGTCAAATAATTAGTTTTATCAGTCATTAGTTTTATAAAGTCTTGGTACCCGCGAAAAAAAAAAAAAAATTCCGAAATTTCCTTTAGTTGTCATAGTATTGGCAATTTATAGTATTGGTCAAATAATTAGTTTTATCAAAAAAAAAAAAATTATCGTTTTGTTTTAAATATATCATTTTTACTCACTGAATCATTTTGCCGAGCGCCTCAAACTCATTTATCAGCGTAATGTAAAAATATTACAATGTAGCTGATTTATGAAGAAGAATGCGTGTTTTTTTTAATGTCTGACATCATTTTCTGTTCAAAAATTATAAAAAAGTTACTTTTATTTGTAATGTAAAAATGGCATCATTAAGGATATAATGAATAAAAATAACAAACCATGAATATTTTCCCTTTACTTTCAATATAAATGGAGTACTTCAGTTGCCACGATTACAAAATTTGTATAAAAAACTACAAAAAAATTAATATCTCAAAAACAAATTGAGATACAGATTTCAAATAAATTGCATTTAAAAGCACATTTTTTTTCCCTCAACGAAGGTGTAAAAATTGAAAATGTACCATGTTTAGAAGCTTAAAAATTTGCAGTAGAGGAAATTGCAAAACTGAAATTTCATTTCAAATTTCAAAGTGCTGCCATTCGCAAAATGACGTATGCGTTACGCACAGATATGTTTGTCCTTTATAATATAGATATTAATTTTCATGTTGATTGTAAAAGCAAAAATTTACTAAAATAATGTTGGTGCAGTTCCTAAGTTTGAAATTAAAATTAGGTATCCCGACACTGTGCCGGAAAGGGTTAAGGGTTCCAATTCCGCTTATATGGCGGCCTTTGTTAATTTTTGTAAATTTTCAGATTTTACATGAAGGGCACAGGTTTCATATTCGATAACGACATTCTATTGCTAACGACATTCAATATATATATTGATAAAAATGTGTTCTTTTTCTACATACCTTCAGCAAAATTCTGTCCAAAAATGAGACCTTTCATGTTAATTACATTTATGGAATGAGCCAAGGACTCAGCTTTTAGGCTTGTGTTGATAAGGGCGGTTGTGACACCTATTTTGGCCAAACCCAACCATATACAAACGTAATCAGGACTGTTCTCCATCAGCAAAGCTACCTCATCTCCTCTTCGGAATCCTTCTCGTAAGAAGCAATGGGCTATTTTGTTTGAAAGTTCGTCAACCTGAAATGAAAAAAAAACCCATATAAGAACCTTTACAAAACTGCCTTATTAGAGGACTTAATTTATGTGCCTGAGTGGGAAAGAATAATTAATACTTTTTTATTTTATTTTAACACACTGCTGACGGTTAGTTTATTAAAAAGCAACGCGTATGATATTATTGCATGCTGCATTATTTACAATTTTTTTTCTGTGTTCCTAATTGCATTACGAATGAAGGCCTATATTAACCCTTTCGAGACGGCAACCCTTACACAAATTTTATTTCGATGACGCCGCTATTTTTAAACAGTTCACTTTGCTTGTGAAATGCCAAAAAATATTCTAATTAAAAAAGACAATCATTATATTAATTTATTAATGGTGCCTAAAAGAAATTCCACATGCACCTTTTGACGATGCATATGTGCCTCACCCGTCCCGTAAAGGTTAATGGTACTGTCTTAATCAAAGTATATGTATGCATAATACACTACTGTTTGTTTTCGGAAAGCGAAATCCTCCGAGCATTTGCACATGCGTCAGGTATGCGCTGATTTTATCAAAATAGGGGTGAACGAGATTGTTTAACTGCGATTTTTAAGAATGCGCTTTTGGGGAAATAATATCGATTTATAAGAAAATAATTTTGTCGTTAATATTTATAAAGAACGAAAACACTTAAAATTTTTGGAAAGTTATACAACATTTATGCTTTTCGCGATGTAAAAAAAAATTAATTTTTATTTATTGTTTTTAAATTGTTCTTGCTAATTACATTAAAAAAGCTTTTTGTTAAAATATACCTTTAAATTTTTATTAACGCCGCAATCGAATTCAAATTACTTTTAAAATATTCTATTAATCTATATCTTTTTGTATGTTTTAAAATCTTGATTCAACTAAAACTTAATAATTATAAATTTAAATTGAGAAACCTTCCATAATCGGAGTGTCTTTCAATTTTTGGTAACGTCCTTTTTTCAACAAATGAGCCTAAAACGACTATCACTAAATGTATCGCTAATGGTCGCACTAAATGTATTGAAGAAAACATCATTGTGTCGGCCAGAGGGGGGCACATGCAAACAGTTCACATATATATAGCTTTTTCTCATAATTGGTTTGATTTCTATGTACAGAAACTATTCGACATAGTAAACAGAACTTTTTCTTACATATGGAATTTTTTTTCAAATCATCTTTGTAGTACTCACCTTTTTAATAGTTTTATAAATCCAAAAATTGTTCACATGTGCCCCACTGGTGGGGTAGTTGTGAACACACGAGGGACACATATGAACACAGGAAAAAAGTACCTTTGACATTCTTTTTATTTTGTTATTAATCTGTTCTCACAATCATTAGCTATATTATATGTTAAATTTACCAAAAAGGAAAAAAAATACATAGTTCTGTAGTTTCTAGGTGATTTGTTTAAGCAAAAGATTATGAAAGGAAAGTAAGTAAATGCAAAGCTGTCCTAACCCGTTACCCAAGCATCATATCAGTTATCAATTTTTAAGTGTTACTGATATCTATATCCATTCAAATTACCCTACTCATAGCTGTTGTTTTAGAGATGGAAGTAAGCCATTATTGCAAGTTTGGAGGAAATGGAATAGAAAAAAATCGCAAAGCTGTTTAACACGTTCACAGCCCCTATAGGAATTTAAAGTGATCACTAGGGTGCCAAACTTAAAAAAAATAATTAACCCTTTATGTACTGACGGTACTTATAAGTACCACTCATTTTAAACTTTTATACCATAGAGAATATTACTAATATTCTAATGGTACTTTGCAAAATCCCTCTTTTAACTCAACTTTATCGGAATACATGGCAGCAGTAGTTCTAGGTTTGTTATTTTAGAGAAGAATGAGGCTATCTTTGAAGCAGTCGATGTGTTTTGTGCCGACATTTTGTACAGATTGCCACGCTCGTCTTTTCATTGCTGCAAATACAGTAAAGGATATAAGATAAGTGTTGAATTTTTTTTATGTGTTCATTATGATCTTAGAATACAATTTGACTCGCTATTTTAGGTGAACGGTGTATGTATTTTATTTAACAGTTGAATTACTCGGACACATGTATGGTACATGTATGGACATATGCTATGGTACTTATAAGTACCGTCAGTACACTAGGTGTTGGAGAAAAGTTTCTTGTTTACTTTTCGTCTGTGTAGTTATCCATCCTTTTCATCCGCTTTCAAATGTAATTACTAAAATTTGGTGTAGTAATGATTTCCTGGTATTTCTTTTCTGTTTCATTCTTATTTTTTATAGGAAATAGAAAAAGTTGTGTCACCGGCTCGTTCTTGCTATGCTAGAAATGGCAAATGTAAATTCATATATTGCATATGTGGAGATGCGAGAGAACATATTGTCCGTGGAATATTGACGTCACATAACTAAAGGACTGCTAAGAAGATCGAAACCTAAAAAAAAAAAAAATACTTTTTTTAACACTTTCAGGAGCAAAGTATTTTCAATTCTAAAGTGTTGAAATAAATGATTGGCACCGGTATTTACCAAATGATTTATTTGCAAATAAGAAAAAGGCCTATATTGCACATACTTATTATTAAATCGAAAATATTTTCTGTTGCCAGTTGAAATACCTTGTGGGTTTTCTGTTATGATATTTTAGTCATAGTGTACTGACGGTACTTTAAAGTACCACTTTAATTAATTACCTGTAAATAATTAAATTTCTCACGGGTTTTTAAATTATATTTCTCACGGGGGGTATTTTTTTTATGTTTATCCTTTAATTTTCATTGTAGTAACTGAAAAAAAAAATATTACATGAAAAAAATTGCAGTAGATCATAATGCCGTATATAAAGGGTTAAAGTGTTTTTAAGCCATTTTACAGAATTTTTAATCTTTTATCACCTGTTTTTCAAAACAAAATTTTTTGCCTAATTGAATTGGAAAATGCTCGGATTAAATAAGACAAAATTGCAATAAAAATTTACTGGTGAGAATAGTCACGGATTTTCGGCGATTTTTATTTAATATTGTATGGAAAGCTACCTGTAATACACGGGTGATGCACACGGCACAGAATGAAAAAAAATTGAGGCCCACCGGTGATTCTCATGGCAATGAACATGTTAACATAATACTTTTTGTAATAACAATGCATAAAAAATACTGTTGTAAACCGTTTACTAAACTAGTATATAACATTTATTGCATTTTAGAAAACATTAAATTTATTTAAATTACAACTAAACGTAAATGAGCTTGTTGCTTTTTGTGTACTTCCTGACAAATGTGATTATGGAAATTTCAATATAACATCAGTTTTTGTATTTCGGAAATGCCTTCTATTTCAGAAAAATTATAGGTATTGGGAGCTGACATTCTTTCTCATGAATTTAACTGAAAGAAACAGAATCACAGAATGACTATTGTGGCAATTATGTACTGTTCATATCTGCCTCAGCTGGTCTGTTCACTAGTGCCCTTCATGCTAGAGTTAAATTGATAAGTCATTAACATTTCTCAATTTTAGAAGAAAAAAAATCTTTATGAAAATACTTATTAGTATTCATTGTATATGTTAAAATAGTAAAATTAAACTAAACAAGTTAATTAATTAAGTTAATCACTTATAAAATTGGAACTGAGATTTTACTTTTGAGATCTACAAACTATGTTTTGGCTACTAAAGATAAACAAAATGGCAAAGAGCTTCAAAAATTTATCATCATATATCTATAGGTGTTGCCATCTTTGGTAATTTTTTTCAAATAAAAAAAACATAAAATAACTGTAGAAAACGTGTAATGTTCACATCCGCCCCATACTCACATGTGTCCGCCTCTCCCGTATCATTGAAAGCTTGTGTTTTGAAACACAAATTCTAAGCAGTCTAAGAAAATTGACTTTTTTATTGTTGTTGTTGTATTCGATAGTGAGGTACAAACTAGAGTTGCCAAACTGGCAATACTGGAAAAAAATACAAGTAGTGAAATCAAAGTCAGAAGCATTTTTCAAATATGTTTGTGGATAGAGGGGGTTTGGGCTACATTTGGCTGTTTGTAAATAAAAGTATGCATTTTCGTGATAACTTTCGGTGTGTGATAATACTCCCTTGATGTTGAAAATATCAGAAAGTGAAAGTGGAAGCCATCGTAATATTTTGGAAAAGAGTAAACCGTATCCTGATTATTTCTGCCGGTAGCTTCTTAATATTTCCTTAACGCAGGAAAAAAGATACGAAGTACAACGGCGGGGATGCCTGAGATTCAAAAAATGCGAAAATTACCTTTCGGAATCGGTTGTGGTAAACGACTTACAAGCAGAGAAGTGGAAGACCCGTATGTTAAGGCTGTATTTGAAAAAATATTTTTCCACCTCGAACAGCTCAAAATTTTCTGAGACATTTTCAGACTCATTTTTAAAAGTAAAAACATGAAACTTGCTAAGGTGATATTTGAAGAGATGTATAAGAGGCCGTGTGATTTCATTTTTTGACAATTAATTAAAATTTGATTTTTAAACAATTATTTTCTCAGTATGACCATTTTTTTCATCCCCATATCTCCTACTTCGGAAAATTTGGTTCAAAATGCGAACTTTGAGAGCATTATTTTACAAAATTTTCTGCATTTATTAGAAAATAGAGAAGCATTATGTAGTTTCTAAATAAGAGAATTTCCCAGTTTGATGCGTTTGAGAGTAAAAGTGAATTAGAAAATAAGCAATTTGGATTGGAATACACCCTTAGGGGATCCCAACGTTGGACCCTTTAACTCCCCTGATTGAAATTATGGAAACTATGAATAAAGAGCAACCGACATTTACTGAAAATATTGAAGCTTCAACTGTAACCGGTTATTAAGATGCTGATTACCGCCGGGACAAATTTCGTCCAGTAAATTTAAATAAAAAATTTCTCCTTATTTAAACGCCTTATTCATGTAGAATTTTTGTCCTAATTAATATTCGTGTTCGTTAAATGTCGAATGGTGCGAGTATTGGAATAGTCATGGTCGCTAGTTCAATAACAACTTATTACTTTAATTTAATTTATGTACAAAAACCTCATTTACAGATTTATATACATTATTCGAAGAAATGTGGATCTAGCGAGCGCAACATAGGTCCGCATAGATCAGGGACGGCGAACCTATGGCACGCGTGCCAAAAGTGGCATGCAAAAGCATAATTTTGGCACGTTGTTACTTGTGACTCTAAATCGATACACAGTGATACTACACAAAATACATAAACTCTAGATGATCTAATCTTGGCTGAATTTGATTTATTTGAAATTGAAGAATTGTAATTGCGGCTTTTTAAAATACCGTAAATTACCACATTAGTAAATGTACCAATGATAAAATTATTTCAACTTAGAAATTAATTTCTGAGCTATTTAAAGAAACTGGCGTTTGATCTTTTAATATTTTTTCCATCTATCTTTGTCCGCAAGGTCATTAGTTTTTGAAATGAATAATACAAAAAATCAAATAAAAAGCAGGTGTCATATAAATCCGGTTCAGTTTGCATTCTATTGAAATTAACTAAATATGAACCTGATATTACTTTTATTCCAAGATGTAACAACACAATTAATCACATATATTTTTAAATAATTTCTAGATTTAATTCTTTTTATGATCATTATAGTGCAATACCTCACCTATATGTTACCCATTTTTTTTTAAATCTTAACGTTAGTATTTAAAGTTTTTTTTCTTGATTTTTTTCAGCCCACTAAATTTTTTGACACGTCAAAGTCCTGTAAAATATTTTTGGAAAAAACTGGCACGCGGTTATAAAAAAATTCACCAACCCTGGCATAGATCATCGATAAACAAACAACTGACGATTCCTAGATGTTGCCAAACGGCAAAACCTAAATTACAGTAGAATGCGCCGAACAGCCAAGATTAAGGGAAG
This sequence comes from Maratus speciosus, assembly GCA_963932465.1. Lineage (NCBI taxonomy): Eukaryota > Metazoa > Arthropoda > Arachnida > Araneae > Salticidae > Maratus > Maratus speciosus. The sequence continues at coordinate 382,512,640 of OZ010797.1, read as the reverse complement.
GTGTAACATACCGGCCCCCGTTGACATGTGGCAACATTCAATATAATAATACTAAATATAAGAATAAACAATTGCGAACAACAGAAATTAAATTTCTAAAAACAATATACACTACTTTCCAAAAAAGATTACAAGTATACTACTTTCAAACACTACCCATATAAGTTTTTCAAAAATGATAAATTACAATACAAAGAGTAGTTACACTTGAATATTATAAAAGACAAATATCAAAATTAGCACTAAATAAATGTAGCAATCTAATAAATTTAACATGTTAATAATATTTAATAAAAAAATATATACATAGAACAGTTAGGTTTAGATTCTATGTGAAAATATGAACCCAAGAATTTGCGTTCTGTTAAACCCAAAATTAACTTGATATCCATAATAAACTGTTCAAAAAAATATACAATAATGATAATAACAATAAATTCGTTAAATGTTTCAAGATAATAGAAATCAGCAATCACCTAATGGACACACTTTTCAAACGGACCTCGAAACTATACCTGTTTCTGTTTTAACCCTTTATCTACTGCATTATGATCTACTACAATTTTTTTCATGTAATATATATTTTCAGTTACTGCAATGAAAATTAAAGGATAAATATAAAAAAATACTCACCCGTGAGAAATTTAATTATTTAGAGGTAATTAATTAAAGTGGTACTTTAAAGTACCACCAGTACACTATGACTAAAATATCGTAAAAGAAAACCCACAAGGTATTTCAAATGGCACCAGAAAATATTATCGATTTAATAAGTATGTGAATGATAGGCTTTTTCCTATTTACAAATAAATCTTTTGGCGAATTCCGGTGCCAATCATTTATTTCAACACTTAGAATTGAAAATGCTTTGCCCCTGAAAGGGTTAATAAAACCTATTTTTTTTAGGTTTCGATCCTGTTAGCAGTCCTTCAGTTATACGACGTCTTAGTTCCAGGGACAACATGCTCTCTCGCATCTCCACATATGCAATATATGAATTTACATATGCCATTTCTAGCATAGCAAAAACGAGCCGGTGCCACAACTTTTTCAATTTCCTATAAAAAATAACAATGAAACAGAAAAAAACTACCAGGGAAATCATTACTACACTGCATTTTAGTAATTACATTTTAAAGCAGATGAAAACGATGGATAACTACACAGACGAAAAGTAAACAAGAAGCTTTCTTCAACACCCAGTGTACTGATGGTACTTATAAGTACCACCGAGTAATTCAACTGTTAAATCAAATACATGCACCGTTCACCTAAAATAGCTAATCGCTAATCAATCTGTATTCTAAGATCATAATGAACACATGAAAAAAATCCAACACTTGCCTTATATACTGTACTGTTTTTGCAGCAATAAAAAGACGAGCGTGACAATCTGTTCAAAATGTCAGTATACTTTGTTAAATTTTTTCAATAATTGTTGGGTCATTTTTGTTAATTTTTGTCAATGAGACAACCTATCATCATTAATTTTGGTCAAATCCGGTTCAGGAACTGAAGAAATTGTTCGGTCTATCAAAAATTGGGCAGGTGCCAAGACTTCAATTTCATTTGGATCTGACGACAAAGATACTAAAGGACAAGAATTTAAAATTGCTTTAATTTCTGTGGTTAATGGCCAAAATTCTTCGAGCGTGACTCGATGATTGCCTAAGATTCTTTTGAGATGATATTTAAAGGATTTCACCCTAATCTTTCATAATCCACCAAAATTGGGTGAGCGAGGAGGGATGAATTTCCAGTTAACAGCCTCAGAGACCAAATAATTAGACAAAGCATCATCAGGTTTACATACCGGGGCATGTAATTTTTTCAACTCTTTATTTGTACTTACAAAAGTAGTTCCATTATCTGACATTATATTTAAGCTTTTACCTATTGTAGTGAAAAATCGTTTTAGTGTAACAATAAGTGATTCAGATTTTAAATCTGTCACTATATCGAAATGGATTGCTTTTGTGACGAGACAAAAAAAAATTGCAACATAAATTTTATTATAATTTCCCTTTCTCTGATTTTTATACTTAATCATAAAGGGTCCAGTGAAATCAATCGCAAATTTTTGAAATAGCGGGCTAGGTTTTACTCGTTCTGAATGCAAATTTTTCATAATTTGACATGATAAATTTTATTAAAATAAATTTTATCATGTCAAATTACAACATAAATTTTATTATAATTTCCCTTTCTCTGATTTTTATACTTAATCATAAAGGGTCCAGTGAAATCAATCGCAAATTTTTGAAATAGCGGGCTAGGTTTTACTCGTTCTGAATGCAAATTTTTCATAATTTGATTTGCTCCTATTGGTTTGTTTCTCAAACAGGTTATGTAATTGTGAACTATTTTACGAGCTAAAGATCATTCATTATATACCCAATAATGTTACCGAACATGATGTAATAGGATTGTGGACCTAGATGGAAAAACTTGTAATGAAAATATAAAAAAATAATTTTACTTAATTTATGATTATGGGGTAACACTGCAGGATGTTTCTTTTCATAGGTCAGATTGGAATTGTGTAATCGACCTCCAACTCCTATAATTCCTGCAGAATCTAAATATGGATTCAAATATTTTAACTTACTATTACCTGATAGGCTCTCCTTGTTCTTCAGTTGCTTTATTTCTTCAGAAAATGTAAAATACTGTACCTGTTTAATTTGTTACCTGTTATTCTGTACCTGTTAAAAACTTCAGCTTTTTTCAACTCATCAGTGGATAACGGACCACCATTTTTTTTCTTTAGCATTTTGACAATTATTCATAAATCTAAAAGTATAACTAATAATACGAATTAACTTCAAAAAGCTATTAGTCAAAGTAAATAAATAATTGTAAAAGGAACTTTCAGTCTTAAGTGCGAGGTTAATGTTCTGAACTGATTGGAATTCTGATTCAAAGTCACTATTATTTTTTAATCTACTGGATGCATTACTGCATGCTGAATTTTGTCACGAAGAAAGTTCTGACCACAAAACCAAAGGTTGTAATTTAAAAGTTCCTTAGCATCCAGTCTTCGAGATATTACATCAGCTGGATTATTTTCCCATGTCACATGTTGCCGTTGATACGAGTCCGTAAGGTCTTGAATAACGTTAACTCTATTACTGATGAAAGCTTTTAACAAATGAGGTGTTTTTCTAATCCAAGCGAGGGATATTGTGGAGTCACTCCAGAGAACAATATATTCTATTTGCATGCCCAGTGACGGTAGAACTTTATGAATTAGTTTGGCTAATAGGAGGCAAGAGCACAGCACCAACTGAGGAATTGACACTGGCTTTATGGGTGATACCCTGGATTTGCTACACAGTAGCTGTGCAGCATGAGATCCTTCAGCTGGTAAAAACAGAACATAGATTGGAGCTCCATATGCTAACGAAGAAGCATCAGCAAATCCATGCATGATTAAGCGATCTTCACATAAAACGCATCGGGGAATCTTTAGATTCTCTAACTCTGAGAGGGTGGATACAAAGTCATTCCATTCTTTCGCCTTAAAGTCCGGTAATGGCTCATTCCAATCGATTTTGGCTAACCAGAGCTTCTGCATAAATATCCTTGCCTTTGTTACTACAGGCCAAATTAATCCTAACGGGTCGAAGATCTTCGCAATTAGAGAAAGAACATCTCGCTTACTATAAAAGTCTTTTTTAAGAATATTCAATTTATACAGAAAACAGTCACTTTGAGGATCCCACAGGACACCCAATGTTTTTACTGAAGTATACTCTGGTTGATCATCGAAACTATATTAGATGGCAGTCCTAGTATCAGATTCAAATAATCCTTGATGATTTGCACACCATGTGCAACTTCATGATTCCAATATTTAAAAGTTCTATTAATTAGGATTTAAGGATTTTAGCCTTTTCGAGAGTTGATTCCCCGGAAAGAAGATCTTCAACATAAAAGTCCTTTAAGACGACTGACGATGCCATAGGTAAGTTTTTTGTTCATCTAGAGCTAATTGTTTAAGAGCACGAATAGCTAAATAAGGAGCGTTAGATGTCCCATAAGTCACTGTATTGAACTTATAAGTTTTTGTTGGCACGTCAATACTGTCCTTCCACAAAATTCTAAGAAAGTTTCTTTGCGATGGATGAATTAATATCATTTGATAGATTTTCTCTACATCCGCTGTGAATGTTTGATGTTTTGATGAATGTTTGATGGTATTGACGTTTTCGAAAACGAATCATAATTAAGAGTAACTCTTGTTGTGGAATTTTACCGTCTAAAAGAATGTTATTGAATGACAAACCAGATGTTTTTGGCGTAGACGCGTTAAACACAAGACGCAAGCGTGTAGTACATTTTCTGGTCTGTAAACCCCATGATGAGGTAAATAATAACAGTTCTTTACGGGTTCGGATTCCTCCACTAACTCCATATGATTTAAATTTTTATATTCGTCCATAAATGCCGAATATAGAAGTTGTAAGTTCGAATCCCTATCTAATCGATGCCAAACTTGACCCAGTCTTTTTTTCGGCTATTTTTTTTAGATTCTCCTAAAAATGTAGCATCTTCCATAGGCATGCTCACAACATTGAAAGTTCGATAATGAGTAGTTTCAAAATGATTTTCGCAAAATTTCTCTTCATTACTAAACAGCGAATTGGAATGGTTAATATTTTCGATTTCCCAAAATTTTCGCAAGGATTGTTCTATTTTTTCATTCTGAGTAGCTAGACTACAATATTGGGAATCATTTGAGGAATTAGTCACAACACCGCTAGTTATATAACCGAACACGGTTTCTTGAAATAAGATGTTTTGTAATGAGCAGTGAATTTGATCTGATATAAATAAATAATAAAAAAAAACATTCGGCACCCAATAACAAGTCGATTTTTACTGGTATATTAAATTTAGTATATGCTAAAGAGATATTTGTGAATATATCAGCAATGTATACACGAATGGGTGTAAGTGGCGTTGTTTCTGTAATTTTTGGTGCCACAAAAAATTCCAGTTCGTTTGTGAAATCTCTATTTTTATTTGAAATCACAGTTTCAATTTTATAATTTAGTGTCGTAGCTATGCCATTCAGCCCATATACAGGAGAAAAAACCTTTGTTTTCTTTAAACCCAATGTTTTCGCAAAATCAATTGATACACAATGAATTCGGCTACAAGAATCTAAAAGGCTTCTTCCCTGAATAACATTTCCTTTACTAGTTTTAATTTCAACTATTGCTGTTGGTTAGATAACGCTCTTATTAGAAGAAAGAAAACAATTTGAAAGACTTTGTGAAGCAACTACGTTAGGCGCCGGAGTTCTTTCTCCCCGGCCCACAATCTGCTCAGCTTCTGTTTTTTGATGACGAGATTCATTAGGAACAATAGATTTATCTCTGTTTAATAGACTATTATGAGGGTTTTACAATATTTACCTAAATGTTTTGACACACAATTAGCAGCTAAATGCGATTGCGAAAAACAGTTAAGGCAAAGCATGTGCTTTTTAACGATAGCAAATCGTTCACCAAAGTGCATACTAAGAAATTTATTACATTTATAAAGAGGATGAAATGAATCACAAATAATACAGTGCTTCTCAGAACTCGAATTTACTAGCAAATATTTCGATTTTATTTCACTGGGGATTCTTGATCTAGTTAAAATATTTCTATTAATGTTTCGGGCGATTAGTTTCTTTTTTCTAGAAACTGCATTAAATTATCAAAGACCGGGATTTCAGATGTGTTTATTGACAATTCGAACTGATTTCTCGTTTCCTTATCGAGTTTTTCTAAAATTATAGTTGTAAACAAAATTACAGAGAGATTATTTCTTCCTAAGTTGTTAGAACCCTGATATTTTTGTTTGTGACATCTACTAAGGACCTTAGCTCTTTAGATGACTCATGTGTAATTCTTTCAAAATCTAATACAGCCTTTAAATGAATATTCACAACAATTTGTTTATTCTCAAATCTATTTTCTAACTCTTTAAACAATGAATCAAATGTATCTTCTTCAGTTTCTAATAGTTTAGCCTCACTTTTTAATGCGGAATGCAAATAACGTAATTTCTTAACTTCGGTTAATTCTTCATTATTCGTAACAATATTGTTAAATTCTTTTTTAAACATATTCCACTCCTCATACTTTCCACTTAATTGAGGAAGTGGATTTTCTGGTAATTTTATCCTACAATTATTAAATTTTAATTCAGAACCTTTAGTTTCATTTTTATCAGAATTTAATAATAGATTGAAACTTACCTCTAGCTGTTCTACTCGTTCTTCCAACTCTGTTAATGAATGATCTATTTCTGTCATGTCATGATCATCAGGAGCTATACAGTGGCGGTCAAAAGATTCCGGCCAGCATAAAATTTTTGGTTAATTTGTAAGTATACCCATATGAAGAGGAATCTCAAAGTGATACTTATACACTTTATTGACATAACAGTTAAGAACTTTTTTATGGAGTACAAAATAAATATTAATAAATTTAATTGACAAAATTAATTGCAAAAGAAAACGCATGTTCTCAAAAGTTTCCGGCCACCTTGGCAAGTTTGGAAAAAAATGGTGTCATAAAAGTAAATAACAGTGATCAACAACATTTACAATTAGTATTTTGTATGCATACATTTAGCAATATGTACTGCAGCGCAGCAACGTGGCATTGATTCAGTGAACGGTTTTAGATCATCAATGTTAAATTTTGTCCACGGTTCTGGCAATTTTTGTGAAACTGCTGCTGAATTGGAATATTTATAATTCCACACACGTTTTCAAGTTAGTTTCAAAGATTTTCTATTATATTCAGATCGGATGATTGGGCTGTCCATTTCAAAAGCGAAGTTTTTTTTGTGCGAAAGCCATTGCTTGACGAGCTTGCATGTATGCTTTTGGTCGTTATCATGATGAAACAAATAGTTGCGACCATAATTTTTCCTCCAGTAAGGCAGCTGATGATCTCGCAAGATATCCTTATGCATTGCACTATTCATCTTGCCGCGGATTTCAAATAACGGACAGGCGCATTTTCCAGAAAATGCTCCCCACAGCGTAACGTGTCCTCCGCCGTGCTTCATTGTAGGAATAATATATCTAGAACCTTATCTTTTGTTTTTAGGTCGTCGGTTGTAATGCTTTTTATCACTTACAAAAAGATTGAACGTCGAATCATCTGAAAATAGTACTTTTTTTCCAGTTTTCAGTTGTCCAGTCTTTGTATTCCTTCGCAAACGCCATTCGGGCCCTCTGAATTTTTTTACTTATGAAAGGTTTTTTAACACCGACTGTTATACAAAGTTCTACTTCACATAAGCGTCTGGACACTGTAGATATACTTGTTTCAGCAATAACCATAACACCATAAATCGCTTATAATACCATAAATGGCGTGGAATTGCAGCGGCATTTTTACGCGGGTCATCAACTGCTTTTCTTCTGATAATTCTGTCCACAAGAATAGTCGTTTTCCGGAGTCCCCCGGGCCGTGGCAAGTTCCGAAGGCCATGACCATCGTTATATACTTTTTAAAATATCGTTTACAGCAAATTTTCCGATCGACAACTTTGCCGCAATCTCACGAGAGGATTGCCCTTTAGCGACAAACAAATCCCTCATTTAGGAACAATAAATTGTTAAACTTTTCATTTTTGAATTTCAAATACATTATTCACCTTGATTAACTAACAAACATGGCCAAAAAACACTTTAGCGGTAGCAGAAACTAATGAACGACGAATGGCCGGAAACTTTTGCACGCGCGAATTTTGAATCCCCCCCCCCCTTTGCATCAAGTATCTTAAGTAACCAATCAAAATGATCACGTGGTCAGAGGTAATTTGCTTATTCCTAACTTTTGGAGCAATTGAACTTTTTCTTCGCTAAAACGTTCTGTCAAACGAATCAAAAAAACTAACTGGCCGGAAACTTTTGACCGCCACTGTAGTATAATAATCTGTTGAAACTTTTTCAAGAGTCTTGAGTTTCGTATCAATTTTGATTTTCGACCATGTTTCCATCTCATTATTTACGAGATTTCTAATCTAATGAGCTGGGCATTTAATGAGCCCCTCGTTCTATTTAATGTTAGTCATGAAGTCATTTCAATTGATAATATAACAACGAACTAAACTGCAATACCAGTACTAACGAAGAATTAAAATCAAAACAACTTACAGTGAGCGGATCCAAAAAAGGGTTAATGTTGAATGGTGCGAGTATTGGAATACTCATGGTCGCTGGTTCAGTAACTACAACTTATTACTTTAATTTAATTTACATACAAAAATCTTATTTACAGGTTTATATACATTATTCGAAGAAATGTGGATCTAGCGAACGCAATATAGGCCCGCATAGATCATCGATAAACAAACAACTGACGGTTCTTAGATGTTGCCAAACGGCAAAAACTAAATTACAGTAGAATGCGCCGTGGAGGCGCGTGCGACAGCCAAGGTTAAGGAGACCCGCAACAGTGTTTAGTGATAGAAATTTGACCCACCAGTAGTCAATCCCTACGATTCCGCCATATTATGACACCATAAACAATCCTCCTGTCAATGTCAGTCAGTAATCAACCCCTGCTGGTCTGTTGTAAATAAACAACAGCAACCATCTTGTGACTACGCCCTCAGTTACTGCTCTCGCAATTGGGAGACACAACACTATATGTCTCCTCCTCTTTATTAACAGCCCCTTCATTGCAATACTGTGGATTATATTATGTATGTGGCAGGTTGAGCATTTAATGAAACAAATTTGACCCACCAGTAGTCAATCCCTACGGTTCCGCCATATTGTGACACCATAAACAATCCTCCTGTCAATGTCAGTCAGTAATCAACCCCTGTTGGTCTGTTGTAAATAAACAACAGCAACCATCTTGTGACTACGCCCTCAGTTACTGCACTCGCAATTGGGAGACGCAACATTATATGTCTCCTTCTCTTTATTCACAGTCCCTTCATTGCAATACTGTGGATTATATTATGTATGTGGCAGGTTGAGCATTTAATGAAACAAATTTGACCCACCAGTAGTCAATCCCTACGGTTCCGCCATATTATGACACCATAAACAATCCTCCTGTCAATGTCAGTCAGTAATCAACCCCTGTTGGTCTGTTGTAAATAAACAACAGCAACCATCTTGTGACTACGTCCTCAGTTACTGCACTCGCAATTGGGAGACACAACATTATATGTCTCCTTCTCTTTATTCACAGCCCCTTCATTGCAATACTGTGGATTATATTATGTATGTGGCAGGTTGAGCATTAAATGAAACGCATTACCAGTAGCACAAGCACCAGCTGATCGGCAGAATTAAACAAGCATTTGCCAGATTCTTGTGCAACATTCCGGGGATGCGATTTTACAATCCATCACGTGTAGCACGATCGAGTAAAATTTCGAATGATGGTTGGCTGAAAGATGGTTACGTAGTTGCAGGGGGAGGAGTTAGATATCAATTCAATAAACACGTACACCAGCGACTTTGCTTGACCCTTTATCTACTGCATTATGATCTCTTGCAATTTTTTTCATGTAATATATTTTTTTTTCAGTTACTAAAATGAAAATTAAAGGATAAACATAGAAAAAAATACTCACTCGTGAGAAATTTAATTATTTAGAGGTATTTAATTAAAGTGGTACTTTAAAGTACCGTCAGTACATTATGACTAAAATATCGAAACCGAAAACCCACAAGGTATATGGCACCAGAAAACATTTTCGATTTAATAAGTATGTAAAAAAAATAGGCCCTTTTTCTTATTTACAAATAAATGTTTTGGCAAATTCCGGTGCCAATCATTTATTTTAACATTTCAGAATTGAAAATGCTTTGCCCCTGAAAGGGTTAAAAAATCCCCTTTTATTTTTAGGTTTCGATCTTGTTAGCAGTCCTTTAGTTATGCGACGTCTATTCTAGCGAAAACATGTTCTCTCGCATCTCCACAAATGCAATATATGAATTTACATATGTCATTTGTAGCATAGCAAAAACGTGCCGGTGACACAACTTTTTCAATTTCCGATTAAAAATAACAATGAAACAGAAAAGAAATACAAGGGAAATCATTACTACACTATATTATAGTAATTACATTTTAAAGCAGATGAAAACGATGGATAACTACACAGACGAAAAGTAAACAAGAAGTTTTTCTCCAACGCTCAGTGTACTGACGGTACTTATAAGTACCACCGAATAATTCAACTGTTAAATTAAATACATACACCGTTCACCTAAAATAACTAGTCAAATTACTATATTCTAAGATCATAATGAACAAATAAAAAAATCCAACACTTGTCTTATATCTTTTACTGTGTTTGTAGCAATAAAAAGACTAGCGTGATGATCTGTACAAAATGTCGACACAAAACACATCGACTGTTTCAAAAATAGCCCCCCTTCCTCGCTAAAATAACAAACCTAGAACTACTGCTGCCGTGTATCCGGATAACGTGGAGTTAAAAGAGTGTTTTTTGCAAAGCACCATTAGAATATTAGTAATATTCACTATGGGATGAAAGTTTAAATTGAGTGGTACTTATAAGTACCGTCAGTAGATAAAGGGTTAACCCATTTTAGGCCAAGCATAGAAATTTTATAAAATATGGTATTATTTTCATTGAAATATGCTTAAATTACATTCATTAAGACAAAAAAAAAAGTTTCGTGCATGAAAAATAATATTTTATTTGAGAAATAAAACGCATTCGGTCAATGTGCGCTAACGCACCATTAAATTTAAAATTAATATTTGTTTAACACATTCACGCCGGCGCGATGGGTCACACTCGACTTTCTCAGAGCTGCCAAGTCTCCGATTTTTTGGATACCAGTATTTTAATACAGAAAATGTTGTTTTATTTAATTAGAACAATTGGGCGATTTAAAGGAACAACATTTTCTCTAAAATAACAATAGTGTGCAAAAAGCCGGAGATTTGACAACTCTCAGACAGTCGAGTGTGACCCACGCGCCGGCGTGAACGCGTTAAACTTTTTATGACATTTGTTTTATTATTATTTCATTTACAGAACTTCCAACTTTAATCCATTATAAAAACGTATGATTATTCTCAAGTGGAATAATTATATATTTTCAAGAAGTCGAATTTGTCAATAACCGTTTCAATTTTAATAGACTAGCGTATTTTGAAAATTTCTCAACAGAAAGTGTTTACTCCATTTGAATTACTGATATTTTATAGATGTCTCCAGCACCCTTAAAAATAGCAGAAAAATAAAATTAGTGAAAAATATTCGTCACAGTGTTAATAAAAAAATATTTATTGAAATGGTGTGTTTACGCACCTTTGGCCGAAAATGGGTTAATAATTGAAAGCTGCCTTAGCTTGTGAATTATATAGTATGGTGGTTAAAGCACGAAACTTATAATTTTAGGTATCAAGTTGTGCTTTTATCTGTGTCTTTTACATTAATTTACTAGTATTCTTTTTAAATTATCACTGGTTCACCTGTAGTTTTAAAGTAGTTTAAGATAACTAAAGATAACCCATAACTAAAGATTTTCTTTCCTTTTATTGTTATTATTTAAATGTATAATTAATATAATTAATATTGATGTTTATTTATGTGTAATAAGTATTAAAGTATTAATATTAGTATTTAAATATATATAATGATATTAATTAATTTTTTAAAGTATGTAATTAATATTAATAGGTATTAATATTAAAAGGCAATTTTATGTTTAATTGTTTATCTTATTTATACTTAACATTGTTTGTATTTTTTATAGTACTTTGAATAGTTCAATCACATATATTTAAATATGGAGAAGAATGAAGCAAATATTACTATACTAAAGTATTGTAATCTTTTGGGAACTAATTTCGCTCCTAATAATGAATATTTCCTATATTTTAAAAAAACAACATTGTGTTTATGCATAGATAACCGTTTTTTAAAGATAGAAAACATTCTTTCTTATGCATGAATTCTTTAAAACTTCAATTTAATATATATATATATATATATATATATATATATATCCTATCTATATTATAAAGGACAAACATATCTGTGCGTAACGTATACGTCATTCTGCGAATGGCAACATTTTGAAATTTGAAATGAAATTTTGATTTTGCAATTTTCTCTACTGCAAATTTTTAAACTTCTAAACATCGTACATTTTAAATTTTTACACCGTCGTATAAGGAAAAAAATGCTCTTTTAAAAGCAATTTGTTTGAAAGCTATATCTCTATTAATTTTTGAAATATTAATTTTTTTGCAGTTTTTAATGCCATTTTTCTTATCGTGGCAACAAAAGTACCTCATTTCTATTGAAAGTCATTGAAAGTATACGGAAAATAGATGAAAATAGGAGATACTGTATTTTTTTGTTGCCATTTCTCATAAAACCTGAAAAAATAGTTGAAAATAAAATATGGGCTATGTCAAGAATATTGTCTGTTATTCCGTGATAATGACGTCATATGTACACTTTCTATAGACGAAATTTAAGACTGGGTTGTAAAAGTAGATTGCTTTAGCGGATGCAAATGACGTCATTTTATAAAAAAGCGTGTATTTTAATTCTTAAACCTGAATTATGTTTTGTAAAAGTGCGTCATTTTCATAGCCCAGCTGCTTTGAAATGCTCCACAGGTGAAAATGCTTCACTTTTGAAAATAATGTAATCGAAAGCACACACTGATAAATGCAATGTTTTACAAAAATTTAGAATGTCTTTATAAAAGAGAGGTGACATGCAAATAATAGCGATTTATACTACAGAAATTGATTATTCTTGCCTGGATGGATTTGCTTCGCCGAGTTAGAGAAGCAAACAAATAATTCGTGGTTTAAAATAATATCGTGTTCCTGAAGTTTTTGTCGAAAATTCTCTCGAATAATAAAATTTTAATGCTATTATTTAGGACATTCTACTATAATTTTATCAAAATAACTTAATTTGCTTAATTTAATTTTTCCTAATTTTATATAATCTATATATTTAAAACACAAGAGTATTTTTTAGTCATCTGCCCTGATCTTTCTGCTGAACCAATTTTACTAATATATATTTTTTTAAACTGAAAGCTCTTCCTTTGTAGATGTGATCGCACTATCTATTTTTTTTAAATATCCCCACTTTTATATTTTAATTTTAAAAGCATTTTATGAAATTTCTTCAAAATGATGAAAATTAGATAGCTTTCATTGCTGCAGACAAGAGAGAAATACTGAAGTATTTTAAACTTTATTCATGCTATTTTCTGATAAAATTTCAAAATTGTTGATAAATTGTATACGGTTTAATGGCGCAAAATCCCATTAGGAGCAGAATATTATATTAGGGGCATAATAACGGAAAATGACATACTGCTTTTGAAAACACGCATTTTTCCACATAAATTTTCTACATTGTTTTTCCTTCTGCATGCGTTCTGATACTAAGTTTCAGACACTAGGCAAAATGCTTATTTAAGTGAAAATGAAGTTTTATTTAAAAGAAAACGATCATTTTCTTAGATAAAACTAAGCCTTTTAACACAAATGCGTCTAAAAAACATAAATTACGGAAATTTTTACTCTCCAAAATTGAGATTAGAATCTGAAATGAAGAGTGCGTCTGTTCACATAAAAGATGTTGCTGACAATCGTGACTTCAAGTTTTGAGTTAAAATGATTTTTAAATGATCAAACAAAATACAATTTTTTAGAAAATGATGAACATGGATATGAGAAGTGCGTATGCAAATTTTGAGAAGGTGGAAATTGCTGTTTTCATTCCGGAAATCCAAGCATAAGAGCCTCAATTGATAACCACATCCTAATAACTGATCTTTATTATATTTTACTGATTATGTATCTATATTATAAAGAACAAACGTATCTGTGAGTAACGCTGACGTCATTTTGCGAATGGCAATACTTCACGATCAAATTTCGGTCTTGAAATTTTCGCTACTGCAATTTTTCAATCGTCTGACCATCGTACATTTTCAATTTTTGTCGCATAGGGAAATAAATGTACTTTGAAATGCAATTTGTTTAAAAACTGTATTCATTGAGTGATGTATTATATTTTCTAAATTAATTTTTAAGCATGATTTTTTAAAAAGTTTATCTTATCACGTACCGGTTTCAATACATAAAATAATAAATATTTTGCACATAAAGCAACAAACATTTTTCAGCATTTGTTTCTGGCTATTTTTGCATAATGAAATTAATACTTCCTTTATAAGCAAATAAAAGAACAATATTAAAAAAACCACCAAACTAACATATTTGTGAAAGGCAAATTAACGAAATTAATACTTCTTTTATAAACAAATAAAAGAATATTGAAAAAACACAAATCTAACATATTTGTAATCGTACAATTTAAATTTTTAGATCACCAAATAGGATTTTTTTTTTCAAATGGAATTTGTTTGCTAAGTTCATCTCAGTTTACTGATTGTCTATGGTTTTAAAAACAATTTTAAAGCATGAAATATTTTTTAATTTATCTATAAAGCGCGGAGCTTGATTACGAATGATTAATCCGTTTGCCCTTAAAACAAAATAAAGAGTTCATCATTTTCTTACGGCTAATTTCCATTAAAAAAAAACTTCCCTATGAATAAATAAATAAAATAATATAAATGAAACACAAATTTACCAGACATGTATAAGCTCTGAAATTATCAGAATATAAAAGGATGCCATAAATAGTAAAATCTTAGCATGCGGCTAATAAGAAAATATCGCTTTTGATAAATTTCAAAAATGTATTTGATTGTGTAATTCGTATTTTCCATATGAAAAATGCTTTTTTAATGTAAGGGGTCAATGTAAAAAATTTATTGCATATAAAAAAATTATTAATTTTCAAAAAAAAAAAAAAGAAAAAAAAATGTTTTCACCTATATTCTTTAACCCGGGAAGCCCAGGTACGATCCCCTTAGTATATATAAAATCCTAATGAAACTAATTTATAAAACGATATTACGAAACGACTGATTAAATGACTGAATATGTTTTACAGCTATTTCTCCTGACGGTTGGCGGTGAAATTAATTCCAATTATCCGTATTAATCCACAGGTTTCAAAAATGGTATTAGAATTTTAAAATTTGAGTTAGTTTTCGAGATATTATTTTTTTTCTAATTTTATTGACATTTGTATAATGATTGCAACTAGATAACTCCATTTTTGTGGATAAAAAGGGGAAAACACGGGTATTATTAAATTTCTTTTTTGTCATTTTCAGATTGAAATTATCTTTTGTTTACCTCTAGACCAGTGGTTCCCAAAGTGGGGTGTACACCCCACAGGGGGGCAATATGACTTTTGAAGGGGAGGGGGGTTTAATTTCAGCTTTTTTATTAACCAATTTTCTGTCTTTTTTTTTTTTTAATTATGATATGAATGTCAAAGTCTAAAAATAGAAATAATCCATCATTTTTTTTTAAAGGAACTCAATAAAAATTAATTTTCGAAACATTCCCATTTAAAAGTTCAAAATACACATGATAGCGGAATAATGTCCATACTTTAAAGATATTTTGACACCTTTTATATATTAAGAAATAATTTTAATTACGCTAGTTTAATATTTTAGTAAAACACATTTCTTTTTTTTTTTACTAGTAACATTTATAAAAAAAACAAAAACAACAACAACAACAAAAAAAAAACAACAACCCTATTCGTAGTGCAATATGCCCATATAGGAACTTTTACACATGAAATTTTGTTGATGCATATGTAAAATTGATTATGTTGAACATATTTAACCTAAAAAAAGCTTTGAATTATCTAAATGCGGTACTACTTTTATGAAAGTAATAAATCCCCAAGTGCGCATCACGGAAGGAAATGGGCAGAAAGTAAACTTCTCATGATTCTTCTGCAGAGCACTACACAATATATAATAAAAATTTAAAGATAAAAAAACCCGACTGCGTAAAAAGCGAACTAATAAATTATTTCTCAACAGTGCGAAACTATTTTTTTTATATGACTTACCTATTTTTTTATTTGGTTGTATTGATGACTTTTAAGTTGGGTTTAATTGTTAGTTCCTATTTATAAACACTGTTTTGATGAGGCCTATATAGATGTCTATGATGGTTAGAGTTGCAGTAAAGCTAGAGATCCGTCCTACACAACTTTCATGTGGTGTAATATTTAAACAGAGCATCTGACTGTAAAATAGTCAATGAAACATCGTCTTCATTTTGAAACAACTATCCAATGATATGCCACTCAATAGGGTGCGTAAAAAATTTTTTTCGTCTCTACCGCCATTTTGTATTTTACGGCTGTAATTTTGAATTTATAAAAACAAAACCTAGCCTATAACCATCGGACGGTTAAGACGAATTGATAGAGATCTTATTCATTAAAATCCATCCAGCCGTTGGGATGTTTCGAGGGTATAAAAAAATCCACATACCCAGATACGCGTGAAACACATAACCCTTCTTGGCAGTCGGGTAAAAATACTTCATCTGAAAGTACATGGTGGCCAACTAGTAATAAAGGGGGGAAAGAAAGCCCGCTATCGAAGAAGTATGTTATGAGGGGAAAGAAAAAGAGCTACTAAAACCGGATACAAATGCGAATCCTGAAATGTTACTTGTGAATTATTTTAGCCATACAGTCTCGGTGATAAACAAATATAACTTGTTGTTAATGAAGTACTAAAATCCATTATAAAATGTATCAATTCTACCAGATGTAATACAAAATGTGAGAGAGATTTCAAGATATGTTACGAATATGAAAATATAGACTATTTATTACTTTTCAGTTTGAGGTAAGTTGCCAAAAAACAATAAACGTTTTGGAGATGTAAATGCGAAAATCCATGACCGCATTGCAATCACAGATTTATGTTAAAAATATAATATTGTAATAAAAAAAAAGATTTTGATAAATTAAAGAATGTGAAATCACTTAGAGTTTATTTTCGGCCCCTTCCGGGGAAATAGAAAATTATTATTATTATTTTTTTGTAATAAGATTTACACGATATAGAAGGGGAAGGGGGGGGGGGATCATGATTTTAGAGATGCTTAGGTGGGTCGCGGTCAAAAAAAGTTAGGAACCACTCTCTAGACCAGGGGTGTCAAACTGTGGCCCGCCGGCGACCACTAAAATTTTACAGTTATCTTTGCCTTATCTAATCGTCGAATTTCTGCGATTCAACTTGTCGACTATTTCTTTAAAATTTTAGTGGTATCCGATGGGCCACAGTTTGACACACCTACTCTAGACCCTTATGCCTGCTGAGGGTAGCTTCTTTGATTAAACTCTTCCTGATCAGATTTTTGTTTTCGAATTTCCTACCAAAAAAATGCATTTTCATATTTCTAGAAATTAATATTTGTACTGTCTTCCTGCACTCGAAAATGCAATTTTTTTTTGCTCTGCTAGCAGTTTATAACTTCACCTTCTGGTGGTCGTACATGTAATATCACATTCAGTGATCTCCAGTTTTTCCTGTAATACACCCCAGATATAAATAAGAATAAGTAAAGTAGTCTGAAACTATATCTATCAAATAAATTACTTTAAGGCATTTAAGATCTGCATAAAATAGTTATTAAACATACGTAAAAAATATTTTGGAAAATGGTTTTACAATCTTACAATTACTTCCTTTTAAAATCTCGCGTGGTCATCAGAGAGAAAAAACGCATTGAAATCATTTATTGCAGATTGTTTTATTGCTTACTTTGCAAACAAAATGAATAAATACAAAAAAAAAAAAAAAAATCCGCGGAACATAAAAGTGCTATTACACGTAAAAATTTGAATCGACAAAAATTGCCTGCGACTCATCAGTTTTCCAAGAACTTCATTGGTTGTTCAGAAAAACATTGCTCTGTTCCAAAGTCAATTGGCTCTGCTCCCATTTTTCAGGGCTGTCACTGGCGTAAAAAAATTCTCCGAGAATAAAAAGTTGCTTGCTTTTCAAGCAACTGTTTTAAAAATATAGGTTAATATTAAGTCGCCCAAAATTAGCGGCAACTTTGACGCCTCGTGTATTAGCACTTTAACGCGACTGTGCACGGTGACTAATTCAGTTTCAATGATGCAATATTTATTTTCGTCGCATGACGTGCGACGCCAACCGCACGGGCACATAAAAAGCCGAACGTATGACATGCGACACCGACCAAGAAAGGGTTAAAACACATTTGCATTTTTCTAATCTTTATCTCACGTATGCATTTTAGAATAAAAATGTCTTTTTGATTCGGATACTTTATGTTTTCGTCTTTTACCAGCAACTGTGAAACTTAGCCTGTATTAACAAATTTCACGCAAAAAAAGTTTTTAAATAAAACGTACTTGCTTGTAAGTCCATTCTTCATCTTCAAATACGAAGCAGACGTTTTGGGGGTATCTTTCAACATTTTTCTTGAATAAATCCACAATAGTCAGATTACGGAGACAACCATAGATTAAAAAGTGAAGCATTTTAGCATAACCGTACAGACCCCTATAAAAAATTTTTAGAATACATTCATAACATTTATTATTAATAAATGTAAAAGTAAAAATCTTTTTTTTCTAAACACCTTTTTATAAAACTGTTTAAAAATACAAAAATTAAAATTATGATTTATGAAACGAAAAAAGGTGCTAAAATACATGAAAAAGGTTTGTAAGAACATAAAAACCGGCGAAGATGTTAAAAGTAACTAATACAACAAAGTAAAAGAAGATGTAAAAAGACTTTTAACATCTTCGATGCTTTTTATGTTTTTAAAACCTCTTTTCATGTATTTTAGCACATTTTTATTAAGATAAATCATAATTTTGATTTTTGCATGTCTAAATAATATGTACAAGGTGTTTCACTACCAGATCGACAAACTTGCAGGAGGTGTAGGGGGAACACAGAAGACTCGGAATCACATAGCTATGCAGGGTCGGAAATGCAGGCCTAATAGATATTAGGGTTGTTATGGCTAAATCACAGTGATAGAAAACTGATATTTAAAGACCATAAGCTTAAAATAAGTCATGACTTTCCTGGTAATGAAGTTATCCGATGTTTCGTAATGTGTGAATAAAACATTCGTAACCTGGAATCTCGGATGTTTTGAAATACGCCGGGGGTGTTTCAGGCGTTTGCGGTAGCAACGAAGATGAGCCATTTCAAAGAGCCCCTACTACTACAAATGTGGAGAACCGTAGATGGTAAGTACAGAAACAGAAACAGAAATCACCCACTCGTGGACAGCCAACCTTGTGGTATAGGAGCTAAATGTCACGAGGGGAAAAACCCATATACACCTTCCCACGAAACCCCCAGACAGAGGACGGTCCCGGAGGCCTCAGCAGGTAGGAAGACACCCCCCCCCCCCCCAATTGAAATTTCAATTAAAATTGTACAATCATATCACAAGAGCTACCCAATGTTGCTTAAGCTGGGCGAACCCAAATAAAACAATATTTTGGATTTTTAAGATATTACAGATCGTCAATCAGTTATTAAAATAGGAATACTTGAAAGTAATCAATTTAAAATTTTAATGAAAAATTAAAATAGTATTGTTAATATTAATTTAATTTAATTTAATTAGCTAAAAGATTTCTTAAAAATTTATGCTAATCCATATTAGGGCCTAATAGGACTTAATAAAACAAAGTTAGTTGAGACAAAATTGATTCACATAAGCAGAAAACTTCGCGGAACTTCATTATTAGGAAAGTCATGACTTACTTTAAGCTTATGGTCTTTAACACTAGAACCGCCGGCAAAAACGTATACCTACAACCGCCAAAGCGGTCCTTTTGACCGATGTGGATTATCTTGCTCAACTATTGTTTACTTGCCATTGCCAATGTGAAAAAAGAAGCCACACCGGGCCAGTATGGATTGTTTGCTTTTTCAACCAGAAATGCACGGTGTTTAGCTTCTATAACGAACTACAGTTTTTAGCTGGATACTACATTAATCTGAACAATAATATAAAAAACACTCTTTGTTTACCCATTCCTTTATAAAAGGTTTAAGTATGCAGATGGATTTTCGCATGTGTTATATCTTCTTGAACCTTATTTCGTATAGGCGCCTAAAGATTGCTGTCAATCGAATAAACGTTGAACATAAGTGCACACAAGTTCTAGACAAAATATAAGATTTTTGGCAACATCCGGCAGTTGTGACGACTTACTGTGGCCGACTTGTGGTTGAATTTTCTGGTCTCATACTAAGGAATACAATTCTAATTTAAACTCGTAAATTTTGATGTAATTTGGGTACGGTACCGGTCTCGGGATCCTCGAAAATCTGGACATTCCGCGTAAATCGGAACACCTGGCAGCATTCAGTTCACACTACAATAATTTATACGGTTCATAGGTTTTCTGCAATTCGGGTTGCTAGGATTTTCACAAAAAGTTTGACCATATGTATGTATCCGATGAAACAAAATACGTATTTGAATATGAATGCGTATATATTCAATTTACTGCATGAGAAATAAAATGGTAAGAAATGTGATAATAGATTATCATTTCTTTAAGGATTATTTTTTCTTCTTTCGAAATATGAAAAATATTACCAACTTTTCGTTTTTAATACACACAATACCACATGCATCGTATTTCTGATAGTTTATGCACACCTACATGTTACATGTGTGTAGATTGTGAGGTACCCAAGATTCAAAGAGGTATAAATGTACAAATATTTAAGTGTTAGGAATTGAAAAAGTGCACTAAATTGATATAATTATAAAGAAGGAGCTTGGTGCAATATAATAGAAGCGAAAAAAAAAACACAACGTTAAAAGCACGAAAAATTTCAAATTTTAAGCATACCGGTTTCGGTAGCATACAGCATACCTTCCTCAGTGCTAAGGATGGCGGAAATTTGCTCACATATATAGGAGAGATGGGGATTCAAGTTAAAGGTTTATTGACCAATAGGAAACAGAGGATTGCAGGTAACAGCCAATAGGAAAATAAATAGGAAATGGAACCGAAGTTGTGAGGGAAAAAAAGAAAAAAAAATTAAGAGACAGAAGTTTTTATGTAATATTTCCAACAATCTTATAATGGGGGAATAGCGAATTCACAATTAACAATATTTTTTAAACTTTTATAAATATGAAAAGCTTCAAGGAAGTTAAGTTCGTGCATAGAAGTAGGTTTAGAGAATATTTTAACCGAATTGAAGTCAAAAGTATGATTCATCTCCCAGCAATGTTTTGCAATAGAGGATTTATTGATTTCTTGTTTTTTAGTATATTGTTGATGTTCTTTGATATGAAATTTTAAGCAGTGTTTAGTTTGTCCAATATAGGAAAGGCCACAGTGGCAATTAATATGGTAGATACCCTATGAATTGGATAATTCAATAGGTTCTTCGAGTTTGGAAAGGGTGAGTATATTAATAGGGGCAAAAATTAAATTGAAGTCATATTGTCTGAGAATTTTAGCAATGGAAAAGCTTGAATTAGGAAAGAAGGGTAACACAATGCTAATATTGGAAAGAGTAGAAGACTGAGGAGAGTTTGAGGAACGAGGATGCTGAAGTTTAAAAAGAGCAGTATCAATTATTTCTATAATTGATACTGCTTTTTTTAATCATCTCGAATCAAGAACCGTAAGTATCAACAACCGACCCGAGCCTGAAACAATTAAAGTGAACCTGACTCGAATCCGATCCGCAACGACAAAAGATTAGGTCCAACCCAATCTGGTCCCGACCGCGAGTCGGGCCAGGTTCAGTTTGTCCGACCCCATGCAGCACTCTACTTGCAATCCAACTCAACTCCGACAAAATTATTTTCGTTCTACGTATTATTAACTGAGCTCGAAATACTTCAAACCAAGCCCATCGTAAATCCACAATCAGTGAAAATCGATCTACAATTTAATGTAGTTGTAAAAAAATAGCATATGATAATAACTTCAGTATAAATTTTACCTTTTATGTTGAAAAATAAATATGTAAAGAGTCGTCCATGTATCAAATATGTAGATTATTATCTGAAGGAATTTGGACATCTTAATTTTCGAAGAATTGGGTTCACCTGAACCCAACCTGCAAGAATCAAAATTCAATCAGAAACCGATTCATACTCGGGAGAATTAGTTTAGTCAATCCGATTTGCAAAGAAAAAAAATGAGCTACAACTGGACCCAACCCGACCGGGCCGAAATTGAAGTCAAAATATTTTCCCTGATGACTTATTTGACCCCGACGGGTGGACCAGGTATGCCGGACGGCGGGGAATTTGCCCTCGGACCCCCCTCTAGCGCCGCCCTTGGGTCCCAATCGTTCATGACGTACCCTACCAGCAACCTGTATACCAAATTTCAGTAATAGAGCCTGCACACGATAGAGATGGATTTAAAAAAGGCAAGCTTTAAACATATTTAAAAGGCCATACAATATCAGTAAATTGTGATGCAGGTTTCAAATAAATTTAATTTGAAAGTACAATTATTTCCCTATACGACGATGTAAAAATTTAAAATGTGCAGTGTTCAGAAATTAAAAAAGTTGGAGTAGCAAAAATTGAAAAAGCGAAATTTTATCGTAAAGTGTTGCCATTCGCAGAATCACCTCAGCGTTACGCATAGATGTGTTTGTCCTTTAAAATATAGATTTTTTTTCTATACGATGATGGTGTAAAAATTGAAATTGTCCGATTGCATGGATGTTTGATTAGATTTATTTATTTAAATTTATTTATTTATTTATTATTAAATTTTAATTTCGTTATGGAGACAAAAGCTGGACTCCTTATATTGTTTTTCGCGTGAAAGAGTTATTATTATTCTTCCATAATAGACGCGATAGAGATGGATTTAAAAAATGCAAGCTTTAATCCAGATAGCATTTTTAATTTTCAGGAAATTTGCAGCAGTCTTGCTTTGAAAACCTATAAAGTTGCAGCAAGCTCAGCATGACAAGACTGAAAGTTCATAACAAGACTGCAGCAAGATAACGCAAACGCCGAAGTCACCACACTTTGAACTTGCAGCTAACTTGTCGTGCAAGTTAAATTTATTCTGTATCAAATTTATTGTAAATTAACGGCAAACAAGTAATCAAAAATACCGCAAACTTGACAGCAAAGTAGTAATATTTCCACGCCCTACTATCTGTTTACAGTTGTTACACTATAATTTAGGTCCATAGACCTGATCAGGTGCGTTGATACGAACACACAATCAGAAGGTACATGCATCGTTTTATCACCATCACCATAAACGATAAAAAAGTTAAGGTAATATTTATACTTTTCAGCGCGAGCCTTTTTTTTTGTTATTTGATAAGTATAGCTTTTAGAAAAAGCGGTGCCAACTGAATAAAATTTCTGCAATTTCTGCTTATGTGCTGATTGTCTATTCGCTCAACAGAGGGATTTTTTGCTTTCGTCACTTTCGTGAATTAAAGACAGTCTTGCCATCAGTTTCACAACAAACTACTCATGGAAATAGGGGATGATATACCTTGCAGGAAATATGCTGCGAATTTCTCAATTTAAATTTGTCACGGCAAGATAATGTCAGAAAAAATCAAACTCGCTGCTAATGCTCATGCTATCTGAGAAACATATTTAAAAGGCCATACAATATCAGTAAATTGTGATACAGGCTTCACACAAATTTCATTTGAAAGTACAATTATTTCCCTATACGACGGTGTAAAAATTAAAAATGTACGATGTTTAGAAATTAAAAAAATTGCTGTAGCAAAAATTGAAAAACCGAAATTTTATTGTGAAGTGTTGCCTTTCGCAGAATGACGTCAGCGTTACTCACGGATACTTTTGTTCTTTATAATACAGATAGATAAATATTAGGATTAGAATACTATCATTATGAGATGGAGGTAATAACAAAACTAATTATTAAGACAAAATAATAATGAAAAAACAATATTCACTTAACCCCTTAAGTGTCGCTCCCGTGAATATCACGGGATGAAGATTTAACCCTTTCAGGGGCAAAGTACTTTTATTCATAAAATGCAGAAATGATTAAATGACACCAGAATTTACAAGTAAATTTATTTGAAAATAAATAAAAGCTTTTCGTCACGAACTTAATAAAAGGAAAATTTTTATTCAAAAGTTCTGATGTCAATTTAGTATTTAAGGATTAAAATTAAATGGTTCAAAAATAAACCATTGCCCTTCAAAGCGGGGTTAAAAGCATTACACCTCCGGAAAAACTTCTGAAACCAGAAAAAAATAACTGGAATTTTAGTATAAAGTTTGGCCTGAACGATTTCCATTTGAAGAAGTTATAAATTTTGATAAATAAAATGTTTTTGAATACGGCGGTGATTCGGAAGAAAGTAAATTTCACGACTGTACTAAAAGATTTCGAAGAGAAACTCCACATTTTTGTCCTATTTATAATGTTGGGCTTTGTATTCCATATTCCGAAATAAATCCAACAAAGAAATATTGATAATCAACATTTATACACATATATTATTTCCAGTATTATTCCTAAAAAATTCTATTATTGTAAAAATGTAAAAAATAAGGATCTTATTCGTATTAATTCTATGGTGTAAAACAAACATTAATCTTTTCTGGCACAGAGAAATTCTGTTCGTAAAATGCAGAAATGATTGAATGACACCAGAATTTACAAGTAAATTTATTCGAAAATAAATAAAAGCTTTTCGTCAAGAACTTAATAACAGGAAATTTTTTATTCAAAAATTCTGATGTCAATTTAGTATTTAAGGATTAAAATTATGTGGTTTAAATGAACCATCGCCCTTCAAAGTGGGGTTAAAAGCGTTACACCACCGGAAAAAACTTCTGAAACCAGAAAAAAATTAACTGGCATTTTAGTATAAAGTTTTGCCTGCACGATTTGCATTTGAGTAAATTATGAAATTTGATGAATGAAATGTTTTTTGAATCTGGCAGTGATTCTGAGGAAAGTAAATTTCATGATTATACAAAAAGATTTCGAAGAGAAACTCGACATTTTTGTCCTATTTATAATGTTGGGCTTTGTATTCCATATTCCGAAATATATCCAACAACAACAACAAAAAAATATTGATAATCCACATTTTATGCTCACATATTATTTCAAATATTATTCTTAAAAAATTATACTATTGTAAAAATGTAAAAAATAAGCATCTTATTCGTATTAATTCTATGGTGTAAAACAAACAATAACCCTTTTTCTGCACAGAGAAATTCTGTTCGTAAACTGCAGAAATGACTGAATGACACCAGAATTTACAAGTAAATTGATTCGAAAATAAATAAAAGCTTTTCGTCACAAACTTAATAAAAGAAAAATTTTTATTCAAAAATTCTGATGTCAATTTAGTACTTAAGGATTAAAATTAGGTTGTTCAAAAATAAATCATCGCCCTTCAAAGCGGGGTTAAACACCACCGGAAAAAAAACTTCTGAAACCAGAAAAAAATTAACTGGCATTTTATTATCAAGTTTGGCCTGCACGATTTGCATTTGAATAAATTATGAATTTTGATGAATGAAATGTTTTTTGAATCCGGCAGTGATTCTGAAGAAAGTAAATTTCATGATTATACAAAAAGATTTCGAAGAGAAACTCGACATTTTTGTCCTATTAATATTGGGCTTTGTAATCCATATTCCGAAATATATCCAACAACAACAACAAAAAAAAAAAAAAAAATATGGATAATCCACATTTTATGCTCACATATTATTTCAAATATTATTCTTAAAAAATTATACTATTGAAAAAATGTAAAAAATAAGGATCTTATTCGTATTAATTCTATGGTGTAAAATAAACAATAACCCCTTTTCGGCACTGAGAAATTCTCTTCGTAAAATGATGAAATCATTGACTGGCACCAGAATTTACAAACGAACTTGTTAGAAAGTAAAAACTTGTTCTTTTAAACTTTCGTTGTAAAAGCAAAATTTTATTATTAAAATATTCTTGCTGCCGTTTGGAATGAAAATTATGTGGTCTCGTTCCGCAGTTGGACCACTGCGCCGGAAATGGTTAAGGGGGTCCTGGACACAAAAAATCTTCAAATTTCGCAAAAACATTTCATTTCATAAAAACTTTCTCTGTTTTTTTCTCCTTAAAATGACACTTAAATCATGTTTCTATCTGAATTAGAACAAAAAATACTATTTTTTTCGTTTTGGTTTGTTTTCAAAATCTAGCTTTCAAGCAATGGCTGTCACGGAAACGACCTATTCTAAAAATGCGTTTTTCTTCAAGATAGATTTTTGCACCATTTCTCGTATTTAAATTCTTATAACTCGAGAACCGTTAAAAATAAATGGGTTTAAACTTGGAACATATCTTTTTCCATTGTTTTACTTTAATTTTGATTCAGCATATTTGAAAAAATATTTACTTTTGAAAATATGATTTTTTTAAAAAAATTGCACCTCTTTTTTTTTTTAAATTTTTCGTTAAATATTTTTAATTTCTTTATAAATTACTATTTTTAAAAATGCCGAATCAAAATTAAAACTTATACATTTCTGTTTATTTAAATGAAAAAAAAAATTGAAATTCTATAAATAATATTTTGAGTTATAAGGATTTTAAATTACCCCACTTTTTTAATAAATTTTAAATTAAATTTTAAAAAAATTATGAGAAGTTTTATCATGTGATTTTGTTTACAAATGATAAGGTTAACCATCACAAAAAATTCAGAATTTTAACTTAATAAATAAAAATTATTTAAAAATGTGTCCCGGACCCCTTTAAGGCGCTAAATTCTCGCATGATGGCTTATCTGCAAATGTGAATATGCTGTATAACAATTTTTTTTCATTCAAACATACAAATACTTGCACATTCTATTAAGAAACCTTATAATTATTCAATTTCTGCAATAAAAATTAGGTAGTTTTTTGGTGGTTTTCATAAACATTAAGCGATCCTTAAGGGTTTAATAGGATGGTAACAACGAATTTGTTGAATAATAACTCTGTGGTTCTGTTAGATAGCTATCGCTTTCATGTTTCACTTTCATACTAGAAACATATACTGAAGAAAACCCGTGTCCAACCTGAGCCTAAAAGATAGTGTGCAGCGTGTAGTCTTATTATTCAGAGGGAAAAGCCCAGTGTTGTCAGTTCGCAACTTAAAAAAAAAAAAAAAATCAGATTGCTTCATTGCCACCACTTTTAATAAATAATATAATTCACTTTTTTTTCGCCTTACTACTTATCCATCATAAATAGTATGCAGTGCTGCCAGTGGGCTACTTTTTAAAAATTCAGATATCTTGATTGGCACCACTTTTTTGAAACGGTAAAATTCCCTTATTTGTAGCCTTATTTAATATATCATTAAATAAGGCGCATTTTACCATTTCAAAGAAGTGGTGCCAATCAAGAACCTGATTTAAAAAAAAGTAGCCCATCTGGCAACACTGGTAGTATGTCTTGTAATCGTTTTAAAAATCGAAAAAATTTTTTGACGGATTCCACGTTTCAGACACTGGAGATTCCGAAAAACATATTTTTAGAATTTTTAGGGTTTCGTTCATCTGACGAAACCCTATTCGTCTCGCTCCTCTGTCTGTCTGTCTGTCTGTCCGTCTGTCCGTCACAGAGCCCGTTCTCAGAAACTATACATGTTAGAGACTTGAAATTTTGGGAACTTATAGCTGAACACCTCACACCAAACAACAAATCATAAAATTTTGAAAAAGTTGGTAATTAACCTAATTACTGGCTAATTAAATTCTAAAATTAACCAATCAACCTTTTGAATGCAGGTGAAAATGCACGTTATCGAAATCCTCCCCAGTTTCTCCTAATGGTTGCCAGTAAACTCGGCGGGTGCTCCGTCAAATCAGCCGGTGCAGGGTTACCACGGAGTACTTTAAGCAATAAATGAAGTGGACCTTTAAAAAGCAAAATTGGATCTGCCAAAATATCGGTCGTACAAATTCGTAACAGGTGTAGAAATACGCGGAAAAAATTCTACTTTATTTTGGTATAAATTTCAAATTTCTGCGTAGGATAGAACGCAAAAAATCCACTAAAAATCGATCGATAAAAATTTAATTTCTGTGTTTTTAAAAACAATGAAATCAGATTTCCATTCACCGGAAGGCAGCTGTCATCATTTATCGACATATCGGCGCGGGAGAAATTTAAGGGGAGGAAAGTCTAATACGAAATTTAAACTTTTTAAATATTAAATTTTTCGATTAAATTTTTTGACATCCGGGCTGGAAATTTCTCGCAGATTCCATACATACCCGGTTCAAAGAGATTGCTTCATTACGAGCTGAGTTATTAATTATTATTTTATTAATTCCTTTTCTTTCCATCAAATGCCAGATTAAGATGGAGGCACGTGCTTTTTTAACGGAGATTTCATTTAAATTAGGAAATTAACAATTTGCGTGGGGTGTTTCGACGGCGCGCTATGAGATAAGTATTAATTATTCAATATGAAAAAGTTTATAGGTTTATAAGTGTTCATCCCACTATTTCCGAATAGCAATTTCAGGAAATATCTTAAATTATTGTTTAAGACCGCCACTCGATGTCTTCGAAACTTTAAGATACTTTATAACACATAAGATAAGAAAAAGTGTAAAAAAGAATGGAGTGTGATATTTCGAGGAGTGGAGGGGGGGGGGACTAGATTTATTTATTAAATCTTAGCGTTTGTTATCGCAGAAAATGTTTTAAATTGTTGGTTAAGACTGCACCGCCACCCTCCCGACCATGTATCTACGGAGAGATTGCGCAAAGGAGTTTCGTTCAGATATGCTTTTGTTAAGAATAGAGTGCGCTCCCTGGTGGTGGAATGCGGAACTAACGTAACGCGATTTTGTTAAAATTAGGAAATATAACAAGGCGATCCGTTTGCAACTTTAAGATATTTCATGACACATAATAAAAAGCTTATAAAATAATGGTGCATGCAATTTCCTGTGAAGGGAGGGCGGGGGAGGGGCGCTGGATTTCTCTTTTAAAAAATAGCGTTTACGACCTTTTTAGGTGTCGTTTTTTGAGCACTATGATATACTCAGACACGTGCTGCTTATGAAATATAAAAATGTCAAAATTTTAGTTACCACTATTTCCGAATAGTACTTTCAGCAAATTTCTTAATTTCTCGCTTAAGGCCGCCACCAACTCCAGTAACACATCCACTGATATGTTGTTTAACAGAGTTTCGATCTGATACACTTTTGTTATGAATAGTGTGCGCTCCCTGGTGGTGGAATTTGCAACTAACATAACGCAATTTTGTTAAAATTATGAAATCTAACAAGTCGATCTGCTGGAAACTTTGACATAGTTCATAACACATAATAAAAAGCTTATAAAAGAATGTTCCGTGCAATTTCCTGGGGCGCCTACCTATCTCGGGTGCTATAGACCCGATCCCCTCGACTAATATACCTACGGATAGGTTGTAAAACGGAGTTTCCTTTAGATAGAGGTTTGTGTAGAATAGAGTGCGCCCCTGGTTGCGAAATGTGGAACTAACAGATTTCACAAAAGGATAAAGTGTTTTAAAGGAATATTAAACGAAACCCTCTGTGCGATCTGTGATCACACTTACCCACTTGTTTTTTTTTGCCGTCCATCTGTGTGTGTGTGTGTGTGTGTTCCCGTAAACCCTCTATCTCCCGAACAAATTGAGATAGAGACTTGAAATTTGGTGTGTATTTAGCATGTAATAATGGGAAGAAGCCTATTGAATATAAATAACCTCGATTACCCGGAACTATTGTTGTCGGACTCCCGAAATATTCGTTCTGATAAAAGGTACATAAAAATTTTCGAAATTGTTTATTTTAAGGAGTGGATATAAAATACAATAAAAATACATAAATTTTGCATAAAGAATGAAGTAGATAGGATAATTAGTAGCCGAGATATTTGTAATCATATTTTTCACACTCTTCGATTTTTCATGACCCTGTATTTCATTCAAATTTCAATTCAAAGATGTATTTTAATTGGAAATAAAACGCTTAATCCGATGCAGTAAACTGTTAGTTAATATGATTATCATTTTTGGAGTTAAAAGGATGTTTCTTTTTCGCAGTTCAGTACAACTCGATTATCCCGTCGACCAAAAAACTATCGCCAAGCTATACTATTAAATG
This sequence comes from Maratus speciosus, assembly GCA_963932465.1. Classification (NCBI taxonomy): domain Eukaryota; kingdom Metazoa; phylum Arthropoda; class Arachnida; order Araneae; family Salticidae; genus Maratus; species Maratus speciosus. Next base: position 382,482,537 of record OZ010797.1, on the reverse strand, counting down.
GCAATAACGAATTATGGTAAATGTCACATTCAATTGACATCAAAAACGTTACACGTATTTGTTACGTCATCAAGTGACACGCTGACGTCATTCTGCGAATGGCAACACTTACCAATTAAAAATTTCGGTTTTTCAATTTTTGCTACTGCAATTTTTTTAATTTCTAAATATCGCACATTTTCAATTTTTACACCGTCGGATAGGGAAATATTGTACTTTCAAATGAAATTTGTGTGCAACCTGTATCACAATTTACTGATATTGCATGGCCTTTTAAATATATTTAAAGCTTGCATATTTTAAATCCATCTCTATCGCGTCTATTACGGATGAATGATAATAACTCTTTCACGGTAAAAACAATATAAGGAGTCCAGCTTTTGTCTCCATAACGAAATTAAAATTTAATAATAAATAAATAAATAAATTTGAATAAATAAATCAAATCAAACAGCCATGCAATCGAACACTTTCAATTTTTACACCGTCGTCGTATAGAAAAAAAAATCTATATTTTAAAGGACAAACGCATCTATGAGTAACGCTGACGTCATTCTGCGAATGGCAACACTTAACAATAAAATTTCGGCTTTTCAATTTTTGCTACTGCAATTTTTTTAATTTCTAAACATCGCATATTTTTAATTTTTACACCGTCGTATAAGGAAATATTGTACTTTCAAATGAAATTTGTGTGAAACCTGCATCACAGTTTACTGATATTGTATGGTCTTTTAAATATACTTAAAGCTTGCATTTTTTAAATCCATCTCTATTGTGTCTATTACGGAAGAATAATAATAACTCTTTCATGCTAAAAACAATATAAGGAGTCCAGCTCTTGTCTCCATAACGAAATTAAAATTATGTAATAAATAAATAAATAAATAAATTTGAATAAATAAATCAAATCAAACATCCATGCAATCGAACAATTTCAATTTTTACGCCGTCGTCGTATAGAAAAAAAAAATCTATGTTTTAAAGGACAAACGCATCTATGCGTAACGCTGACGCCATTCTGGGAGTGGCAACACTTTACGATAAAATTTCGCTTTTTCATTTTTTGCTACTGCATCTCTTTTAATTTCTGAACATTGCACATTTTTCATTTTTACGTCGTCGTATATGGAAATAATTGTACTTTCAAATTAAATTTATTTGAAATCCGCGTCATAATTCGACGTTTGATTTATATTTTTATTAATCTTTTACTAATTAGCCCCCGGTGCGGTTATGCTGTTTCTTCTCCCAGCTTATTTTGTGTCTTTCTCCAAAAAAAAAAAAAAAAAAAAGTTACCTTACAGAAGCCAAACGTAAAACAAAGCAATACCATTAAATACTCTATAGCAATTTTTTAAACTTCTAAGCATCGCACATTTTCAATTTTTATACCGTCGTATTGGAAAAAAATGTACTTTTAAATGGAATTTGTTTGAAAACTGTATCTCCATTATTTATTTTTGAAATATTAAATTTTGAGCCATTTGCTTAATATTTGCAACGGAAGTACTCCTTTTTTGTAGAAAGTAAAGGTAAAATAGTTGTAAAATATTAATTATATATTTTTGTTACCATTTTTTCATAACAACGGAAAGAAAATGTAACTAAAATGCGTGCTATTTTGAAAAAATATAAACGAATGATTTCTGTTAAAACAATGAAGCTATTATAAACTATATTTAATTTTAAGTATCTATGAATCATTAGATAGCCGTTTTTTTGTCGATTTTCTTGAATGACGGCATCTTTTTGCTGCATTTGTGCATTATTTTGTGATAGTGATGTGCTATGCATGCTTTACTGCAGATGTTTAAGAGCAGATCGTAAATGTGGAGTTCTTAGGCGGATGCGAATGACGTCATTTTACATAAAACATGACGTGTGCTTTAAGTCTTAAAACTGAAATATGTTTTGTACTGCAGTAGAGTTCCGCTTAACCGAGTTATTTTCTTCTGATGGACTGGTGGCTTCTATTATTATGAAACAGCCATCATAAATGAAGTGTTATGTGAAGATGAAAGAGCAGTCGTAAAAACTTAGAACTCTGATTTTCTGGTCAGAATGGGAAGGAGGCGGGGGGGGGGGGGAGGCCTTAAAAAAAAATTATGTACAATTGTGTTTCTGAAATGTCGAATTTACACCGGAATCTGCAAAAAGATTTATTGCAAAATAGGGAAAAGTAACATTATGCCTTTTTTCCATCAAAGTTAGAAAAGTAAAATTTAATAAATTTTTTCTGATGCAAATCTTCATTAATCGTAGGTGGGATAAAATACATCCCACTGCCACTCAAGGGGTTAAAATAAGTTAAGTTTAAACAGCGCAGATTAACGTTAAATAAATCAATCAAATAATTTTAAATACAAATTCTGGTGTCGAATATTTTTATGAAACTTGAGTAAAATTTCTGGGCGTTCTAGAATTAACCCTTTGTAACTCAACAACCCCGATTTGAAAAATTCTTACACAGATATTAAAATGCATCATTTTAAGCATGGAAAAAATAATTAAAAAAAATTCAGAACAGAAAAATAAAATTTTATTTGGAAAAATGGGTTTGTTGCATATCTGCAACGTCTTGCCAAATGGCACAAAAACTGAAAATATTTAAAATTTTAATTTGTACGAAAATTTTTGAAACAATTGTTAGTTTTGTTGTAGCAAAGTCCCACACCACATTTCTCACAAACAGTTTGATAAAAGTTTTTACAATCAGGGTATTTACAACATATTCTTTTTCCTGCCCAATATGGCCAGTGCCCAATTTCGTCTAGGTGCACTTGTTTTGGTACTTAAATAACCATTAGAAGATATTTTCGATGCTCTTTCGATATTTAAAAAAAATCCATTACAAGGGAAGATATGGCGCGCTGTTGCAGATCTGCAACAAACAAAAGTTTGCGTTTATCTTATACATATTATAAATTTCCTAGCTCGAAAATGGTCTTTAAATAAAGAATTTAAACTCACCTTTGAAAACAATATACTTGTAGACGTCTGGAGACTTTTTTAACTCCTGTATTTCAAACAATAAATTAGCCAAAATCACGTGTAGCTGATCAAGCGATATATCAAACTTTGGCGAAAAAAAAAAAAAAAATCAGTATCGACATTTGTTGCGGATTTAATGAAATAATTATGTTAATAGTAGTGTAATAGAATAACAACAATCAACAAAATCGTCTTTTGAAATTTACTGTTGAAATAACAATGACGTTTTGGGTATGTTGCAGATCTGCAACACGGTGATACAAAGGGTTAAATGAGATACATAATATACCGCCGCCCTTCAAGAGGTTAACTGTGTTGTTGATAATTAAATGGATTAGTTGACGTTGATTTTGACTGACTAAATCAATAGGAAAACGAATCGTACTCTGAAAATAAATGAATTGTCTTTTACTTACTTGATGTCCCTCCAAAATGTCCGATAAATTAATTTTAGCGACGGTTCATCCATCAAAACAAATAATATAAATAAAACCGTAAGAACCAAAATGAAAAATAAACATAACGGAATAATCAATGCAAAATGCATGGCTAAAACTCTAAAGACAAGCCTGCTTTTATAATGCAGAAAAAAAAAATGTAGATGCGGATATACTGTATCGGCTGAGTGAAATTCAAACACCGGTTCTGTAGAAAAGAGAAGATTGTATAAAATCCAGGCTTATGAGAATGCAGTCGAATTTCTTCACCTGTGTATATATTGGAGTTGGGATGATTGAGAAGATATATGAAGTCATTAACAGACATACGGTTTGGATATTTTCATCTTTTGTTCCATCTGAAGTGCTAAAAATTGCGAAAGCCTCTTTAATCCCTAACTAATGAACAAATTCATTTCGAATAGTCTACTCGTTAGTACAGGTGTTAAAAGCATCTTTGAATCAGTCTGAATTCAGATCCGGGTACATTTTAAATTTTCCATTTTTTTCATGTTCGGTTTTATACCAGTTTAGATTGAAAAATATGAATTATTAAACAAGTTGGAAATTGCTCGTCAAACGTGGCAAAAGTGGTACGTTCGTACTATAACTAGTTTTATAAATATTTTTTGCACCGTATATCGTACTGAATGTATATTTTACAACACTTCAATAAGTGCATATCCATTTCATTCTGTTCGAAAGGCTGTAACGTCATTAAAATGCACTTGAAATAATTTTTTCCCATTGGCCGTAATATAACGGAAAATTTTTGGACTGTCCCTGTCATTAAACTATACATCCGATTTTCATAAAATTTGAAATGACTTGACAAAATTTACAACAATTATATATTTAAAATTTCAGACCATTCGGAAGGCTGTAACATCATTAAAATGCACTTGCAATAATTTTTTTCCCATTGGCCGTCATGTAACGGGAAACTTTTGATTGTCCCTGTAACTAAACTATACATCCGATTTTCATAAAATTGGAAATGACTTGTCAAAATTTACAACAATTATATCTTTAAAATTTCAGACCATTCGGAAGGCTGTAACATCATTAAAAGGCACTTGCAATAATTTATTCCCATTGGCCGTAATGTAACGGAAAACTTTTGACTGTCCCTGTAATTAAACTATACATCCGATTTTCATAAAATTTGAATGACTTGACAAAACTTTACAACAATTATATATTTAAAATTTAGACCATTCGGTTGGGTAGTTTTTGCTCTCTTATATGCGGACAGACGGACTGAACGACGACTATAGGGGCTACGTATTTATATAATTACGAACGCACTTAAAAAGGAGAGGGTAACTTTTATAAATTCTTTTACGATGTTCTCTATTGTTTAAGGGATCTTCAAACTCATTATTTTATTTTTTTTTAAATTTCGCTTTAAATACTATTCAAGGGTCACACTATATGCATTATGACATATATTTATCACACAAGAAACTAAAATAAAAAGAAAATAATAAAAAAGTTCAATTTAACAAATTAAAACGACCATTTCGAAAATGATTTTTTCAAAGACTAAAATTTAAGACATAAAAAATAGCACGGAGTTGATCCTACATTACGTACGCCATGGATTAAACCTTAATAGTGTTATTACACGTAAAAAATGCAAGCGCCTGCGACTCGTACGTATTATCCACCTGAAACTTACGTATTATCCAAGCATTTCATTGGATGTTCGGGAAAAGGCTTTTCCATCGTCAGATTTCCAAAAAATCTGACGACCCATTTTAAATGAAATTTCATTCTTAAACTTCTAAACATCCCACAATATTACTTTTTACACCGTCGTATAGAGAAAAAAATGTACTTTTAAATGCACTTTGTTTGAAAGCTGTATCTCAATTTGTTTCTGAGTTATTAAATTTTTTTTTGTAGTTTTTATTACTTTTTTGTCATAGTGGCAACAGAAGTATCCATCTCTGTTGAAAGTAAAGAGAAATACAGATTACTGTATAGACCAATCAGAAAACGAATAAAATGCGGATTAAACCAATAAAAAGCTTCAGATATGCTTTTGATTTCCTACCCTGACAAAGACAATAAACATTTTTCCAAATTGTCAAAAAAAAATTTTTTTTTGGAGAAAAACAAGGAATTTTCCTGAATATAATGCCCCACGTGCATTCCATATCTTTGCTTCATATATGGGTCAATATCTGAAAATTAGACAATTTGCATCCACTCTCAATAATGTTTCATTAATTATACTAAAACCAAAAACTGAAAAATGTAATACATTGTTCAATTTGCTATGGCAATTACCAATGATAAATGGACGTATAATGATGTATAAATAAATATTTTTAAGCAATAAACAAACGAAATCATCATTTCAGGCCCTATCTCCACGTACAAATATCCAATGTTAAATGTATGCTGTAAAAATTTCTGTAAATATTTTTAACTTTTGCTATTATACACTGTAAAAAAAAAAAAAAAAAAAAAAAGGACTGAAAAACGGAAATACTACTGGCAGTCTAGCCGCCAGTACTATTTTCGTTTTTTTTTTACGGGAATTTTCACCAATAAATTACAGAAAAATTTCCGTTTTTAATCAGAAAAACGGAAAATTTTCTGTAATTTATGGGTAAAAATTCCCGTAAAAAAACGGAAATAGTACTGGCGTCTAGTCTGCCAGTAGTATTTCCGTTTTTTAGTCCGTTTTATTACAGTGTATATTTATACCTACATATATGCCCTATGGGAAAATATAATTCTCCTTTATTAGTATAGATTGTGTAGTACAATATTGTAGTAAATATATTTGTCCCTGAGGTTGACCATCATCTCAGTCCCTCTAAACTCACATTTAGGTTAACATATACTAGGTGGCGCTGGCAGAATTATTTCCATTGCAACAGCAACTAAAGTTCAACTATCCACCATAGATGAAGGTAAATTGTTCTTCTCTTTATTTGATATTTAGAAACATTTAATTATTGTTTTGAATAGGGATGAGTATTTTTTTGTAGCATCATTCATGTCTAGTCCCCATATTTAACATTTTATTTATTAAAAAAAGCTTATTGCAACTTTATTTATTTAACATACAAATGTCACGTGGCATCTATTTATATAAAATCCAAGTCTCTGTGTGTCGCTCACAATTCCGGTAGGACCACCTCATTGATCGCAGCTATGCAGTGGTGGAAAATTGGCGCATGGGTTGAGCCTGTTGACACCACTAAATTATAGTAGTATTTTGACTCTTATGTAATGATCAAATTTCTGAGTTTTTATTAAACTGAATAATACCATAAAAATTTAGTGGTGTCAATAGGCTCCGCCTCTGCGCCAATTTTCCACCACTGAGCTATGTTAAGCTTCCTATGGAGAAATTTGTATCAGCATCAACAATGAGTAATTCTTGAAAAGTAATAATGCCAGGGTTGCTACATTAGCGCCAATTTTCACCAACTTGACAAAATATCGCCAAATTTGGTGAAATGTCGCCAAATTTGGCGACAAAAATAAGTTACCATATATGAAGCCAACTTGGCGATAACTTGCTAATTCGGCGAAATTCCCATTGAAAACCTTTCATAATCAAGCTCACCGCAATTTAATTTAGATTCCGCGAATTTAAGGATTTTTCTTTCAAAATCTATAGGTCAGAATTTAAAGTGTAATATATGAAAATGTAAGTCTGTACTTCTTTATCCCGATGCCACTAATAAAATAATCGCCACCAGATGGCGCTGTACTAGTTGAGCTCTTAAATGCCCGATTTTAATGTGCTTTACATTACCGGATACAAAAATTAAATTCTCGGTACTTTTCCAGTACAGGGGCCTTGGCGAAATAGATAAAAACTACCTTGGCGAAGAAGGAAATTTGGCATCATATTTTCTGACAACCTATTCACTGTTTAATTTCATATACAGATGCAAATTTTTCAATGTTTATGCGATTTATTTAACATAAAAAAGCCATTTATCTCATTTTATTCAGAAACAGAAGTAATTTGTACATTAAAAAATATGCATACATTTAATTGAAATAAATATACAAACAAACATAGAATTTCATGAAATTTGTTTTCATAGTATTTATATCCTTTGTGAACAAATCTCACTTCCCAATGCCCAAATTTCGTTAAACTTAAAAAAAAAAAAAACCCGCCGCCAAGGCCCTGTAGTGGAAAGGTACAAACTTCTCTCTTATTTTGAACTATCTGCACCATAGTTTGTACTATATGCAGGAGGGGAGGACGAGGAGTAGAGGAGAAACAATCTAAATTGTCCATAATATGGATTTTTAAAATTTAAACAAAGATTGCATAGACATGACCTGTAATTCGCGAAGTGCCTCAAATCCGTACAACACTTGGAACCAAGCTGTGCGAATTAGTGGTTTTCTACTGTGCATAGTTTTTCATAAATGTATTTCGTTTTTAAAATGTGTTATTTTCATCTATCAATGCGGAACAAGTGAGAAAAACTCATTCTTACACATTCTTTTATATATCTTTATACCTCATTTTCCGTCATTTTTGATGGACTTTCTTTCTAGTATTTAATAATTTACATGTGTACAAAATCATTTAACAAAACGCCCGTGCAGCTGTTAAAACAAAAACATCACCTCAGTTCCCATCATCTCAGTCCCAATTATTAGGCGCTGATTATGGTGTTAACAGACACTTTCTTGCATAAAAGTTTATCCTACGCATAAAACATACATCTTTGATCTCAAAACACTACTGTATTTAAATGACAAAACATGTATCTCTCTTCTCTATATTCTAAAAAATATCCCTGCCGGCTCGGACCTACAGGCGGAGGTAGATTTCGAAGTTAAGTACTAAATTCACCAACGAAAACTTAAATCAACATTGGAGATAAACACAGTTCCTTCACTAAGAATGAGCTCTAGGGAGCTAAACATTTTGTGAAAATTCTAATATACACGAATACACACACGCATGTATATGGAATAGGTTTAAAAATGGCTAAAACAAATTCAGAAAACCTCAAAGTGTTAAAATATGTTAATATATCCATAGTCGGGTTTTTATAATGTTTTAATACGTTTCTTCAAACTCACATGATGTTACATATTCACCTGCTGAGGTACATTATATTTCCAATATGACGTAATATATATATTTTTTTAATTCGTCAAACTATTTATTTCAATTTGAGTTTTCATTCTGAAATCCTGCTCTAGAAAACTTATGACGTAATATTCCATTCGTTTTCAATTCATCAAACTATTTAATTTATTTTTTCATGTGAAAAATCTTACAATAGAAAAGCAATTGTTGTGGTGAGAATTTTATTGTTTTTTTTTAATTGTTGGCAACTGCTATAACGAAAAATATTTATTTTTTTCCTGTCATTGTTATGTAAGAGCTGGATTTATCAGAATCTTGTTAAGACGGTATTCAACTTTTTTAACCCTCCCCATTTCTAGTCCCTTGGGCCGATTTTACCCATTTTCAATCCCCGCCGAGATATTAGCCATCTCAGAGTTGTTGGTGAGTTTGAAAACGATCTGTGCATAATTGCGACTTTTATCGTGCGGACAAAATTTAGTACATACATGCATATATATATATACCTTCTCTATTCTAAAAAAAAGTAACTACCGCTGTCACCGCCGCCGCCGGTTTTAAATTTTTTGTGACCGGAGGTCTTTCTTCGTTAATATTAAGAAAAATAATGCATACAAAAATATGAAAATCGGTAGTATTATACAGAAATGTTTGATAAACACGCTGATGCAGACAGTTTTCAAATCGAAGAATTATTTTAAGAGATATTTAATGCTAAAGTTGGACAAAATCGTTCCATTAAAAAAGTTTTATAGGAGCAAAAACTGTACATAGGAATTTAATCATTTTTAGATCATTTTATACGTTTGAAGTTCCCGGTGTGCAGACTGTTTTCTTTTTTTTAATTTGACTAATTTTTTGAGGTTTTATTTCTATTTTAAATTCAAATTTTCAGGATTTCTAGAGATATTTTTTACAGATTTTAGAAAGTGATATTAATTTAAACTGTTGCCAACTGTATAAACAGCGGAAACAATAATGTTTGCTTCAAAAATATACATATATATATATTTATACGTGTAATAAATTAAAAATTTATTTACACGTGACTATTATAAACAGAAAAAAACATTTGGAATTAGAATTAAATAATTATGTACAAAAAGCAGGAACTTATTAAAAATTACGTCATAAAAACTATAATTACACGTGAACTTTAAGAGAGAAAGGAATTTGTAAAATAATAAATTTATTAACATGCGTTAGAAGTCTTAAATAGGAGAAATTACGTCATATTTACGTTACATTACAGTTATTACATAAAAATGAACACCAAATAATATTGCAAAACGGTTTAAATTTAGAAATTGCGCTAGACATTTATTTGATATTTTGAGAGGATACTTTTCAACTATTTTTGTTAGAAAAACGCATATAATATTTCATTTCTAACACAAGTATTTTCACGTGAATATTAAAAAGAGAAAGAATAGTTTGGTAAAAATTACGTCAGATTAAAAACGATTAATTTAAAATGTCTTATTTAAAAGAACTTACTTTTCGCTTTGTTAAAAATACCGGGAGACAAAGATTCTGTTTACTTAATTCCTTTTATATTAGCTTATTTTGAAATGTTTATTTTATTTTACTTAATCAAAGACGAAAACAGCGATTGACATATGTATTTTTGGTACTACTTAGTTATCCCGTCGACCAAAAATCTATATTTCGCCAAAACTATAAGATTAAATGTCAATAATGGTTGATAGTAAATGTCACATTAACTTGACTTTAAGCAAGTTACACGTGTCTACGTCATCAAGTTAGTTTTATTTCGAGGTTTTATTTGTATTTTTATTAATGTTGCACTAATTTATTTGTTCTTTCGTTATTTAAAATAAAAATGATGTCAATTTGTATAATTTGGCGAGTGCTTTGGCGATTTATATAATTTGGCGAAATTGGTTGACGGGTTAATCAAGTAGTACCGCAGCGGATTTGGCCTTAAAATTCCCCAGTCAAAGAGAAATGAATTTAAATACGTTTATAGGGAGATCGCCATTGTTTTTTAAATTATAATTCAATCTTCCGAAATCTTTTTAAAGCCGATCAAATTAGCGTACTTTTAGAGTCTGCGGTGTCTGAACGGGGGTTGACGAGCGTAGCTCGTAGGGGGCAGAGCCCCCTAGTATACTATATATAAACTTTTTAGGTGGGGATGGTTTTGGGTTCCTGTGGTCCTATAATGAAAAGTTATGAAGGAATTTTTCAAAAGTCGCACCATGGTAACGACTGCAATAGGTAGTATTTCTTCCGAAATCTACCTAAAAAAGTAACTACCGCTGTCACCGCCGCCGCCGCCACCGCCGCCGCCGCCACCGCCGCTGGTTTTGAATTTTTTGTGACCGGAGGTTTTCTTCGTTAATATTCATTAAAATAATGCATACAAAAATATGAAAATCGGTGGTATTATACAAAAATGTTTGATAAACACGCTGATGCAGACAGTTTTCAAATCGAAGAATTATTTTACGAGATATTTAATGCTAAAGTTGGACAAAATCGTTCCACTGAAAAAGTTTTATAGGAGCAAAAACTATACATTGGAATTTAATCATTTTTAGATCATTTTATACGTTTGAAGCTCCCGGTGTGCAGATTGTATTTCTTTTTTTGATTTGACTCATTTTTTGAGGTTTTATTTCTGTTTTAAATTCAAATTTTCAGCATTTCGAGAGATATTTTTTACATTATTTTAGAAAACTAGGGGGCTCGGCCCCCTACGAGCTACGTTCGCCAACCCCCGTTCAGACACTGCATTTTCTAAAAGCACGCTAATTTTATTGGCTTTAAAAAGATTTTAAAAGATTGAATTATGAATTAAAAAACAGTGGCGACTCCCTATAAACGGGTTTCTATTCATTTCTCTTTGATTGGGGAATTTTAAAGAAAAATCAGGTGCTGTTAAAAGATACAATGGCTGTTTTCGTCTTTGATTAAATAAAATCATTAAACCTTTCAAAATAAGCTAATATAAAATGAATTAAGTAAACAGAGTCTTTGTGTCCCGGTATTTTTTAACAAAGTGAAAAGAAAGTTCTTTCTGACGTAATTTTCACCAAACTTCTCTTTCTCTTTTGAATATTCACGTGAAAATACTTTTGTTAGAAATGAAATATTATTTGCGCTGTCACAGCAAAAATAGTGGAAAAGATCATCACGAAATATCAAATAAATCTCTCGCAATTTTTAAATTTAAACTGTTTTGCAATATTATTTTCTGTTCATTTTACATAATAAGTGTAATGTGACGTAAATGTGACGTAATTTCTCCTATTTAAGACTTCTAACGCATGTTAATGAATTTATTATTTTACAAACTTCACGTGTAAATATAGTTCTTATGAAGTAATTTTCAATAAGTTCCTGCTTTTTATACGCAATTATTTAATTTTAATTTGAAAGTATCTTTTCTGTTTATAATAGTCACGTGTAAATAAATTTTTAATTTGAAGTAAACATTATTGTTTCCGTTGTTTATACAGTTGGCAACAGGTTAAATTAGTACAATTTTCTAAAATAAGTAAAAAATATCTCTCGAAATGCTGAAAATTTGAATTTAAAATACAAATGAAACCTCGAAAAATGAGTCAAATTAAAAAAATAAATGAATTCTGCACACCGGGAAATTATAACGTACAAAATGATCTAAAAATTATTAAATTCCGATGTATAGTTTTTTCTCCTATAAAACTTTTTTAGTGGAACGATTTTGTCCAACTTTAGCATTAAATATCTCTTAAAATAATTCTTCGATTTGAAAACTGTCTGCATCAGCGTGTTTATCAAACATTTCTGTATAATACTACCGATTTTCATATTTTTGTATGCATTATTTTTCTTAATATTAACGAAGAAAGACCTCCGGTCACAAAAAATTGAAAACCGGCGGCAGCGGTGACAGCGGTACTTACTTTTTTTAGAATAGAAAGATGGTATTAATTTATACTGTTGCCAAATGTATAAACAGCGCAAACAATAATGTTTGCTTCAATTTAAAAATTTATTTACACGTGACTATTATAAACAGAAGAAATCATTTGGAATTAGAATGAAATAATTATGTACAAAAAGCAGGAACTTATTAAAAATTACGTCATAAAAAGTATACACGTGAATTTTAAGAGAGAAATGATATTGTAAAGTAATAAATTCATTAACATGCGTTAGAAGTCTTAAATAGGAGAAATTACGTCATATTTACGTCGCATTACAATTATTACATAAAATGAACATAAAATAATGTTGAAAAACAGTTTAAATTTAGAAATTGCGCTAGACATTTATTTGATATTTTGAGAGGATCTTTTCAACTATTTTTGTTAGGACAGAGCAAATAATATTTCATTTCTAACAAAAGTATTTTCACGTGAATATTTAAAAGAGAAAGAATAGCTTGGTCATAATTACGTCAGATTAAAAACGATTAATTTAAAATGTCTCATTTAAGAAAGCTTTCTTTTCGCTTTGTTAAAAAATACCAGGAGACAAAGACTCTGTTTACTTAATTCCTTTTATATTAGCTTATTTTGAAATGTTGTTACACGTATCTACATCATCAAGTTACTTTTATTTCGACGTTTTATTTGTATTTTTATTAATGTTGTACTAATTTATTTGTTCTTTCGTTATTTAAAATAAAAATTATGTCAATTTGTATAATTTGGCGATTTATATAGTTTGGCGAAATTGGTCGACGGTACCGCAGCGGATTTGGAGTTAAAATTCCCCAATCAAAGAGAAATGAATAGAAATCCGTTTCTAGGGAGATCGCCACTGTTTTTTAAATTATAGTTCAATCTTTCGAAATCTTTTTAAAGCCGATCTAATTAGCGTGCATTTAGAGTCTGCGGTGTCTGGACGGGGGTTGGCGAGCGTAGCTCGTAAGGGGCCGAGCCCCCTAGTCATAGTATATAATTGTATGTGGTAGTTGGTACAATAATTTAAAAAAAAATTAAAATTTTGGAATGAAATTGTCCGTTTTTCAGATATTGACCCATATACAAATAAAACTGTGCATCGAATTTTATATATTTGAATATAAAGATAAGAAAAAAAAAATTATCTAAATTTTATGAAATTTTCAGTATTTTCGGATCATACTGCTGCAATCAACTACCTTTAACTTTCCCAATTATATTTAGTTAAAAAAAACTATGCACAATTTTATGACATATATAATAACAAACAGCTATAAAAAATTTCACAGCATTCACAGGAAAAATTATGCGCATGGGGCATTTTGAATTTATGAATACCGACGAAATTTTTAAACTGAGAAAAGCGATTTTTAAGACTTTGTACAAGCACAAGCATTAAAATATAACTTATAATCGACTACATTCAAATATAACCATAGCTTCAATAAGTTTATTGAGCAATTTCATCAAATAAATTGTTTATACATTTTAAATTTATGTTTTGAGAAACATAAAGAACATAAGAAATCATTCCTTGACGACGAAATATTCGCAGCGATACGAGGAACTTTTCGAAATGTTCCATGCGTATTTCATATTAATTAAAATCACCAATATTTTTTATGCATGTTTGGTTTATATATAAAAGTAAAACTGTGCACCGAATTGTACATGTCATATCATATCATATCATATATATCTTATATTATATTATAATACGGGCAAAAATTGTGTGTGCATGTGTGTGTCTGTGTATGTAAATTTTATCTTAAAAACGGCTCTAACGATTTTGACTAAATTTTGTATTTTACCATGTTTGAGCACGAGAAGACCATTGGGCTAGGTCACGTGTTCGAGAAGATTCGATTAGTATGTCATTTTGGGTCATAATGGGTCATGGTAAAGCTAATTTTATCTTAAAAACGGCTCAATCGATTTTGACTAAATTTTATATCCAACCGTTTTGGGGCATGGGAAAACTATTGAGCTAGGTCACATGTTCGAGAAATTTTGATTAGTGGGTCATATTTGGGTCACTATGGGTCAAGTCATTTTTTTCTAAAAACGGCTTTAACGATTTTGACTAAATTTTGTAATCCATTGTTTTGGATTGCGAGAAAACTATTGAGCTAAGTCACGTGTTAGAGAAAATTCGATTAGTAGGTCATATTTGGGTCACTATAGCTTAAGCTAATTTTATCTAGAAAACGACTCTAACGATTTTGATTACATTTTGCATTCTATCGTTTTCGCTCAAGAAAACCATTGTGCTATGTCGCATGTTCAAGAACATTCATTTTGGGTAACAATGGGTCAGGATCAAGCTCATTGTATCTAAATAACGGCTCAAACGATTTTGACAAAATTTTGTACTATACTGTTTCCGGGCACTAAAAGATCATTGGGCTAGATCACATTTTCGAGAAATTTCGATTAGTGGGTCATTTTTGGGTCACTACGGGTCAAGTTAATTTTGTCTAGAAAACGGCTCTAGCGATTTTGATTAAATTTTGTTTTTTATCGTTTTCGGGATCGAGAAGACCATTGGACTGGGTCACGTGTTCAAGAAAATTCGATTAGTGGGTCATTTTGGGTCACTATGGGTCCGGGTCAAGCTAATTATATCTAAAAAACGGCTAAAACGATACTAACAAAATTTTGTATTATACCATTTTCGAGCACGAGAAGATAGTCGGGCTAGATCACATGTTCGAAAAATTTCCATTACTGGGTCATTTTTTGCGGGTCAAGCTAAATTTATCTAAAAAACGGCTCTAACACTTTTGACGAAATTTTGTATTATATCATTTTCGATCAAGAAGACCATTGGGCTAAGTCGCCTGTTCAAGAACATTCGATTAGTGGGTCATTTTGGGTCATAATGGGTGAGGGTCAAGTTAATTGTATTATATAGATATACAAGGAAAACATTATTTTGATTTGCATTGTATAATTTTACAACAACGAAAACCCCATCATTTAACAGCTGAATAATAATATGGATTTGAATTTTGTGGAACATTTTTTCTCTGTGTTAGATAAACCGTCCTCCTAAAAATATCCAACACGACCTGGGAAAATTACGAAGAAACAGGTGTCCTTATTCCGCGAATCAGGGACTAAAATCAAACCAATCTATTTTTTTAAATTCATTTTTTATTCATCAGTAAATATCTTACAAAGTGCGAATTTAATGTAAAATTTCTTATAATCTACAAAATATATGAACAAATAATGATAATATAATATATGCATCTTCTTTAAGGTAAAAGCTTATCAACGTTCTAAGCAAGGAAAATGAAGTAGCTGAAATGAAAGCTTGAGAATACGGTTTTAGTTGATAATATTTGTTTAAAACTTTCAAAGGTCGTGGGAAGTATACTTTACACTAAAAATTATAATTCCAATTGCCGCAATCCACAGGAATTATGATTTCTTTACTTTTATAATACACTTGATGAAAACGCATTTATTTACTTTCAAATCAATTTGTGCGTAAATTCTGATGGCAGTCTATTATCGCTAGTGATGGGCCTAATCGAGTTATTCGGATAATCGAGAGTTTTACATTTAAGTTATTTTGATAATCGAATGATTTAAAAAATATCGATGATATTCGTTCTTATAATTCGATGATTCGCATTCGTCGTTCTCAGACCCCAGGGAAATTCTCTAGATTCACAGAGATTCAAATATTTTTAAGAGTTCAAGCACTTTTGCGCTTTTATTATTTTTTATTATGGAAAGATAAGGTGCCGGAAAGGTTAATTTTTGGCTATAACTATTTTTAAACTAGCAAAAGCCATGTTTGTTTGAATTCACGAAGCATTATTTAATGAGATAAATATTTAAAAGTAACAATATTTTTTATGTTATGTTTGCATCTTTATTAAGCAACACGTTATTTTTGCATCTTTATTAAGCAAAAACGTTATTTTATGTTTTGGCGCATTTTAATTTTAGAAATGTAAATTCAGCCAAATAACTAAGAATTTTCTCGGATTTTTTTATTTATGATATAAAGAATTTAACCATGGAGGAATGAGATAGATGGAGCGATGGAGGTGCAGTAAGCTGGTTGGGGGTGACGCCAAAAAAGTAACCCTAAAATCCGCTACAGAAAGCCCAAACAAAACCACGTGCTTTGACACGCCTATCAGTTTAAACCGGTTTAAACCTGTATATTTTTGCTTTCATTTTTTACCGTCGGAAATTTGTATTCATGATATGATTAAAATTTCGATAAAAGATGACTTATCCGCTGTTATAGGATGTAGTACTAGATCAGAATGTATCAAAGATACTAATATATCACTTCACAGAATTATTTGATTATTTTATCATATGTATTTTAAATATAAATATCAGAAGCGTCTTTTAAGATTTTACTTGAAAGGGTAACATTCTTTCGTTATTGTCCTAAAATTGTTTGCACATGAAAATCTAGATTTTCGATTAATATTTGTAATTTAAGTTTTCATACATAATTTTGAAACAATGCTTTCATCATTATATTTTCTCTGTTTACATGTAATTATTAATATGCTGTTAAAAACAAATAAAGACATTTAACTAAATTAGTAGCGATTGATACAGTCAAAAATGGGGGCAGATTTGAAGCGCAATCACAAAATTTCATTCCATCAAAGAAACTCCATTAATCAGTTTGAATTACTTGAGTTTTGAAACATATTATTATTTGCAAAAAAAATAAGTTCACCTGATAGGAAAATTTTAGCTGTAAGAGTGAAATTATTATCAATAAATGCTTAGCTTGCATTTGAGTAATTGGACTTGACTTTTCGATACAAAGTTTTATTTTTCACAAAATTGTTATGCATTTCTCAAGAATAACTTTTTCTTTTATGAAAATTGACACACACACACACACACACACACACACACAAAAAAAAAAAAAAAAAAAACTTCCATGTATACCAATCCCAAAACTTTCTTCTATCTCATACATGTTAATGCTTCAAAATTCGCTTGCACACTGCCAAAATTAAATGCAATCTATACCCAGCATGAGGATTCTAAAGATACGAAACTCCGTGCATTAATTCTTGAGATATGACTATCACTGAAATCGTCTAAATCCAGCAAACTGCAGCCTAGCAGCACCACCTATTTGGTTCTTTACACCAAAACCTATGATACAACAAAACCACCAAACAACAACATATGTCAACGTCAAACTGAATCTGAAGTTTGGGGAGAATCCGTGCATTAGTTTTTGAGATAGAGCTATTGCAAAAATCATGAAAATACTAGCGTAGCAGCGCCACCTATTGGACAATTAACACCAAAATATAATCAGCAACAACTTGTGTTAACATCTAACTCTGAAGTTAGAGGAAAATTCGTGCATTAGTTCTTGATAGAGCTTTTGCGGAAATCGTAAAAAGCGCAGCACAGCAACGCCACCTGTTGGGCGATTTACATCAACACGCAATCAGCAGCAATTCATATCAAGGACTAACTGAATCTGAAGTTTGAGGAAAAGCCGTACATCAATTCTTGAAATAGAGCTATTGCGAAATCGTGTAAATCCCAGAAAATGCAGCATAGCAGCGCCACCTGTTGGGCGATTTACACCAAAACGTAATCAGCACCAACTCATATTAAGGACCAACTAAAACTGAAGTTTGATGAAAATCCGTGTATTAGTTCTTGAGATACAGCTACTGCTGAAATCGCGAAAAATGCAGCATAGCAGCGCCACCTGTTGGGTGATTTACACCAAAAACTAATCAGCACCAATTTATATTAGGGACTACATGAATATATATTTTTATTAAATTCCGTGCAATAGTTCTTGTGATAGAGGGCCCACAAAATTTGAGTGACATACTGACAAGTACTTTAGATACAGTACTGTATCCGAATCTTTTGTGTATCCTTGTAAATGAACGATAAATACTATGCACATCATATTTCACCGCAAATACATTGTAGTAAATCTGAGTAATTTATGTCTATTCCATTATATTTCAGTAACATAATATCACTGTAAACAGTCCCCCCCCCCCCCCATATATCATTATATAACGGAATTCTTTTGTGTGCCCTCTAAATGAATAATAAATGCTTTGCACAACCCATATTCTACGAAATGGATGTTTTACTGCACTTTTTAAATGCATATCAATTTCTTTATGTTTTAAATTGTCTAGCATAATTAACCCTCCGTCTACCAGACGGGTCCATTGGACCCGACAGGTACATACAAAATATTCATTCAAACCAGAAATTTCTTTAAAATAAACTAAGTATATAAACCAGACAAAAATAAGGTAAATAAATAAGTTAAATAGTTTTAAATAAAAATTCTGGTGTAAAACGTTTTATTAAAACTTGAATAAAATTCCCGGTAGATCTAGGGTTAAAATGCACTTGAAACGATTTTTCCCATTGAGCGTAATGTAACAGAATACTTTTAACCACTGATGCAAATGAACTATAAGTGCCACACTTTTTTTTTTTTTCAATAGCGATCACGCTATAGTAAACGTCAATAACATATAAAAAATGTAGGGTGATCCCAGTGTATATACAAGAGTTAGAGCTCGGCCAGAAGGCTATACAAACCGAAGACAAACATTTTTCATCTATGCTATGCTGGAAAGAGTTAAAGAAAGAAAACTTTTAATAATACATTTTTTAGTTTTTATCAGATGTTTTCAATATTTTATTTAATCTTACTTTGACATTTATTTATTGCTAATTTTCCAATTCCAATTATTTTAAAAGAAAGCATTTATTTTAATAAATAACAACACAACAAAAGCCCTTTAAATATGTACTATTTTTTCTTAAAATATACTTCAGATGTGATTCATCTCTTTCAATTCGTCTTATTAATACAAAATCCTTTCCACGTGCTTGTTTTGTTTGGGCCTTCTTGGACGTTTAAATTTGAGCGATAAATGGTTTCATATAGCAAACCTTTTTTAAGGCATACTGCAACTCCATCTATCTCTTTCCTCCATGATTTTTATTGATTATATCCTTATTGATGCCATTTTCACATTACAAAAGCAACTTTTTTATAATTTTTACCAGAAAATGACGCCAGACATTAAAAAAATACGCATTCTTCTTCATAAATCAGTTACATTTCAATATTTTTACATTACGTTGATACTGAGTTTGAGACGCTAGGCAAAATGATTTAGTGAGTACAAATGATGTCATATTAAAGACAAAACAATCTTTTTTTTTTTTTGATAAAACTAAATATTTGACCAATACTAAATGACCAATAGAGGTCTCTGCGGTCGAGTGTCAAAGCACCACGCTGTTAATCGCTTGCGAGCGTAAGAGATTGTGGGCTCGATTCCCGCTGGTTTCATTGCACACACTGTTTGTGTGGAACTCCCAGGATGTATTTCTCTTGTGTTGTAACATTTTCTTGTGCTATCTTGTTTCCGACTTATAAGCGGACTCTCATGT
Source organism: Maratus speciosus (assembly GCA_963932465.1). Classification (NCBI taxonomy): domain Eukaryota; kingdom Metazoa; phylum Arthropoda; class Arachnida; order Araneae; family Salticidae; genus Maratus; species Maratus speciosus. The sequence continues at coordinate 382,462,642 of OZ010797.1, read as the reverse complement.
CAAGCACACAAGTCGTATGTTTGTTGTTCAATAAATAAATAAATAAATAAATGACCAATACTATGTCAACTAAAGGCAAATTTTTGAATTTTTTTCCCCGGGTACTGGGATTAGAACTTCAAGTTTGTGCGGATGTTCACATGAAAAGTTGTATCGGACTAAGTTTGGAAATACATTCATTAATAATCTATTGCGCGTTAAAATACTTTCAAATTGTGAATTTGAGTGGTGCGTATGTAAATTATGAGAATGTGAAAATAACGTGCAGTTTAGATTTTATGGGGGAAAATTTTATGATGTGACAAAGCGAAATCCTTTTTACTCATTTTTCATCCCGTAAAAACAAACATAAGAGCCTCAATCGATATCTTCATCATAATTACTCATCTTGATTACGTATTCTAATACAGATTGATATTTCAATAACTAGGGGGTTCCGCCCCCTACGAGCTACGTTCGCACACCCCCGTTCAGACACCGCAGACTCTAAAAGCATGCTAATTTGACCGGCTTTAAAAAGATTTCGGAAGACTGAATTATAATTTTAAAAACAGTGGCGATCTCCCTATAAACGGGTTTTTATTCATTTCTCTTTGATTGGGGAATTTTAAGGCCAAATCAGTTGCTATTAAAAGGTACAATGGCTGTTTTCGTATTTGATTAAATAAAATCAGTTAAACAGTTCAAAATAAGCTAATATATATGAATTCAATAAACAGAGTCTTTGTCTCCCGGTATTTTTTAACAAAGCGAAAAGAAAGTTTTTTGAAATAAGACATTTTAAATATCGTTTTTATTCTGACGTAATTTTCTCCAAACTTTTTTTTCTCTTTTTAATATTCACGTGAAAATACTTTTGTTAGAAATGAAATATTAGTTCCGCTGTCCTAACAAAAATAGTCGAAAAGATCATCTCAAAATGTCAAATAAATGTCTCGCGCAATTTTTAAATTTAAACTGCTTTGCAATATTATTTTTTGTTCATTTTTCGTAATAAGTGTAATGTGACGTAAATGTGACGTAATTTATGCTGTTTAAGACTTCTAACGCATGTTAATGAATTTATTATTTTGCAATATTCTTTCTCTTTTCAAATTCAGGTGTAAATATAGTTTTTAGGATGTAATTTTCAATGAGTTGCTGCTTTTTATTTTTTCTGCTTATAATAGTCACGTGTTAATAAATTTTTAATTTGAAGCAAACATTATTGTTTGCACTGTTTATACAGTTGGCAACAGTTTAAATTAATACCATTTTCTAAAATATGTAAAAAATATCTCTCGAAATGCTGAAAATTTGAATTTAAAATAGAAATAAAACCTAAAAAATGAGTCAAATTAAAGAAATAAATGCCGTTTGCACATCGGGAAATTCTAATGCATAGTATGATCTAAAAATGATTAAATTCCCAAGTATAGTTGTTTTTACTATAAAATTTTTTTAATGGAACGATTTTGTCCAACTTTAGCATTAAATATCTCTTAAAATAATTCTTCGATTTGAAAACTATCTGCATCAGTGTGTTTATCAAAATATTTCTCTATAATACCACCGATTTTCATACATTTTGTATGCAATATTTTTCTTAATATTAAAGAAGAAAGACTTCCGGTCACAAAAAAATTCAAAACCGGCGGCGGCGGTGACAGCGTTAGTTACTTTTTTTAGGATAGAGAGATTTAAGCAGTTGAAGTTTGTGGAAATAATATTTTGGTAATTTTGGCTTTAGAATATTATTTGTTTTAAGAGTTAGACAACCAATGTAAGATGAATCTTTTATTGTAATTATTTTTCTAGGTTTATTATAAATTCGATCTGGCAGTTCCTTTCTAACATTTTAGTTCGTCGTGTTTCGACGCCTTCCAACTGTTATATATAAAAGCCGTTCTCTGAGAGTATGTCCTTTATACAAATCTTCACTTTTTGACAGATTTCCATAAAACTCGCTGTACATACGTTTTAGAACGTGGAAAAGATCGCTGTCTACTTTAAAAAATCATCAGACAACTATTTATCCCTTTTTTGTACCGCCTTCTATAGTTTAACATTATAGAAATATCTCTTTTTTTAAATTTTCTAATTCAATCGTTTCTTTCCTGTTGCCAGATATCTAAAAAACTGCTCAATAATTAAAAAAAAATGACAACTCGAGTACTTTGTTTTATAAGCCAATAAAAATTCAGATTGTATCACTATATTTTTGCTGTTTTTGAAATCGACGTAATTCACAGAAGAAAATGCACATTTTTCAATATATGTGAAAAAACTTTAATTAAGCATGTGTTAAAATGACGTAGTACCTTAATTAAATATTTCTGAAGCTAAAAAATCTATTTTAATGAAGTCGTTTCATTAAAATTCAATTTAGGAAAAAGATAATAATAAAGAAAATCGTTTGCTAGCTACGACATTAATTTCTAATAATGTTTTATTCTATGGGGAATCTCTTGATCGTCTGAAATTAATTCTTATTATTATCATCCATAAAGTGAAGGCTTTATTTTTAAGCCACGCGAACTTAAATTTCAGTAAATGCAAAGTTATTTGGGTGTATTTATTGCATTTTTGTGCGTACTGTCAGGGAAATCGTATTTTTCTGTCACACTTGCTGAAGAAAACAAGCATTCTTATTTTATAAGCTGAAACACTTTACTGTAATTATGTCAAAATGATGTATTTTTCTGAAATACAAACGGTTGCTACGTTTTATTTCCCATTTTGTTGGCATGCTATATCATTAATTACACCATTTAACTAAGTGTTTCAATACCTTAAATGCAATGAGAGTATTCTGTGATTTATATTGTCACAATTACATAAAATATGATTTATTATAAGATTTACATTAAATAGAAAATGAAATTTAGCAAATGTTTCTAAGAGTTAGATCCTTCTCTTTTAATCCCTTCACGCTCGAATTAAATTGCGGTTAAAAAATTCAAATTGCTTATTGGCACCACTTTTATGAAATAGAAACATTCACGTTATTTAATGACAGGTAAATCGACACTAAAATATATCCAATTTCACTATTTTATAAAACTGGTGGGAATCAAACAATCTGAGTAAAAGACGCAGCCCGAGAATATGACGGGAGCGAGAATTAAGGAGTTAAAAGAAAGCTTCCAGATTAGACATCAGAATAGAAAGCTTGTGGAATTTGATGTCATTTTCAGGTCTGTCGCTGTAAGATTTAATTTTTATGAATGAAAGTTTCCGCTTAAAATTAATCAGGCAATCCACTCTGGAATGTCCGTGGTTAAAGATGGCCATATACTGCCCGTTCACAGCGCAGAAAAAAAATCGCTTTTAATTTAAAACACTAAAAGCTTTTTACATTTACTCTATATTTTAATCTAACAAAAACATAGCTGTGAAAAAAGGGAGCCAAGTTCTGTAAATACAATGACAGGAAAAGAAGTGATATCTAAGTGGGTGCCAAGTTCAAATAAAATTCACTCAAACTTACATACTGAAGTATTATAGCATTTTTTAAATTGTTTAGAAATAAAAATTATTGATAGCATATTAATAATAAATCTAGAGCTTGGCAAGAGCTTGATAAATGTTATGTCTATCAATTTCATGTCTTAATAAAATGATGATGTTAATATTACCAACAATGTCATTATAAAAAATTAATATAGTTATTATTATAAACAAATGACTCATGTTAAAGATTTGATAAACCAATAAATACACAAATACACTCCCGCTCGTCTTTGGTTATCACTCTAGCACACACCCTTCGGAAACCTCAATGCAAGCAGACTAAAACGCCTGGGAAAGAGACAGATACCCTTATGCTTGTTCTTGGTCATCCCTCCAGAGACTGTACTCCTTTAACCCTTCAGGGGCAAAGAGCTTTTATTCGTGACATGCTGAAATAATTGAATCACACCAGAATTTAAAAACAAATTTATTTCAAAATGAGTAAAAGCTTCTTTTCACGTATTTAATAAAATTAAACTTTTTAGTCCTGAATTCTAGTGTCAATGTGGCATTTTGCAGTTAAAATTAGGTGGGATATATTTTCCCCACCACCCTTCAAGGGGAAGGAGCTCACTCAAATGAAGGCTTCCAAACATGAAATAACAATGTCATTAATAAAAATAAATGACTCGTAGGTAAGAACTTGCCAAGTTCTAGATTTATTATTAATATGCTATCAATAATTTTTATTTCTAAACAATTTAAAAAATGCTATAATATAATCTAGAACTTGGCAAATTTTTACCTACGAGTCATTTATTTTTAATAATGACATTATTAAATCAAATCTTGTTATTTCATGATTGGAAGCCTTAATTTGAGTGAGCTCCTTCCCCTTGAAGGGCGGTGGGATAAAATTTATCCCACCTAATTTAACTGCAAAATGCCACATTGACACCAGAATTCAGGACTAAAATGTTTAATTTTATTAAATACGTGAAAAGAAGCTTTTACCCATTTTGAAATAAATTTGTTTTTTAATTCTGGTGTGATTCAATCATTTCAGAATTTCACGAACAAAAGTTATTTGCCCCTGAAAGGGTTAAAGGGGTGCAGTCTCTAGAGTGATGGCCAAGAACAAGCGTAAGTATATCTGTCTCTTTGTCAGGCATCTTAGTCTGTTTGCATTGAGGTTTCTGGAGGGTGGGTGCTGGAGTGATAATCAAAGACGAGAGGGAGTGTATCAGTGTATTTACAGGTTTATTAGATCTTTAACATGAGTCATTTGTTTATAATAATAACTATATTAATTTTTTGTAATGTCATTGAAATTAATATTAACATTACCATTTTATTAAGACATGAAATTGATAGGCATAACATTTATGAAAAACTTGCCAAGTTCTAGATTTATTATTAATATGCTATCAATAATTTTTATTTCCAAACAATTTAAAAAATGCTATAATACTTCAGTAGGTAAGTTTGAGTGAATTTTATTTGAACTTGGTACCCACTTAGATATCACTTCTTTTCCTGCCATTGTATTTACAGAACTTGGCTCACTTTTTTCACAGCTATGTTTTTGTTAGATATCATTACTTTTTGTAAAGTTGCAATATATTTAGAAACTTTACTTAATGCTTTTTAATGTGTTTACATGTGACTATTTTATTCACCAAGCAACATTCAATTTTAATTTAAATTTCCTACAACAACCCGTAAGGCATTGTGACGTCACGGCGACGTCGTTGTGAAGTCACACCGTGATTCTGTGACCGTCGATTTGACGTCACGTGACGTCGATGTGACGTCATAGTGACTAGAATGCGAGGTCGTTATGGCCGTTTTAAAGGACGTTTGTGACGTCACATTGTGACCATTCTGTGAAGTCACGTTGTGACAAATTTGTGAAAAGTGTGTCATATGTGACTATTTTGGCATTAACTTTGTGACGAACATGTGATGAAAGCGACAATGCTTTGAAGTCACACTGTGACCAATTTGTGAAATATGTGTCATTTGTAACGAACTTGTCATAAACACTGCGATTTCAAATGAAAATCAAATTTCAAATTAATCGCTTAAAAGACGCAAATAGTGCAAAAGATTCCTTGCTGGGACTCGAACCCGGGCCATCAGTACAGCGCACTGACATTCTACCGACTAAATCACATGGAACGATACCCAGGCTGGAAAATTTCTCACTATTACATGTTGGCAAGGCTAAAAACGCAGCACAAGATGAAATATTTAGCGTGAGCCACCAACATGATGCAAACACGAAACTTAATTAAATCCAGCATCGATTGAAATTATATTAATACTTGGAAATTTCTCCAGAGAGAACCATTCGCCTTGCATACAATATTTCAAATGAAAATCAAATTTCAAATTAATTGCTTAAAAGGCAATTTTAATTTGAAATGTTGTATGCAAGGCGAATGTTTCTCCCTGAAAAAATTTCCAATTATTAATATAGTTTCAATCGATGCTGGATTTAATTAAGTTTCGTGTTTACCCCATGTCGGTGGCTCACGATAAATATTCCATCTTGTGCTGCGTTTGTAGCCTTGTCAACATGTAATAGTGAGAAATTTTACAGGCTGGGCGTCGTTCCATGTGGTTTAGTCGGTAGAATGTCAGTGTGCTATACTGATTGCCCGGGGTCGAGTTCCGGCATGGAATCTTTTTCACTATGTTGGCCTTTGCGCCTTTTAAGCAATTAATTTGATATTTGATTTTCATTTGAAATATTGTATATAAGGCGAATGATTCTCTCTGGAAAATTTTCTAAGTATTAATACAGCGAAGAATTTTAAAATAAACTTTTGCTGTAAATATAAAATCTTATCTTTTTAGCGTACTTTTTAGCAAATTATCGCTATTTTGGAGTCCCATTCTTCTAAAACATTTAAAATTTTTCCACTTAAAAAACAATGCTTATCAACTGACGTATTTTTTTATTCAGTTCTATGCTTGATACTGAGTTCAAGCTTGATATTTAGAATGTGTAAGTTTTTTAATTTGTTGTGATTTGTCATTGCTTTATTAAATACGAACATGGAGACTAACGGATATTAATACAACTATTATTTATAGAGCGGCATGATAAGCGATATTTATTTAAAGTTTTTATTCCCGTGTATATTGCATTTTGTGAATATGAGCTAAATAGATTTCGTATGTTTTATAAGAAAAGACTGATCTGGGAAATAGAAAAAAAAGAGTAAGAAAAATCATGCGTTAAGCATAGATTATAAAATACTTTCCAACACTTTCTGAATGTTTTAACAAGACATCATAATTTAGGGAAATGACGTAAATCAGATAACTAAGTAAACATTTTAGAAAACGCATAAAACAATTGAAAAACTGATATCAGCAATTACCGTCCATAGCCAAATATGTTTTCCAATTCTTTTGAACAGCCCTGTATTTGATCTGTAGGTTGATACACTGAAAAAAATGAAGTACTCAAAAATGAGTAAACCGACGTACTCATATAGAATTGAATATTTTTGGATCAAAAATGAACCTATGCTTTCTCTATTTTGAAACATCACATGTTATCAAACCCAAACAAACGAATAGTTTTGTACCCTGTAATGGTTCATTTCATTTATGGCGGCATAAATGATGTTTATTAATGTAAATATTAAATTATGCACAGCATTTTAAAAATAATTTAAAAGTGCTTGGAAATAATGATCTTGTCATAAAAATATTCGATTTGAGTATCTTGTTAAGAATTTTGCTATTTTTCTTAATAAATAATCAATTAAACATTTCTTGTTGAGAACTTTGAACGGGAAATAAATGTCAGTACATTTTTACTTTAAACTTTAGGGTTTTTTTTTTTTTTGGGGGGGGGGGGGCAGAACATAACGATTCATATTTGATCACAACCATGGAATAAAAAATGAGTACATGTGTTTCTCAACTTTTAGTACATTTGGATCGGAGCTATTTTGAGTATGAGACGCATTTAAAATTGAGTACTTTTTACTCAATTTTGAGTACCCATTTTTGTAAGTGTATATATACTATATAATGGGAAAATTTAGTTTAGCAAGGAAACGCCTAACAGGTTGAAATTCTTTTTCAGCAATTTATACTAATGTATGGAAACATACTTTAATACTTTTGTACAACCCTGTAGTTTACCTTGAATCTTTATTACTCGCCACTATTTAGTTAAAATTTAATTCAAGCTAAGACACTCTTAAAACTGCTGAAATCACATTTCAAGAAATTATAATATATAGACGGCCATGTATCCAATTCTTTACGTGACCCTGTATATCATTTTATCTATATTCTACAAACATTTCTTGGTAAATTAAATGCAGTTCAGCGAAAAAAAGCATAACTCATTTAAAAACCACCTTTAAGCAATTTGCGCCCATGTCCAGTAAACCTTGCGAATACTTTTGTGTAGCCTTGTATAGGAATTATAGCATTTATATACACCATATACTATGCATAACTATAGTGAATCATAAAAGCGCATATCATAATTAAAAATACATTTCCAGCAATCATCGCTAATGAACAATACTTCGGATACAATATAGTATCTGAAATATTTTGTGTGTCCCTGTAAATGCTATATACGTATTATTCGTATTATACATGAAATAAGTTATAGTATGTAAACCTCAGCGACATATATCAATTTCATTATATATGAAATAGATTAACATAATTAAAGTATGCTGCAAACAATTCCCTCCACCCCTATATCGTTATGTATTTGAATTCCTTTTTTCGCCCTGTAAATGAACAATAACTATTCTTTGCTTCACATAGTCAACAGAATGCATATTTTAGTGCACTTCATAAATGCATATAAATTTTATTCTGTTTGAAAGCGTGCGTAAAATCATTAAATATCATTTGAAACGATTTTTTCCCATAGGCTGTAATGTAACGGAAAACTTTTGGCTGTCCCTGTAAATGAACAATGCATGCTACAAACTTCATTACAAATAGGTACTGTGCTATGGTAAACGTCAATATCATCCAAAAATTTCAGAGCAATCCGAGTATATTTTCGAGAGTTAGAGTGCGGACAGACTGCTAGACGGACAGACGGAGAGATAAACCGAAGTCATAAGCACTTTTCAACTTGTGTCCTATATTATGTATCCTGTATTATATGAACTTTTAAAAAATATATACTAAAGCAGTTTAATCTATAACTTCCTATCAGGCATGAAAAACACTTTATTTCAATGCTTAAATATCATATTTTACTTTTTAGTGCCAATAATTACGCGTATCATAAACGTAGAAAATTAATTTACAATAGACGAAAATTTAATAACCGATTCAGAATGTCTATGATTAAATGTTTGATTAAAATCACAAACAGAAAAAATGCTTACATACAATTTAAAAAAATAAATATACCAATTTGAAAAACACTAAAAATAATAATTAGTATTTATAATTGTACTGTTAAACAACAGCAAACTACAATAGATAAATTAAATGCATTATTAGATTTAACAATATCTCAAAAATATTAACATATGGTATAAGGAATTCCTATTATTTTATAATTTTGGCAAATGTTAAATCTGAAAACATTGGTTTGAAGATTTAGGATTTTAAAAGCAGGGATGAGATTTCCGCGTTTTTGCACACCAGTATTTTATTAAAGAAAATGATATTTCATTTAATCGGAACATTTTTGCGATTTAACAGCGCAACATTTTCCTTAAAAATATACTGGTGTGCAAAAACGCGGAAATCTCATCCTTGTAAAAGATAATTTAAAATATTATTAGCACTAAAAGAAAATTCTTTCAAATGTTTCATTACTGTAATATGTAAAAATACATTTTCCCAGTGTAATGTAAATTTCTAATCTGAAACAGTTTCGTAATCTCACGATAATCGAACATCATATTTAACCCCAAAATAATAATAACTATAAGCGTTAGTAATCAAAAAGTAGTAAGAAGCCGATAAAATAATTCCAAATCGTTGTCGTTCCATACATTTTCAATCTCAAGTAAGAGTAAATTAATGTTTATATTAATTCCAGTATGAATGTAGGCATGAATCAGTCTCTGCGCAGTTTTTTTTTCAAGCGATGGCAGATTAAAATATTTTTCTTTACAGTTATCGAATTGTAAAATATCGCTTCTGACAGTTAAAGATCAGTCTCTTACAAATATAACATAAAACTATTTAACTCATAATATACAATCAGGAATAAAATATTTAAATTAAAAAAGACTTACATATACGTTCCATTAATATCCGTGTATCCTAAAATGGTCATTTCCTTATCTTAAAGTGTTGTAGACGTGGTGATGTTCTAAAAACAGTGAACTATTTCCCGCGTCTTCTCATATTTATTTTTCTGTGGGCAGACGATTTTCAAGCAGATGGTCTGTTACAGATTATTTGGTTTTGTATACAAGAAATATGGAACTTTAATGCGCAGTAATTTTCTGAAAGTATCGTTAATTAAAATTTTGTATTTGAAGAAATGTCAAATGTATTTAATCTTTGCTTTTTATCCGTACCAAATAATTCAAGTTAAAATGTATTGTAAAGTTCCTTTTTTCTAAATAATTATAATAATAATATTCATAATTAGAGTTTATCAGATAAAACATTATTTAAATTTTTAAAAGGTGTAAAAATAAATTTAATGGTAATAACGACCCCCCCCCCTTTTTTTTTCTTTCTTTTTTTTAAAGTAAAGTATGTTTAGCACAAATTTTGTATATTTCTTTTATTTTCGGAAAATGCTAATTTTATTTAAAAAGTCTGAAAGAAGTAGAATTTATGACTTGAATACAAATTATAAAAATATTCTAAAGCAAGAAATGCATAGATGACTAAACTCTGAAGACTCTTTCTATGTGCTCATTAAAAGGTGCAGATTTAACTGTAATAGAAAATTTTTAGTTTGAAACCGCAGAAGTGTTTCGAATAATCCTGGTCGGTAAAAAAAGAAAGAGATAAATAAATTTCCTCCCAGCAAACCAAATATGTAAAGTGTATAAATTTAATATTCCTAATTTTAAATATATTATTCAAATGCTAGATAAAATTGAAATCATGAAAAAGTATACATTCACTGTCTTAGAATCAAAATGATAAAATATAGCCTAAAAATTTAATTTATTAATGGTTGTATCGTGCACTTTATTTATTATGCCTCCCCCCTCCCCTTTAGTGACAGAATTTACCAATTGCTATCCACTAATATATTTTCATTCCTTATGCCGCTGTAATTCATGACTGTTTAAAATATTTCTCTTCATTTTCAAAGATTTTGAAGTTCATATTTTTGTCACACTGTGACTTACAATATGCTGGTTTTTTTGTCACATATGTGACGTGACGTACGTTACATAGCAGTGACATAACAGTGACGTCAGAATTTTTTTTATTGCCAGAAAAATATAATTTTACAGTAAATAACATGTTTTGAATAATTTTCGTAAATTTTTTAAGTTTTCTAAGAAGTTCACATCTCAGTCACAATGTGACATCACTGAGTGGCGGCATTTCGGTCACAGATGTGACGTGACCACAGTGACTTACAGTGACGTCACAACGACGTCACCGTGACCATGCATGCTATGAGGGAAATAATTTGGCTGTCAATCCGCGGCAGAAATCTATGTTTTAATACTGCTACATTGAATGCATGTTTTGAAACGAAATGTATTAATTCGAAATTTTTATTGTTTCTGAAACAACAATTCCTATTAAATTCCTATATTAAATTTTCTTATTAAATTTTCCAATTAAATATCCTATAGCTGGGCCTGCTTTTTTGTACTGAAAGTGAAAAATAAAGTTATGTGCTTATGCTACACTATGTATCATTCATCCATGGGTGCCGGCAAAGAGGCAGTGCAGAGGACGGACATTGCCCTTCCCTGGATTTTCAAATTTAATTAACTAAATATCCTTTTCTCTGATGACTTTGAAAATAACAAGTGGGTAAGTGTGATCACAGATCAAACAGAGGGTTTCGTTTAATATTCTTTCAAAACACTTTATCCTTTTGAATGTTCGACTTTTTCAAAATTTTATGATTTGTCGTATGATGTGTGGTGTTCAGCTATAAGTATGCAAATTTTCACGCCTCCAATATGTATAGTTTCTGAGAACGGGCTCTGTGACGGACAGAATATCTCAATTTGTTGATTTTCTGTAAGCAAGTAAACCCAGATAAACCCCCAGTAAGTAGATGGGAAGTCTATGGGAATTTGGCGAAATATTAGAGATATCGCCAAGGTGGCGTCACTTTTTGCGACTAATTTTGGCCGCCAAATTTGGCCTCCAACCTAAATAGGGTCTCACTTAGAAAGAATTGTTTAAAATACACATGTGGGAGGCCAAAAGGTTAAATGTACGACTTTTTCAAAATTTTATGGTTTGTCATTTGATGTGTGTTCAGTTATAAATATGCAAATTTTCACGCCTCCAACCTAAATAGTGGCTCACTTAGAAAGAATTGTTTAAAATACATATGTGGGAGCCCAAAGGGTTAAATGTACGACTTTTTGAAAATTTTATGATTTGTCGTTTGATGTGAGGTATTGAGCTATAAGTATACAAAATTTCACGCTTCCAACCGAATTAGGGTCTCACTTAGAAAACATTGTTTAAAATACACATGTGAGAGCCCAAAGGGTTAAATGTACGACTTTTTCAAAATTTCATGGTTTGTCATTTGATGTGAGGTGTTCAGCTATAAGTATGTAAAATTTCATGCCTCCAACCTAGTTAGAGGCTCACATAGAAAGAATTGTTTAAAATACATATGTGAGACCCCCAAAGGGTTAAATTTACAACTTTTTCAAAATTTTATGATTTTTCATTTGATGTGAGGTGTTCAGCTATAAGTATGCAAATTTTCATGCCTCCAACCTAGTTAGAGGCTCACATAGAAAGAATTGTTTAAAATACACATGTGGGAGCCCAAAGGGTTAAATGGTCAACTTTTTCAAAATTTTATGATTTGTCGTATGATGTGTGGTGTTCAGCTATAAGTATGCAAATTTTCACGCCTCCAACATACATATGTGGATAACAAGTGGGTAAGTGTGATCACAGATCAAACAGAGGGTTTCGTTTAATATTCTTTCAAAACACTTTATCCTTTTGAAAAATCTGTTACTTCCACATTTCGCAACAAGGGGCGCACTCTATTCTAAACAAACCTCTATACGAACGAAATTCCGTTTTACATACTATCTATAGATATATTAGTCGAGGGGATTGAGCCCATAGCATCCGAGATAAGTAGGCGCCCCTGGCGGTAAAAAGTGGAACTAAAATATGTAAGGCTATGGTGCATAACATGAAAGAATGGTCAAACGGGTGTCGACAAAAATTGGAAAAGTGCTCCCCGGGTGAAAAGGGCGGAGGTTAGAAAAATTGCTTTAAACACACAAGTTAGAGCCCGGAGGAGTAAATAATATAAGACTTTTTGAAGATTTTATGATTTGTCGTGTGGTCTGAGGTATTTAGCTATACGTATGCAAAAAGTCATGTCTCCAACTTAATTAGGGGCTCCCCTTAAAAAAAAATGCTTAAAATACATATGTGGTAGCTCAAAGGGAGAATGTTCGTAAGACTTTTTCAAGATTTTATGATTTGTCGCCTGGTCTCAGGTGTTATGCTATAAGTATGCAAAATTTCAAATTTGCAATTTAATAAGGGGCTCAGTTAGAAAGAATTGCTTAAAATACGCATGTGGATGCCCTAAGTGTTAAATGTACGACCTTTTTCAAAATTGTATGATTTGTCGCATGATGGTGTTCAGCTATAAGTATGCAAAATTTCACGCCTCCAACCTAAATAGAGTCTCACTTAGAAAGAATTGTTTAAAATACACATGTGGTAGCCCAAAAGGCTAAATGTACGACTTTTTCAAAATTTTATGGTTTGTCATTTGATGTGTGTTCAGCTATAAGTATGCAAATTTTCACGCCTCCAACCTAAATAGGGACTCACTTAGAATTGTTTAAAATGCATATGTGGGAGCCCAAAGGGTTAAATGTACGACTCTTTGAAAATTTTATGATTTGTCGTTTGATGCGAGGTTTTCAGCTATAAGTATGTACAATTTCACGCCTCCAACCTAATTAGGGGCTCACTTAGAAAGGATTGTTTAAAATACATATGTGATAACCCATAGGGTTAAATTTACAACTTTTTCAAAATTTTATGATTTGTTATTGGATGTGAGGTGTTCAGCTATAAGTTTGCAAAATTTCATGCCTCCAACCTAGTTAGAGGCTCCCATAGAAAGAATTGTTTAAAATACACATGTGGGAGCCCAAAGGGTTAAATGGTCGACTTTTTCAAAATTTTATGATTTGTCGTATGATGTGTGGTTTTCAGCTATAAGTATGCAAATTTTCACGCCTCCAACATTTATAGTTTCTGAGAACGGGCTCTGTGACGGACAGAATATCTCAATTTGTTGATTTTCTGTAAGCAAGTAAACCCAGATAAACCCCCAGTAAGTACGGTTTATCTGGTAGTATAGGAAGTCTATGGGAATTTGGCGAAATATTAGAGATATCGCCAAGGTGGCGTCACTTTTGGCGACTAATTTTGGCCGCCAAATTTGGCCATAATTAGTCGCTATAACTCGCCATGTTGGCGAGAAACTTGGCGGTATTTGGCGACAGAACAGCGTCCCCTCCTACGGCAGATTAAAATTTCGCCTAATAGACATAATATTAAAGTAAAAATGGGCATCCCCAGGTGGGTAATTCAACGATTTTCGCTACTTTTTTATTTTTTTCCTTAGTTTTATAGTGTAAACGAACTTCGCACCAAATTTGAAGTCTGTAGCTGCAGTACATATACGAGATCTTTTTGATGAGTGAGTGAGTCAGTCAGTCAGTGATAAAATTATCGATTATCAGACATTTTCAAATGTCATTATCTCGGAAACTAATTATGCGTTATTTATAAAATTTTGGATTTTAGGTAATTAGGGTGGCCTTACTACACATTTCGTATAACAAGTACGTAGATCTCATAGATTTTCAGTAGTAGAGCATTGAAATTTGACGGAAACAGCTCGAAATGGTTCGTGTAATACAGTCGGACCTCTATTTAACGAACCTCTATTTTGCGAATTTCTCTATTTTGTGAACTTTTTCTTGGAACCAAGAACATTTTGCGAATTTCTTCGTAAAATAACCTCCGTATAGCGAAATGCATCCTCTATTTAACGAACTTTTTCTTGTAATCGAATTTTTTTTTTCTCCCTATTTCTCAAAATATTTCTGTACATTTCAAACTTGTTCTTTCTTTAAACACATTTTATGATGTTCAATGGCCTTGCACTGGTTTTACTAGGCACCCTTTTTTGTCCCCAGTGAGAATTCGGCAAGTACGGAGGACGAAGACGATAATCCCTTAGAGTAACTTTTAAAAATGTGGATACAGATGAGAAAAAAAGAAGAAATTAACCATGATGTGCTGATTGATGATTGTATTTCACTTAATTATAAAATTGAGACCTCGGAAACACACTATCTGAATTGGATATTTTCGACAGTGTGAAAAAATAAAATAAAAATACAGCAATGAATTGCGATGAAGACGAATATGATGATGATGGAAATGATCATGATGCAGGAATTAACAAAACTTCGTATGATGAAATGCTAAAGTCATTTGAAACAATCCGACGCGGATTATAGTTAGAAGAAAATACGTATAAAGGGGGGTTTGGTGCATTACAAAGATGCGAGACGTATTATGAGAGAAAGTACTTTTTAAAAGAAAATACTCAGACAGAATTAACAGAGTTTTTCAGAAACTAAATTTAGGGACGCAAATGTTAGTGTATGTTTAAAATTATTTGTTATAATAATAATAAATACAATAAGGTCACTAAAATTCGTTAATTTTAATGTAAAACTATATACTTTAAACAGAAAATACAGTGTATTCCCGGACTATGTTTTGTTTTCCTTGCAGATTTCAAAAATTTAAACACATAGAAAAAATGAATTGATGATGGATATTGGTGGGTAAAATAAATAAAACAAATAGATATAATTTATTTTAAAAAAAAATGTGATTAAATACTTTTAGTAAAAATATTTAGTGTTTATTAATTTGAAATCTGTTTGATATAGTTTAAAGTATTTTAAAATGTGAATCTCTATTTAACGAATTTTCCATATAGCGAACTTTTTTCCGGGATTTAGCGAATTCGTTAAATAGAGGTTCGACTGTATAACAAACGACAGGCGAACTTGGCTGACACACTGCCGTGTGTCTAGAAATGGCCAAAAGGTAATCCAAAAAGATTTTTTTGGTTTTGTAGTATTAACAAGTTGTTAATCTTGAATTTTTCTTTTTTATTATTTATACCGACGTTTATTAGTTCGACATTTTTAATATTCGATTTAATTTGTTTAGTTTATTGATTGATTTATTTATTTTTTTTTTTGTAAATTTTAATTTTGCTTGCCGATTTAGTTATGTAATATTGCACGAAAAAAAAAATGCTGAGTTATTTACATTGTAAGAACAATTCGATTCATCTTTTGTAATTATGTTGCACGCATATTTATAAAATATTCATGCTTAACACCTTGAGGGGCGGTGGGATAAAATATACCCCACCTAATTGAAACAAGATTCTCACCAGAAAATATTAACTAAATTTTATGGTTTTAACTTGGGAGGAAAATTGATCAATAATTGCTTTTCCTTATTTAAAAATGAAATTTTTCGATTATTCCAGTGAGAATTCAATATTTAGAGACATTTTTCAATGTCATTAATAAAAATAATTGACTCGTAGGTAAGAACTTGCCAAGTTCTAGATTTATTATTAATATGCTATCAATATTTTTTATTTCTAAACAATTTTAACAAGTTGGAAATTGCTCGTCAAACGTGGCAAATGAGGTGCGTTCGTACTATAACTAGTTTTATAACTATTTTTTGCACCCGATATTGTACTGAATGTGTATTTGTTTGCACTTCATAAGTGCATAGTCTGTAACAGCATTAAAATGCACTTGCAATATTTTTTTCCCATTCCCCTTAATGTAACGGGAAACTTTTGACTGTCCCTGTAATTAAATTACACATCCGATTTTCATAAAATTTGAAATGGCTCGACAAAATTTTGCAGCAATTATATATTTAAAATTTCAGCCCATTCGGAAGGCTGCAACATCATTAAAATGCACTTGCAATAATTTTTCCCATTGGCCGTAATGTAAAGAAAAACTTTTGACTGTCCCTGTAATTAAACTATACATCCGATTTTCATAAAATTTGAAATGGCTCGACAAAATGTCGCAATAATTATATGTTTAAAATTTCAGACCATTTGGAAAGCTTTAACATCATTAAAATGCACTTGCAAAAAATTTTCCCATTGGTCGTAATGTAAAGAAAAACTTTTGACTGTCCCTGTAATTAAACTATACATCCGATTTTCATAAAATTTGAAATGGCTCGACAAAATTTTGCAACAATCATATATTTAAAATTTCAGCCCATTCGGTTGGGTAGTTTTTGCTCTGTTACATGCGGACGGACAGACGGACAGACGGACTGAACGACGACTATAGGTGCTACGTATTTATATAATTACGAACGCACCTAAAAATGCTATAATATAATCTAGAACTTGGCAAGTTTTTACCTACGAGTCATTTATTTTTAATAATGACATTATTATATCAAATCTTGTTATTTCATGATTGGAAGCCTCAATTTGAGTGAGCTCCTTCCCCTTGAAGGGCGGTGGGATAAAATTTATCCCACCTAATTTAACTGCAAAATGCCACATTGACACTAGAATTCAGGACTAAAAAGTTTAATTTTATTAAATTCGTGAAAAGAAGCTTTTATCCATTTTGAAATAAATTTGTTTTTTTAATTCTGGTGTGATTCAATCATTTCAGAATTTCACGAATAAAAGTTATTTGCCCCTGAAAGGGTTAAAGGGGTGCAGTCTCTAGAGTGATGACCAAGAATAAGCGTAAGTATATCTGTCTCTTTGTCAGGCATCTTAGTCTGTTTGCATTGAGGTTTCTGAAAGGTGGGTGCTGGAGTGATAACCAAAGACGAGCGGGAGTGTATCAGTGTATTTATAGGTTTATTAAATATTTAACATGAGTCATTTCTTTATAATAATAATTATATTAAATTTTTGTAATGTCATTGAAATTAATATTAACATTACCATTTTATTAAGACATGAAATTGATAGGCATAACATTTATGAAAAACTTGCCAAGTTCTAGATTTATTATTAATATGCTATCAATAATTTTTATTTCCAAACAATATAAAAAATGCTATAATACTTCAATAGGTAAGTTTGAGTGAATTTTATTTGAACTTGGCACCCACTTAGATATAACTTCTTTTCCTGCCATTGTATTTACAGAACTTGGCTCCCTTTTTTCACAGCTATGTTTTTGTTAGATATCATTACTTTTTGTAAAGTTGCAATATATTTAGAAACTTTACTTTATGCTTTTTAATGTGTTTACATGTGACTATTTTATTCACCAAGCAACATTCAATTTTAATTTAAATTTCCTACAACAAACAATTTGGCTGTCAATCTGCCGCAGAAATCTATGTTTTAATACTGCTACATTGAATGCATGTTTTGAA
Source organism: Maratus speciosus (assembly GCA_963932465.1). Lineage (NCBI taxonomy): Eukaryota > Metazoa > Arthropoda > Arachnida > Araneae > Salticidae > Maratus > Maratus speciosus. The sequence goes on along the minus strand of OZ010797.1, from coordinate 382,444,549 downwards.
ACGAAATGTTTTGATTCGAAATTTTTATTGTTTCTGAAACAACAATTCCTATTAAATTCCTATATTAAATTTTCATATTAAATTTTCCGATTAAATATCCTATAGCTGGGCCTGCTTTTTTGTACTGAAAGTGAAAAATAAAGTTATGTGCTTATGCCACACTATGTATCATTAATCCATGGGTGCCGGCAAAGAGGCAGTGCAGAGGAAGGACATCGCCCCTCCCTGGATTTTCAAATTTAATTAACTAAATATCCTTTTCTCTGATGACTTTGAAAATAACAAGTGGGTAAGTGTGATCACAGATCAAACAGAGGGTTTCGTTTAATATTCTTTCAAAATACTTTATCCTTTTGAAAAATCTGTTACTTCCACATTTCGCAACAAGGGGCGCACTCTATTCTAAACAAACCTCTATCCGAACGAAATTCCGTTTTACATACTATCTGTAGATATATTAGTCGAGGGGATTGAGCCCATAGCACCCGAGATAAGTAGGCGCCCCTCGCGGTAATAAATGGAACTTAAATATGTAAGGCTATGGTGCATAACATGAAAGAATGGTCAAAGGGGTGTCGGCAAAAGTTGGAAAAGTGCTCCCCTGGTGAAAAGGGCGGAGGTTAGAAAAATTGCTTAAAACACACAAGTTAGAGCCCGGAGGAGTAAATAATATGACTTTTTGAAGATTTTATGATTTGTCGTGTGGTCTGAGGTATTTAGCTATACGTATGCGAAAAGTCATGTCTCCATCTTAGGGGCTCACTTAAAAAAAATTGCTTAAAATACATATGTGGTAGCTCAAAGGGAGAATGTTCGTAAGACTTTTTCAAGATTTTATGATTTGTCGCCTGGTCTCAGGTGTTATGCTATAAGTATGCAAAATTTCAAATTTGCAATTTAATAAGGGGCTCAGTTAGAAAGAATTGCTTAAAATACGCATGTGGAAGCCCAAAGTGTTAAATGTACGACTTTTTCAAAATTGTATGATTTGTCGCATGATGGTGTTCAGCTATAAGTATGCAAAATTTCACGCCTCCAACCTAATTAGGGACTCACTTAGAAAGAATTGTTTAAAATACACATGTGGGAGCCCAAAAGGTTAAATGTACGACTTTTTCAAAATTTTATGGTTTGTCATTTGATGTGTGTTCAGCTATAAGTATGCAAATTTTCACGCCTCCAACCTAAATAGTGGCTCACTTAGAAAGAATTGTTTAAAATACATATGTGGGAGCCCAAAGGGTTAAATGCACGAATTTTTGAAAATTTTATGATTTGTCGTTTGATGTGAGGTATTCAGCTATAAGTATACAAAATTTCACGCCTCCAACCGAATTAGGGTCTCACTTAGAAAATATTGTTTAAAATACACATGTGAGAGCCCAAAGGGTTAAATGTACGACTTTTTCAAAATTTTATGGTTTGTCATTTGATGTGAGGTGTTCAGCTATAAGTATGTAAAATTTCAGGCCTCCAACCTAGTTAGAGGCTCACATAGAAAGAATTGTTTAAAATACACATGTGGGAGCCCAAAGGGTTAAATGTTCGACTTTTTCAAAATTTTATGATTTGTCGTATGATGTGTGGTGTTCAGCTATAAGTATGCAAATTTTCACGCCTCCAACATGTATAGTTTCTGAGAACGGGCTCTGTGACGGACAGAATATCTCAATTTGTTGATTTTCTGTAAGCAAGTAAACCCAGATAAACCCCCAGTAAGTAGATGGGAAGCGAAACAGCACCGAAAACTGGCGATATGAAGAAATTAAAGTAATAAAACTTTGTAAAAAATCACCATAAAATTACGAGCTGTTATGTTTTTAGCTCGAAAGGCGTCCTGTGTTTTGTTTTAATTTTATGGTGATTTTTTACAAAGTTTTATTATTTTAATTAACTAGATGGGAAGTCTATGGGAATTTGGCGAAATATTAGAGATATCGCCAAGGTGGCGCCACTTTTGGCGACTAATTTTGGCCGCCAAATTTGGCCAAAATTAGTCGCTATAACTCGCCATGTTGGCGAGAAACTTGGCGATATTTGGCGACAGAACAGCGTCCCCTCCTATGGCAGATTAAAATTTCGCCTAATAGACGTAATGTTAAAGTAAAAATGGGCATCCCCATGTGGGTAATTCAACGATTTTCACTACTTTTTTATTTTTTCCTTAGTTTTATAGTGTAAACGAACTTCGCACCAAATTTGAAGTCTGTAGCTGCAGTACATATACGAGATCTTTTTGATGAGTGAGTGAGTCAGTCAGTCAGTCAGTGATAAAATTATCGATTATCAGACATTTTCAAATGTCATTATCTCGGAAACTAATTATGAGTTATTTATAAAATTTTGGATTTTAGGTAATTAGGGTGGCCTTACAACACATTTCGTATAACAAGTACGTAGATCTCATAGATTTTCAGTAGTAGAGCATTGAAATTTGACGAAAACAGCTCGAAATGGTTCGTGTAATATAACAAACGGCAGGCGAACTTGGCTGACACACTGCCGTGTGTCTAGAAATGGCCAAAAGGTAATCCAAAAAGATTTTTTGGTTTTGTAGTATTAACAAGCTGTTAATCTTGAATTTTTCTTTTTTATTATTTATAGCGACGTTTATTAGTTCGACATTTTTAATATTCGATTTAATTTGTTTAATTTATTGATTTTTTTTTTTGTAAATTTTAATTTCGTTGGCCGATTTAGTTATGTAATATTGCACGGAAAAAAAAATGCTGAGTTATTTACATTGTAAGAACAATTCGATTCATCTTTTGTAATTAGGTTGCACGCATATTTATAAAATATTCATGCTTAACCCCTTGAGGGGCGGTGGGATAAAATATATCCCACCTAATTTAAACAAGATTATCACCAGAAAATATTAACTAAATTTTAAAGTTTTTACTTTCGAGGGAAGTTGTTCAATAATTGCTTTTCGCTATTTAAAAATGAAATTTTTCGATTATTCCGGTGAGAATTTAATATTTAGAGACATTTTTGCTTGCCCCTCAAGGGGTTAAGAGTTAGTTTAAAACACATATAAAATCAGTATACTGAAGTACACTTTTCATACAAATATCCTTGAAAGTACTTTTTGTTTTCATTCGACGTTGGAAATATAATGTGCGATGTTTAGAGGTTAAACAAATTACAGTAAAAGCAAAATTTATTGGTGAAGTCATTGCCACCATAAATATGATGCAGCGTTACTCATGGGCATGTCTTTACCTTATAATACTGCGTTAAGTGCAAACGGGTTCATCTATCTTATTTTGGTTGCATACAAATTTTAAAATAACCATTTCTGAAAAATATCTTAAAATCGATTAAAAATCAGGAACATGGGATACGATTTTCAAACAAATTTCATTGGAGAGTACTTTTTTCTATTCGACAACGTAAAAATAACATCGGGCAATTTTTAGAAATTAAGAAAACATTCAGTAAAAGCACAATTTATGGATTAGTCCGTTGTTACCATCAGTATGATTTCATCGTTACTAACTGACATGCTTTTCTTTAAAATTTAGATAGATGGCATGCTAACGAGAAGTTCACTAAACTGTTAATACTAAACTGTAACCAAAACTGCTGCGGCATTTGGTTAATTTTCGTTTTTGTTTATTGTCTTTAATAATATATTATTCTATTACATAAAAACTATGCTAATGCTAAAGTAAACGCGCATTTTGATGCTTAAAGTTGAGGATTTTACTATGATTGCGACAAAGTAACGTCATATTTTCTTATTATATGTTTTATCTTTTAGTGACGAGAATGCACAAAGCTCCATTATTGTGATTGCCATATTGTTTCATTTTAATTTATTTTACCTGGAAGTCCCCCATGATTAACACGGGCAAAGCCGGGTAATTTTTCTAGTATATATATATGTATACAAGGTGGCTATAATTAAACTGACAGTACTCAGAGTTTTCTGTAGCGCGATCTAATTCAGAGAATGACGCCAAATGTTTTGAGAAGATTAAACAAGACGGGAGACGAAGGATTCTGCGATAAAAATTAGTTCTAAAAGTCACCGCTAGGGGTATATGCGGTGCTGTGTAAGAGAAAAGAAAGTTTAAAAAAATACAGAATGAGTACCAAAATCATTAAATGTGCTAAATAAAATATAATTTTATTTCAGTATTGATTCTGCCTTTTTTAACCCGTTTAGGACCGGCATCTTTTACATGAATTATATTCGTTTGGTACCACTTTTTGTTGATTATTTGAAATAACTTTAAAAAATCATTAAAATGTCGTAATTAAATAAAATCAATTTCAATTTTCTTTTGTACTGGTATCAAACTCAAGCGTTTTAAGCACTTTTTGAGGGTGCAAATATGCACCCATAGTCCCGAACAAGTTAAAACTCTCTTTTTTGTTACACAGCGCCACATTTCCCCCTAGCGGTGACATTTGAAATTATTTTTTTTCGCGGAATCCTTCGTCAACCGTCTTGTTTAACCTTTTTACAAAATTTGGCGCCATTCTCTCAATTAGATCGTGCTACAGAATACTCTGAGTACTGTCAGTTTAACCCTTAAATGCCTGATTTTTCAAAAATCATTTTAATAATGTTTTTTGGCTTTCATTTTTTAAATAAATCATGTGAAAAATACTTAAAAAAATCATATTTTGTTTTAAGTATGGTTTACGGCCAAAGAACAGTTTATTACTAATCGGCAATACTGGTCTTAAATTAAAAAAATAATTTTCCCTGACAAAATTCTGTAATATTAAACACACAAGAATTTTCAGAACTATCATAAGAAATAAATTTTACTTGCTCACGGCAAAACAAAATAGAGAATTTCGCAAACTTCCAAACAAAACAAAAAGTACATGTAGCAACATTTGAAAAAAAAAAAATCTATCTTTATTCTTAAACAGCACAAGTGTTGCCATCTACAAGTTAAAAATATATTTAATAATGTTTTCAGAATGTATTTTATTGGCAACTTTAGGTATTATAACTTAAATACTATTCTAATAATATTTTAGAAGCCTAAATTGGGTATGTTGCCGACAGGCAACACCCGGCATTTAAGGGTTAATTATGGCCACCTTGTATATTTAAATTGTTATTGAAAATTTATCATAAATTTTGTATTTTGTTGTTTAATTCTCTGAAAAAATATTTCATCTGTCAACTTGATTATTATTTTAGTTTGTTAAAGTACAATACTTTAAGAATATACATATGTAATAAGTGGATATATCGGATATATTTTTAATAACCCTTCGCAAGGGGTAAAGTACTTCTGTTGCTAAAATGTTAAGATGATTGAATGACACCGGCATTTATGAACAAATTTATATGAAAGGAAGTAAAAGCTTTTCTTCGCGTACATTATATAAAGCAAAACTTAATTTCTAAATTCTTTTGCCGTTGTGGATTTAAAATTAAGTGGTATATATAATATACCGGAGTCCCTCAGGACATTAATCCTTAAATGCGTGATTTTTTATTTTGTTTCGAAAAAATTATATATGATTCTCTGAAAGATTTATTACACAGGAAAAAAAGAGAAAAAAATCAGACATACATTTTTCATATAATACGTCAACATTTTCTTCTGTTGCACATCTGCAATACAAGTAAAATCTACTGTCGTGTGGCTGTTTTACGCTAAAATAATGCAAATTAGTAAATATTTTAATAAGTAGTTCTCCAAATACCTTATTTTATATATAATTATTTGTTTTATAAAATTTAACCTTTAACCCTTTAATTCACAAGATATAATACGTTCTAGAAATTACGTAGTTCAGAGAATCTGACTTTGCACCAGAAAGTTTCAATGATTAATTTCGCTTTATTTAAATACGGGATGTTTGTTTTTTAATTAAAGCAAATATTGCTACTTTAATTTTCTGCTGTGAATTATGTATATGCGAATAAAAAAAATCTATTTATTTCAAAACAGTGTTCTTTGCATATATGCAAAGCTGCGCACTAAAGGGTTAAAAGTATTTAAAACAATACGTAAGCAAATATTTGTACAATTTATTCCAAAAAAATTGTTTAATTTGAAGAAATATTTACAGCTTGAAAAAATTTCTAATATTGTGTTAAAATCAAGCAATATCGAGCTGCTGAAGGATATCTCCTCTCTTAAAAATTGATAGATATGCATGAACATGTACATTAATTTTAATATTTCCTTTATGTCGTTATTAAAGGACAAAATCATCTTTGTTCCCCTTTGTTCAGTGTTTGAATATCTTACAGCTGAGCATTACTTATCTGCGACAATGTATGCAGCGAAACAACAATATCTCTAATCTCATCTTTTGCATAGATCCCATTCAATTGTTTCAAAAGTCATTCTTTCTTTCGTTTTTGGGAGTTCCATCTTTTTCAAGTGCGATATCAAAACTGTCAAGATGAACATATTACTTTGTATCATATTAATTTTAATCGCCATCTTATTTTTGTTGTGTTTAATTACTTATTTTTTTCTGATGGATGAACCTTCTATCAGAGTATTTTATAGAACTATAGGGAGAGACCTTAGGTAAGATGGAATTTATGTTTATGAATTTAATTAACCGTTAGATATTTTATGACTTGTTATGACCGTTAGATATTTTATGACTTAAGAAATGTATTATTATTAACCTCTTAACCTACAATGACGGGCATAGCCCGCGTACGATGATCGAGCCAAATGTAAAGTCTTCCTACCACTAAATTTTTACAGTAAATATAGTTTAATTTAATCGTCGAAATTCCATGATTAAACAAGGCAAAAATCTCTATTAAATTTTAGTGGTAGCTATGGATTTGCCAAACCGTGAGCTGTTGAGACGTAAATCGTAGGTTAAGGGGTTAATAATATTCTACAATATATTTTGTTCTTGTTAACTCGTTGGCATAAGGTTTTGAAAAATAAGATTTTCTTTTTAACACATTTTCGACAGGAAACGAGAATTCTTGTTTTCATTCAAAAAACATCATTAACTAAGGGCATGGCTTATACCTTACAGAAAATGCATTTATATCATGTTGTCAATATATTTTTAGATTGTAAGACATTTTATATTAAATTCGAACATTAAAAGGTATTTACCGATGCATAAACTTGGGAAACCTATCTAGAACACCAATTTAAAAAAGACTTTCAGAACAGGGAGGAGTTTCTACTATTTGAAATTCAGATTTGATAAAAATTGCCCGTCGCAATGTGTTAAATTAACCAATTATACGCCGAAACTATAAGATAGGGATCTTCAACTTTTTTGCTGAAAAACTTTGCCACCACAAAGATAATCTGCACTTTATTTAACCCCTTAATTCTCGCTCCCGTCATATTCGCGGGCTGCGTCTTTTACTCAGATTGTTTGATTCCCACCAGTTTTATAAAATAGTGAAATGAAATGAAATTGGCCACATTTTAGTATCGTTTTACCTGTCATTAAATAAGGCGAATATTTCTTTTTCATAAAAGTGGAGCCAATAAGCAATTTGAATTTTTAAACCGTAATTTAATTCGAGAGTGAAGGGGCTAATGGTCAAAGACTCTGTTATCTAATAAGGAAAAATTTTTAATACACAAATAGTGGTATCTGTATAGTTAATTTAAGCATGAACATTTATGTTTACCGTAGCGTAAATGTAACACTAGCGGGTAATGGGTTAAGTGGTTAAAAACAGTTGCATTAGTGATAAAAATCAAATTTTACAAAAATCCGGTGAGTAGATTAAAGTTTCATAAACGACTGTTCACGAGAATTAACTTTAACCTATTTGAGATAATTTTAATCCAGCTTCAGTTATTTTATCACATGATTCCTTGGAACTATTAATAAAGAGGAACTGATATATCCTTAATACTAGAACACCCGGAAATTTTACTGAAGTTTCATAAAAATATTTGACACCAGAATGTTTAGTTAAAATTATTTGACTGATTTATTTAATGTAATTCTGCGTGGTTTAAATTTAACTTATTTTAAGAAAGAATTTCTGGTTCCGGTAAACATTTAATCTTATGGTCGGAGACGGATCCACTCCTTCCGGGCGTTCTCGTGTTAAAATAGTGAAGCTTCAACTGTAACCGCTATCGCAGGAGTTGTTTACCGTCGGTGGAAAGTTCCACCAGTAGATTTATATAGAAATTTTCAACTTACTTAAACGCCTTATTATTAGAAAATTTCGGTCATAAAAAATGGTAGAAACAGATTTTAATTTTTACTAGTAGGAGTTTTCTTTGGCTGTAGTTAGGCCCTGTGTTTCAGCCATATTGTGACAACCAGGAAAACAAACTGACAGTTTTCGAGGCATACTGAAACCAGTAAAAACAAATAGAAATTTTTATGACATTTTTGAAATAAATTTCCATCAATAAGACGCTTAATAAATTTTCTATTCATTTTTACTGGTGGGATGTTTGCCCTGGCGGTAACCAGAAACTGAAGATCCAATTAAAAAAAAGCAGCCGTCAACTTGTGAAAACCTCCTCTGTTACTTCACTCGCAACTGGTAGACAGTAGACTATATGTCTCCTCCTCTGTATTCATAACTCCATTCACGACTCACTTTGATCGTCATGCTGAAAGCAGGGTTGGCAATTTGGCCTCATTTTCCCCATTCAAAAATTCCGAATTCATACCGTAAATTCCTAAAGAAGATTTTTTTTCTTAAGTAATCAAGAACTGGTTGCCATGAAACTAAATGAAAAATACTATTCGGTAATTCTTGTATGAACTCGGAATTTCTGAATTAATAAAGATCAAATTGGAGACAAAACATAGCGGAATGAGTCAAATGGGACCGAATGCAAATCGGTTAGAAAGGAGACTACAGGGCTGCTACAGGCGACTATTTTTTAATTCGACCTCACACCACTTTCTCAAAACAAAATTATTGACAGACTGTTCGAGAACATTTGCAAGAGAAATGTACTACAAAACCTGTTTTTTTTTAATAGAGTGCAAATAGAATCGAAAATTGTCGCTTTTAAAAAATCTGGACTACTACATTTTAAGGCTGTTCTTAAATCCAAAAGGACAACTTTATGACACAAGTTTTAATCTAGTTTTGCTCAGAAATACATGGAACTAGCAGGTGTTGTTGTTCAGACACTATGCAATAGAGCTGTCGTTCCGTTTTTTTGCAAACGCAAGAGATCTTTCAGAAAATAATGTCAAAGTTGACGTTTTGAACCGAATTTCCGTGCGAAAGGAGAATAATCATCAAAAAAGGTTGAAAAACGTGTTTGTCACCGTGATCAAAACCGCTTATAACTCAAAAGATAATTTATTGATAAAAAAAAATGGAAAACACAGCTCGATTCCAAATCGCTTCCATGGTCAGATTTTCCAATTTCATATCTTTCCGTTAAAAAATGAATTTGTAAATGTGTAAAAATGTTTTGAGCTTGTTGAGCAGAACAGTTGAGAACACCCTTAATCGCCAAATTGTGTCAGAGAAAAACGAAAAAAATTATTCAATCGGGAATTGTCTTCTTTTACATAATTTCATATTTTCATGTCTTCTTTAAAGAAATAACTTAGGGATTGTCGTCATATTGAAATTGTGTCAAACTTTGTAATTTTGCAATACGAACAACTAATTTTAACGTTATAATTGGATTTTCCGGAAAATTTTATCTCTTAGGTACAGCGTCCAGAACTATATAGTGTGGAAATCAACCAGCGAAACCGTATTAAAAAAATTACATTTTCACCAGAGGGTGCTATTATGGAATCTATTGCTGTGATTGAATAGAAATCTAGTGTATTTTTAGATATTTATGATGCAATTTAAATTACGGAAAACTTATTTTTGAAAGACTCTGCCCCCCTACGAGCTACGCTCGTCAACCCCCCTTCAGACACCGCAGACTCTAACAGCACTCTAATTTGATCGGCTTTAAAAAGATTTCGAAAGATTGAACTATAATTTGAATCTGACAATGATAATCTGACATAATTTTCACCAAACTTTTCTTTCTCTTTTTAATATTCACGTAAAAATACTTTTGTTAGGAATGAAATATTATGATCATCTTAAAATATCAAATAAATGTCTCGCGCAATTTTTAAATTTAAACTGTTTTGCTATATTATTTTTTGTTCATTTTACGTAATAAGTGTAATGTGACGTAAATGTGACATAAATTCTCCTATTTAAGACTTCTAACGCATGTTAATGAATTTATTATTTTACAATGTTTTTTCTCTTTTAAAATTCACGTTTAAATATAGTTTTTATGACGTAATTTTCAATGAGTTCCTGCTTTTTATATTTTCTGTTTATAATAATCACGTTTAAAATAAATTTTCAATTTGAAGCAACATTATTGTTTGCGCTGTTTATACAGTTGGCAACAGTTTAAATTAATACAATTTTCTAAAATAAGTAAAAAATATCTCTCGAAATGCTGAAAATTTGAATTTAAAATAGAAATAAAAGCTCAAAAAATGAGTAGAATTTAAAAAAAAAATGCATTCTGCACATCGGGAAATTATAACGAATAAAATGATCTAAAAATGATTAAATTCCGATGCATAGTTTTTGCTCCTATAAAAGTTTTTTAATCCAACGATTTTGTCCAACTTTGGCATTAACTATCTCTTAAAATAATTCTTCGATTTGAAAACTGTCTGCATCAGCATGTTTATCAAACATTTCTCTATAATACCACCGATTTTCATATTTTTGTAGGCAACAGTTTTTTTTAATATTAACGAAGAAAGACCATGCTTAAGCATTCAAATTGGATGCCGATCTGCCGGGAATATCTACGCAGATTTTCATTGGTCCATTTCCAAATAAAAACTTTTTTTCAAATCCCTCTATTAATTCACACTCTCCCTATATTTATTTATTTATATATTTATCTTGCTCAAATTTTCAATCGCTAATAAAATACTCATTATTCATCCTAGCAAGTTGAAATAAATTTTTTTGAACTTGTAGTGGATGACAATTGATGTTAATACAGTTTTTTCAAATATTAATTAATTAATTAATTTTAGTTTTGCATGGGAAACAAAATGGCGGCCATTGGTTATTGAAGATCAATGAAAGTATTTTCAATAAGGGGTTACCATAGGGGGGGACCCTGTTCTGTCGCCACATACCGCCAAGTTTGTCGCCAACTTGGCGATATCTCTAATATTTCGCCAAATTCCCATAGAGTTCCATTGTAAACCTACTTGCTTATAGAAAATCAACAAATTGAGATATTTTAATGCAACAAAAACTAATATTAGCTTAAGGGATTATATTAAATTTTTCTTTGATTACCTAAGCAGGAATTGACTTTAAAAACAAAATTTTTATATTACTTGTTTATATATAGAAGGATAAATTTTGGGAAAAACAGAATTAAAAAGATTGATGCTGTAATACGCGATACATTAGGAATGAACGAAAAGTCAGACATATATTAGGTTGAGCAAAAAGTTCTGGGATATATTTAATCTAATAGTCATATATAACCATATCTATAACCAGAATTTTTATCGTATATATGAGTACTAGTGGTATATCTATAGGAGTTCAGGACGTGACTCCATCCGATTATGGCCTCTTTCGATCAATGCATCACTTTTTCAAGGGCCGTCGGTTTGAAACCTTTAATGAATTTGAAGAAGCATATCAAGCGTTTATCGATTCCAAGGAGCCGCCATGGTACTTACAGCAAACCCGGAATCTGGCAGAACGATGGGAGAAAGTCGTGGACTATGATGGTTTCTACTTTGAAGACTAGTCCTTGTTTCTTTTGTTGTTAATATGCGCATAACAAAACAACTTTTACAAATTTCCCAGAACTTTTTGCTCAACCTAGTATTAACTCATTGAGTATGAAATATCCGATTTGAAAACTTTTAAAATTTAGATATCCAGAGTTCATGCCAGAAAATTTTGAGTAGTAACTTTTTTTAAATTTTATAATGTGGGATATCTGTCATCAAAAAATGTATTGCTCTGGGGCCTTTTCTTTTCCCCTCTTACTACAGCGTCTAGAAGATATGGTGTGGAAACCGGCTATTCCAGTAATGCGTTAAAATGTGCTAAAAAATTGAATCCCATGAATGTTAAACGATGCTGAATGACAAATGTCGATCGCAGCGACATCTGCTAGCTCTTCTCTGGTCGAAACATTTTCTCAATTGAATTCTTATAAAATATTTATGTTTGAACTACCAGATGTCGCAGTGATCTACATTTATCGTTCAACATTTATGGGATACAATATTTCAGCACTTTTTGGTTGACTGATTGCCCCACTATATCTTTCTAGACACTATACCCTTTCATTGCTTGCTTCGACCATCTTAATGCTCAGAAATTTGTATTCTTTCTAATTCCACTGTATGCTTAACATCTCTACGCATCAAGAAAAATCAGTTGATCACTGTCGATCGAAGGTGAACAAGAGCACTGCGACTCTTGTAGGCACTCAAAGCAGTATATAAAGTAAGCATCCTATCTTAAATGGGAGAGGTAGCGTCAAGATTATATTCGAGGTCACATCAACCAAGATCACACGCCACGTAGCGGACGGGGTAGGATTACAAGAGCATACCTAACTGTTTCCTTCTTCATGGAAAATCTATTAATTGTACATCTATGAAATAACTGCGCAAGCACAAACGTCGCGTTTTCATTTGTTTGTAGTATTTGTATTCTGACAGTGTTGAATATTCTATTAATTTTTATTCGTGATTATTTAATTTATTTATTATAATTACTAATTTAAATAAAGAGTTCTTTTTAGAAGTAATAATATTTGTTAAAATGGCAAAATGTTGGCCATCGAATAGCTGTAATTTTCGAAATTGTGAGAATTTTTTTTTTTTCTGATAGAATTAATTTCCGTCTTTTTCCAAAGAGTGAAACAAGTTAATTACGTTTTTTTTATATTAATTTATAAAAAAAAGATAAAAAATTATTTAATATGTATTATTAAATGTTGCTGATTTAAATACACTAGACTTTAATTTATGTTTATTTTAATGTAATGAAAAATGACGCATAAAAATTAGTAAGCAGTGGATATGTAAAGATAGAATTTTGTAGTCTCATTTTTCAGTCAATTCTTTATACGCTAAAGTTATAAAAAAATAGTATACACGGTTGTATTCCCGATGAGAATACAGCGTTTATGAATGTTTAGAATAGTTATAGAATTTAATTATAAATAAAATATTCAATTTTGTCTTTTATTTTGTTCAAACGCAGACGATAAGTTTCCAGTATTCCCTTGATTGTATGAAGAGATGTTCTCACATTATTTAACTTAGAAATTTTTCATTCATTTAATTTGAAACTCATTTTATTTTATTTTATATTCGGAATCACATTAATTTAAAACGCATGCATTAAATGTAGCAAGTATTGTTCATTAATTTTTTTAATATTTTGCGATCCTAGAGAACAGCTTCAGTAATTTTCCTAAAATCGCCAGATTATAATTTTTTTCCCTTTTAAACAGACAAAGGCATTTAGCGAATTCCTGTTAAAAATTCAATCACGGATTTCAAATTGTTACTCACTTGTGGAAGAAGAATCTTGTTTACCAGATGTATTGCAAAATATTTTGTTATAGCTTGTTTTGATAAAAATATGTGTATTTAAAAAGTAGTCGCATTGTCATTTTAGTTTCAGGGCAAAAGGCAATAATGTTTCCGTAGCATTAGTGCATTTTCTCCCGAAATTAAAAGGATATTGCGACTATTCTTTTAAATGTACATAATTATATCAAAACAAACCGTAACAAAAATATTTTGCAATAAATCTGGTAAACAAATTCAACTTCCATTAATGAGTAAAGATTCAGAAAATATCCGCAAGAAATGCGCAGATAGTAGATATTTTGTCATATATGACGTCATACTAAAAACCCGCGTACTTGCGTTACCAACCATGGAACTATTAATAAAGAGGAACTGACATACCCTTAAAATAGTGAAGCTTCAACTGTAACCGCTACCGCTGGAGTTGGTTATCGCCGGAGGAAACTTCTACCAGCAGATTTATATAGAAATTTTCAACTTATTTAAACACCTTACTATTACAAGAATTCAGTCATAAACAATGGTAGCAACAGAATTTCATTTTTACCGACAGGTATGCAGCATGGTACTTTTATTCACAATTTAAATTATTTGCTTAATCTTTCACCAAATCTAAAGATTTTGATAGAGAAATCGAGAACTCATTGCATCATGACGGCATTTTGTTTATTTTTGGTTGTTATGTGTATTTCATCTTTCTTGAAAAAAAAAACAGCTTAACTCAGTCATTTATTCTTCTTATTGCATCACCATGTGCAATATGTTGGGTAGTTGAGATTTTAAAACTATTAAGTAATTTACCGTTATTGGGTCCACTGCCAATTGGCGTTTCTGAGATTTGGTACATCAAAGCGTTTTTGTGAAATAAACATTTTATGATACCCACATTTACATTAAACCGCATTGTTGCTGATATATTTTTTGTTTCACACTAGCCTTAACTGTGGGGTTGATTACGGAAGATTTTAAGTTCATCGTCATGCTCATTTAATAGTCTTGGTTAAGTGTCATTGGTCTGCATGCTAATTGGAGTATTTTAGTGAGTATAGTATAATGCAAAACATGGAACTTTCGGAAGGAACTTATGATATTCGTATTTCCTTTAAACCATGTTTGCTGTTAGTATCGCGCACTCTTTGCTTTTATCGTGCAATCTCATTCAAAATTATTTGCTCTCATTTCTTGATACAATTCAGATGTTTTCAAAACGACGTAACTCACTGACTTGCTTTCGCAATAATGCTTATGTCTACTGATGTTTAAATTCTGTGCCATATAAATAGACCGCACCAACAATGCCGCCTGTAATACTAATTACAGTAACTCCTTTTTTTTTCTTTCTATGTTATTAATCTTGTATTTTTCCACTATAAGGATCTTGCCTTAACTTCAGTTTGTCTGTAAAAGTAGACGAATGGTTGTTTACAATAAATAAATTCATAAATATAGAAAAACTTGCTTATGTATATGAGACAATTAATAGGTTGTCAGAAAATATACGTGAAAATTTCATTTTCTCTCCAATGCAGGAAAGTTATCGTTAATGTTATCTAGTGGAAACATTAAAGGCAATCAAAAAGCATTCATACATATAACTGTTTAATATAATATAATATAGATATGTATGTATTATATATATATACATATATATTATGAGCCGACAATCTGATGTTATATGTTTAATTAACCCCTTAACCTACAATGACGGGCATAGCCCGCGTACGATGATCGAGCCAAATGTAAATTTTTCCTACCACTAAAATTTCACAGTAAATATAGTTTAATTTAATCGTCGAAATTCTATGATTAAACAAGGCGAAAATCTCTATTAAATTTTAGTGGTAGCTATGGATTTGCCAAACCGTGGGCTGTTGAGACGTAAATCGTAGGTTAAGGGGTTAATAATATTCTACAATATATTTTATTCTTGTTAACTCGTTGGCATAAGGTTAGGGGTAGGTTAAGGGGTTAAACTAGACTACTGAAAACTAAATTGTTGTTTTCTATTAATTTAGTTTGCTTCTGTATTATCTAGCATTTTAAACAATGTTATATATTTAATTTTTGTACAATAAATTACTATTATGAACGCGATTGACAATTGAGAATTCTAAATATGACTGCCGATTAGAAAATGCTAAGAAACAGACTGGGGAAGATCCATTAATGAATTTGAATGGGAATATCGCCAAATTAGTCAGTTACAGCCAAGTTGGTTTCATTTATGACTACTTATTTTTGTCGCCAAATTTGGCGATTTTCCCCAAATGGTGCCAAGTTTGGCGACCGCTTGGAGCTAACGTATATGAATACATAGTTTTATGCTTATGAATGGGAAACCGGTCACAACAATGAAAGATATTTTGCGAGAAATCCTTCATGTTATTGGTTTTTGTTGAATTACTAAAAAACTACTGAACCAATTTCGATGAAACGGAAGCGGTACCAATTCGAGAGTATCATCTTACAATTCAAACAAAAATCGCATAAATCGGACAAAAAGTTCCGCAGCAATCGGTGAACATACATAAAAAAAACCATACATATGCGTCGAATTGATAACCTCCTCCTTGTTTTGGAAGTCGGCTAATAAAAAGTGGTGCCAGTAAGCAATTTGAATTTTTAAACCGTAATTTAATGCGACCGTTATGGAGTTAATAAACATTTTTATAATTTGAACAAAAATTTTTAGCATCTGTAATTTATTACTATGTCTTAAAAAATTGCTGAAGTGTTATACAAACATGGAAAAAGAAAATACGAATTTTATATTTATAAATTGTTAAAAGTGTTGCTTTTAAATCTATATACCCTAATTTCCGGCATTATACGATTCGTACAAAATTAACTAACATATTTCCCACAAATTATTACGATTCAAGAACAACAAGGCATTTGGGTAATGCTCAATAAACTTTTCAAATTATACTGGTATTTGTTTAAGCATAGTTTGTTCATTCGAACCAAAAACGAATGATTCACTTAGAGTAACTCCGGTAGAGTCGCAGCGTACGGGACAGATACCGCACACCTTGCATTTCTTGTAATTATGGATACTAGGGTATCGTACCCGGGCTTCCCGGGTTAAAGAATATAGTTGAAAACACCTTTTTTAATTGAGAACTAATAATTTTTTTATATGCAATAAATTTTTTAGATTGCCCATTTACATTAAAAAAGCATTTTTCATATGGGAAATACGAATTATACAATCAAATAAAGTTTTGAAATTTATCAAAAGCGATATTTTCTTATTAACCGCATGCTAAGAGTTATTTGACCGAGATTTTGCTACTTATGGTATCCTTCTATGTTCTGATAATTTCAGAGCTTATACATGTCTGTTTAATTTGCGTTTTATTTATATTATTTTATTTATTTATTCATAGGGAAGTTTTTTTTAATGGATATTAGCCGTAAGAAAATGATAAACTCTTTATTTTGTTTTAAGTGAAAACGGATTAATCTTTCGTAATCGAGCTCCGCGGGATATAGATAAATTTAAAAATATTTCATGTTTTAAAATTGTTTTCAAAACCATAGACAATCTGTAAACTGAGATGAACTTTGCAAACAAATCCCATAAAAAAAATCCTATTTGGTGGTTTAAAAATTAAAAATGTACGATTACAAATATGTTAGATTTGTGTTTTTTCAATATTATTCTTTTCTTGTTTATAAAAGTAGTATTAATTTCGTCAATTTGTCTTTCACAAATATGTTAGATTGGTGGGTTTTCTAATATTATTCTTTTATTTGTTTATAAAGGAAGTATTAATTTCGTTATGCAACAATAGTCAGAAACAAATGCTAAAAATGTTTGTTGCTTTATGTGTAAAATGTTTATTATTATTATGTATTGAAACGGGCAAGTGATAGATAAAAGTTAAAAAATCATACTTACAAATAATTTTAGAAAATATAGTACATCAATCAATTAAGATACAGTTTTTAAACAAATTGCATTTGAAAGTAAATTTTTTCCCTATGCGAAAAAAATTGAAAATGTACGATGGTCAGAGGATTAAAAAATCGCAGTAGCGAAAATTTCAAGACCGAAATTTGATTGTGAAGTGTTGCCATTCGCAAAAAAGACGTCAGCCTTACACACAGATACGTTTGTTCTTTATAATATAGATACTTAATCAGTAAAATATAATAAAGATCAGTTATTAGGATGTGGTTATCAATTGAGGCTCTTATGCTCGGTATTCCCGAATGAAAAACAGCAATTTTCACCTTTTCAAAATTTGCATACGCACTTCTCATATCCATATTCATCGTTTAAAAAAAATTGTATTTTGTTTGAGCATTTAAAAATCATTTTAACTCAAAACTTGAAGTCACGATTGTCAGCAACATCTTTTATGTGAACAGACGCACTCTACTTGAGATTCTAATCTCAATTCCGGAGAGTAAAAATTTCCGTAATTTGTGATTTTTAGACTCACTTGTGTTAAAATGTTTAGTTTTATCAAAGGAAATGATCGTTTTCTTTTAAATATGACTTCATTTTCACTTAAATAAGCATTTCGCTTGTGTCTGAAACTTAGTATCAGTACACATGCAGAAGGAAAAACAATATAGAAAATTTGAGGAAAAATGCGTGTTTTCAAAAGCAGTATGTCATTTTCCGTTATTATGCCCCTAGTATAATATTCTGCTCCTAATGGAATTTTGCGACACAAAACCTTATGCAACAATTTTGAATTTTTATCAGAAAATAGCATGAATAAAGTTAAAAATACCTCAATATTTCTCTCTTGTCTGCAATAATGAAAGCTATCTAATTTTCACCATTTTCAAGAAATTTCATAAAGGCTTTTAAAATTAAAATATAAAAGTGGGGATAAAAAAACAAAAAAAAACAAAAAAAAAACAACAACAACAAAAAAAAACCAGATAGTGCGATCACATCTGCAAATGAAGAGCTTTTAGTTAAAAAAAACATCTTAGTAAAAGTGGTTCAGTGAAAGATCAGGACTGATGACTAAAAAACACACTTGTGTTTTAAATATATAAATTATATAAAATTAGGAAAAATTAAATAAGGCAAATTATCTTATTTTGATAAAATTATAGTAGAATGTCCTAAAGAATAGCATTAAAATTTTATTATTTGAGAGAATTTTCGGCAAAAACTTCAGGCACATGATACTATTTTAAACCACGAATTATTTGTCTACTTGTCTAACTCGCCGAAGCCAATCCATCCAGGCGAGAATCATCAATTTCTGTAATATAAATCACTAGTATTGTCATATCTCCTCTTTCTTATAAAGACACTCTAAACATTGCGTTTTATCAGTGTGTTATTTCGATTATATTATTTTTCAAAAGTTAAGCATTTTCACCAGCGAAGAATTTCAAAGCAGCTGGGCTGTGAAAATGACGCACTTCTACAAAACATAATTCAGGTTTAAGAATTAAAATATACGCTTTTTTTATAAAATTACGTCATTTGCATCCACTAAAACAATCCACTTTTACAATCCAATCTTAAACTTCGTCTATAGAAAAGTATGCATAGAACTTCATTGTCACGGAATAACAGACAATATTCTTGACATAGACAATATTTTAATTTCAACTTTTTTTTCAGGTTTCATGAGAAAATGGCAACAAAAATATACAGTATTTCCTATTTTCGACTATTTTCCATTTACTTTCAATGACTTATTTCAACAGAAATGGGGTACTTTTGTTGCCACAATAAGGAAAATGGTATTAAAAACTAAAAAAAAAATTTAATATCTCAAAAATAAATTAAGATACAGTTTTCAAAGAAATTGCATTTAAAAGAGTATTTTTTTCCTTATACGACGGTGTAAAAATTTAAAATGTGCGATGTTTAGAAGTTTAAAAATTTGCAGTAGAGAAAATTGCAAGACCAAAATTTTATTTCAAATTTCAAAGTGCTGCCATTCGCAAAATGACGTATGCGTTACGCACAGATATGTTTGTCCTTTATAATATAGATGTGGTCGTCAAACGCACAGTATAGGTGTGCAATGAGATTATTTTAACTAGTGTATAGCGTGAATCCCATTTCGATGTTTACTTGTAGAAGTACAATCCTTAATTTGACTTAAGTGCATGATTTCACTGTCCAAACTTTTAAATACGTTATGTTTAAATAATTTTCGTACACTAATTACTAAATGCATGCATGATTTCGAAGTCAAAAGTAAGAGTAACGTTTGTATAAAGTACTGTGTGTATGGTTACGCCATTCCCCTTAGCGATGACAGGTAACTGTGATAGCCGACGTCTGCACCATGCGAAATGGGATACATGCCGCACTGCTATTCCGGTATACATACCGCAGTTTCATTTGTACGGGATGATTAAGTGTTATTAACTTTTCCTTTTCTTTTTGTCCAGACTAACCACGTCAGGAATGTTATCAAGTTTACTAAAACAAAAGGAGAAAAAGGGGAAAATAAAAAGGGCAAGAAAGATGCAAGTCAAGATGATAATGATGAAAAATTGCATTACGCGGAACGCAGACGTTCTTTTCGAGGAATGTTTAGAAAACTACTCCAAAAAAAGAGGAAGTGTAATTGGCTTCGTTGCATCATGTGTTTAAATGTAGTTATATAGAGGCTGTACTTTTTCAAAACTTTTTCTGTAGATTGTAGTCGAAAAAACAGGTCTCTTAACCCATTCGGGACCATAGGTGCATATAAGCACCTTCATAAAGAGCTTACAAAATTTGTTTCTGACACCAGTAAAAAAGAAAAGTAATATTTGCTTTGCTTAATTAGAACATTTTCATGATTATCCAAGTAAAGGTAACTTTTTTTTTTTTAAAGTGGTACCAACCGAATAAAATTTGTGCAAAAGCCACCGGTCTCGAAAGGGTTAACAAATAAATTATGTAAATATAATTTTACTTTTTTTCTTTTCCCTTTCTAATAAATTGTTGTTACGTTATTGCTGAAATGACAATTAAAATTTAATGTAAAAAAAAATAAGTCGATAATTTTAACAGCGAAAGTAGCCAACAATTATTAATTTGATTCTACTAATAGGTTTCATTGTACTCATTTAGTGTAATTTTGTTATTACATCGTTAATTATAGCCCAAATATGAATATTTTTTTTTAATTTTTTGATTTATAATTTCATTCTGTTCTTATTACAAGCGCGGCATAACTACCGCACAAGTGCGGCGTTTCAGCCTGGAGGTACGGGTGATGCAGCGCAGCGTAATGTTTTAGAAAAAAATTGTTAAAAAATATTAATAATTTGTTTTGAATTTTTTGTCGCAGTACACGCGTTGTATATTTAACATTAAATAGCACAGCAAGATTTTTTAAAATTTTATGTCCACCATGGGACTTTATACACAAATTCAAAAAAATGTGCGGCATAAATCACGGAATTACCCAATATGAAAAATAATATCCGCGAAACAGAAAATCATTCAGATGTAATAAAAACGACTAATTTTTGCCATGCGATCAATAATCCCTGAATCCCTAATTTTCATTCAGAAAACCATTCAAATACAGCAGTAATAAATTATTTTACACAAACGAGTAATAATCTAGTAAAATAAGTCATATCAGAAAATCTTTCAAATACTGCCGTAATAAATTATTTTATACGAACAAGAAATAATCTAGTAATATAACTCATATCAGAAAATCATTCAAATACTGCTGAAATGAATGATTTTACTCGAACGAATAATAATCTCATAAAATAACTCATATCAGAAAATCATTCAAATACAGCAGTAATAATTGATTTTACTCAAACGAGTAATAATCGCATAAAATAACCCATCAGGACCGGATTCAGTCCGCAAAACGTTCTAAATGTTGGTTTCTACAAAATGTCAGGAAAAACGAAACCGATTTAAAAAAAAATAATGGTGTCAAAATGATGGTGATAACCCTTGCTCCAAGATAGGCTATATTTTAGGTGGGTGCCAGTAGCCCATAGGGGGTGCAGGAGCAAAAAACGTTCTATGAATGCGATTTTTGCGTTACTGAAGGGCCTAGAAATACGAAATTTGAAATATTAGTTTCTTATTAGATATACAGGATTTCTAAGAACAGTTCTTAAACAATTCGAAATTTAATAGGGGTGAAAATGCGCGAAAAGCGTTCTAAAAAAGGTTTTAAATGGCGGTTTCTACACAATCTCAGGAAATACCAAATCGATTTTAAAAATAATGGAGTCAAAATGATGGTGACAGCCCTTGCTCAAAGATAGGCTATATTTTATGTTGGTGCCACTACCCCAAAGGCGGTGCAGGAGCAAAAAATGTTTTAAAAATGCGATTTTTGCGTTATTGAAGGGCCTAGAAATATGAAATTTGAAACATTAAATACTTATTAGATATAAAGAATTTCTAAGAACAGTTCTTAAAAAATGAGAAATTTAAAAGGGGTGAAAATGCACGAAAAAGCGTTCTAAGAAAATGGTGGTTTCTACACAATATCAAGAAATAATAAACCGATTTAAAAAATAATGGTGTCAAAATGATGGTGACAGCCCTTGCTCAGAGATAGGCTATATTTTATGTTGGTGCCACTACACCAAAAGGGATGCAGGAACAAAAAACGTTTTAAAAATGCGATTTTTGCGTTACTCAAGGGCCTAGAATCATGAAATTTGGAATGGTAGTTACTTATAAGATATCAATGATCTCTAAGAACATTTCCTAAGAAAATCGAAATTTAACAGGGATGAAAATGCGTGAGAACCGTTGTAAAAATTTTTCTAAATTGCTATTTATGTGCAATCTCAGGAAGTACTGAACCTATTTCAAATATAATGGTGCAAAAATGATGGTAACAGCTCTTGCTCCAAGATAGGCTATATTTTGTGACTCTTTCTAGTACCCCAGAGGAGATGCAGAATCAAAAAAGGTTTAAAAATGCGCTTTCTGAATTATAGAAGGACCTAGATTCATGAAATTTTGGATGGTATATATTTATTAGATATAAATGATCTCTAAGAACATTTGTTTAAAAATTTGAAATTCAAAAGGGATGAAAATGCGCGAAAAGCGTTCTAAAAACTTTCTAAATGCCAATTTGTGAGAAATCTCAGGAAGAATCAAACTGATTTCAAAAGTAATGGTAGGAAATTGATGCTGATAGCCTCTGCTCTAACATACGCTATTTCATGTCTGTGTCACTATATCACCTGGAGGTTGCAGGAGCAAAAAACATTCTAAATTTCGATTTTTGTGATCGGTAGGGGCTAGCAACTTGAAATTAGGCAAGGTACATATTTATTAGATATAAATGATATTTAAGAACAGTTAAAAAAAAATAAAAATTTAAAAGGGGTGAAAATGCGCGAAAAGCGTCCTAAAAGTGTCATAAATTGCGATTTCTACTCAATCTCACGAAATACCAAACCTATTTAAAAAGTAATGGTTGTAAATTGATGGTGACAGTCCCTGCTCCAACATAGGCTATATTTTATGTTGCTGGCACTACCATCTGGGGGTTGCAAGAGCAAAACATGTTCTGCTTTGCTTTTTTGCGCAACTGAGGTGTCTAACATTTTGAAAGATGGCATGGTATTTACTTACAAGATGCAAAAGCTTTCTAAGAACAGTCGAAAAAAAATTCCAAATTTAAAAGGATGAAGTGAGGGAAAAGCGTTCTAAAAGCGTTCTAAATTACAATTTTTATGCAATCTTATCAAATACCAAACTGATTTAAAAAATAATTGTGAAAAATTGTTGATGATAGAACCTGCTCAAACATAAGCTATATTTTACATCTGCGCCGTGACCAAAACAGGTGAAAATGCGCAAAAAGCGTTCTAAAAAACGTTCTAAATGGCGATTTTTACGCAATCTCAAGAAGTACCAAACCGATTTAAAAAATAATGGTGTCAAAATGATGGTGACAACCCTTGCTGTAACATAAGCTACATTTTATGTCGGTGCCACTACCCCTAAAAAGGGGTGCAGGAGCAAAACAACGTTCAAAATTGCGATTTTTGTGTTATTGAATGGCCCAGATACATGGAATTTAGAATGCTAGTTACTTATTAGATATAAATGATCTGTAAGAACATTTCTTAAAAATTCGAAATTTAAAAGGGGTGAAATCGTGCGAAATAGTTCTAAAAAAACGTTCTAAATGGCGATTTCTACGCAATCTCAGAAAGTACCCAACCTATTTCAAAAGTAATGGTTGGAAATTGATGATGACAGCCCTTGCTCCAACATAAGCTCTATTTCATGTCGGTGCCGCTACCATCCATGTGTTGCAGAAGCAAATAACATTCTAAATTGCGATTTTTGTGTTACTGAAGGGCCTAGAATCCAGAAACTTGGAATGGCAGTTATTTATAAGATACAAATGATCTCTAAGAACATTTCCTTAAAAATCGAAATTTAAAAGGGGTGAAAATGAGCGAAAAGCGTTCTAAAAAACTTTTTAAATTGCGATTCTTACGCAATCTCAGGATGTACGAAGCGATTTAAAAAATAATGGTGTAAAAAGAATGGTGATAGTCTTCGCTCGAACATAGGCTATATTTCAGTACGATGCCACTACACCAAAGAGGGTGAAGAAGCAAAAAACGATCTAAATTGCGTTTTTGTAATACTGCAGGGGCTAGCAACTTGAAACTACGCATGGTACTTACTTATAAGACACAAATGATCTCTAAGAACATTTCCTAAATTAATCGAAATTTAAAAGGGGTGAAAATGGACGAAAAGCGTTCTAAATTGCGATTTCTACGCAATCTCAGAAAGTACCAGCCGATTTTAAAAGTAATGCTTGCAAATTGGTGATGACAGACATTCCTCCAATATAGGATCTATTTCATATCGGCGTCACTACCACCTTGCGGTTGCATTTTAAAAAACTTTCTAAATTGTGATTTTTGTGATACTAAAGGGGCTAGCAACTTGAAATTTGGAATGATAACTACTTATGAGATGTAAATGCTCTCTGAGAAGAGTTCCTTAAAAATTTGAAATTTAAAAGGGGTGAAAATTAACGAAAAACGTTCTAAAAACGTTCTACATAGCGATTTCTAGGCAATCTCAGGAAATATAAACCGATTTCAGAAGTAATGGTTTCATATTGATGATGACCCGCTCTAACCCCGCTCCCCGCTCCAACGTAGCCTATATTTTATGTTATTGTCACTACCTCCTGGGGCCTTTTTTGCTACCACAGGAGCAAAAAAATGTTCTAAATTGCGTTTTTTTGTGTTACTGAGGATGTCTAACATTTTAAATTTGGAATGGTAATTACTTCAAAGGTGCGAATGCTTTCTAAGAATTGTCGAAAGAAAATTCCAAATTTAAAAGGATGAAGTGAGCCAAAAGCGTTCTATAAGCGTTCTAAATTACGATGTCTATGCAATCGTAAGAAATACGAAACCGATATCAAACATAATGGTTGTAAATTGATGGTGACAGAACCGGCTCAAACATAAACTACATTTTATGTCGGTGCCACAGCCCCTAGAGGGTTGCAGGAGCAAAAAACTTTCTAAATTGCGATTTCTGTGGTACTGAAGAGGCTAGAAACTTTAAATATAGCACGGTAGTTACTTATAAAATATAAATGTCCTCCAAGAACTGTCGAAAATAAATTCGAAATTAAAAAGGTGTGAAGCGAAGAGAAGGAGCGAAAAGCATTCTAAAAGAGTCCTAAATTACGATTTCTATGGAATCTCAGGAAATAATAAACCTATTACAGAAGTTATTGGTTGCGAATCAAGAGTGACAGTCCCTGATGCTATACGGGCTATGTTTTATACCGGTGTCAATACCACCTGGTTGGCAGGAACAACAAGAAAGTCTTTAAAAACATCTAAATTCCGTTTTCTATTGAATATTAGGTAATACCAACCGATTTCAAGGTTAATGTTGGCAAATTAATGGCGACAGTCTCTGTTTCAACATTTTTCGAGACAGTCTATTTCACTAACACCAGAGAGGTGGTAGACTATTAGACAAGAAGCTTGGAATTTGACATGATGGTTAATTTTTAGACGTAAATGTGTTAAGATGGTTTCTAAAAAATTCAAAACTTCAGATGAATACTGAAATGAGCGTATGAAATGAGCATAAAAGTCTCAAAATACTTTCTAAATTATCATTTATTTGGAATTAGTTTTAGTTCTACTTATTAATTAAAATCTCATTTCCGTCTATTTCACTTTTATAATGAAGTTTAGTCAAACTGTGGCTTAATTTGTAATTTTTGAATTATTACAAAAAGTGTAAAAGTGAAAAAGTGCAAAATAAAAAATAGTCATGTAAATATCACTTGGCATATTTCAACTATTACGCGAGCAAAGCCGCGGTGTTTGCTAGTATATATCTACCCTATATATATAAAATCCTAATAAAACGAATTTATGAAACGGATATATGAAATGATTGAAAAGTAACGAATTTATGTCTACCGTACATATATAAAATCCTAATGAAACGAATTTATGAAAAGGATATATGAAACGACTGAAATGTAATGAATTTATGAAACGATTCTATGAAAAGACAGATTAAATAGCTGATTATGTTTCGCGGCGATATCTCCTAAAATATGGAATACTTTGCGATGAAATTAACACCAAAAATCGATATTGATCCGCAGATCTCAAAACTGGTATTAGAATTTTTAAATTCGAAATAGTTTTCGAAATATTAATTTTTTTCCAATTTTAAATATTTTTTTCTATAGATGGCAACTCAGATTTTAATCATAAAATATATTTTTTTTTATATTTTAGTAAAGGTTATTATTTTAAATTATTTTGGCTACCAGTTTGGCCTCCCTTAAATGTATGCTAGGAACAATGCTTTTTTTGCATTATATTATCATTTTATTTAATACAAAACTTTCATTTAAAACTGAAAAGT
Source organism: Maratus speciosus (assembly GCA_963932465.1). NCBI lineage: Eukaryota > Metazoa > Arthropoda > Arachnida > Araneae > Salticidae > Maratus > Maratus speciosus. The sequence goes on along the minus strand of OZ010797.1, from coordinate 382,418,145 downwards.
TTAAAATTAATGGTTTTCATTTCTTTCTTTTTTTTAAACGAAACGAAACGAAAAATATTAGGCGCAGATGTCATATATGCACCGGGATAACTAAATGGCGTTATTTTTCCTGACATGGTAACCCGGCTATTGCTGCTTATTTATTAATAAATGTTTATTTACATTTATTTTCTTTTTATTAAAAAAAAAATGTCATAAATTGTTTTGTTCTATAGTTATTAATTATTTTTTTTATTTATTGTTATTTCATTTTAAAAATACATATGTAACTGGTATTCGAAAACGAAGTTTTCGTCAAATCGTCGTAAAAAAAATAATCAAGCCAAACACGATTAACCCTTTTCGGCGCGGTGTTCTTAAAAAAGGACACCCAATTTTAATTCCAAAACTGACAAACGGCACCAAGAATATTTAAATAAAATTTTCTATTATAATGTACATGAAAATAAGCAATTTCCTATTTTCTAATAAATTCGTTTATAAATTGCGGTGTCACTCCATTATTTCATCAGTTAATAAACAGAATTACTCCGCACCGGTAAGGATTAAATAATGCAAGAAATCCTGACATTTAATTTCAAATTCAAAGTAGTGTTTTGTATCAGTGTAAGTAGTGTAGTGTTCAGTATTTCTTAGTTATCCTGTCGACCAATTTCGCCAAATTATATAAATCAACAAACCACTCACCTAATTATACAAATTAACGTAATTTTTATTTTAAATAACGAAAGAAGAAATAAATTAGTATAACATTAATAAAAACAGGGGTCGTCCGCTTCAGGGATTTTTTCAGGACAAATATCACTATTTGTTTACAGAAAAATAAATCTAAGTTAAACGGGCGAAATTTCGCCTTCTTTAAGAAGAGATTTTTCCATAAGAAAATACTGGTACCGAAGAATTTCCTGGTCATGAAATTTCAGGACAAGTACGACCCCTGATAAAAATAGAAATAAAACGTCGAAATAAAAATCACTTGATGGCGTAAACACGATCAACCATTATTGGCATTTAATGTTATAGTCTGGCGATAGATTTTTGGTCGATGGGATAACCAAGTAGTACCGTTTTAATTTACCACTCGAAAAAAAATGCTAACTGGCGAGTTAAAAAAAGCTATAGGCGAGATTTGCATCCGGCTAACATAAAAGTACCAAGAATTCTTTGCGATCATGGGAACTTTAATGTAGTTTTATTTGAAAAATAACTTTGATTCTTTAATCAAAATGGAAACCTTTCTTATGAAAAGCGAAGGGTTGTAATTGTTTGTGGCAATTACATGACTTGGACTATTATAATATAAGTGAAATGATGGCTATAGAATAGTATTTGGCGACTTATCGCCTGTAGATGGCTAACATTAAAATACCAAAATGGCCGCCTAGAATATAAAAAGCGAAGGGATCTGCCCGGAACTGTTGATAATAGTCACATGACTTAGGCTATTATTATAGAGATTGTTTTCAATTCTAAAAACAGCGCAATAAATAAAATTTCCTAACGATTAAAATTTTATTTACACGTGACTATTAAAAACAGATTTTTTTTTTAAATTACTATTAAATGAGTAAGTGTTAAAAGCAGGAAAATATTGAAAATTATGTCTTGAAAATTGTATTTACACATGAATATTAAAAGAGAAAGGAAACTTTAAAATAATAAATACATTAATATGCGTTTAAAGCAGTAAATTGTAGTAAATTGTATTATGTCAATCGCTTTATAACGCTGCAATGGCTCAATGGATGCAAAGGCTCTGTTTACTTAATTCATTTTATTTTAGCTTCATATGTTTAACTGGTCTTCTTTAATCAAACACGAAAACAACCATTGGATGTCTTAGCAGCAACTGATTCGGCCTTAAATTTACGCAATCAAAGGGAATTGAATGGAACCCCGTTTACAGGGAGATCGCTATAGGTTTTTTCATTATAATACAATCTTCTCTAATTTTTTTAATACCGATCCAATTAGCGAGCTTTCAGATTCTGGGGTTTCTGATCGGAGGTTGGCCAAGTTGCCTCCTAGTATATATATATCTTGTTCAAATTTTCAATCGTTAATAAAATACTTATTATTCATCCTATCAAGTTGAAATAAAATTTTTTAAACTTGTACTGGATGACAATTGATGTTAATACAGTTTTTTCAAATATTAATTCATTAATTAAATTTTAATTAATTAATTTTAGTTTTATATGGGAGACAAAATGGCGGCCATTGGTTATTGAACAGCATCTAATGCATCTACATATCTAAAAGGGGGTTACCATAGGGGGACCCTGTTCTGTCGCCAAAACCACCATGCTTATCGCCAACTTGGCGTTATATCACCAAATTTGGCGACAAAAATGAGTCGTCAAAAGTGACGCCGACTTGGCGATATCTCTAATATTTCGCCCAAATTCCCTTAGACTTCCATTGTAAACCTACTTGCTTATAGAAAATCAACAAATTCAGATATTTTAATGCAACAAAAACTAATATTAGTTTAAGGGATTATATTAAATTTTTCTTTGATGACCTAAGTAGGAATTGACTTTAAAAACAAAATTTTTATATTACTTGTTTTTAGGGGTAAGTTACGACCACTGGCTTACAGAATATGCACCCATTGTATTTGTGCAATTTATTCCAATTTCTTTCTTATCTTTATAAAATGACGGATGAATTTGATGCCTCATACATTTATCCTATTGCAAGACATTGATTAAAGAAGAATATCACCAAAAGTTGATATTACAGGGCTCCGCCAACTGAATACCAATAAACAGAAAATTTTATGGTAGGTTTGCGCAAGAATTAACCTTCAAAGGTGATTCCGGGGCGGTTTGTAAGAAATATCTAAAAAGAAAATTTTTCTAAAATAATATTGTTATTCAGTTGGCGGACCATTTGGGAGCCCTGTATTTAGGCTATAAAAGGCGCTGGTGTTGAATTTTAAACATTCAAAATTTAGAGCTGCCAATATTAAAGTATATTTTCATATTTTATTAATATCTCCTGAAATTATAATCCTAATGTGATAATTTTTTTGTGATGTTATAGTACTGAAAATCCTAAACATAAATACATTGAATTTGTAATTAAAAAGAATTAAGAATTATGAATATTAAAAAAATATATGAGTTGCAGCCTGCATTTTTTTTTATTGATTTAAATTTATTATGTCCTGCTTTATGCGAATTCTCAATTTCAAATTTTCCTTCCAAGTAGTTTTCGAATTATGATTGAAAAACATCAAAACGATTATAAAAGGGGCGGCGTATGATCAGTATTGCCATAATTGGTGGATTTTTTATTTAGAATTATTGAATTCACACCAGAAAATTTTAAATAGTAATTTTGAGTACTTTTCTTTTAGCCAGGCGCCAGCGTTATATATACATATACATATATATGTATGCGTATGTTGTATATGAGCAACGCCCCCCCCCCCCCCTTTCGGCTTTGACGTCACTAGTAGAAGGGATACATATCACGTTCTAATGGCGGGATGTTTCGATTTCGGTATTCTATTCGGCGTGTGTTATTAATGATCATCATTGTTTATATTGTGCTATTACTAGATATATGTAGATCAAGTTACTTACGATGTACAGTTGTGAGTACCATTTTGCCATGGAAATAATATAAAAAACTTCAAAAGTTAAAAAATTTTATTTCGAAATTATGAACGAATCGGTTAGAATAATCCGGAAGCGTTTCGTCCCTACAAAGTTCATCAAAGTAAGTGTCAAATTTATTACCATATGTTACTTGTTTTATTTCTGTTGCATTTTATTATATCCTTGAACTAAACTTTTTTAACAAAACCTCCTTAAAGAATATTAGTAGTAGCTTTTTATGATCATTAAACCAATACTATTTAGCTTTTACAGAAACATTTAGGTACTACTACGTTAAAGATTTTTTCCCATCTAATCTAACGAGTAATTTTAATATACAATTAGTTGTTTTATATAATTAAATCAAGAACACGATTTATGTAAATTTTATTCTTGCTATTAAATTTAACTCAGTAAGTTATCAGTACTAATTATAACATGTAAAGTCGTAGTAATAATTTTATATTGTTGTCCTATAATGTTTATTTTAGATTTAAAATGCATAGTTCTAATTTTTTGTATCACAATGCAAATGAGTTTTTGTCAGTCAAAAGGAATGATTTAAGTTACAAGTTGAACAAAATTAAACTTAATTGTCTTTAATAGAATAGTGTTTAGCATTTTAATGACATTTGGTAGTAACATAAATTCACAGATGATCATTTTTTAATATTTTGGGGAAATCAATTTGCGGTGCATGCTATAGTTTTGAACACAGTTCTCACTATTATTTGATACTCAGTGCTTCAAATGATTGTATGTAAATTTAAAGCTTCGTAATTGTTATAAATTAATGATATGTAGTGAATTAGTAAATGACATCTATTATCTGATGAGCTGTATATTTGGCCATAAAAAATGGCATAAAATTGTGATCAATAAAATCGCACAATTTTTTATAAGAAATAATTTTTTCAAAAATCTTTTACTCATTTTATAAGAGGATCATTAGCTGCTAATCTTACTCCAAAGCTTCGTTAACACGAAATTTTGGCTGAATTAATCATATTTTTTCTTATTGACGTTGTTAAAATAAATAAACAAATTGTTAAAATGTATTTAAAAATTTTACCATTTCAATATATATTTTTTAATTGGATTAATATAAATTATTTATATATTTATTTTATTTATTCTTTCAAACATTCATAAAATTGAACTAGCTGAGAGGCCATCAGTATTTAAAAATAATTTTAAAATTATATATTTAAAAGTGACAATGCAAATCTTTTAATGATATTTATACCGTTGAGTAAATATAGTGTTTTTAAAACATATAAGTAAAAATAAATTGTTTCTGAACATCATTTTGTAATTTTGTTAACAAATAAATCTGATCATGTTGTGCTACAATACAAATTGTATTATTTCATGTTTTAAATAAATTTGAAAAAAAAAAAAAAAAAACTAAATCATCAAGCATTAGTTATAGCAGTAATCATTAAGTTCAAAATGAATTTAGTGGGCTGAACAATGTTTTAGAATGTTTCTTTTGAGTTGTAAAACATTTTTATAACTGGATTTGATATATTACTTTTATATTTTTCATTTTTAAGTATCAGGCTATGAAATTAACATAAATAATTGAGACATGTTATAAATAACATCAAATTTGCCCTAAAATATGTTATTTTAATTTTCTACTAAAATTTAAAACTTTGGTTTGTACACTTTTAGTAATAAAGCTTTGCATATATATTTTGTTGTTCATAATGTTTGTTACTTGAGAATAAAAATTGTATTATAATCTAATTTCTTGTTCGTATTTGAAGGGGAAAAAATATTTTGTTTTGTTTATGTACGTATTTTAAAAATAATCCCTTTAAAATATTCCATTTATTGAATTATACTTTAATCAGACAGAATAAGGAATTCAAGTATGTGTAATTATAATTGAATTAACATTATTTACTAAAGTTAAACATTTCTTTTTAAATCACTTTTCCGTCTTAATAGATCTAATTGCAGGCTATATTTTTCACGGGAAGCATGAAAATTTTTCATTTTAGAAAGGATTTTGGTATAGACAGATTTCATTTTTCGGATTTTATTGTATTTTCTTCTGAAACGATAAATGTATATAACTTAAAATAGCAAACAAATGTTTATATATTTTAATTACTTGTATACATTCTATAAGGAAGTTTGGATTTAAAAAAAAGTAAATATTTTAAAATTAAAATATTTTCGATGGGTTAAAAATAGTGTGTAGCATTAATTAAAACTTTATTTACTTATTTATATTTTTTTCCACGTCTCATATTTTTTACCATTTACATATTTATTTATTTTTTAAACGTATTAAACAATATTATGTTTGTGCTTATTTCCATCTATACTTTCTCCTATAAGGAATTAGTTTTACAAATGATTATTTAAACCAAACTCTTAATTTCAGGCAATACATATGTTTGAAAAGGATTTAAAATTATACTTTAAATTCCTTTCTAAGTTTTTATTTGTATAAATGTATTTAAAAAAAAGGAAATGTTTAATTTAAAATTAGACTATTCAATTATTTTTTTTTTAAATATGCAAAATTTTAGTCATATCTGAAGAGCTACTTAATCGGAATTGGAAAATGAATGACAATTTTATTTCTTTAGATTCGATTTATCCCTGCTATCGTCCCTGCTACTGGTGACGTCAAAATTGCGTGTCTAGGCTTTCTCCATTCTAGGGGGCGTTGATATGAGTCGTTCTCTGAAAACTGGCAGTTTTATGTCCGAGGGGTCTTGAAGACATGATTTTAAAATTGCAAACAGAAAAAGTAATTTAAACTGTCAATAATAATCGGTTATACATATAAACTGTAATTATTTTTTTATTGAAATTGAAATTTGATATATTTAATGTATTTTTTAATGCAAATACCATTCCCTCACTGTGTCCCCATTCACATATGTAGGAAAGAAAATGCTTTCTCTGCCATCGCAGCACGTATATTTTTAATTATTTTTTTCTTAATCCATTAAACACACTTAAATACATATTTAGCCATTTAATTATAGTTAAATTTCATTTAATGAATGAATTAGGGCACTTTTAAATGATGTCCCTAGCATTTGTCGTGATTTCCCCACATAACTATAAATTTGCCATTATTTACTTAGTAGAAAGCAGCACATGTTATATATATGTCTAGGACTGTTTGTACAAGAGTAAAGTGAAGTATCCATCTGGTTATTTGCTCAAAAACGTTCTTGAATTGTTTAGGAATAGCTTTGAAGTACTAGATCAGTGTACCGTAATTTCCGGCGTATAATCCGCTGAACAAACAATCATGTTTGGACCCAGAAACTTTATTAAATGATTGAAGTCAAACATTTACCGCGAACAAATGAGTTCAATTTTATTAAAAAAATTTTCTGGGTCGAAATATGATTGTTTGATCCGCGGATTATACGCCGGAAATTACGGTAAGTATTTTTATTACGCGTCATTCCCTCATCTATTATAAATTTAATAAAAACTGATGAAATGTCTTTTTATGTTGTTATATTATTAGAAATGTGTTTCAAAAGATATTTAGTAACTGAAAATATACCTAAGACTAATCACTTTTGTATAACATGATTTTCAGAAGTATTTCGTCATTCCCTCACAACCATTCCCTCATAATTTTAATATGAGGGAATGATTTAAATTATGAGGGAATGATCTGATTCCATTTATATATGTACTAAACAGTATAATAAGAGAATCTAATGTAATAAAATACACAATAAAAACTCATAATACTTTTAATTACCGTAAGTAAGATAATACATTTTTAATTTTTATTATTTTAAAGGGAGAAGTTAAAAAAAGAAAAAAAAGAAAGAAAGAAAAAGAAAATTGCCCAGTTAAACTGATGGCATTGAGCTCACAGGCTATGCACACTAATTGTATATCACTCTTATTTCAAAGAATAATGCCCCTCGAAAAATAAATGAAGGGATTAGCCCCCGTTTCCTCCCTTTATACTTAACCAAAGAACCCCCAAATATAATCAAGGAAGCTCCTTAAGATAATAAACTGGCATACAAAATTTGAAGCAAATTAGATAATTCTGCATGAAAAAACCATTTCGCTAAATTAAGGGGGTATTAGCTTCCCCATTTCTCCCTTTATGTTAAACCACTGAACCTTCAAATCTAATCAGAAAAGCTCCTTATCAGAATGAACCTAGAAAAAAAAATTAAACTAAATTAGATAATTCTGCATGAAAACCCATTTATTTAAATTAAGGGGAGGAGATACTTGCCCCTCTTTCCCCCTTTTATACTTAACCAATGAACCTCCAAATCAAATGAATTCCATGTCGAAATAAACTGGTATATCAAATTTGAAGCAAATCGAATAATTCTGTATGAAAAACCCATTTATCTAAATTAAGGGGGAGACTAGCTCCCGTCCCTCCTATATACTTAACCAATAAATCTCCAAATCTAATCAAGGCAGCTCCTTAACATAATAAACCGGTATACGAAATTTGGAGCAAATCGAATAACCCTGTGTGAAAAACCCATTAATTTAAATTAGGGGGGGGGGGCTAGCCCCCTTCCTCCCTTTATACTAACTTACTGAACCTTGAAATCTAATCAGGGAAGCTCCTTAACCCCTTGAGGGGCAAGCAATTACGTTTGTGAAATGCTGAATTCCTACCGGAATCTTTGAAAAATTCTATTTCAAAATAAGTAAAAGCAATTTTACGCCTTTTTTCCAGCAAAGTTAGAAAAGTAAAATTTAATAAAATTTTTCTGGTGTAAAACTTCATTAATCGTAGGTGGTATATAATATATACCGATGCCCCTCAAGGGGTTAACATAATAAACTGGTATACCAAATTTGGAGCAAATCGAATAATTCTCCATGAAAAACCTTTTGTCTAAATTAAGGGGGGGGGGTATCCCCCTTTTCCTCCCTTTATGCTTAACTAATGAACCTCCAAATCTAATCAAGGCATCTCCTTAACATAATAAACCGGTATAACAAATTTAGAGCAAATCGAATAATTCTACATGAAAAACGCATTTATCTAAATTAAGGGGGGTGGCCCCCCTTTACCCCTTTTATACTTAAGTAATGAGCTTCCAAATCTAATCAGGGAAGATCCTTAACATAATAAACCGGTATACCAAATTTGGAGCAAATCGAATATTTCTGCATGAAAAACCCATTTATCTAAATTAAGTGGGAGGGGGCTAGCCCCCCTTTCCCCCCTTTATCCTTAACCAATGAACCCCAAAAACTAATCAGGGAAGCGCCTGATCAGAATGAACCTAGAAAAAAAATTGAAGCAAATAGGATATTTCTATCAAGAGTTATCGCGTTACGTACATACAGAACCGGCGGGCACATAAGCTCTCAGGCTTTGATAGCCTGTGAGCTAAAAACTGGACTAATCTAAATAAACATTAACTCTTCTGAATGTTAATGCTTTATCTTTATTTTTCAATTGACATAGAGTAAAAAAAATATTATTTATTGACAGTATGATTTCTAATTATAATTTCTTTTTTTTTCAAACCCTTTCAAGGGTGGTGGTATATTTATGAAACCACTTAACTTTAATTTCCAAGCGCGACAATGGCACCAGACTTTTTATAAACTCTTATCTATTTAACATGTATGTGAAATATGGCATTTTTCTTATTTATAAATTCCGGTGCCAATCATTTATTTGAACATTTTAGCAATGGGTGCAATAGTGCTTTGAAATTAAAATATCAGAAGAACTGTAAGATACAGTTTGGTTCATATTATTTTTTGATAAATATAGCAATAAGGTACTTGTAGGCTAAATTTTGAGATTTTTGAGGCATCTTTATTGGGCCGCATTTTTTTTTTTTTTTTTATGAAACAGCCACTTTTTAGAGAATGACTCATATGTACATGCATGTATATAAATATACATATGTATATTAATTTAATTTTAGTAATTGGAAATAGATGATCATTTGTAATTATATAATGCATACATACATCTATATATACATATATCTACCCTATATCTATATTATAAAGGACAAACATATCTGTGCGTAACGCATACGTCATTTTGCGAATGGCAGCACTTTCGTTTAAAATGAAAATTCGGTTTACAATTTTCGCTATTGCAAATTTTTAAACTTCTAAACAGCGCACATTTTCAATTCTTACACCGTCGTATACGGAAAAAATGTTCTTTTAGATGCAATTTGTTTGAAAGCTGTATCTCAATTTATTTTTGAGATATTAATGTTTTTGCAGTTTTTAATACTTTTTTTGTAATCGTGGCAACTGAAGTTCTCCATTTCTATTGAAAATAAAGGGAAAATTGTAGATTATTCTATCTTTTTGTTGCCATTTTCCAATAAAAACTGAAAAAAAAATTAAATTAAAATACGTACTATGTAGGCCTGGGCCTTAAATCGATTTAACTCTTAAATCGATTTAAAGCTTACGTCGGAAATCCAATTTAACCATTGGTCTTAAATCGATTTAAGCTAAAATCGGAAATCGCGATTTAGCTAATGTCAAATCGCGATTTAGCCAATGTCTTATATCGCGATTTAGCCATTATCTTAAATCGCGATTTAGCCATTGTCTTAAATCACGATTTAGCCATTGGCTTTAAATCGATTTAAAACAAAATACTGATTCTGAGCTAACATCGGAAAACCGATTTATCTACTTTGATGTATCTACCACTTACATGCCAAGCTGGTGTTAAATTGATTTAGGAGGATCCGATTTAAGCAAACATCGCAAGCCTCAATGCTCTCCGATTTAAGACAAACAAGGCAAGCTAGTGTTAAATCGATTTAGGACGATCCGATTTAAGCAAACATCGCAAGCCTCCATGCTTTCCGATTTAAGAAAAAGACGATTTAATGAAAACAAGGCAAGCTGGTGTTAAATCGATTTAGCAGGATCCAATTTAAGAAAAAGGCGATTTAAGAAAACGATGATTTAAGTAAGAATTGATATTTATTTATTTATTTCGTAAACAAGATTCAGAGTTTACGAGATTGGAATGTGTATTTTTCAGATTTTAAGAACTTATATAGTGGAAAGTTGAAAGGAAAAAGTAATGTTTAAATCTTAAAATACAAATTAATCGAATTTCAATTTATATGCTAATGCAATCTTTTGATGATAAATTAAGTTTTCACATATTTGAGTAATATTGCAATATGTATTTTTTATTTTCCAATATTCTGTAATTAATTAAAATGTTTTAAAGTAGAATCCTTCATCGTTTCAAAAGATTGTTTTCCTGAAATTCATTCAGCATTTATATGATTAAAAATAATAATAAAGTTTTATATTTAAAATCCAAACTCATCGACTTGCAGTTTATACTTTTATACATTCTTATGATGAAAAATTCATTTTTTACATGTTTTAGTAATATTTCAACATTTATTTTTTATTTTTTATTATTTTGTAATTAATGAAATTATTTTAAAGGTATAGTCATGCATTGTTTCGTGTATCACTATTTGGCCGTGATCCACATGAAATATTTTTCTTTTACCACTAATATTTTCTTTCCCGAAATTGATTGAGTATTTATGGTTGGAAAAAAAAGAATAAAGTTTCATATTTAAAATCCAAATTCATCGAATTTCAGTTTTTATTTTTATGCATTCTTTTAATGAAACATTCATTTTTCACATGTTTGGGTAATATTTTAATACATATTCTTTATCTTTTATTATTCTGTAATTAATTAAAATATTTTAAAATAGTTATGCATCAGATTTGACATCCGATTTCAATGCCAGTCACATGGATTGAGTATCTTGCTGAAATTGATTCACTATTTATATCCAAATTCATCCATTTTTAGTTTATATTTTTATGCATTATTTTCATGAAAAATTAATTTTCATATGTTTAGGTATTATGGGAATATTTTAGTTTTAATTTATTATTATTTTGTAATTAATTAAAAATACTTTAATAAAGTTCTGTAATGAGTCATGTAACTTTATTTTTACAGCAGAATGAGGGAGGGCTGGAGGAGGCATTCATTAGATTTTTCTGCAGATCTGCGATTTTTTGCTTTTTTTGACATTTTGTTATCATTAAAAAGAGATATATTTTAAGATTATATTTTGTTATTAATCTTAAAGGATGGCAACAACCACGAGAAAAATCAGCAATTTCAGTGATGTGCTCCAAGGGTCACACTTTCAATCCTTCTCCATCCGCTATATAAATGTCAGCATTTATGTTAAACAAATCTTATTTTAATCTAAAAGTTAAAAAGATATAAAATTGCATCTTATTTCTCATATCTCCCCGCCCACTTTTTTTTACTACTTTTCTCATCATGGTAAATGAATAGTTAAATTCATCATTGAAGTCTTTTAATATGCTTCTGTTTTACCTCAGTAACTTTTTAAATCTGTGTCTGTAAAAAAAAAAAAAAAGAAAAAAAAAAGAAAGTGTATGTAGGCTGTTAGCAATGAAGTGCTATTTGAGTGGGCTAGGTGAAGCTCCTTCCCCCCCTTAAGGAATTTAGACTGTGGCATGCATAACAAGTCAGACAAAAAAAAAGAAAAAAAAAACATTTTCTTTTATATTACTTCTTATAGAATGAGTTTATAAAATGTATTACAATAGGTCACTAATTTTTAAAATGGAAAAAAAACTAGTGTTTTGGGACATTCAAAGCTTTTTTATGTGTAAAATATACCTCTTTTCAAAATTATTTGACAAATTAAAAGCCAAGTATACTAAATAATACAGGAGGGGGGGGGGGAGCACATAAAGATCCTATTTTCTTACTAAAAATTAAAAAATAGGCTTCCATATTCTAAAATGTAAAATCGGTATTAAATCGCGATTTAGCACTAAATCGCGATGTTGGATGGATGATAAATCGATTTAAGAAATTTCTACATCGCCCAGTCCTAGTACTATGTCAAGAATATCATTTGTTACCCGGTGAATTTTGGTTTTATTTCGTTTTTATTCATCAATTAAATGATTTTTAGTTTATTGAAACTTAATTTACAAACGATACAACACTTTTCCTTTATAAAAATGTATTTTAAAGGATATTTGTGCGACTTATTTTCTACGCATTTACTTAATTCGTATCAAAAAGCTGGAAGAATGCAATTTTATTAATCGTGTGTAATAACATTTTCCGAATTTTGAAAAAATATTAATAAATGGTTTCGGTTAAAAAATGGAACTATAAAACAAACGAATGAAGGCATATGAATTATTAGACACCCGATTTCTTTTGCTGGGTTTCTTGAATGACAACATTCCTTTTTGTTTGGTTTGTGTATTATTCCTCTAGAATGAAGTCATATGCATAGTTTTCTGCAGGTGTTGTTTAAGACTGGGTCGTAAAAACAGAATGATTTAGCGGATGCAAATGACGTCATTTTATATTTAAAAAGGTGCGTTTCAATTCTTATTAATTATAGAAAACTGAAATATGTTTTGTAGAAGTGCGCCATTTTCCCCCCAGCTGCTTTGAAATTCTTCACAGGTGAAAATGTTTTACTTAACCGAAATCACACACTGATGAAACGCAACGTTTTACATCAATTTAGAGTGTCTTTATAGAAGAGCAGTGACATACAGCGTTCATGCTCAGATCGGATGATTCGCGCCTGGATGAATTCACTTCGCGAGTTAGACAAGTAAACAAAGATATGAGCAAAAATTCCAGGTTTAAAATATTACAGGTTTCCCAAGTTTCTGTCCCCTCTATCCACCCACAGAAAAAGGGTTGTCCTCAAGGTTCCTGCCTGGGGCCAATTCTTTGGCTCCTCAAAGCTAATATAATTCTCTCAGAATTCGAAAAACTTGGTTACTTGCTTTTTGCGTTCGCGGATGACTTCAGCTTTATTTTCTCTGGTTTTCGGCGTCTGGACTTGGAGTTGGAGGCTGCTTTTGCTCTCCCAATTTTCTGTCAGCTGCTGGAATCACTGCATCTGCAACTTTCCACTAATAAATCCCAAGCCCTAACATTTGCAAAACCTTATAAACTTAAAAGGAAACCCGCCATCAGAATAAATGGCACTAGCGTCCATCATGTCTCTAACCTTTAATTGTTAGGATTGTCAATAGATGAGCACTTGAACTGGTTCTCTCATATTAATTACCTTAAACTCAAACTAGTAAAATTTTATCATAGCTCAAAAAGATTAACCACTAAATCTTGGGGTATTAAAAGCCATATGCTAAAAATTTCGTACTCTACTATTGTTGAAAAAATTATCACCTATGGAGCATCTATTTGGGGGTGGGGGGGGGGAATCTTACAAAAGCAGTACTTAATAAATTAGTTTCTATACAAAGGATGTTTCTCTTGCAAATTTCTAGGGGATATAGAACCATTTCCAGTGATGCTCTCAATATCTTGACAGGTATTCCTCCCATTTCCATTACCATTAAATATGAGTTCACTAAAAGTAACATCATCCATTTGGAGAATGAAGCTATCTCACAGCAATATTTTCCACAAATGATGATTCAGCGTAAGACTCTTGGCTGGCAGTTTCATCCGGCAGATGAGACTTCCCACCTATAAGTAAATCCGACTATAAATTCTTACTCTCCCACTCAAAATGTTATGGTCTTCACCGATGGCTCACGCACTGTTACCAGAGTAGCTGCAGCTTTCTGCGCTACGAAAGGGATTGAAGTGACTCATCGTTGGTCTTGCAGGCTGGATAACAATAATTCCATTTTCCAAGCCGAACTCTTTGCCATATTTAAAGCTTTAGACTGGATTTCTCAACAAAACCAAAATTTTTATAATTCCAATTTTTAACGGTATTCTTTCAAGCCTGCAGGCTATCTGTTCGTTTGGCTCAACAAATCCCCAGGTTATTGAGATTAAATCACTTCTCAAAAATCTTCTCTGGAAAACCTATTTCAGTCACGTTTCAGCCCATAAGGGTATCCTGGGAAATGAAACGGCAGATATGTTGGCAAAGGAGGCAACTGCTAGAGAATCAGTTGATTTTTCACTGCCAGTACCGCACTCACACATCGAAAGACATCTTCGCGCTCATTTTATGAAACAATGGCAGGATTACTGGGACTACTCAGATAAGGGTAGATATGCCTATGATCTTGTCCCAGTGGTATCTTTGGATCTTCTGCTGCTCACTCCATCCACTACAGCTTTCCTTACCCGTCGTGGTCCTTTTGGAGCATACCTCTACAAGTTCAAAAGAGCCCTTTCTCCTCTATGTGAGTGCGGTGATGATGCTGTTGCCTCTCATTATTTCTATAATTGTCCTTTAACAGCTCGCTGGCATATCCGCCGTCCTCCTGTTCTTCCAGCTGGTTGGTTAGCAAATATTTTATCGCGCCCGATTTTGCTCTCAAAGCTTAAAAACATCTTCAACTTCTTATGTAACCTCTCACCCTCTGATGGTTTTACTCCATCACTGAGACAGGGACTTGGATTCTCCCTTATTCAGTACCCAATGTCGGGTCGCAGCAACTTGTATAATATTGTCTAACTTTGTATAACACTGCATTATTTAATGTCCTTATGTTTGTTTCACAAATTTTGCTAATGTAACATTTATTTATATCTTATATATACCACTCCGCCCTCTGTCGCGCGTATTGGCGGACTCAGCCTCGGCTGAAATTTGTAATTTTTTTTTTTTTTTTTTTTTTTTTTTTTTTTTTTTTAAGACCTAAATAAAGGGGACCGGGAGGGACAATCTATGTTCTATAGACACACTTCCTAGTCTGAGCAGTCTCTCTCGGGCAGTAAAAGTAAAAGTAACTGTCCAAAATTTTGTTGACTAATAAAATTTTATTGATATTCTTTAAGACATTCTACTATAATTTTATGAAAATAACATAATTTGTTTAATTTAATTTTTCATAATTTTATATAATCTGTATATTTAAAATACAAGGCAGTTTTTTAATCATCTGCCCTGAGCTTTCTGCTGAACTATATTTTACTAATAATTGTTTTAACTGAAAGCTCTTCATTTGTAGATGTACCCGTACTGGCTGTTGTTTTTAGCTCACAGGCTATCAAAGCCTGAGAGCTAATGTGCCCGCCTGTTCTGTATGTATGTATGTACGTATGTATGTACGTAACGCGATAACTCTTGATAGAAACATCCGATTTGCTTCAAAATTTTTTCCTAGGTTCATTGTGATAAGGCGCTTCCCTGATTACTTTTGGGAGTTCATTGGTTAAGGATAAAGGGGGAAAAACGGGGTTAGTCCACCCCTTAATTCAGATAAATGGGTTTTTCATGCAGAATCATTCGATTTGCGCCGAATTTGGTATACCGGTTTATTATGTTAAGGAACTTCCCTGATTAGTTTTGGGGGTTCATTGGTTAAGGATAAAGGGGGAAAAGGGGGTTAGTCCACCCCCTTAATTCAGATAAATGGGTTTTTCATGCAGAATCATTCGATTTGCTCCGAATTTGGTATACCGGTTTATTATGTTAAGGAACTTCCCTGATTAGTTTTGGGGGTTCATTGGTTAAGGATAAAGGGGGAAAAGGGGGGTTAGTCCACTGTACGTATGTATGTATGTATGTATGTATGTATGCATGTACGTAACGCGATAATTCTTGATAGAAACATCCGATTTGCTTCAAAATTTTTTCCTAGGTTCATTGTGATAAGGCGCTTCCCTGATTAGTTTTGGGAGTTCATTGGTTAAGGATAAAGGGGGAAAAACGGGGTTAGTCCAACCCCTTAATTCAGATAAATGGGTTTTTCAGGCAGAATCATTCAATTTGCTCCGAATTTGGTATACCGGTTTATTATGTTAAGGAACTTCCCTGATTAGTTTTGGGGGTTCATTGGTTAAGGATAAAGGGGGAAAAGGGGGTTAGTCCACCCCCTTAATTCAAATAAATGGGTTTTTCATGCAGAATCATTCGATTTGCTCCGAAATTGGTATACCTTTTTATCATGTTAAGGAACTTCCCTGATTAGTTTTAGGGGTTCATTGGTTAAGGATAAAGGGGGAAAAGGGGGGTTAGTCCACTGTACGTATGTATGTATGTATGTACGTAACGCGATAACTCTTGATAGAAACATCCGATTTGCTTCAAAATTTTTTTCTAGGTTCATTGTGATAATACGCTTCCTTGATTAGTTTTGGGAGTTCATTGGTTAAGGATAAAGGGGGAAAACGGGGTTAGTCCAACCCCTTAATTAAGATAAATGGGTTTTTCATGCAAAATCATTCGATTTGCTCCGAATTTGGTATACCGGTTTATTATGTTAAGGAACTTCCCTGATTAGTTTTGGGGGTTCATTGGTTAAGGATAAAGGGGGGTTAGTCCACCCCCTTAATTCAGATAAATGGGTTTTTCATGCAGAATCATTCGATTTGCTCCGAATTTGGTATACCGGTTTATTATGTTAAGGAACTTCCCTGATTAGTTTTGGGGGTTCATTGGTTAAGGATAAAGGGGGAAAAGGGTGGTTAGTCCACTGTACGTATGTATGTATGTATGTATGTATGTATGTATGTACGTAACGCGATAACTCTTAATAGAAACATCCGATTTGCTTCAAAATTTTCTCTAGGTTCATTGTGATAAGGCGCTTCCCTGATTACTTTTGGGAGTTCATTGGTTAAGGATAAAGGGGGAAAAACGGGGTTAGTCCAACCCCTTAATTCAGATAAATGGGTTTTTCATGCAGAATCATTCGATTTGCTCCGAATGTGGTATACCGGTTTATTATGTTAAGGAACTTCCCTTATTAGTTTTCGGGGTTCATTGGTAAGGATAAAGGGGGAAAAGGGGGGTTCGTCCACTGTACGTATGTATGTATGTATTTATGTATCTACGTAACGAGATAACTCTTGATAGAAACATCCGATTTGCTTCAAAATTTTTTTCTAGGTTCATTGTGATAAGGCGCTTCCCTGATTAGTTTTGGGAGTTCATTGGTTAAAGATAAAGGGGGAAAAACGGGGTTAGTCCAACCCCTTAATTCAGATAAATGGGTTTTTCATGCAGAATCATTCGATTTTTTCCGAATTTGGTATACCGGTTTATTATGTTAAGGAACTTCCCTGATTAGTTTTGGGGGTTCATTGGTTAAGGATAAAGGGGGAAAAGGAAGGTTAGTCCACCCCCTTAATTCAGATAAATGGGTTTTTCATGAAGAATCATTCGATTTGCTCCGAATTTGGTATACCGGTTCATTATGTTAAGGAACTTCCCTGATTAGTTTTGGGAGTTCATTGGTTAAGGATAAAGGGGGAAAAACGTGGTTAGTCCAACCCCTTAATTCAGATAAATGGGTTTTTCATGAAGAATCATTCGATTTGCCCCGAATTTGGTATACCGGTTTATTATGTTAAGGAACTTCCCTGATTAGTTTTGGGGGTTCATTGGTCAAGGATAAAGGGGGAAAAGGATGGTTAGTCCACCCCTTTTAATTCAGATAAATGGGTTTTTCATGCAGAATGATTCGATTTACTCCGAATTTGGTATACCGGTTTATTATGTTAAGGAACTTCCCTGATTAGTTTTGGGGGTTCACTGGTTAATGATAAAAGGGGAAAAGGGAGGGTAGCCCGCTTCTCTTAATTTAGATAAATGTGTTTTTCATGCAGAATGATTCGATTTGCTCCGAAGTTGGTATACCTGTTTATTATGTTAAGGAACTTCCGTGATTAGTTTTGGGGGTTCATTGGTTAAGGATAAAGGGGAAGGGGGGCTAGTCCACCCCCCTTAATTTATATAAACGGGTTTTTCATGCAGAATTATTCGCTTTGCTCCAAATTTGGTATACCGGTTTATTATGATAAGGAGCTTCCTTGATTAGATTTGGAGGTTCACTGGTTAAGTATAAAGTGGGAAACGGCGGCTAATTCCCCTTCACGTATTTTTTTTTGAGGGGCACTATTCTTTAAAATAAGAGTATAATATACAATTAGTCTGAATAGCCTGTGAGCTCAATGCCATCAGTGTAGCTGGGCACTTTTCTTTTTTATTAGAAATGTTATCAAAATATTATTTAAACAATTGAAATAAGTATTTTCCTAACTTTCATTAACAATTTTCAGTTCATAAATTATTGAGCCCAAATATCTGTTAAAAATTTAAACAGAGATCAAACACATCTGTTGCATACACACTATAATGCTGAATCTGGCTATCAAAGCCTGAGAGCTAATGTACCCGCCCGTTCTGTATGTATGTACGTATGTATGTATGTATGTATGTATGCACGTAACGCGCTAACTCTTGATAGAAACATTCGATTTGCTTCAAAATTTTTTTCTATGTTCATTGTGATAAGGCGCTTCCCTGATTAGTTTTGGGAGTTCGTTGGTTAAGGATAAAGGGGGAAAAGGGGGGTAAGTCCACCCCCTTAACTCAGATAAATGGGTTCTTCATGCAGAATCATTCGATTTGCTCCGAATTTGGTATACCGGTTTATTATGTTAAGGAACTTCCCTGATTAGTTTTGGGGGTACATTGGTTAAGGATAAAGGGGGAAAAGGGGGGTTGGTCCACCCCCTTAATTCAGATAAATGGGTTTTTCATGCAGAATCATTCGATTTGCTCCGAATTTGGTATACCGGTTTATTATGATAAGGAGCTTCCCTGATTAGATTTGGAGGTTCACTGGTTAAGTATAAAGGGGGAAAAGGGGGCTAATTCCCCTTCACTTATTTTTTTGAGGGGCATTATTCTTTAAAATAAGAGTATAATATACAATTAGTGTGAATAGCCTGTGAGCTCAATGCCATCAGTTTAGCTGGGCACTTTTCTTTTTTATTTTAAATATCCCCATTTTATTATTTTCAGTTTAAAAGTATTTTATGAAATTTCTTCATAAGGCTAGTAATTAGATAGCTTTCATTTTTGCAGGGAAGAGAGAAATAAAAGAGGTTTATTTATATTTATTCCTGCGATTTTCTGATAAAAATTCAAAATTGTTGTATAGGGTTAAGTTGGGCAAAATCCCATTAGGGATATAATATTTTGAACGGAAAATAACGTACTTATTTTAAAAACACGCATATTTCCTCATGAAGTTTTCATATTTGTTTCCTTCTGCATATGTACTGATACTAAGTTTCAGACACAAGGCGAAATGCTTAAGTGAAATGACGTCATATTTAAAAGAAGATTATCATTTTCTTAGATAAAACTAAACATTTTTACAATGCGTAAGTATGCGTACAATGCATTATTACAATGAAAACTAAACATTTTTACAATGTCTAAAAAACATGATTTACGTCAATTTTTACTCCCCGGTACTAAGATTAGAATCTCGAGTTAAGAGTGCGACTGTTCACATGCAAAGATATTTTCGGTTTTGAAATTTTCGCTACTGCAATTTTTTAATCTTATGACCACCTGTATATTTTCAATTTTTAGAATGTTGTATAAGGAAAAAATCTACTTTCAAATGTAATTTGTTTAAAAACTGTATCATAATTGACTGATTTATTATGTTCTTTAAAATAATTTTCAAGCATGATTTTGTGTAATTTATATTATCACGTGCCGGCTTCAATACATAATAATAATAATAAACATTTTGCACATAAAGCAATAGAAATTGTTCAGCAGACAAATAGAGAAAAAAAATCTTTCAAATGGAATTCGTTTGCAAAGTGTATCTCAGTTTATTGATTGTCTATGGATTTAAAAATAATTTTCAAGCATGAAATATATTTAATTTATCTCTATCGCTTGGAGCTCGAAGATTAATCTGCTTGCCATTAAAACAACATAAAGTGTTAATCATTTTCTTACGGCTAATATTCCATAAAAAAAATAACTTACTCTATGAATAAATAAATAAAATAAATAAAATAATATAAATAAACATAAATTTAACACGCATGTAATTGAACTACGCGCTCTGAAATTATCAGAATATAAAAGGATGCCGTAAGTATCAAAATCTTGAGCTAATAACTCTTAGCATACGGCTTACATGGAAATGTCGCTTTTGATAAGTTTCAAAACTTTATTTGATTGTATAATTGATATTTTTCATCTGAAAAATGCTTTTCTATTGTTTGTGGACAATCTAAAGATATATTGCATGTAAAAAAGAAAATATATATATATTAGTTTTCAATTTTAAAATATGGTTTTCATCAATATTCTGTAACCCGGGTGGCCCGGGTACAGTCCCCTAGTATATATAAAATTCTAATGAAACGACTGAATTGAAACGAATTTATGTAACGATTCTATGAAACAACTGATTAAACAACTGATTATGTTTCACGGCGATTTCTCCTGAAACATGGAATACTTTGCGATGAAATTAACATCAAAAATTCGTATTGATCCACAGATCTCAAAACTGGTATTAGAATTTTTAAATTCGAATTAATTTTCGAAATATTATCTTTTTTCTAATTTTAAATACTTTTTTCTAATGATGGCAACTCAAATTTCAATCATAACAGATTTTTTTTTTCAAATTTCAGAAAATGTTATAATTTTAAATTAATTTGGCGACCAGTTTGGCCTCCCTTAAATCTCCTTAGAAAAATGCTTTTTTTTTTGTATTTCGTTATCATTTTATTTAATACAAAACATTCCTTTAAAACTAAAACAATTAAAATTAATGGCTTTCACTTCTTTCTTTTTTTTGAGCGAAACGAAAAGAAAAATATTAGACTCAGATGTCATATACGCACCGGGGTACCTAATTGGCGCCAAAATGGCGTTATTTTGCCTGACATGGTACCTCGGCTATTGTTGCTTATTCATTAATAAATGTTTATTTACATTTATTTTCTTTTTATTTAAAAAAAAAGTTGCAAATTGCTTTGTTCTATAGTTATTAATTTTTTTTAATTTATTGTTATTTAATTTTAAAACAACAGGAAATAATTTAAAATAAATAATGTAACTGGTATTCAAAAACGAGGTTTTCGCCAAATTGTCGTAAAAAATATCACGCCAAACCCGGTGCTTATATGACATCTGTGTTAAATATTAAGCAATGCAAGAAATCATGACATTTAATTTCAAATTCAAAGCAAATGACCAATATCGCCAAATTATATAAATCACCAAACCACTGGCCAAATTATACAAGTTGACGTAATTTTTATTTTAAATAACGAAAGAGCAAATAAATTAGTATAAAAATACAAATACAAATAAAGTGTCGAAATAAAAATCACTTGATGGCGTAAACACATGTAACTTCCTTACAGTCAAGTGAATGTGACATTTACGATAAACCATTATTGGCATTTAATCTTATAATCTGGCGATAGATTTTTGGTCAATGAGATAACCATAGTACCGTTTAGTAAGATAGTACCGTTTTAATTTACCACTCGAAAAATAAAAAAAATGCTAACTTAAGAGTTAAAAAAAATGATACGTTTCCATTATACGGACACCATTGTCGCGAAGCGTAACAGTTGGCGCAAAATAAAAATCCCGTGAATTGAAACATTTGAAAAATAAAAGAAAAAACACTGTCGATAGTAAAGTGGCCTTTTAAAAATATAACATTTGGAAACTACAGACTTTTACGAACTATTTTACTAAATCACAAATATATACTTAAAATAAGTGAACAAATAACTGTTATACAATAAAGTATAGCAAATAATAGCAAATCACAATGTTTAGCATGGTTTACAATAAAAATCCGGTACTACTTAGTTATCCCGTCGACCAATTTCGCCAAATTACATAAATCGCCAAACCACTCGCCAAATTAACAAATTGGCATAATTTTTATTTTAAATAACGAAAGAACAAATAAATTAGTATAACATTAATAAAAATACAAATAAAACGTCGAAATAAAAATCACTTGATGACGTAAACACATGTAACTTGCTTAAAGTCAAGCGAATGTGACATTTACGATCAACCATTATTGGCATTTAATTTTATAGTTTGGTGATAGATTTTTTGTCGACGGGATAACTAAGTAGTACCAAAAATCCTTTTCACGATCAGGGTTGAAATAATTGGTGCATTAGCATACATTTTGGCATGGTGTCCGTATAACGGAAAAGTACCCCCCAAAAAAGGCTATTGGCGAGATTTGAACCCGGCTAACATAAAAGTACCAAGAATTCTTTGCGATCATGGCAAATTTTATGTAGTTTTATTCGAAAAAATAACCTTTCTTATGAAAAGCGAACTGTTGATGATAGTCACATAACTTAGGCTATTATTATAGAAAATGTTTTCAATTCTAAAAACAGCGCAAAGAATAATATTGCCTAACGATTACAAATTTATTTACACATAGCTATTAAAAACAGAAAAAAAAAACTTTAAAATTACTATAAAATGAGTACGTGTTAAAAGCAGGAAAATATTGAGAATTATGTCTTGAAAATTGTATTTACATGTGAATATTAAAAGAGAAAGGAAACTTTAAAATAATAAATACATTAATATGCATTTAACCCTTTCCGGGGCAAGGTACGTCTATTCGTAAAATGTTGAAATCAGTGAATTGCACTGGAATTTACAAACAAATTTCGAAATACGAAAATGCTTTTGTTCACTTACTTAATAAAAGAAAAATTTTCATTCCAATATTCTGGTGCCAACGTGGCATTTAAGAATTAAAATTAAGTGGTCCAAAAATGAACCAGCGCCCTTGAAGGGGTTAAAGCAGTAAATTGCAGTAATTGTAGTAAATTGTATTATATCAATTGCTTTATAACGCTGTTAAAAAATACCGGTCGGCAAAGACTCTGTTTACTTAATTCATTTTATTTTAGCTTCTTTTCAAATGTTAAATTGATCTTCTTTAATCAAACACGAAAACAACTATTGGATGTTTTAACAGCAACTGATTCGGCCTTAAATTTTTGCAATCAAAGGGAATTGAATGGAAACCCGTTTACAGGGAAATCGCTATAGTTTTTAAATCGCTATAGTTTTTTTCATTATAATTCAATCTTCTCCAATCTTTTAAAAACCAATCAAATTAGCGTGATTTTAGATTCTGCGGTGTCTGAACGGGGTTTTGGCTAGCGTAGCTTGCAGGGGGCAGAGCCCCCTAGTATGTATATATAACACTGGCGCCCGGCTAACCGAAAAGTACCTAATTTTCTTATGTTTTATTTATAGAATGTATATTATCGAATAATGAGAAAGTAACCATTAAAAGATACTGTTGAAAATTCGGAATGCCTAAATAAAAAAATCAGTTATAACCGACAACTCTGTCTTTGATATTGAGAAAAGCATAGTATGAAAAAATATATTTTAATCAAGTTATTGAATCATTTGGGCTGACAATAGTGGAGATATATTAAGGGAGAGAAATTTTCATATTGGTAAGAAATAATACATTAAAAGAAGTGACCCAGTCATTCTGTAGGCTTTCAACAATGGAGTACCGAACTTCAATTTGGATACAACCCCTAAATTAAAATAATTAATTTCTCTGAAAGTAATCGTGCGAATTTTATGAAAATTTGTTTATAGGATAATTGAAGGGTGTAGAATTCATTTATGGTGCCAAACTTGGTTATTGCTATTGAATACAAAAAGAAGCTTGTGTTCGTTTTGATATGTAGATGCCCCCTAAGCAAATTTCACATACATCATTTAAAAGCAGACTTTATATCCAATCGTTTGGTACCTGTTACTTTTTTTTTAGAATATTTTGCTGCCGAATTAGTAGGGGGTGTTTATTTATTTTTTTCACGACTGTACATTGCCCGAGTTTTCATGTTATTACGAACCGGTCCGTGTTACAATAATTCTAATTAAATTAACATTAAAAAAAATGAATTTGATGTTTATTTCTTATTTGATACTACTGGAGATTTCATTAACATTAGAACCGCCGTAGCGGTCATTTTGACAGCTACCAAATAAAAATATTTTGATTATCACCAGAAATTTATTTCTAAAATAAGTTTAAAATGTACCTCGGAGAAATAAGTTAAATAAATATGTTAAGTAGTTTCAATTAAAATTTCCGGTGTAAAATATTTTTATAACACTTGTGTAAAATTTCCGGCGGTTCTAGTGTTAAACAAGGATATTAAAAAGGTATTATTTAGGCTTTGAAATGTCTTGGCGCGTACAATGCGTCTCCTGTTTTTTTGTGTTACGTATATATCGTGCGTGGTTTCAAAATTCAGTCGACTTTTTTGAGACCTTTTAGAAATAATGTATTTTTAACCCCTTAACCTACGATTTACGCCTCAACAGCCCACGGTTTGGCAAATCCACAGCTACCACTAAATTTAATAGAGATTTTCGCCTTGTTTAATCATGGAATTTCGGCGATTAAATTAAACTATATTTACTGTGAAATTTTAGTGGTAGGAAGAATTTACTTTTGGCTCGATCATCGTACGTGGGCTGTGCCCGTCATTGTAGGTTAAGGGGTTAATGACAAATGCTATGAATGCATTATATTTGTTTTTTATAGGATTTCGTACGGGTACATTAAAAGGTTTCTCTTTGGTAACTATTGCCGTCTCGGTAACCTGACTATTGTGGATTTCTTTAATAAAAACGTTGAAAAATATCCAGAAAAAGTCTGTTTCGTATGTGAAGATGAAGAATGGACCTACAAGAAAGTACGTTTTACTTGATAATTATTTTTTTTGTGTGTGATATTTATCAAAAGGGCTATTCAGACCTAAATTTGACATACAGTACAGCCCCGATTATCCGCAAAATTGGGTGGCAAGGGCACCGAGGATAACAAAAATCTCGGATAATCCGAAAATGACTTAAAATGCAGTGCAAGCACGAAAAAAAAAAGACAGTTTCAACATAAAAACTATGTTTTAGTGTACAAAAAACATAATAAAACGTTTAAAATACATACATATGCACAGTACAGCAAAAACATTTGCTTTTCGTCTAAATCACTAAAATAAAGAACAGTAAACTAGAAAGAAAGCCATGCATACTATACAAAAAGTGTTGAGTTACACCTTTTTAAAAAATCAGTCAGTGGTTTTTGCTTCTTGCTTTGGACACACCTTTTCTATCTCAAAAATGATGCTATTCTTGATATGCTCCTCTGGAATTTATCGTAACAGTCTTATTTGATTGTTAAATATTTTAATTGCTGTGTTTACGTTTTGTTAATAAAATCAAGAAAATATGATATTTTAAACATGGCAACCGAACCTAGAAATATTTTTCTATTACTTTCGAATTCATGAATTTTTCATTTTATATTTATTAGTAGAGCTTATTGTATTTTCTTTGCTGTTGGCTTGAATTTAAAAAAAAAAAAAGAAAGAAAGAAATAAAGAAAAAAAGAAAAGAAAAATCGCTTCGCGGATAAACCGCACCGCGGATAATCGGGGCTTTACTGTAGTTGGTGAAAGAAGAAAACGTAAATATCCTACTCAAAAGAAATAACAGAAAAATGCACAAGTTACATAAAGATTGTATAATGTAAAGAGGTTTTAATCAAAGATGCTACCTCGAGTAGCTATAGAGGTCTTGCGGTAGCTCCGCAATCTGGTATACGGATTTGGCAAATTCTGACCTAATTCTGCCTATCACTTGCTTGGAACCACGAATAAAGAAGAAATGACATATAAAAATGTGGAAGTTTCTCTGTAAATGGTTTTGCAAGACTTGATTACTGCCGAGTCCAACTTCCGCCAGTTAATTTAAATGGAAATTTCCTCCCGTTTTAAATGCCACAATCATTCAAAATTTCTGTCATATTAACCCTTTGAGTGCCAAGAAGCGCGATCGCGCTTCTCAATACACTAACCGAAAATGCTAGGAACGCGATCGCGCTCCTCAACTGTGTTGCCAGTGAGCTACTTTTTTTAATCAGATTTCTTGATTGGCACCACTTTTTGGACATGGTGAAATTACCTTATTTTCGAATTAAATAATATGTCATTAAATAAGGCTTATTTGACTACTTCCAAAAAGTGGTGCCAATCAAGAAATTTGAATTTAAAAAAATGCAGCCCACTGGCAACATTGCTCCTCAATACACTGACCGAAAATGCCAAGAACGCGATCGCGCTCCTGGCTCATGCGTGAACTAATACGATCTCTATTTTATACTTGTCGATTCTTGTTTATTGTTTTTTTTACTCCGCACGTGTATTTATAAGAAATCTAAAAAATACGATCTCTATTTCATACTAGTCGATTCTTGTTTATTGTCACCTATGTTGAAATTATAATATTTATTGGAATTATAACATTTATTTTTTGTTTTTGAAATACTTTTCGTAAATAAAATGTTCCGAATTGAACTAAGAAATATATATATATATTTAAATTTCTAATTTCCTCTAGCAGCGTGGCACTTGTAGCTAAATCTCTAAAAATCTTGTTGGCACTCAAAGGGTTAAGGCTAAAATATCTATTCGTTTTCCCCGACGGCAGTCAGGCTTCGCGGCTCCAACATAACGTGACCATGGAACTATTAATAAAGAGGAACTGACATGTCGTGAAAATAGTCAAGCTTCAACTGTAACCGCTTTCGGAGGGGTTGATCACAACCGGTGCAAACCTCCACCCGTAAATTTTAATAAAAATTTTCTCGTTATTTAAATGCCTTATTAATGCAGAATTTCAGTTATAATTATGACCAAAACATATATTTATTTTTACTGCTGGAAGTTTACTTCTGCTGTAGTCTGGCCCTGCGTTTCTGTCATATTGTGACAACCTAAACAGCCTCCTGTCAGTGTCAGGGAAAGAGATTATAATATCGGGTGCCATTTCAACCAGTAAAAACGAAAAGAAATGTTTACCATATTTGAAAGAGAAATTTTGCATGGATTAACCACTAAAATAAGACGCAATTTTCTATTCAAAATTTACTGGTGTAAGATCGCTCTGGCGATAATCCGAAACTGCTGATCCGATGTAAAAAAAATCTGCCGCCATCTTGTGACAACTTTCTCAGTTACTTCAATGTCAATGAAATTGATTACCACTGAGGAAAGTTTACACCAGTAAATTTGAGTAGAAAATTTCTCCTTATTTATGCTTGCAGATTACTCCTGCAGAATTTCTGTCATAAATAAACCACAATTTTGTATTCGTTTTTACAGGTGGAAGTTTACCCCACAGTCAATCAGAATCCGATCTGATGTAAACAAAAGAAAGAAGCCACCTTTTGACTTCTTTCTCAGTTACTTCACCCGCAATCGCTATACATTACAGTCGGACCGCTATTTAACGAACCTCCATTTTGCGAACTTTTCTTTATAATCAAGAACATTTTGCAAATTTCTTCGTAAAATAACCTCCAAATAGCGAAGTGCATTCTCTATTTAACGAACTTTTTCTTGTGATCTAAAATTTTCTTTCTCCCTATTTCTCAAAATACTTCTGGACATTTCAAACTTATTCTTTCATTTAGCACATTTTATGATGACCAGTGATCTTGAACTGGTTTTACAAAGCGCCTAACTCACCGAGAGCAGAAGAAATTGATGTATTTCTTTGCATTTAAGGGGGTCCGGGACACATTTTAAAAAAATTTTATTTATTGAGTTGGGGTCTTGTACCTTTTAAACGCGACGGAATTTAACGAAAAACTTCAAAGTTTGAATTAGTCTACCTTCAAATCCTTTTTATGTATAAACATGCAATTTTGGATATTGATTAAACAGATTGCGCTTTGTAATATACTACCAACAGAAATTTATTAACCCTTTACAGAATTTGTGTATTGTTGAAATCAAAATAGCTCTTTTTTTTACCCCATAAGACATTGCGCGCATGATATCTTGAGAAAGTATGCATGGATTGGCATGAAATTCGGTGTAAAGATACTAAACATATACCTGTGTTTAAAATGATCTACTTTTAAGTATTTACAATGGTAATATTTTTAGCCATGACTATTTTTATTCATTAAAAATACAAAATTTTTATTTTTTCTTACGGAAATATTTTTTTTTATATAGTTAATGAAATAATTTTAGCCTAAGAGTAGATCATTTTAAACACACATATATGTTTAGTATCTTTACCAAATTTCATGACAATCCATACATACTTTCTCAAGATATCATGCGCGCAATGACTTATGGCGTAAAAAAAAGAGTTATTTTGATTTCAACAATACACAAATTCTGTAAAGGGTTAATAAATTTCTAATGGTAGCATATTACAAAGCATAATCTGTTTAATCAATATCCAAAATTTCATGTTTATACATAAAAAGTCTTTGAAGATAGACTAATTCAAACTTTGAAGTTTTTCGTTAATTTTTGACGCGTTTAAAAGGTACAAGACCCCTTAAAATTTTGAATTTTTTTGTGATGGTTAAGCATATCATTTGTAAACAAAATCGCATGATAAAACTTCTCATATTTTTTTTTAAAAATTTAAATTTTAAATTTGTTAAAAAAGTGGGATAGTTTAAAATCATTATAACTCAAACTATTATTTATAGAATTTCAATTTTTTTTCATTTAAATAAACAGAAATATATAAATTTTAATTTAGAGCCAGCATTTTAAAAAATATTAATTAAAAAAAATTAAAAATATTTAACGAAAAAATTACAAAAAAAGTGGTGCAACTTAAAAAAAAAATCATATTTTCAAAAGTAAATATTTTTTTCAAATATGCTGGCTCAAAAGTAAAGTAAAATAATGGAAAAAGATATGTTCCGAGTTTCAACCCTGTCTATCTATATTATAAAGGACAAACATATCTGTGCGTATCTATATTATAAAAGACAAACATATCTGTGCGTAACGCATACGTCATTTTGCGAATGGCAACACTTTGAAATTTGAAATAAAATTTCGGTTTTGCAATTTTCTCTACTGCAAATTTTTTAACTTCTAAACATTTAAAATTTTTACACCGTCGTAAGAGGACAAAAATGCTCTTATAAATGCAATTTGTTTGAAATCTGTATCTCTATTTTTGAGATATTAATTTTTTTGTAGTTTTTAATACCATTTTTCTAATCGTGGCAACAAAAGTAGCCCATTTCTATTGAAAGTAAACGGAAATTAGTCAAAAATAGGAGATTACTGTATCTTTTTGTTGCCATTTTCTCATAAAATCTTAAAAAAAAATAAATTTAAATTAAAATACAAGCTGTGTCAAAAATATTGTCTGTTGTTCCGCGATAATGACGTCATATGCATACTTTTCTATAGACGAAGTTTAAGACTGGATTGTAAAAGGGGTTGCTTTAGCGGATGCAAATGACGTCATTTTATAAAAAAGCGTGTATTCTAATTCTTAAAACTGAATTATGTTTTGTAGAAGTGCGTCATTTTCATAGCCCAGCTGCTTTGAAATTCTTAACCGGTGAAAATGCTTCACTTTTGAAAATAATGTAATCGAAATCACACCCTGTAAAACGCAATGTTTTACAAAAATTTAGAGTGTCTTTATAAAAGATAGGTGACATGGAAATAATAGCGATTTATATTACAGAAATTGGTGATTCTCGCGTGGATGGATTTGCTAACAAATAATTCGAGTAAAAAATTTTCATACCTTTATATAATCTATATATACACAAGTGTGTTTTTTAATCATTTGCTCTGATCTTTCTGCTGAACCAATTTTACTAATATATATATATATATATATTAACTGAAAGCTGTTCATTTGTAGATGTGTTCACACTATCTGTTTTTTTTTTAAATATCCCCTCTTTTATATCTTAATTTTAGAAGCATTTTATGAAATTTCTTCGAAATGGTGAAATTTAGATAGCTTTCATTATTGCAGACAAGAGAGAAATAATGAGATATCTTTATCTTTATTCATGCCATTTTCTGATAAAAATTCAAAATTGTTGATAAAAATTGTTGTATAGGGTTTAGTGGCGCGCAAAATTTCATTAGGAGCCATGATATTATATTAGGGGACATACTGCTATATATTGCCATACTGCATTTGAAAACAAGCATTTTTCCTCATAAATTTTCTCTCTATTTTTTTTTCTGTATGCGTACTGATACTAAGTTTCAGACACTAGACGAAATGCTTATTTAAGTGAAAACGAAGTCATATTTAAAAGAAAACGATCATTTTCTTAGATAAAACTACACATTTTAACATATATGCATCTAAAAAACATACATAACGAAAATTTTTACTCTACAGAATTGAGATTAGAATCTCAAGTAAGGAGTGCGTCTGTTCACATAAAAGATGTTTCTGACAATCATGACTTCAAGTTTGGAGTTAAAAGGATTTTAAAATGATCAAACAAAATACATTTTTTTTTTTTATAATGATGAATATGGGTATGAGAAGTGCGTATGAAAATTTTGAAAAAGCGAGTTTTCAAAGTGAGAAAAGTTGCTGTTTTTCATTCCAGAATACCAAGCACCAGAGCCTCATTTGATAACCACATCCTAATAATTGATCTTTATCATATTTTACCGACTACGTATCTATATTATAAAGAACAAACGTATCTGTGCGTAACGCTGACGTCATTTCGCGAATGGCAACACTTCACGATCAAATTTCGGTCTTGAAATTTTCGCTACTGCAATTTTTTAATCTTCTGACCATCGTACATTTTCAATTTCCGTGGCATAGGGAAAAAATTTACTTTCAAATGCAATTTGTGTAAAAACTGTATCTTAATTGACTAATGTATTATGTTTCTTAAAATAATTTTTAAGCATGATTTTTTTTAAAGTTTATCTTATCACGTGCCGGTTTCAATACATAATAATAATAAACATTTTGCACATAAAGCAACAAATATTGTTCAGCATTTGTTTCTGACTATTTTTGCATAATGAAATTAATACTTACTTTATAAACAAATAAAAGATTAATATTAAAAAAACACCAATTTAACGTATTTGTGAAAAACAAATTAACGAAATTAATACTTCTTTTATAAACAAATAAAAGAATAACATTAAAAAAACATAAATCTAACACCTTTGCAATCGTGCAATTTAAATTTTTAGATCACCAAATAGGATTTTTTTTTTCAAAAGGAATTTATTTGTAAAGTTCATCTCAGTTTACTGATTGTCTTTGGTTTTAAAAACAATTTTAAAGCATGAAATATTTTTTAATTTATCTATATCGCGCGGAGCTGCATTACGAAAGATTAATCCGTTTGCCCTTAAAGCAAAATAAAGAGTTCATCATTTTCTTACTGCTAATATCCATTTAGAAAAAAACTTCCCTATGAATGAATACATAAAATAATATAAATAAAACACAAATTTAACAAACATGTATAAGCTCTGAAATTATCAGAATATAAAAGGATGCCGTAAGTAGCAAGATCTTGGTCAAATAACTCTTAGCATGCGGCTAATAAGAAAATATCGCTTTTGATAAATTTCAAAAATTTATTTGATTGTATAATTCGTATTTTTCATATGAAAAAAGCATTTTTCAATGTAAGTGAACAATCTAAAAAATTTATTGCATATAAAAAAACTATTTGTTTTCAATAAAAAAAAGTTTTCACCTATATTCTGTAACCCGGGAAGCCCGGGTACGATCCCCTCGTATCTTTAACGGTTCTCGAGTTATAAGAATTTAAATATGAGAAATGGTGAAAAAGCCTATCATGAAGAAAAACGCAATTTCACAAGAACTTGTTTCTTTGACAAACATAGCTTGAAAGGCAGATTTTGAAAACAAACTAAAACGAAAAAAATTAATATTTCCTGTTCTAACTAAGACAGAAACATGATTTAAACATCCTTTTAAGTAGAAAACGGCAGAAATTTTTTTAATACACTAATAAAAAAAATTGAAAATTTGAAGATTTTTGTGTCCCAGAGTCCCTTAATCCAGGAAGTGAAAATTTCAATATCCCCAGTCACCATCAATGGAGCTGTTCCATGTCTCCGTGTCCTTGAACTAGAGTCTCCCGTTTTCTAGACTGTTCATCAGTCGTGCTGGTAATTTCGGTTCTTGTAGCTCCAAAATGTCAAAGCGAAAGTGCTTGCATCAAAGAAAAAAACTTAACTCTTGATGAGGTGGACGAAGGAGTGAAGAAAAAGGATATTGCTTTAAAATTTGGCATTCCTCCAAACAGCTTATCAACCATAATAAAAATGATGATAAGATATAAAATTATAATTCATTGAATTATTCTTCAAAACACTTAAAAATAAATTGAAAAGTTCCCAGTTAAACTGATGGCATTGAGCTCACAAACTATTCACAATAATTGTATATTATACTCTTATTTCAAAGGACAATGTCCTCGAAAAATAAATTGACGGGGGATTAGCCCCTACCCCTCTGTTTACCATTTTTATACTTAACAAATGAGCCTCCAAATCTCATCAGGGAAGTACCTTATCAGAATAAACCGGTATCCTAAATTTCAAACAAATCGGACAGAAAAACCAATTTATCTAAATTAAGGGGGATTAGCCGCCGTTCTCCCTCTGTACTTAACCAATGAACCCCCCCCCCCTCAAAAAAAAACTAGTAAAAGTACCTTATCAGAATGAATCTATTTTCAATATTTGAGTCAAATCGGATAATTCTGCCGAAAAAAACCCATTTATCTAAATTAATCGGGGATTAGCCCCCCGAGCCCCCTTTATACTTAACCAGTGAATCCCCATAAGTAATCAAGGAACAGCCTTATCAGAATTAACCTATTTACAAATTTTGATGCAAATCGGATAATTCTGCCTGAAAAACGCATTTATCTAAATTAAGGGGAGTATTTGCACACCCCCCCCCTTTTTACTTAACCAATGAACCCCGAAAACTAATCAGGGAAGCGCCTTATCAGAATGAATCTACAAAAAAATTTTGAAGCAAATCGGATATTTCTATCAAGAGTTATAGCGTTACGTACGTACGTGCATACAGAACCTGCTGGCACATTAGTTCTCAGGCTTTGATAGCCTGTGAGCTAACAAGTGTCTATGAAGATGTGAACGAGTTTTGAAGTGGATACACCCAATGCGAGATAAAAGTGTTCCGATCTCTGGGCCTTTCATAATTGAGAGAGCTCTTAAAATTGCAAAGGCATTAGGATACGACAAATTTCGAAAAAGCAATGGGTGGCTTGAAAAATTTAAGTAAAGATACGGAATTGTGTCAAAAGTACTAATATCTGGTGAAAATAAAGATGTCGATGATAATGATAGTGAAAATTTAATAACGGATACACTGAGTAAAACTTTAAAAGACTGATACAGAAAACATCTTTAACCCCTTAACCTACAATGACGGGCATAGCCCGCGTACGATGATCGAGCCAAATGTAAATTCTTCTTACCACTAAAATTTCACAGTACATATAATTTAATTTAATCGTCGAAATTCCATCATTAAACAAGGCGAAAATCTCTATTAAATTTTAGTGGTAGCTATGGATTTGCCAAACCGTGGAGCTGTTGAGACGTAAATCGTAGGTTAAGGGGTTAATGCGGGTGAGACTGCTTTATTTTTTCAATGTTTGCCTCAAAAGACATTTAAAAATGAAAAATGTTTTGAAGGGAAAAAAAAGCAAAGCAAGAATAACCTTCATGTTAGGTGAAAGCATAACTGGATATCTGATATTGAAACCATTAGTTGTCGGAAAAAGCAAAAATCCAACATATTTAAAAGGCGCAAAATCTCTGGAGGTTGATTATGACTGTAACAAAAATCTTGAATGAAGTCAGCAATTTGTGAAAGAGGGGTTCAAAAGTTAGACAAACATATGATTGCGCAGTGTCGCCAAATTGCTCTCGTTTCTTACAATTGTCCCTCTATTCCGAAAAAAATCAACCGAAAACTGAAAAATGTTACAGTTTTCTACTTGCCACCTAAAACTACATCAAAACTGCAGCCAGTGGATTAAGCGGTGATCAGAAGTTTCAAGATACAGTATCGCAAAAGAATAACGCGAAAAGTTATCTCTGTGTTTGAAAACAATCAATCCATGCCAAAGATCAACTCACAGAAAGCATATTAGAAATTTCCAAAGCATACAACTATGATATCACAGATCATACTATTCGCAACAGTTTTATCAAATCTGGATTCTTCGCCGGCAATGAGAATTCGGTAAGTACGGATGACGAAGACGATGTCACTATAGAGCAGTGTTTCCGAACGTGGGGCATTTGTCTTTTTAAGGATAGAATTCAAAATTTGTTACTCAGACATTCACTATCAGTTTCTTTTTACTTTTCCAACCGTTTTAAACTGAAAATAAATGAAATACAAGCAAAATTTAAAAAAAAAAATCAGTTTTTTTTAATGAATTTAAAAATTTATTTAAATGAAAAATTTATAAAGTTAAAATAAAATTAAAGTCAGAATAACAAGTAATACTTTAGGATATTTTGACATAATTATGTATTATTAAAACCTCTATATATTTTCTGGGGGCTATTTTATTTAACAATCTGCGTAACTTTTTCGATTGGTTCTTGAATGAGCTTTCTACTTGTATTCGCTCTGCTATATTTCACACAAAGAATCTTTTACACTTTAAACTACAAAAAGTGAAATCTAACTGTCTTGAACATATTTAACCTGGAAAAAATATGAAATATCTAAATGAGGTACTACCAACTTTATAAAATTTATAAATCTTAAATTAGCATTAGATAAAAGAATTGGTAAAATAGTAAATATCAATGACCCTAGTGCAGGTATCGTACACAGTAAATAAATTTACATGATGACAGATAGATTTTAAAGTTTAAAATCAGATAATACATGGAAGAAAATGATATTGGGAAAGGAAAAACAGAGAAAATTTGTTGGCTACTTAACCCCTTAACCTAGAATGACGGGCATAGCCCGCGTACGATGATCGAGCCAAATGTAAATTTTTCTTACCACTAAAATTTCACAGTAAATGTAATTTAATTTGTCGAAATTCCATGATTAAAAAAGACGAAAATCTCTACTAAATTTTAGTGGTAGCTATGGATTTGTCAAACCGTGTAGCTGTTGAGACTAAATCGTAGGTTAAGGGGTTAAAATTGATAAAGATGATAATCTTGAAATGCTTCTTTTGTATTATGTTATCTATAAGAGAATTTGCCGTCGAAAGCTTTCCTACCAACTCTTAATTAGTTACAAAAATTAATTATAAAATGTGTGGATCTTATTCAATTTAAAGTCAAATGTAAGTTTCTCTTCAAGATATTGTATGTTTCTCTTCAAGATATTTTGTAAAGACAAAAATGCAGAACGAATAACACCTTTTTTTAACATTGAGGGCAGTTAGAATAGTACAACCGAACGCTTTTTTCCACAAAGGCGAAGATTTACATATTCATCACATTTATATAATTATGTTAAAAACACATTTGTGAGAAAAGTTTCATCTCTTTGATAGGTTAAAAAATGTTAAATGAATAGTTATTGTTAAGACTCTGTTCATACGGTGGACGCGTCCACCGTATGAACAGAGTTCCAGTTCACTTTTTAAAGTATAAAAGAAATCATTTACAGAATGAGGGATAGTGATGTTACAATTACTTTGGTACTTTGGTGGGGCGTGGTAAATTAAAGGTTGAGAGCCACTCCCTTAGAGGAACAAAGAGGGAAAAAGAAAAAATTAACGGTGAGGTGCTGATTGACGATTTTTTTCTCTTGATTCTGAAATTGAGACCTCGGAAACACTAACTGAATTGGATATTTTGGACAGTGTGAAAAATAAAAACAATACGGCAATGAATTGCGATGAAGACGCAGATGATGAAGATGTAAATGATCATGATGCAGAAATCAACAAACCTTTGTATGATGAAATGCTAAAATAATTTTAAACGAACCGCCGCGGATTTCAGTTTGAAGAAAATACGCCTAAAGGAGTTTTTGGTGCATTGCAAAGATGCGAGACGTATTATGAGAGAAAACACTTTTTGAAACAAAAAACTCAGGCACAATTAATAGACTTTTTCAGTATTTAAATTTAAGGACGCATCTGGTAATGTATGCTTAAAATTACTCGGTATAATAAATACGATAATGTCATGAAAAATTCCTTAATTTTAATGCAAAATTATTTTCTTAGAACTGAAAATACAGTGGGTGTTTTCTTTTATTCTTGTTTTCCTTGCAGATTTCTTTATGATGGGTAAAATAAACGAACAAATCTATATGCAGTAGAAGCTCTTTTATCCGAAACTCTCGGTTAACCGAAATCCATTTTTGAAGCTTGTTTTTTTTTACTATCACATTCCTTGTGTGCAAAACCCATTTTTGAACCCTTTTTTTATTATTATTATGGCATTTATTAAAGAGAAGAAGAGGACAACGATGTGGGCGAAGAAAACGAACAAATTAGCAATTCTTTTTAACATGCAAAATCTTTTGAATGTTTTGCAAAATGTTTGGCATGGCTGGAGCAGCAGAAAGACTGTGATACTGGTGAACTAATAGTAAAAAAAAAATTTCGTGATAGAGCTGCAAAGCAGAGGCAATCGAAACTGCTATAAACAAAACTGTTTATCGAACCCTTGTGAAATACTCAAAAAGTACTTAATTTGAAAATTAAAATTCAGGTAATTTATTCTTATTTCTATTTTTCTATTGCTTTATTTTTATTAAACACTTGTTACCATAATAAGAATCAGCACATATATTTATTCTTAATCTTAAAATCGAAGCATTCTCGATTATCCGATAATTTCGATTTTCCGAAAGATGGTCTGTCCCAATTACTTCGGATAATCGAGGTTCTACTGTAATTTATAAAAAGAGTGTGATTAATTACCTTTTTTAATAATATTTAGTGTTTATGAATTAAAAATCTATTTGATATAGTTTAAAGTATTTTAAATGGTGAATCTCTATTTAAAGAATTTTCCATATAACGAGCTTTCTTCAGAATTTAGCGACCGCGTTAAATATAGGTCCGGCTGAATACTATATGTTTCCTCCTTTATATTCATAGCTCTCCATTATAAGTTGGATTTCTGTGGTACTGGTCGTGCGCTTTGTTAACCCATTCTGGTGCAGGGTAGTTCTGTTTGTAAAATAAAAACTTTCTTATTTTCACGTACGTTATCAAAGAAAAATTTTAATTAAGTATTTTGCGTGCCAGTAAAATTAAAATTAGGTGGTCACTTCCACCAGTAAATATTAATAAACATTTTCGTGTTGTTTAAATGCCCGTTTAATACTATTTTTCAGTCATGAATCTCTCTATTCTAAAAAAAAGTAACTCCCGCTGTCACCGCCGCCGCCGGTTTTGAATTTTTTGTGACCGGAGGTCTTTCTTCGTTAATATTAAGAAAAATAATGCATACAAAAATATGAAAATTGGTAGTATTATACAGAAATGTTTGATAAACACGCTGATGTAGACAGTTTTCAAATCGAAGAATTATTTTAAGAGATATTTAATGCTAAAGTTGGACAAAATCGTTCCATTAAAAAAGTTTTATAGGAGCAAAAACTGTACATCGGAATTTAATACTTTTTAGATCATTTTATACGTTATAATTTCCCGGTGTGCAGAAAT
Organism: Maratus speciosus; assembly: GCA_963932465.1. Lineage (NCBI taxonomy): Eukaryota > Metazoa > Arthropoda > Arachnida > Araneae > Salticidae > Maratus > Maratus speciosus. The sequence goes on along the minus strand of OZ010797.1, from coordinate 382,380,196 downwards.
AATTTATTTTTTTAATTTGACTCATTTTTCGAGGTTTCATTTCTATTTTAAATTCAAATTTTCAGCATTTCGAGAGATATTTTTTTACTTATTTCAGAAAATTGTACTAATTTAACCTGTTGCCAAACTGTATAAACAACGGAAACAATAATGTTTGCTTCAAATTAAAAATTTATTTACGCGTGACTATTATAAACAAAAAAGAAAAACTTTCAAATTAGAATTAAATAATTACGTATAAAAAGCAGGAACTTATTGAAAATTACTTCATCTATAATTACACGTGAATTTTAACAGAGAAAGGATATTGTAAAGTAATAAATTCATTAACATGCGTTAGAAGTCTTAAATAGGAGACATTACATCACATTTACGTCACATTACACTTATTACGTAAAATGAACAAAAAATAATATTGCAAAATAGTAGTTTAAATTTAAAAATAGCGCGAGACATTTACTTGATATTTTGAGATGAACTTTTCAACTATTTTTTTTTTTTTTTTTGACAGCGCAAATAATATTTCATTTCTAATAAAAGCATTTTCACGTGAATATTAAAAAGGGAAAGAAAAGTTCGGTGAAAATTACGTCAGATTAAAAACGATATATTTAAAATGTTTTATTTAAAAGGACTTTCTTTTCGCTTTGTTAAAAAATACCGGGCGACAAAGACTCTGTTTACTTAATTCATTTTATATTAGATGATTTTGAAATGCCATTGTATCTTTTAACAGCAGCTGATTTTTCCGTAAAATTCCCCAATCAAAGAGAAATGAATAGAAACCCGTTTATAGGGCGATCGCCTTTGTTTTTTTAATTATAATTCAATCTTCCAAAAAAATTCAATTAAAGCCGATCAAATTAGCGTGCTTTTAGAGACTGCAGTGTCTGAACGGGGGGTTGGCGAGCGTAGCTCGTAGGGGGCCGAGCCCCCTAGTAAGGAAAAAAATTCTATTCATTTTTACTGGTGGAATTTTGCTTCGTTCCATGCCATGCGCACTAGGTGCTTGCATTTGAATACCAGTATTTTCTTAAAAGAAATCTTTGTCTTATTTAATCCCAAAATCTTGCAATTTAGTTTGAAAATTTCTTTTACAAATTATTGATTTTCAAAAATAAGTATCCTGATAGTGCATAGCATAGAAATCAGGGCTGTTAAAATGTTAGACGTTGGGATCAGGATTTAACACAGCCTTAACATAGTGTCGTATATGAACCTTTAACATAGGGGTCTTGAAACTTCTTGACGGAAAATCGTTAGCCAGAATAAATTTTAACACTGTACATACTGACACATTTATAAAACTACCATTAAGAAATTCTAAATTTTTTCCAGAAAGTTTAAATAATTATCTCTGAATGCATTTCATGAATAAAATCAAACAAAGTTACTATTAAAAATTTTCTGGTGTAGACTCAAAATTTCTGAATAAAAAGCAGACAGATTTAGCAACACTAATTGCGGCTTGTATCATTACCGTCTCAATACTCAAGGCCTCCGGACTGATTTCGTGAAGAACCAAATGAAGATTAATCCCTTGAAGGGCAAACAATTGCGTTTGTGTAATGCTTAATTCCCACCGGAAATTTAGGAAAAAATTATTTCAAAATAAGGAAAAGCAATTTTACGACTTTTCTCCACTAAAGTCAGAAAACTAAAATTTCCTAAAACTTTTCTGGTGCAAATCCTGATTAATCGTAGGTGGTATATAATATATACCGCCGCCCCTTAACCCCTTGAGGGGCGGCCCCTTTAACAAACCGCGCATTTATCATACATTCGTTTCATATATTAGTATTGTTTTGTGCAGACCTGTAAAATAATTATAAATGCTATATACACCTTCTTCGAGAAAAAGATGCTGCAGGTGACTGTAGCAACATATTACAGTTTCATTACCTTCATTCAGTGTTCTACAAATCCCGCATTTAGCATATTTAATACTTTTGAGCGGGTCTGTATAAATAACTATAAATGCTATATACACCCTTTTCTAGGGAAAGCATTCTGTAGGTGACTGTAACAACATACTAAAATTACATTACCGTAAGCGTTCTACAAATCCCATTTTTAACATATATTCGCATTCTTTTGTGCGGCCCTGTAGAATAAGTATAAATACTATATAAACTTTCTTAGTGAAAAAAGATGCTGTAGGTGACTGTAACAACATATTACTATTTCATTACCGTCAGCTGTCTACAAATCCTACATTTAACATATATTCGTATTCTTTTGGGCGACCTGTATAAATAACTATAAGTGATATATATACCCTCTTCTAGGAAAACATTCTGTAGGTGACAGTAACAATATACTAAAATTAAATTACCGTCAGCATTCTACAAATTCCATATTTAACATACACTCGTATTCTTTGGGCGGACCAGTATAAATAACTATAAATGATATATACACCCTCTTCTAGGAAAAACGTTCTGTATGTGACTGTAACAACATACTAAAATTACATTACCGCCAGCATTCTACAACGCTCGCATTTAACCAATATTCGTTTTATTCGTTTAATCAGTCGTTTCATAAAATCGTTTCATTAAGATTTTATATATACAAGAGGATATACCCAAGTTTCCCGGGTTACAGAATATAGCGAAAATCTTTTATTTAATTGATAACTATAATACATTGTTTATATTTAGCATTTTTTTAGAATACGTACTAACAGTACAAAAAATCATATTTATATGGACAATAATAATTAGTTTAAATAAAGTTTTGAAATTTATTAAAAGCGATAGTTTTGTATTGGCCTCGCGTCAGGAGTTAACAACGCAAGAAATTACCAAAAATCACTATTTAAATTCAGCCTTTTTTTATTTTGATCATTTTAGTTGTTTAAGTGCATAGTTCGATCACATGTCTTAAATTTGTATTTTATTTTTATCTTATTGTTTTATTTATTTATTGACAAATGTTTTAATTTCATTGTGTCATATAAGCTGGAAACAAATGCTGAGCTATTTATATTAATTTAACCCTACACTGCGCAGTGATGCATATATGAATCAATTTAAATGTAACCTTTAATAAAGAAATTCAGTTTTATGCCACCACTATATTGAAATAAAAATATTCGACTTATCTAATCGCAGAAGTCTGTTATTAAACAAGGCGCAGAATTACTCTTTCAAATTTGTGGTGGCTAACCTTAAATATGAGAATAAAAAAACGTAATTTTATAAGCAAAAATCATGCATTAATCATGCAATCATGGGTTAACCATTTCAGGGGCAAGTTACTTCTATTCGCAAAATGCTGAAATGAGTGAATGACACAAGAATTTACAAACAAATTTATTTCAAAATAAGCAAAAACTTTTGTTCACGCACTAAATAAAAGGAAAATTGTCATTCCAATATTCTGGTGGGAATGTGGTATTTAGCAATTAAAATTAAGTGGTCCAAAAAATGAACCACCGCCCTTGAAGGGGTTAAGTACAAACGGATTATCTCACGTAATCGTTTGCACGCGACAGAGATAGATTAAAAAATCATGCCTGAAAATTATTTTAAATACAATAAAAAGTCAGTAAATAGCGATACATTTTTCTAACAAATTGGGGTACAGTTTTCAAACAAACTGTATTTGAAAGTACAGTAGAGCGCCGATTATTAAAACTCCAATTAACCGAACTTCCAATTATCCGAACAGCCTATTTCTCTTTAAAATTATTTTAAACCGAACTTCCAATTATCGAAATACCCTATTTCTCTCATATTTTTCTTTTCGGATTTAGCTTCCGAAATCGAATCCCGGATTATATCGTTGGGAGCAGTAACAAGAAAATAAAAGGCTTGGAAAAAGGTGGTGAAATTGAAGAAAATGAAAACGAATGGTCTGAAAATGACCCAGGTACTTCACATAACGAAGCCTTTGAATGTTTGGAAACAGCTATGAAATGGCTCGAACGTCAGATGAACGCAGATCCTATTAAACTAATGTATTTAAGAAGAATTCGAGGTATCGCAGCATTGAAAGAATCTATTCTTTGAAGCAAGCAACAATCGAAAGCGTTTTTGCTTAAATTATAACCTCTGGAAAGTGATAAAAAGAGTAAAAGAAAATTTTAAATGATAAAAAAGTAAAAAAAAATGAAATAAAAAGACAAAAAAAAATAATTTTTAAACTACCGCTGACAGCACCATTAACTGGTGCTGCCAGTCCTAAACCTGGATAATGTGTGAAGGTTTTAATATACTTAGGAACATCCGTTAAATTGTCTGTCCGTTTATCCGAACTTTTGCTTATCCGAACTAGGGTCGATCCCGACGTGTTCGGATAATCGACGCTCTACTATACATTTACTCCCTTATTCGACGGTGCAAAAATCTTAAATGTGCAATGCTTAGAAGTTTAAAAAAAAAAATTGCAGTAAAAGTCAAATTGAATCGTCTGCTGTTGCCACCGTCAAAATGACGTCAGCGTTACGCACAGACACGTTTACCCTTTATATAGGGTAGATATATATTACAGTGCGCAGCAAAAGTTTACACAGTGATCGATTATGCTTCTGTACTGAGAAGTATGTAATGAATTCTTGTAACTCCACTCTCATATATTACTGGGGACTTATCCATCATTCACAAACAATAAATTTTAATTTATTCTCTTTACATAATATATAATGACAAAGAAACAAATTTAACATTGTGGCAAAAGTGTAGACAATCTGTCTGTTAACAGAAAAATATCCATAAATTAAAATCGAACTGCACCTACATTGTCTGCTATTAATGAAAAAAAATGTGACTTTCCATCGAAGAAACTAAATCCCGCATCACTTGGGGGTCTATTTCGTACTAAACACGCTCAACAGCAGATCAAAGTTCATTTACAGGGGAGTATTGTCAAAACATTGCATAAATCGTATGAGATATGATGCCACAAATGTTTTCGATTGGGTTCGGATCAGAGCTACACGCGGGCCAGTCGTGAACAGTAATATTTTGAGGATTAAACCAATTTTTTGATTTCTATGCAACATGAATAGATGCATTATCTTGCTCAAATACATACTTTGGAAGAGTTTAAAGTTCACCAATTGGCCGAACATTGTTTTGCAATGTATGTAGGTAGTCTTACACTGTTGGCGACCATTGAGAAACTCCAGAGATACTTGAGAATTAAAACAAAGTGAGGCCCAAATTATTAACCCTTTCAAGAGCAAAGGACACCTAATTTTAATACCAAAAGTGACAAACGGCACCAAGAACATTAAATTAAAATTTTCCTTTTATAATGTACTTGAAAATAAGCAATTTCGTATTTTCTAACAAATTCGTTTATCAATTCTGGTGTCAATCCATTATTTCATCAATTTATAAACAGAATTACTCCGCGACGGAAAGGGGTCAATTTGTTGTGAGATTTCAAGGGTGGTTGTTTTATCATTTTCATGTACACTAATTTATATCTTTCTTTAATTCTTTTACAAAAGTATCCGTTGACACAGAAAGCTCTGACTCACTTTTAATGCGATTAGCAATCATCATTTGTCTATGTGCCAGTTTATAAGATACTTCTATAATTTCGTTTTCTGGCCACACGAGGTTTTCCAGATCTATGTTTTGCTTTGAAAGAGTCACCCTTAGACAGTACTTGACAGACAGACTTCTTTGGACGATTCAAAGTAGCTGAAATTTCTGCAACTGTCTTCCCTTTCGATTTCAGCTTCCATGCTATAATTACTTCATCTGACTGAAAATTTCTAGCTCGCGGCATCTTCACTAACTGATACTATCGTGAGGTGCACTTAAACACTTCAAGCATGTGACGTCATAAGTCTGAAATTTGCGTTTTCCCGTAAACAGTTGCCAAAAATCACAAAAGTGTCTAACTTTTGCAGTATGCAAATATCACTTTTTTTCAGTTAAATTAAATAATATCTTACATTAAAACCCTTATTTTTGTCCTAAAACGTTTAATATATATTTAAAAATAAGTACAGCCATTTGTATAACCCAAGTGTTCGTATTTTTTAATTAAAGGTTAAATATCACCAGTGTCTAAACTTTTGATGAGGACTGTATATACAGTGTGTCCACGTATAACCTGATTGACCTTTATTTTCGCAATCGTTTGTCCTAGATGCATACTTGAAATTACAAAAAGGGTTTAAATAAGCTAAAGAATTATTTTTAAAGCGATTTGTGTCAAGAAAAACATTTATTTAAAAATTACGAAATTAAAATTTTTATACGGTCCCCCTGTCCTATAAGTGATATTTAACCCTCCGTCTACCAGACGGGTCCATTGGACCCGACAGGTACATACAAAATATTCATTCAAACCAGAAATTTCTTTAAAATAAACTAAGTATATAAACCAGACAAAAATAAGGTAAATAAATAAGTTAAATAGTTTTAAATAAAAATTCTGGTGTAGAACGTTTTATTAAAACTTGAATAAAATTCCCGGTAGATCTAGGGTTAATAAAAATTTACTGTGACACTAACAAGTAAGACAAAAAAAGTCGCATTTATCTAACATTAAAATTGACCGAGTTATCAAACTTTGAAATGCATGATTTATGCCACTTTTTTGCATCTCAAAACTGATGATTTCAGCCAAACTTTCAGGCGTCGTATATAAAGTACTTAAGCTTATCTCAAGGTATCTGCGCTTTGAAAGAAATCGTATATCTATTATACCATTGAGTTAACTTTTATTAGTTGAGTTTCAGATTAGTTAAAATAATTGTATTTTAACATGTGTTTTATTTTGTAAGGATTTGAGGCTATGATTTCTTTTAACAAAAATTATGTTATTTTCATACGGTTTTATTTAACTTGCAACGATCGTCTTTCCAGTTTAAAATTTGTACTCGAACTTTAACTCACTTTCAAATGTCCTATCGAAGTTAAATTTTACATACAGACTTAAATCCGATGACAATATAATATTATTAGGATTTTCGACGCTTACCATTTTATAAATACTTATATTAGAGGATAACACAAAAAAAATTCGGATAGATTACCGTCAACAAGTTTAAGAAAGAGTTTTAGATTAAATAACATAAACTTGCGATGGTTGTATTTTTTAACTTTTATAATTACGTTTTATGCATTTTTTAACGCTGAATAAAAGAATTACCTTCACTTTTACGCATCATGTCAGAAATTTTCGCGAATCGTAAATTTTAAGGTTAAAAAATAGCGAAAAATCTGATGCTATAAAATAGATGTAAAACTTTTTTATTCAGTTTAATTTTATTTAATTCAATAATTGTCTGAGCGAAGCGAAGGCTAATACTCAGCGAAATATTACTGTCTGGACACTTTACTACTACGATGGATATTAACGCCATGTCCTACTAAAAAAAAAAGCCTAATAAAAACCTTTCGTCAAGCATAACTCAAAAAATATTTGTCGGATTTCGTTTCTGATTGCACCAGAAGGTACCTATGAGGGTCGCCTACTGAATGCACCTACTATGAAAAATAAGTTCCAAACCGTTTAAAAATTATATAGAAAAAACTCTTAAAAAAGCACAATTTATCTGCATACGTCACAGAAATTTGGTGTGCGACACTTTCACCGGTTGATGTTTTCGTAGACAACTGGTTTGAACACATGGAGCAAATAAAAAAAATATATATATACGCACGCAGTAATATTGAATAGATCAGTTTCAACCACGTGATCACAAACCTTGCAACAACCCGTGGCAACCAGTTTTGGTGGGCAAACAAATAATAATACAGTATTCCGTACCACGGTGACCGTTTTTAGCCTGTTGTATAAAATCTGGCATGTTGTATGACATATTGTGGATGATTAAAACAAAAGACATGAGTGTTTATTGATCCGGAGGTTATCTTTCTCTGGATGTCTGTCTGTCTATCATACAGCATACAATTTTCTTGTAAATGATGATATTATTATGCAGTAAAACCTCCATAACGGACACACCCGATTAGTGGACACCTATTTAGCGAGCATTTTTTCGATTACCAACCCTTAAATAACTGTACATTTTTTACTCTCAGTAGCGAACACCTCCAAATAGAGGACAAATTCTGCCCTCCCGAGGTGTTCGCTATTCAGAAGTTTTACTGGTAAAACCTCTATAGCGGACACACCCGATTAGCAGATACCTCTATTTAGCGGACATTTTTTCGATTACCAACACTTAAATAACTGTACATGTTTTACTCTCAGTAGCGGTCACCTCTAAATAGAGGACAAATTCTGCATTCTCGGGGTGTCCGCTATTCAGAGGTTTTACTGTATATAATATTGATAATTATTTTACAGGGCCGCACAAAAGAATAAGAATATATGAAACAAATATAAACTAAATTTGGGATTGGTAGATCGCTGATGGCAATGTAATTTTAGGATGTTGTTACAGTCATCCGCAGCATGTTTTTAGAGTTTCGCCCATCTAACGAAACCCTACCTGTCTCACACCTTTGTCTGTCTGTTTGTCCGTCCGTCACAGAACCCGTTCTCAGAATATATGTCGGAGACTTGAAAATTTGCATACTTATAGCTGAACACCACACATCAAACGGCAAATAATAAAATTTTGAAAAAGTCTAATATTTAACCCTCTGGGCTCTAACTTGTGTATTTTAAGCAATTTTTCTAACTCAGCCTCTAATTTAATTAAGTTGGAGACATGAAATTTTATATACTTATAGCTGAACATCTCACATCAAACGACAAATAATGAAATTTTGAAAAAGGCTTAATATTTAACCCTTTGGGCTCTAACTTGTGTATTTAATGCAATTTTTCAAACTCAGCCCCTAATTAAGTTGGAGACATGAAAGTTTGCATACTTATAGCTGAACACTTGCGATAACACGATAAATCATAAAATTTTGAAAAAGTCATATTTAACCCTCCGGTCTCTAACTTCTGTATTTTAAGCAATTTTTCTAACTCAGCCCCTAATTAAGTTGGAGACATGAAATTTCGCATACTTATAGCTGAAATCCTCACATCAAACGACAAATAATAAAATTTTGAAAAATGTCTGATATGTAACCTTCTGGGCTGTAACATGTATTTTAAGCAATTTTTCTAACTCAGCCCCTAATTAAGTTGGAGACATGACATTTTCCATACTTATAGCTGAACACCTCACATCATACGACAAATAATAAAATTTTGAAAAAGTCTATTATTTAACCCTCTGGGCTCTAAGTTGTGTTTTTAAGCAATTTTTCGAACTCAGCCCCTAATTAAGTTGGAGACATGAAATTTTGCATACTTATAGCTGAACACCTCACATGAAACAGCAAATAATAAAATTTTGAAAAAGTCTAATATTTAACCCTCTGGGCTCTAACTTGTGTATTTAAAGCAATTTTTCTAACTCAGCCCCTAATTATGTTGAAGCATAAAAATTTGCATACTTATAGCTGAACACCTCACATCAAACGACAAATAATAAAATTTTGAAAAAATCTAATATTTAACCTGTAATATTTTGTCTCGCGCAGTTTTTAAATTTAAACTGTTTTGCAATACTATTTTTTGTTCATTTTGCATAATAAGTGTAATGTGACGTAATTTGTTCTATTTCAGATTTCTAACGCATGTTAATGAATTTATTTTACAATATCCTTTCTCTTTTAAAATTCACATGTAAATATAGTTTTTATGGCGTAATTTCCAATAAGTGCCTGCTTTTTATACCTAATTATTTAATTCTAATTTGAAGGGTTTTTTTCTGTTTATAATAGTAACGTGTAAATAATTTTTTTATTTGAAGCAAACATTATTGTTTGCGCTGTTTATACAGTTGGCAACAGTTTAAATTAATACCATTTTCTAAAATATGTAAAAAATATCTGCAAAGTGCTGAATATTTGAATTTAAAATAGAAATAAAACCTCAAAAATTGAGTCAAATGAAAAAAAATTAATGAAATCTGCAGACCGGGTACTTCTATTGAATAAAATGATCTAAAAATGATTAAATTCTCATGTATAGCTTTTGCTATTATAAATTTTTTTTTAATGGAACGATTTTGTCCAGCTTTATCATTAAATATCTCTTAAAATAATTCTTCGATTTGAAAACTGTATGCATTAGTGTGTTGAACAAACATTTCGCTATAATACCACCGATTTTCATATATTTGTATGCAATAGTTTTCTTAATATTAACGAAGAAAGACCTCCGGTCACAAAAAATTCAAAACCGGCGGCGGCGGTGACAGCGTTAGTTACTTTTCATAGAATAGAGAGAGATATAAAAATGAAAACTTGTCTATCTGTTTGCAATTCTATAAAAAATCCACAATTTGGAAGCCAAAATTGTGAAGAGATACGTACGTGTGTATTAAAACATGGCCGAGACAACTAAAGTAATCCGGAATCGAAATAACTTATAGTTAATTTTTAATTAATAAAAAACCCCCAATTTAACAGCAATTTCTTATCAAATTTAAACATTTTTCATTATAGCAGTTGCCAACAATTAAAAAACACAATAAAATTATTACTACAACAATTAATTTTCTACTGCAAGATTTCCAAGTGAAAAATGAAAATGAAATAAATAGTTTGCCGAATTTAAAAAAAAAAAGGTGAGTATTACGTCATAACTTTTCTATTGCAAGATATTCACGTGAAATAGGAAAATGAAATAAATGGTTTGACGAATTTAAATGAAAGTGAATATAACTTCATAACTTTTCTATTTCAAGGTTTCCACGTAAAAAAGGGAAATATTACGTCATATTGGAAATATAAAGGGCATGGTGGATATGAGTCATATAAGTCATAATAAGATAACGTCATATGAGTGTGAAAAATGTATTGAAGCATAATAAAAACCCGATTAGGGAAATATTGGCGTATTTTAACATTATTGCTTCAATTATAAATTGAAATAAGTTCATTTATAGCTGTATTCTTTTGCGTCTGTTATATACATTTATACATTTTTATATAGCGTTTTCATATGATTCATTCAACAACATTTCGACTGCTTTTTTTAATGTTTGTTTTGTGTTGTATGTTAAATTTTGAAATTGATTTTTCAGAACAAACATCCTTCAAATTCTATGGGCAACGCACTTTAGCTTGTAACAGATAAATGGCTTTTGTACCTGTACATCTAATGCTAATATTATAAAGCGTTATAATATTATAAAGTACTATATAATATTATTAATGCTTGTACGTTTGTGAGGTGTTATCTCTGAAACTACATAGCCAACATAAAAAAATGTTGGTGGCCATCTCTGCTCCGGAAAAAAGACTATTTTATGTCAGTGCAAGGACCTACATCGCTGCATGAGTAAAAAAGTTCTAAAATTGCGATTTCTGCGATATTGATTGGGTTAGAAACTTTAAATTTGGTGCGGTAGTTACTTTTAAGATGGAAATACTCGTAATGAACGCTCTCTAAAAGGTTCAATTTGACGGATAAACGTAAAAATTTCTAGAAAGGTTCTAAACTATGATTTATTTGGAATACTGAAATTTTTGGGATACTGTTGGGGTTAGAAACTAGAACTTTGGCATGGTAGTAATTAATAAGATGTAAATGCTCGTTGTAGAACGAATTTTAAAAAATAGAAAGACTAAACAAAGCGGAAAAAGATCTAAAGATGATCTAAGTAACGAAGAACATGGAACTGTTAGGAATATAAACATGAAAAGTGACATGGCTGTATTTATCATGACGTAAATTCTCGCAATAGAACATTTTCTAAAAATGTTGCTATAAGAAACAGTGCAGAAACAAAAAACTTTTAAAAATTTTCTATTTCTCTGTTACTGCTGAGCCCAAAATTTTGAAATTTTGCTTGTTAGTTTTAAAATATACAATTGTCTCTATGAATGGTTTCTAAAAAATTTAAAATTTAAAAAGATGAAATTAACGGAAAGCGATCTCAATTACCATTAATTTGGAATTATTAGGTACAGCAACTTTAAATATTTCATAATGCTGCATTTCCTCCGCAAAACATGCGATTTAAATGCAACAAAACTGATAGATACCCACCTAGCATTAAATAAATTGTGTAAATATTGAATAAAGACCTCTATGAAACAATGAGTAGGTTGCCCGAAAGTACTTGTTAAAGTGTTCCTTCTCTAGGCTTTTCTCTCTCTCGCCAAGGCCACTAACAGAGGGAAGTGCCGTTTTAAATGAGATATGAATTTTTTATCCGATTCATTTTTCTAGACATTTTATCATAAGGTTATATTCTCAATTATCATTAGTAGATTTTTTATATATTAACTTATTCTGGTGAAATTTTGTAATCGGGTTCATATTGGCGTATGTTAGCTTGCATGATTTTCTGAATAAACATGTATGGATTTGTAAATTACTTCAAATGACACTTTGACAGCTCAAAAGTTATGCAGACGATATATTCAGATCTTGTGTCATACTTTATGTTGTAATCATTGCCGATTTCTTTTATTTAATACATGCTAAATACAGCTCAACTTGTGCAGAATATGTTTGAAAACAAAACAATACAGCGTATGTAGTGGCCAGCATACACTCATCATTTAAATCCGATCGAGCATATCTAAAACACGCTCTAACGAAGCATTGCATGCCACTTTTGATGTATTCGGTACTTTGATACTATATTAGATTTTGAGAAGAGAATTCCTTAAATGCTATCGACAACCTCATTGCATCCGTGGAAAACAGATATTGTACAATATTAACTATTCCGGGGGAGCACACACCATATAAAGTATAGTCCATTCTTTTTAAACATCATATATTTGTCATTTAAAGTTACTCAAATTGGCGCGGAGCGTCTGATTATACTCTTGACATCATTTTATACAGTTAAAATTCCGATATAAGTAAATTAGTGTTTCATTTTCTATTTTACTTTTAATATATTGCGTACTTTCAATTTTATATCCATGCATGGCTCTCTTGAATGGTTTGATTTCCCATTTTTTTAAACAGTGTATACGAATTTATATATAAGATTTTGTAATTCTACAATTCGTTTATTTTCATCATTTCAATTTTTCGCAGTATATGGACAATTAAAGATAACATCTCATTTTCTTTGCTGCCACATGTTATTATTAAATCTATGTTCTCAGTAATATCGCTCAGACTAATCCCTCTGAGGGAAGTCCTAGTTTATTAAATTTTTTGGCTAATACTGGGTTTTTAGAGCTAAACACCTCAGGGGTTCGATGAGGTTGGGGGGGGGGGAGGAGGATCAATTTTAAGTTTGAAATTTGCGATTTGAGAAAAATCAATTTTATCCGCCATCAGATGTGTCACACCTGTAATGCTGAAAAATGTTCAAGACGAATTTCTGTCACGTGTCCGTCTATGAATTGTAGTCCAGAGAAGACACTTGGAACACATATAGTGAGAAAAGTATGAAAGACGATATTTATCCACATTGTTTATTTCTATTTCGTTTTTATTTGAGTTTATCTGCGAGAAAGCACTACTATGTTATCATTTCAAATTACTTTATTAAATTTGTATGAGTTTATGCACTGTGATTTTGTGTATTATACAAAATATACATTTTTATTTTCAATACCAGTGATTAGACAAATATTATACTGTTTTTTGACTTGAACAAAAACCCTTTTGTCATGATCATATCTAACTCTAAAACCTCCTTGTCTTTCTGATAGGAGATATATTCGCATCTCCATTTGTATACGGTCCCCATACTATGCATGATAACTTTGAACTCAAATTTCTCAGTGAATATTGGTCGCACAGACTTTTTGTGTTTGCAATACTTTTGAACAGACAAAACGTTCCTAAATATAAGTATAGGGATCTGGTATCTGTATAAAAATTTAGATTATGTAATTCTTCACTAAATTGTTTTTCGTTTCAAACTTTTTTTTTTTTTATCTTAACTCTGCACCTAATTTTGACCACTTTTGTAATTGGAAGTATGCATCTCGACCAACGGTTGCGAAAATAAAGGTCGGTCAGGTTGTACGTAGACACCCTGTATATATATTTCTTTCTTGTACCTTACCTTCAAATACAACATAAAGAGTCAGTCTTTTTGAATTGCAAGACCAGTGTTTCCCGAATTTTTTTGACTGCGTCCCACCAAATCATCTGTAAAAGGAGGATCTCCCCGCTACTTCCTTCTGTAATATATGAAGAGCTCAGATGATAAAGGTGGTAAGTGACACAAACATGATTTTGACGAAATGGGCTGAGGAATTGAATTCCAAATATGTAAATATGTAAATATTCCAAATATAAAATATGAAATGCCTCCTTTATCAATTAAAATCTCCGTGAGCACAGTGAGTGATCTGTTAACGAACTCTTTAACCCGTTCGGGACGAGCGGCTTTTACAGAATTTTTAATCTTTTATCAGCGGTTTTTCAAAACAGAAATTTTTGCCTAATTGAATCGGAAAAATGCTTGGATTAAATAAGGCAAAATTTACAATAAAAATTTACTGGTGCGAATAATGACGGATTCTGAGCATCTTACGTGGCACGTATACCGGTCACTTGTCCCCAAGTGATTGACCCGTTCCAAAACAGTGTTCTCTAACCGAATTGTTCATTAACCGACCATACATTTGGTATAGATTTGTATGGGAATTCAATTTTCAGTGTAAATGTATATTAATATGCATATTAATAAAATTTTAGTTCAATCGCGATTTTTATAAAAATACACACTAATACTTGAACATTAATCGGATCTTTAAAAAAAAATGTATTTCATATATAGGAACAGATGTACTGTTGAGTGTTATTGGAAAACTAAACAAATCACAAGGGAAAAAACAGAAGGAAATTTATTATATCTTCGCGATACTTATTTCCTTTATAGTAACTAGGGGATCGTACCGGGGCTTCCCGGGTTAAAGAATATAGGTGAAAACTTTTTTTTAATTGAAAACTAATAATTTTTTTATCTGCAATAATTTTTTTAGATTGCCCACTTACATTAAAAAAGCATTTTTCATATGAAAAATACGAATTATACAATCAAATAAAATTTTGAAATTTATCAAAAGCGATATTTTCTTATTAGCCGCATGCTAAGAGTTATTTGACCAACATTTTGCTACTTATGGCATTCTTTTATATTCTGATGATTTCAGAGCTTATGTATGTCTGTTAAATTTGTGTTTTATTAATATTATTTTATTAGCCCCCTGTACGGTATGCTATCTCTTTCTCCCAGCTTATTTTGTGTCGGCTCCAAAAAACAACGTTACCTTACAGAAGCCAGCCGTAAAACAAAGCAGTACGATTAAATATTCTATAGCAATTTTTTTAACTTCTAAGCATCCCACATTTTCAATTTTTATACCGTCATATTGGAAAAAGGAAGTACTTTTAAATGCAATTTGCTTGAAAACGGCATCTCCATTTATTTTTGATATATTAATATTTTTTAAGTTTTTGGAATCATTTGCTTAATATTGGCAACGGAAGTACTGCATTTCTGCAGAAAGGAAAGGGAAAATAGTTGTAAAATATTAAGTACATATTTTTGTTGCCATTTTTTCATAACAACCGATAGAAAATGTAATTAAAATACGTGATGTTTTGAAAAAATATAAATGAATGATTTCTGATAAAACATGGAGCTATTATAAACTATATTTAATTTTCAGTATCTATATTAATGCTACTAACAAATGAAGGCCTATGAATCATTAGACAGCCGGTTTTTTTTTTTTTTTTTTTTTTTTTTTTTTGTCGAATTTCTTTAATGACCGCATCTTTTTGCTGCACTTGTGTATTATTTCGCGGTAGTGACGTCCTATGCATACTTTATTGTAGATGTTTAAGAGTGGATCGTAAATGTGGAATTCTTAAATGGATGCGAATGGCGTCATTTTACATAAAATAAAAGCGTGTGTTGTAAGACTTAAAATTGAAATATGTTTTGTACTATTTATATATACATTTTGTTTTCATCGGGGGTGACACTAAATTCTGAGAAAGCAGAATTCCTGTTTTCTAGTTTATTTATTCATAAGGAAGTTTTTTTAAATGGATATTAGCCATAAGAAAATGATGAACTCTTTATTTTGTTTTAAGGGCAAACGGTTTAATCATTTGTAATCGAGCTGCGCGCGATATGCATAAATTAAAAAATATTTCATGCTTTGAAATTATTTTTAAAACCATAGACAATCAGTAAACTGAGATTAACTTTGCAAACAAATTACATTTGAAAAAAAAATCCTATTTGGTGATCTAAAAATTTAAATTGTACGATTACAAGTATGTTAGATTTGTGGTTTTTCAATATTATTCTTTTATTTCTTTATAAAGGAAGTATTAATTTCGTTATGCAAAAATAGTCAGAAAGAAATGCTGAAAAATGTTTATTGCTTTGCAAAATGTTTATTATTATTATGTATTGAAACCGGCACGTGATAAGATAAACTTAAATCATGCTTAAAAACTACTTTAGAAAATATAATACATCAGCCAATTAAGTTACAGTTTTTAAACAAATTGCATTTGAAAGTAATTTTTTTCCCTATGCGACGAAAATTGAAAATGTACGATGGTCAGAAGATTAAAAAATTGCAGTAGCGAAAATTTCAAGACCGAAATTTGAAAGTGAAGTGTTATCACTCGCAAAATGACGTCAGCATTACGCACAGATACGTTTGTTCTTTATAATATAGATACATAGAAAATGACGCACTTCTACAAAACATAATTCAGGTTTATGAATTAAAATACACGCATTTTTATAAAATGACGTCATTTGCATGCGCTAAAGCAATCCACTTTTACAATTCAGTCTTAAACTTCGTGTTTAGAAAAGTAAGCATACGACGTCATTATCACAGAATAACAAACTATATTCTTGACATAGTCCATATTTTAATTTCAACTTTTTTTTTCAGGTTTTATGAGAAAATGGCAACAAAAAGATACAGTATCTTCTATTTTCCGTTTACTTTCAATGACTTTCAATAGAAATGAAGTACTTTTGTTGCTACGATAAGAAAAATGGTATTAAAAACTACAAAAAAATTAATATCTCAAAAATAAATTGAGATACAGCTTTCAAACGAATTGCATTTAAAAGAACATTTTTTTCCTTATACGACGGTGTAAATATTTAAAATGTGCGATGTTTAGAAGCTTAAAAATTTGCAGTAGAGAAAATTGCAAAACCAAAATTTTATTTCAAATTTCAAAGTGTTGCCCTTCGCAAAATGACGTATGCGTTACGCACAGATGTGTTTGTCCTTTACAATATAGATATCTTATGCAGAGCCATATCCACTTTCATAACCTCTTCCAAAGTTGGGAAAGTCAGTTTGGCGTCATTTTTGCAATCGTGCCACTTTTAAAATGGGGACATTAGATAGTGCATTTGTTATACAAAAATTAAACTAAAACTAGTCGGATGTACCAATCCCAGAACTTTCTTCTATCTCCCACATGTCAATACTTCAAAATTCGTTACCACTTTGTCAAAATTAAATGGCAATCTATGCTCATCATAAGGATTCTAAAAAGGTGAAATTCCGTGCATTTGTTCTTGATATATGACTATCGCTGAAATCGTGTGAATCCAGCAAAATGTAGCATAGCAGCGTCACTTATAGGGTGATTTACACCAGAACCTAATCATCATCAACTTATGTCAACGTCTAACTGAACATGAAATTTTGGGAAAATTCATGCATTAGTTCTTGAGATAGACCTATTGCGCAAATCATGACAAATGCAGCATAGCTGCTCCACCTGCTGAGCGATTTTCACCAACACATAATCAGCAGCAATATTAATCAAAGTATACTTGAATCTGAAGTTTGATGAAAATTCGGGCATTAGTTCTTGAGATAGAGCTATTAAGGAAATCGTTCTAAATGCAGCACAGCAGAGCCACTATTGGGCGATTTACACCAACACGTAGTCAGCATAATTTCATATCAAGTACTAACTAAATCCGAAGTTTGACGAAAATGTGCGTGTTAGTTCTTGAGCTAGAGCTACTGCGAAAATAGTGTAAATCCTGCAAAATGCAGCATAGCAGAGTCACAGGTCGGACGATTTACACCAAAACATAAAAGCACCAACACATTTATTCCTTTAAGACCCGCTGCATTTGTAAACAAAGCTAGTCATGCCAGTAGAAAGTAAAACATGGACTGCAACCGCTACCAGTTGATAAAAAATGATACTTTACTCTATCTGCAAACCAGAACGATCGTTCGATTCGAGTTTTTATTACATACGGCTTAGAAACAAAAATTTAAACGAATGTCTAACCCGCACGATCGTACGGGTTGGGTCTTAAAGGGGTAAAGGAGTAACTGAATCTGAAGTTTTATAAAAATCCGTGCAGTAGTTCTTGAGATAGAGCTATTGCGGAAATCCTGCAAAATGCAGCATAGCAGCGCCACCTACTGGGCGATTTACACCAAAAACTAATTACACCAATCTATATCAGGGACTACCTGAATATAAATTTTTATTAAATTCCGTGTATTAGTTCTTGAGATAGAGCGCCCACAAAATTTGTGTCACATACAGACTGACAGACAGACAGACTCACAGATAGACATTTTGTAAAAACATGTTTTTTGGAATCACTGACCTCTAAAACGTGTAAATCCGTAAAAAACCGGAAGTCGAAAATTTTCATGAATTCAATACTTTCTTGTAAAGATAGAAGAAAGTAAAAATAATACTTTTAATCGCTTATGGAAATTTTGAATCCCGATTCCTTTTTAAATTATTACTTGAAAACATTAAAAAGGTGCCTCATCTGCAGAGTTCATTACCGCACTAGAGTTTAATTGTATATCTTTTAACACATTGCTGACGGCGCGCGCGAATTCGCATCGATTTGACGTGTATTTGTAACCACCAACGAGGGGTTCTTTTGAATTTTATATGACACATTATTTATATGTAAAAATATATGCTATGTTCATATCTATGCAACATGTTATGCATATATTTTGTCAGTCGGACGCGGTTACGACGCCTACGGTTAATGGGGGATCCCTCTTAATACGTGGATTTTCCCGATACCTTAGACATCACCCATAGCCCTTTAAGACTCGACCTCCTACACAACTGAGTAGGTGATCCTAAGGAAAAAGAAACTAGTATGTTGTGGCCATCACAAAACTTTCTTCTATATAAATATATCAATTAAATCATTTAAATAGTACAAGAAATAACATCGATTTAGTACCAATTCATATGAAAGTATATCTCAATTTGAAGTTTGATGAAAATTCGTGCATTAGTTATTGAGATAGAGCTGTAGCGGAAATTCTGAAAAATGTAGCATAGCAGCGCCACCTGTTGAGCAATTTACACCAAAACATAAACATCACTAATTGATATCAAGGTATACTTGAATCTGAAGTTTGTTGAAAATCCAAGCATTAGTTCTTGAGATAAAGCTATTGCAGAAATCGCAAAAAATTAAGCATAGCAGCGCCACCTGTTGAGCGATTTACACCAAAATGCGGAAAACGTCAGTTCATGTCAAGGACTAACTAAATCTGAAGTTTGATGAAAATTCTAGCATTAGTTCTTGAGGTACAGCTCTTGCGGAAATCGTCAAAAATGCAGCACAGTAGCGCCACCTGCTGGGCGATTTACACCAAAAATTAAACAGCACTAATTTATATCAGGGACTAACTGAATCTGAAGTTTGATGAAAATTCGAGCATTTTTTCTTGAGTTAGAGCTATTACGATAATCATGAATAATGCTGCATAGCAGCGCCACCTGTTAGGCGATTTTCACAAAAAAGGAATCAGCACTAACCTATATTTTGGACTAACTGAATCTGAAGTTTTATGGAAATACGTGCAGTAGTTCTTGAGATATAGCCATTGCAGAAATCGTGAAAAATGCCGCATAGCAGCGCCACCTGTTGGGCGATTTTCAACAAAAACTAATCAGTTCCAGTATGTATCAAGGTCTAACCGAATATGAAGTTTTGTGAAATTCCGTGCATTAGTTCTTGAGATAGAGCGCCCACAAAATTTTTATCACATGCAGACTCACAGAGTGACACAGTGACAGACAGACATTTTCTAAAAACCATCAAATCGTGTTCAGGACATTCTAAAACGTATAAATCTGTCGAAAACCGGAAGTCGAAAATTTTCACGAATCCAATACTTTCTTCTTGTAAAGATGGAAGAAAGTAAAAACGTTTTCCTCTTTATGTACGGTTTAAATTCTAGCCTGCGCTCACAGAATTGCGTGGATTCCATTGAACTGACTAATTAAGAGGAACTGACATATCCTTAAAATAGTGTAGTTTAAACTGTAACCGCCTTTGCAGGGGGTGATTACCGCTGGGGTAAACTTCCACCAGTAAACTGAAATAGAAATTTAACCTTTATTTAAACGCATTATTAATGCGAAAATTCAGTCATAAATAGTCAAAACAGATATTCATTTAAACAGGTGCAAGTTTATTTGGGCGGTAGTTAGGCTCTGCGTTTCAGTCATATTGTGACAACCGAGAAAACCTCTCGTCAGTGTCAGTGAAAAAGATTATAATACCTGGGCAAAATGCTGCCAGTAAAAAGAAATAGATATTTTCCCCCGTAATTATGATAGAAATGTTCCATGAATAACGGGCTTAGATAAGACGAAATTTTCTATGCAAATTTACTGGTGGAAGTTTGCCCCTTTGATATATCAGAAACTGTTGATCCGATTTGAAAAAAAGCCGCCATCTTGTAACAACCTCCTCAGTTATTTCAGTTGCAACTGGCAGATAATACATAGTCCAAGAGCTGTTAAACATTTTAGGGAAGGTATTTGAGGCACCCTGAAAATTTGTGCAACACTTCTTTTGTAATGCTTGAATACAAAATCGAATGTCTGGCTGAAGGATCGTGGCCCAAAACCTGTGCCAGACAAAAAATGGCACTTGACACGTGTCTGGCACAGTTTTTGTGCCGACTAAAGTGTCTGTCATTTTCGAAATATTTTTTTCTAAGCATAAATATTATTGCGCCTCAAATAACCTTTTTTGAGTAGTCAAAAAATGGCACTTGACACGTGTCTGGCACAGTTTTTGGGCCGACTAAAGTGTCTGTCATTTTCAAAATTTTTTTTTCTAAGTATAAATATTATTCTGTTTCAATCTCAGCGTGCCTCAAATACTTTGTTTGGGTAGTGTCAAAAAATGGCACTTGACACGTGTCTGGCACAGGTTTTGGGCCACGATCCTTCAGCCAGACATTCGATTTTGTATTCAGGCATTACAAAAGAAGTGCTGCACAAATTTTCAGGGTGCCTCAAATACCTACTCAAAAATGTTCAACAGCTCTCCTACTACACTATATGTCTCCTCTTCTTTACGCACAACTCCATTGTCGATCCTTCCTTGGAATAACATGATATCGAGTATACTTTTAAATATTTGCTTCATTCAAACACGATCCTGTTAAACAGGGGAAAACCACCAACACTTTTAATTTCTACCAAAAGTCTTCCGGTCTTAAAAGAATAAGGCTAATGCGAAAATATCACGTTTAATACATGAACGGTTATTACGCGATCCCGCGTATTAATGCGATAAATTTTCGGTCCTTTGAGACAAAAATTACGCTTAAGGCGGAAATACACAGATCAAGATGTGAATTTTTGAGCGTTTCTCCAGTTCCTATGTTGCCAATATATCGATTTTTTTATTCACATATAACCACATTTTCCAAATAGCAATATTTAGTTTATTTAATAACGGAGTAATAAGGGCGAACATTACTAATCAGAAATAGTGGTAGATCCCATTCTTTATAGATTTAATTTTTTTGTGTGTGTTAAAAAAATTAGTCTAGCAGGAAAATTATTCTCGTTGTTTTCTATTTGATTAAAACACATTAATCGACACTATAGCCATGTTTGGATATACGCTTATTTTCACTTATTATTCCTGTCGGTCGTATAAATTCAATGAGTTAATGTTTAATACATTTAAATTTTAATCTAAATATACATGTTACAATGTTTGGCTGTAAATATACAAAAAAAAATTCTAGAGTTCATTTAGATGATTAAACGAGTACATAAACCCAGTTTCTACAATAGTATAAAAATCACGTTTAATATGCGATCTCATTTAATACGCGACTTTTGTTTATTTCCTTGAAACGCGTCTTAACCGGGCTCGACTGTATACATGTATATGTTATATATACATTTACTTCGCGATATTCCTTTAAATCATTCTAATTTTCCGGCATATCATTATTTCCCTATTTCTTAATAATATCTATTATTTATTCCTATTTAATTTCCTTTTAGTTTTAAAACGCGCATATTAATAATTATTTTATTAAAAATCTTAATCGAAAGCTTTTAGTCCTTCATAAATTTCATCAGCTATCCAATCTATAATATTCTGAGAGAATCTAGTTTTTATTTTCGAATGTTTTAAAAAGCCATTTTGTTACTCTTATTTCCAAACTTTTCTCCATGAATATAGTTTTTCCGCGCCTTTTCGGCGTTATGCTTTTTACTTCAAAAACACTATTCTACTAGGTACGGGTTTCCTAAGCCACTCCCCTCTCGCTTCATTAGCTTAGCTTCCCATCTCTAGGAGTGCACTTTTCATTGATTGGTTCGTTTCCGTGCTACGTCTGCATTTGTTTTCCTCGGCGAGTTTAACGAAAAGCCGATGCACTAAATTGGGAGCTCAGATTTCTGTTAGTTTCAAGTGCTCAAGAAAATGTTATCTGATGTTTATTAGTCTCGTAGTTTTCTAAATTTACCCTTAAGATCTTATAGCATGACATAGAGACTCATGCCGAAACCTGAAGGCTTTACTGATTTTTCATTACAATATGGGAGTTGTTTAAGTTTTTATGTCTGATGAATAAATGCCTTCTAACGACTAGCTAACCTCGTTTTCTTTTATGAAGGCTAGTTCCATGAGTTTTGTAGTGTAAGTTACACTGGTGATAAATGCAATGCTTGTTGGCCACCGTTATTTTCGAAATGTTTTTTTGGTCTTATTCAATTAATGAGATATCTCCGATAAAATAAATCACATTTTTCCGTTCCAAAATACTGGTAGTCAAAAATTGTAGCATGTAACTTACACTACAAAAGCTCATTGAAATAGCCATGGAGAAATCACCGGATTCTTGTATCCGTTGCTTTGTTACACTTATGCCATGACCGTATGGACTAGTACTACGACTACAAACAACTACAAGTTTTCTCACTGGGAGCTATACTTTAACCCTCCGTCTACCAGACGGGTCCATTGGACCCGACAGGTACATACAAAATATTCATTCAAACCAGAAATTTCTTTAAAATAAACTAAGTATATAAACCAGACAAAAATAAGGTAAATAAATAAGTTAAATAGTTTTAAATAAAAATTCTGGTGTAGAACGTTTTATTAAAACTTGAATAAAATTCCCGGTAGATCTAGGGTTAATGCATCGAAATATTCTTTGCATCGATCGAATAAATTAGCATCCTAAACCACGATGTCACAGCTCCAATGTTCGATCTTATATTAGCTATTATCAACAAACTTCACACAAGTCGGCTGGATTTGTCGACTGCAATAACAAACTTTACACACATATATATGTAAACTACGATTATAACCAGTACTGACTATAATTTCACTTGTAAAACAATTTAGAACACAAAGAATCTGTGATAAATGATGCAACATGTATTAATAAGACCACACGCGTTGTTTTCTGCTAAACTAGCCATCAGCAATATGTTAAAATGAAATTAAAAACTTAATCTTACCCACTCTAGCACATAAATTAAGTCCTCTAATATTAGGTTGAGCAAAAAGTTCTGGGAAATTTTTAATCTAATAGTTACCAAAATTTATATCATGTATAGAAGTACTTGTGGTATATCTATAGGAGTGCAAGAATTTCGGCTCCAAAATGCCTATTGAACAGTATGGTTTACATGTGTTGTTCCGGCATAATTGGAGAAAAGGTCTAACGATACGGAAAGCCGTCGATGAGATTAATGAGGGTGAATGTGCTGGTACGGAGACAAACGTCGTTCTTCCAGCAAATCCGGAATCTGGCAGAATGTCGTGAACTATGATGGTCTCTACTTTGAAGAATAAGTCCTTGTTGCTTTTGTTGTTAATTTGCGCATAACAACGCAAATTTCACAGTTTTCCCAGAATGTTTTGCTTAACCTAGTAAGACAGTTTTTTCAAAGATTCTTGTATGATCTTTTTCATTTCAGGTTGACGAACTCTCAAACAAAATAGCCCATTGCTTCTTACTCGAAGGATTCCGAAGAGGAGATGAAGTAGCTTTGCTGATGGAGAACAGTCCCGATTACGTTTGTATATGGTTAGGTTTGGCAAAAATAGGTGTCACAACCGCTCTGATTACAACAAGCTTAAAAGCTGAGTCCTTGGCTCATTCCATGAATGCAATTCACTTGAAAGGCCTGATTTTCGGTCAGAATTTTACTGAAGGTATGAATGAACAAATAAGTATTTAATTGATTTTTAAATAAGAAGTACGTTTGTATATCACTGATACGATGCAGAATAAGAGAGCGTGAAAAATCGGTGCTTTTTATAAGGCGAACATTTTTTCAAAGTTAAGTACAACCTCATTTTCATCCTTTTCCAAAATGATTTAGGAATCCCTTTCACACTCCTTCTCTACAATTATTCTTTTTTTCAAGAATACAGGAAGGCCCTTGAATAGTCAAGAATACAGTCCTTTTAAGTTTGTTTCTTGCTAGAGATAGTAGTAACTTACAAAAAGTCATTCTTTTAGTCAATCAACTGGGAGTCTGAAATTCAGATGAAGTATTTTTTTCCTATCTTCTGGTAAAGCATTCGATAGTGATACATCTAACAGTTTTCTGTTAGATACACCGAAGGCTAAAAATAAACTAAAATGCCCGCAAATCGATGAATTGATGTTGAAAAATAGCTGCTTAAGAGGGAATCGGGTAAACCAGGGTTGTATCCTTTCCAAATGACCATTCGAAGTAAAAGTCAAACTATTAGCAACATGCTCGTTACCGCTAACGTAAATTCACGTCTTCTTAATATTTATTACTCTATCTGCAGACGTTTCTATTTTATTTTATGTGTTGCATTATTTTCCCAAAACATAAACAATATTTGTATTTATATTATCAGTGTATTATGCATATAAATACATGTATTAGAAAGTACCATAATTATATTTATAAGCTTATGAGAAAGTACCATAAATATATATATCCATCATAATTATATATGTCCAATAATGATATACAGGGTGACTTTTAATGAATCTACAGCTTTTAACTGAAATAAATTTTGAGTCATTGCAGATAGCATTACAAACATTTTTTTATTGAAAAGAACGTGGAAAAGGAATTTAATGGATAACGTTGTCAAAGTGAGAGCATTCAGAGGTGATACAATAGCGCAACTTAGTCTCAAAGTTGTGAGTAACAAAATCGAGGTTTCATTTTTGATGCTTGAAAATGAGTCAGTTATGAAACTTTCGAGTCTAGTAAGATCTGTTGGCTTATTCTTGTAAACCAAATCTTTCATACTACTCCAAAGGTAGAAATCACATGGATTCTTATTGTGTGACTGAAGGGCCAATGCAACGCACCAGGATAACGATTTGGGTATTGATAGACGATAACTCGGATTCCAAACTCACTGTTATGTGGTCAAAAACACTGCCTGTTCTATGCGGAGACGCAGCGTCCTGCATGAATCGATATTCATCGGTGTTCAAACCCAGATTTAGAATTTAGGGGAAAAACGACTGTCTCAGCATTATCTCAAGCCTTTCAAATTTTCTTATCAAATCTCTTACCATTGCTTTAGAACAGGGGTTCCCAAACTTTTAGATCGCCGTAACACTAAATAGAAGTTCATACTTCCGCGTAACACCAAGTTACAAACTCTGTGCTAATAGAGAAAAACCTGTGTAGTCTAAAACGATGTATTTTTCCAGTCTTTTGTGCTCCGTTTGAGCAGATTTTACTGTGTGTAATTGCATGATTACATTATCAAATTTGTACTTAGATTGGGCGCTTTATATTAACATTCAAATAAAAGGTAGTATTATCATTACATATTAATAATATGTACATTATTAAAATATAGTGTTTTGATTGAAAAAAAGCTATTGTACTTAATGGCATATTGGCGTGAATTGATACATATACACTAGTTTGACTCTATTAATCCCGCTGTATTGCTAATGATAAGGGTGGTGCTTGCTTTACCAAACACAGCTTCCTCATTTCTGATTCAGTCTTAGTTTCAGACGTAAATCAGATTCGATGTTTATGTTTATTCCTGTGTTTGTTTTTCATATAAAGATGTGAAGAAAAAACATTTAAAACAGATATATGTTGCGCTAAAAACAAGCAGTAATTTTAGAGCTTGTACGGATATCGGAGGATATTTTTCTTTTTTTCACCAACCAAAATTCTATTCAGATGTAAATTTCCAACTGGGCGAAAAATGTCCGGACCAGGATTCGAACAAGGAATCTCCTGGCTGAAGCCGCCAGTGCTCTGCCATTTGAGCTATCCCGGACGAATCTGATAGAACTTTTTCACTCAGCTAACCTTGATGATTATAGCATCTGGTCTGAAACCTGGTTCAGCTCAACAAAATAAATCTCAGGTAATGGAACTCCAGAAATCGCTGGATACGAAATTACACTAGATTAATTTTAACACAATTATTCTAATTGGTAAACAAATCATATCAGATGTAAATTTCCAAACTGGGCGAAAAATGTCCGGACCAGGATTCGAACCAGGGATCTCCTGGCTGAAGCCGCCAGTGCTCTGCCATCTGAGCTATCCCGGACGAATCTGGTGGAACTTTTTCACCCAGCTAACCTTGATGATTATAGCATCTGGTCTGAAACCTGGTTCAGCTCAACAGAATAAATCTCTGGTAATGGAACTCCAGAAATCGCTGGATACGAAATTACATTAGATTAACACAATTATTCTAATTGGTAAACAAATCATATCAGATGTAAATTTCCAACTGGGCGAAAAAGCTCAGATGCAGAGCACTGGCGGCTTCAGCCAGGAGATCCCTGGTTCGAATCCTGGTACGGACATTTTTCGCCCAGTTGGAAATTTACATCTGATATGATTTGTTTACCAATTAGAATGATTGTGTTAAAGTTAATCTAGTGCAAAATTCTATTACTTTAAACCTTTTGAATGCGAATTCCAGCAATCCATCATTATTGTTGTATTTTTTTTTATTTTATTTCACGTGCTAGTATCGGACTTTCGCGTACCAGTAAACAGAGCTTCACGTACCAGTATTGGTAACGCGTACCATAGTTTGAGAACTCCTGCTCTAGAAAGTTTAGGTCTGTTTCTGAATGTTGAAAATCATTTCCGTAGAAATGGTGTTGCATTTTAACCACATAAATACCAATGTTTAACAATAAAAATACGATCTTCAGTTGCATAGGACGCTTTGGAAGAGATTTTAAAAATTGCGTGGAACTGGCCCTAAACAAATTCCTTTTATGTCCTCTCTCACTGCACGCATTCGTGCCGTCATCTAGTGAGCCTTTGACAAGTTATTTCAGTTTAAAGTTGTAGGCTAATTAAAAGTCACCCTGTATATCCAGATACAGAAAATCAGTTTGTTAAATACTCCAACATGTAGGGCACAGCTCATATTGTAGCTATTGTTATATAGATGAAAAAAGATAAAGAAACTTTATTTAAAGTTTGGAATTCATGCTCATTTCATTTGCATAAATAACCTGATTATCTTGATGCAAAAGTTCTGCAAAATCTCATAAAATATGTATTTTATGAGTATTATAAGATTACAAAACTTTCAAAATTCAATTGAATTGCAAATTTAATAAAATATGTTTAATTGTAGAGAATATTTTATACACAAATTAAACTTTTTCTTAGTGCCATGTTTACAACCCTGTAATTGGAAGAACTGCAAAATATGGGTAACACATACAAATTACATAAAGATTTTGGTATATTTTTTATAGCCTGTAATTTTTAAAAGATTGACAAAAATATAATCGCCCTGTTAGAAAACCACTTGTCAGTGGCGAGTAGAATGGTGTAATTACCCACATTACAAAATTTTCATAATCCATTTTCTGTTTCACTTACTTGGTTGGAGAGTTTTTCGTGATTCATGAGGCAATAATGGTTATAACAATGGTAAAAACAATAGTCAATCACTAAAGTGTTAGTGAGTCAGTGGATCTCGGTATTATTATAACAGATTTTATTTAAAACTAACTAAATTGCCCGGAGTTGCCCGGGTACGTCAAAAAACAGCACGAATTGTGAAAAAAACTCTAAAATCACAATAAGATATCGCGAAAATTTTTTTAATCGCTGCACAATTTTCGAAAAGAGAAAAAATATATATATTGTGTTCGAAGATTGAAAGTTGATTCCTTTCACTAATGTGGAAAAATGGTAAGAAATCGCTAAAATACACTAAAAATCACATACAAAATTTCCGAAAAATTCGAAAATTGCTATACGAAATCGAATAAACTTTATTCAAATGAGGGCAGAAATTACTTTAGTATTATAGGTCAAAAATGGAATGTCAAAAATTGCAGCAGATCGCGAAAAAACGTAAAAATCGAATTAAAAATCACAAAAAGTTCAAAAATCACGAAAGTCAAAATTTACTATAATTGGAGAAAAGTTTCAAATCTAATTCCTTTGACCTACGGGCTGTCATAAAATTTATGTTTGGGAAAGCATGCTAAGCATTGTATCATGTTACTTTTATTCCTAATTTAATTTTCTTGGATTCCCTTAAATACAATTAATATAATCCCCTAAGTTAATATTAGTTTTTGTTGCATTAAAATATCTCAATTTGTTGATTTTCTGTAAGCAAGTAATCCCTATTGATTTACAATGGAAGTCTATGGGAATTTGGCAAAATATTAAAAATATCGGCAAGTTAGCGACTAATTTTGGTCGCCAAATTTACCGATATATTGCCATGTTGGCGACATAACTGCCCGCCCCTACGATAACCCCCTTATATGTATGGAGATGCATTAAATGCTGTTCAATAATCGCATAAAAAATTCGCCAAAAATTCAAAAATCGCTGCACGAGTTCCGAATAAGCTTTTTCAAAAGAGAACGAAATTTACTCTTTTGGGTTAAAAGAAAAAATCTTATTATTTTCACTAATGTGGAAAAATCGACCCGAAACTTAAAAAAGCGCTAAAAATCGCATAAAAAATTAAACAAAAAAATCTAATCAAAAAATCGGAAATCGAGCTTCGAGGTGCAAAACTTTATATATAGATACACCTTTTCCCCAAATTTTGTAGTTCTACGTGCAGTTGTCTCTTCAGAATACCGTCGACACACTCACACACAAACTTCTTTCCTTATTATTATAGGTAGTCATAAACGCTGAAATATCTGGTGGTTATAAAAAAAAGTATCTATATTTGGCGCTCTCTGTACCTTGAAGGAATTATCCAACTGAAACCAAAATTCATATTCCGACTATCTAAGAAAGGGATAAAATAACAAAACAACAACATTTTTTATCATATTTATATTTGCAATTAGAATGCGTCACGGAACTTGTTGTTCCAATTGTTAATTTAATCACCATCACAAAAGAAAATTTATGAAGATAGCTTTCCGTTACGTAAGAAACCTGTCCGACATGCCTCTCTGTTTACTAGATAGCGCGAGAAAAAAATTGTAGAAAAATTCGATAGTTTAAAGTAAGATGTGGAAATTGGGGAAAACCATTCCTTCGTATAACATACGAAACTGCAATTGCAATCTCCACCTCCTGACTACTAGGCCTGAGCGATGGTGGCTGTGTAGGCGAAGTTTTTTAAGCGCCGGCATTTTGACACCAGTATTTTGCAAAAGTTTTCTTTGAGTTATTTAATCTCCGAAAAATGAAACAGTTAAAACAATTATTGGTATCAGGGCTCGAAAAATCACATGCCCGACTTCAGTGTTGCTACTTTTTTTTAATTTGATTGGTACCGCTTTTTTGGAATGGTAAAATTCGCCTTATTAATCTGCCCTTAAATAAAACGAATTTTATCATTCTAAAAAAGTGGTGCCAATCAAATTAATAAAAAGTTGCAACACTGATGTCGGGCATGTGATTTTTCGAGCCCTGATTTGTATTAAAATTGACCCCTTGAAGGGTGGTGTGATAAAATATATCCCACCTAATTTTAATTGCAAAATGCCACATTGACACCAGAATTCAGGACTGTAAAGTTTCATTTTATTAAATACGTGAAAAAAAAAAAGATTTAACGTATTTTGAAATAAATTTGTTTTGAAATTCTGCTGAGATTCAATCATTTTAGCATTTTACGAATAAAAGTTCTTTGCCGCTGAAAGGGTTAAAGGGACCGTATGCACGCTGAATAAAATCCGCCTACGATAGTCGCCATTTTTGTGTCAGTGCTCAGGCCTGGTATTTAGGGGGCGGTGCTGCAATTGTCAAATCATCAGTAATGTCAAACATTGATCTCAGTGCACATGGAGTCGCAACCCGATTAATGCAGGGGCAAACTTCCACCGGTATTTTACGACTGTATTATCCGCCTAATTTAAAACAAAAAATTCTGCGTTTAAATAAAGCGAAATTTTCAATAAAAATTACTGGTGGACGTTTGTCACTTTAGTAATCTAAACCTGCATGAAGTTGTTCGAAACCTGGATATTTTATATGCAATTGCTAATTTAATTATTATTGTAAAAGCAAATTCAAGAAGATAGCTTTCATTTACGGAAGAAACCTGGTCGACATGACTCTCAGTTTACTATATAGGCCTTTACTTTTAAAACTTTTCTCCCATAAACACTCAAATGTAGCAGCTGTATTACTTGAATTTGGACTTGCAAAATGATGCCTAAAACAAATGATTTTTTGAGTCGCACTGTGTATTGAGAAAAAATTGTCGCAAAATTCGTGTTATGATTTGTTTCTTTTTCTTACCTTTTTTTATAATAAAGATACCATCGTTACGTTTTACTTCTTTTCTTACTTTCTTTTTAATCTTTGTTAAATAAACCTTTTCATAAATAAACACTTATTCCTTATTTACTATTATTATTATTATTTAAAACATTCAAGTAACTTATTTTCTCATTTTATAATACAAATACTGCCCTTAGATATTAAAACTTTAAAGTTAAGTTAATATGTGTGTTGTGTTCCTCATGGTGCTCTTAACTCAGTTAAATTTAATAATTATTATATATTTTTATTTTTAATAATTAAATGTCCATGCTTAAGTTAAATTAGTCTTTGTACTTCCCATCAGTAAATAAATAAATAGAAGTGCTTAATTCATCTTTAAAAGTTAAACTTCAACTTACACTATGTGCAAAAATTACTTAAAAGATGACAGTATTTAAAAATGTTAAATTATTTTAATACCTTAGAACTTTCAACTATAAAAAACATAGTCTTCCTCAGAGGAATATAAGAAATACAACAGTTATTGACGCCTAATTTTCAAAATCCACGTAGATGGTGACGAAAGGAGTGAAAGTGGAAGTTAATTTATAGACACGGAAACATTGGGAAAATAAAACATGGATATAGGGAAGTGGAAAATTACTCGTTTCATCATTCTTTAAGTAAACTGAGCCAAATTCTGGGTATGCTGTAGGATAAAACGTCATTACAAACAGTATTTTCTTTAGTAATAATTTCTATTGATTCGCGGATAATTAAATAATGATAATTCTTTCAGGGATATATGATTTTTGCGTCTTCGAAATGAACTTGTATATTCTGCTTCTGGTTAAGTCTTGATAGGGCTGTAGTAGGTCGGTTATACTTTAAATCTCTCAAATGTTCTTTAATAAGAATTTTAAGTTTACGCGAAGGGGTATATGTTTTCTGGGGTATATGTAATTCCACTGAAAACTGAAGATATTTATCTCGAATACATAGGCATGACTTCGCGTAAACTTAAAGTTCGTATTAAAGAACATTTGAAAGATTTAAAGTATAACCGACCTACTACAGCCCTATCAAGACTTAACCAGAAGCAGAATATACAAGTTCATTTCGAAGACGCAAAAATTATATATCCCTCAAAGAACTATCATGATTTAATTATCCGCGAATCAATAGAAATTATTACTAAAGAAAATACTGTTTGTAATGACGTTTTATCCTACAGCATACCCAGAATTTGACTCAGTTTACTTAAAGAATGATAAAACGAGTAACTTTCCACTTCCCTATATCCATGTTTTATTTTCCCAATGTTTCCGTATCTATAAATTAACTTCCACTTTCACTTCTTTCGTCACCATCTACGTGGATTTTGAAAATTAGGCGTCAATAATTGTTGTATTTCTTATATTCCTTTGAAGAAGACTATGTTTTTTATAGTTGAAAGTTCTAAGGTATTAAAATAATTTAACATTTTTAAATACTGAGTCATCTTTTAAGTAATTTTTGCACATAGTGTAAGTTTAACCCTAGAACTACCGAAAATTTTACTCAAGTTTTATAAAAACATTCCACACCAGAATTTTTACTTAAAACTATTTAATTTGTTTATTTAACTTATTATTGTCTGATTTATAAATTTAGTTTGTTTTGAAGAAATTTCTGGTTTGAATAAATATTTTGAATGTACATGTCGGGTCCATTGGACCCTTCTGGTAGACAGAGGGTTAAGTTTGTACTTTCCTTTTAAGAATAAAAAAGAATCACTCAAAATTCAAATGCGCTTCCACATATGATTCACGATATTAATAGACTTTATTTACAAAATTTACAATTAAAATTATCGTGATTGTTACTTTGCATTTTATAAAGTTTCTCATTCAATAAACATAAAATTCTTACAACATTGTTAATATAATTTAGAATGCCAATAATAACAATCAGCTCTCCAACTCGTGAGTTTCGTTTAAATCAAATAGTAACCTATACTTTGCAATGATATTTAATATCTAAATACCCAAACGTAATCCATTTGTGCCTAGCGCCCCATTTTTGGGACGTTTCAAATTTTAATGAATAAGTATAGTTTTCTTCTCCTTTATAACATGAAAATTGTATGAAGTAATCTATCGATACTCCTATTATAAAGAGGAAAAAATTGTTTATTTGTAGGAGGAAAGCTCTAGAACTACCGAACCGATTACAAAAGTAATGGTATCAAAATGATGGTGTTAGTCCAACTTAGAACATAGACTATATCTTATGTCGGTGCCACTACCCCAAAGGGAGTGTAGGAGCAAAAAATGTTCTAAAACTGCGATTTTAGCGTTACTTAAGGGCCTAGAAATGTGAAATTTTGAATATTAGTTACTTATAAGATATAAATGATGTCTAAGAACAGTTCTTAAACAATTCGAAATTTAAAAGAGGTGAAAATGCACAAAAAGCGTTCTAAAAAACGTTCTAAATGGTAGTTTCTAAATAATCTCAGGAAATACCAAACCGATTTAAAAAATATTGGTGTCAAAATGATGGTGACAACGCTTGCTCCAAGATAGGCTATGTTTTATGTCGGTGTCACTACCCCAAAGGGGAGTGCAGGAGCAAAAAACGTTCTAAAAATGCGATTTATGTGTTACTGAAGGGCCTAGAAATATGAAATTTGAAATATTAGCTACTTATTAGATATAAAGGATTTCTAAGAACAGTTCTTAAACAATTCGAAATTTGAAAGGGGTGAAAATGCGCGAAAATCGTTCTAAAAAACGTTCTAAATGGTGGTTTGTACACAATCTCAGGAAATACCAAACCGATTTAAAAAATATTGGTGTCAAAATGATGGTGACAACGCTTACTCCAACATAGGCTATGTTTTATGTCGGTGCCACTAACCCTAAAGGGGGTGCAGGGCAAAAAAACGTTCGAAATTGCGATTTTTGTGTTACTGAAGGGCTCAGATACATGGAATTTGGCATGATAGTTACTTATAAGATATAAATGACGTCTAAGAACAGTTCTTAAACAATTCGAAATTTAAAAGGGATGATAATGCACAAAAAGCGTTCTAAAAAACGTTCTAAATGGTAGATTCTACACAATCTCAGGAAATACCAAACAGATTTAAAAAATATTGGTGTCAAAATGATGGTGACAACGCTTGCTCCAAGATAGGCTATGTTTTATGTCGGTGTCACTACCCCAAAGGGGGTACAGGAGCAAAAAACGTTCTAAAAATGCGATTTATGTGTTACTGAAGGGCCTAGAAATATGAAATTTGAAATATTAGCTACTTATTAGATATAAAGGATTACTATGAACAGTTCTTAAACAATTCGAAATTTGAAAGGGGTGAAAATGAGCGAAAATCGTTCTAAAAAACGTTCTAAATGGTAGTTTCTACACAATCTCAGAAATACCAAACTAATTTAAAAAATATTGGTGTCAAAATGATGGTGGCAGCCCTTGCTCCAACATAGGATATGTTTTATGTCGGTACCACTAACCGAAAGGGAGTGCAGGAGCAAAAACGTTCTAAAAATGCGATTTTTGCGTTACCGAAGGGCCTAGAAATATGAAATTTGAAATATTAGCTACTTATTAGACATAAAGGATTTCTAAGAACAGTTCGTAAACAATTCGAAATTTAAAAAGGGGTGAAAATGCGCGAAAAGCGTTCTAAAAAAACGTTCTAATGGTGGTTTCTACACAATCGCAGGAATTACCAAATCGATCCAAAAAATAATGGCGTCAAAATGATGGTAACAACCCTTGCTCCAACATAGGCTATGCTTTATGTCGGTGCCACTACCCCAAAGGGGGTACAGGAGAAAAACGTTCTAAATTGCGGCTTTTGCGTTACGGAAACGCCTAGAATCGTGAAATTTGGAATGGTAGTTAGTTATAAGATATCAATGATCTCTAAGGACATTTCCTAAAAAAATCGAAATTTAAAAGGGGGTCAAAATGCTCAAAAAGCGTTGTAAAATCTTTCTAAATTGCGATTTCTGTGCAATCTCAGGAAGTACTGAACCGATTTCAAATATAATGATGTAAAAATGATGGTGACAGATCTTGCTCCAAGATAGGCTATATTTTATATCTGTTTCCACTACCCCAGAGGAGATGCAGGAGCAAAATGCGTGAAAAGCATTCTAAGAACGTTCTAAATGCCGATTTGTCGGCAATATCTGAGGAAGAATGAATCTGATTTCAAACGTAATGGTAGGAAATTGATGCTGAAAGCCTCTGCTCTAACAAAGACGCTATTTTATGTCGGTATCACTATCACCAAGACGTTGCAGGAGCAAAAAAGCGTTCTAAATTTCGATTTTTGTGATTGGTAGGGGCTAGCAACTTAAAATTAGGCAAGGTACATATTTATTAGATATAAATGATCTTTAAGAACAGTTTCGAAAAAATTGGAAATTTAAAAAGGGGTGAAAATGCGCGAAAAGCATCCTAAAAACGTTCTAAATTGCGATTTCTACTCAATCTAAGGAAATACCAAAGCTATTTCAAAGGTAATGGTTGCAAATCAATGGTGACAGCCCCTGCTATAACATAGGTTATATTTTATGTTGCTGTCACTGCCATCTGAGGGTTGCAAAAGCAAAACATGTTCTAATTTGCGTTTTCTGCACAACTGAGGGGTCTAACACTTTGAAGTATGGCATGGTATTTACTTTCAAGATGCAACTGCTTTCTAAGAACAGTCGAAAGAAAATTCCAAATTTAAAAAAATGAGTGAGTGAAAAGCGTTATAAATTACATTTTTTAAGCAAACTTATAAATTACCAAACCGATTAAAAAAATAATGATGACAAATTTTGGTGTTAGAACCTGCTCAAACATAAGCTATATTTTATGTCTGTTCCACTACCACCAGAGGGTTGCAGGAGCTAAAAACTTTCTAAATTGCGATTTCTGTGATACTGGAAAGGCTAGAAACTTTAAATATGACATGGTAGTTACTTATAAAATATAAATGCCCTCGAAGGAACGTCGAAAATAAATTCGAATTAAAAAGGGATGAAGCGAAGGGGAGGTGCGAAAAGCATTCTAAAAAAGTTCTAAATTACGATTCTATGCAATTTCAGGGAATATAAACCGATTATAAAAGTAATAGTTGCGAATAAATTCTAACCGTCTCTGTTCCTACACAGGCTATATTTTATGCCGGTGATTCTACCTCCTCGGGTTCACAGGAACAACTAACGTTCTAAAAAAGGCCTTTAAAAGCTTTTTAAATTACGTTTCTGTGGAATATAAGGAAATAACAAACCGATTTCAAAATTAATGTTGGCAAATTAATGGTGACAGTTCCTGTTTCAACATAGCCCTTTATGTTGAGAGAGGTCGTAGGACTTGGAATTTGACATGATGGTTAATTTTAAGATGTAAGAAGATGGTTTCTGAAATATTCAAAACTTCAAATGAATACTGAAATAAGGGTATTAATTGAGCACAAAAGTTTCAAAATATTTTCTAAATTATCATTTATTTAGTTTTATTTCGTCTTATTAATTTAAGTCTCATTTTTGCCTAATGTAGTGTAATAATGATGTTTAGTCAAACTGTGTTTTAAATAGTAATTTTTGAATTATTCCTAAAAGTAATAAGTACATTTTTTTAAAAAAAATTACCTTTTAATAAAATAAAAATTTAGTTAGTACTTTTTAATAAAAATTAGACATACAAATATCACTTGGCATATTTCAAATATTACGCGAGCAAAGCCGCGGGGTTTGCTAGTTGTCTATAAATGTCTTTATCTATAACCAAGAGATGACAGCATAAGGTGGATATTTATTTGCTTAAATGAAGGCTTTTTTCGGCGTTTATAAATTTTTAATTTTCCAAGATGGGGAAATGTAAAAAGTAAGTTTATTTGTATTTTTTCTATCAAGAATCCGAAAACGCAAGTCATAGTCTTAATTTGTAGACTGTTTTGAAATACATATTTTTTTAAATTGCGAAATTAAATGTTCAAGCCTATGTTTTATGCCTTTTTGTAACGTCCAAAATATAGGATTCTAGGCACAAATGGGCACATATTTTTGTTGGACATTTAGGAGACACCTATTTATGTAATCTTCTTTTGAAGATATTTATGAAATAAATTGTTTTTAAATCAGCAATACGATTATTCTTATTTTATTATTAATAATAGTTATAACGTTATTAGTCTCTGTAAAGAAATAAATATATATTTTTTGTAGCTCATAGAAATACTAATTATCGTGCATAATATACAATTTAAAAATTTTTTAAATATAAATATGGACAAAAATTATAATTATGCATATTATTCTACATGAAATACTCATATATAGTTTTTTTACATTTTATTAAATAAATAAATAAAAAAAAGTAAGCGTTTTTTTTTTAGTATTTTTCCAGTTCATTTTGCAATATTTTAAAGTTATTTTACCAAAACATTTGAGAAAACCAAAATTCAGGCACAAATGGGTTAAAATAAATTCCTTACCGAGATTTGAGCAACTAGCTTCTCTAAAATAGTATGTATCCAAAGTAATGTTCAAATATAAAGTCACACTGTAATGTTCGTTTTATAACCGCTTACGTAATTACTCCATCTCCAATACCAATATTTACCCGTTTTAAAGTTTCTTAACAGTTTACTTTGATTATCATGACACCATCAGTCGAATATTACAAACTCCTTGTCTAAGAAACTTCAACATTAAATTCTCTCCTCGACTGAATCTCTAGGAAAACCAGGTCCTCTTCAGTGTTGCCAGATTGTGGATTTTTTAAATTCAGTTTATTTGACTGTCACCACTTTTTTAAAACAGTATAATTCGGCTTATTTTTCAGAATTTTTAATCTATTTTTAAATAGGCCGAATATTTCTATTTCAAAAAAGTGGTGACAATCAACAATCTGGGGACAAAAAAGTCCCCAATCTGGCAACACTGTCCTCTTGCTCCATCCAACCGCTCTACTTTCATAGCAATTCAGTCACGCAATTCAGCACCATTACCTTCGGATCTTTTAAATCCTTCACCGGTTCTTAACCCCTTAACAGTGACATTTGTTATCTTACAAAAAAAAAAAAAATATAATAATAATAATAATAATAATAATTATAAAAATGGGGCTGGACACCACTTTTTCCCTACTAAAATATTTACCTTACTTAATCGAAAAATATCTGACAATCAATAAAGATAAATTTACAGTTACAAATTAGTGGTATCAAAATGCTTTTAATAACGAAGCAAGCAAAGTATTCTTGCCCAAATCCAGTTCGGGCCACACTGTTAAGGGATTAATATTGCACTCTCCCTTTTTTATCATCTCCAGGAATCGTACACTAAGAAATTTCCAGACACACTTCTAGTCATCCTTCAGTGACCCTTAGCTCACTTCCGTACAATCTGTAAATACAGCATTTTCATTTCTGGAAAGCAGCCTCCCATTATTCGATTATCTCTAGCTATCACTTCGACATCTTCAACAAAATGAAAAGAGAGCGAGAGAGCAGAATCCCTTTTTTCAATGATCTTTAGATATTACTTTGACATCCTCATAAAAATTAAAAGATAGCGAAAGCAGATTTCCATATTCAAACTGACCTTTCCTCTCCGAGGCATCGTGATACGGGCCCCCAGGTTTAGACGTACAAGTCAGCCTCTTTTCAAAACAAGTGGAAATGTCTCACTTACATATGACTTAGATATCTTCTTTTCTTGAACTCTGCCTATATTTTTAATAGTACAAAAATTGAGAGGGGCAGAGCATACCAAGCAGTGCCTAGGCTTTAATTGGTTGAAATACTCTACGCCCCTCTGACGCAAAATAAAATTGGAATATTTAAGTAGCGCTGAACTTTGTAACCTCTAATAATCCCCGAGATTATCTTAGACCCTGCATGTTAAATTTATTGCTTCATGAGCCATCTGGCAGGGATTATCTAATGTCGAATCTAATTCCACTTCTTGATTTTATTGCTCCCAAAGCCGTGTCAGAAACCTTTCACATCTAGAAACTTAATACCTTTAACGTTTAACCCCTTATGC
Organism: Maratus speciosus; assembly: GCA_963932465.1. NCBI lineage: Eukaryota > Metazoa > Arthropoda > Arachnida > Araneae > Salticidae > Maratus > Maratus speciosus. The sequence goes on along the minus strand of OZ010797.1, from coordinate 382,341,230 downwards.
TTGCAGACCTATCTACCACACAAACAGCAAGCTACTCGCGAACACATTCCAAATTGTTGTTTCATGAGAAACTAAATACAGACCTTCAGTTGTCTTAACTAAATAAACAGCATAGGGTTGAAAATAAGATTATACTTATTTCATTTCGTAATGTAATTTTTCTAATTTCTCTATATCGCTTAAATTGCATCATAACATTCGATATCTTACAGTAGCAGGTGGAAATTAAAGAAAAACCAGTCCTTCGTATAATAGACGAAACAACAAGTAGAATTGTCTAATCATCAGCTTTGTCAAAACTCGATCGTAGTGCAAATGGAGTCAGAGCCCCATTAACGCAGGGGCAAATTTCAACCAGTAATTAAAGGTACACATATATTAAGACAGACTATACATACAATTAAATACAATAAACCCAAATGGGGTGAAAAATTAGCCGGGGCCAGGACTCGAACATGGGTCGACAGCGTAACGTGCTGTTGCTCTACCGTTAAGCTACCCTGGCCGATGTCATAGCCCGGAAATTTCTCACTAATAAACCAAGTTGGGGAACATCACCGTCCATCTGTCAGATAGCACTGGATGACGTGACAACGATGAATAAATTTATTTTTCCATCGATCCGCAATATATATTAAAGCACATAAAGACGTTAATTTATGTGCTTCAACCAGTAAGTTGTAAGAGTATTTCTCAATTTAAAATAATAATCTGCGTTTAAAAAAAGCGAAATTATCAATAGTAACATACTCAATTCTGCTACTTTAGTTATCGGGCCCTACATGAAGTTGCTCAAAACGTGGTTATTTAATATTTTACCTCTAAAAATTCTGTGAAAGGTAATCCACATTTAACCTTATAAAATTAATTTTTATCAGCAATGGTTAAGAGCAAGAGGCTGACATTCCAGAAACATTTTTAGCAAGAATGGCAGTGGATGATATTTTTTTATGCGAGATTTTATGGAGTGATTAAGCCTGTTTTTATGTAAACGGGCAGTGGATACGCAGAATTGTCGAATATAGGCTTTAGAATATAGAGAAGTGTTTTTCAAAAACTTTTTTTCCATAAGTAACCAATTTTTTTTCGCCTTTTACAACAAATTTGCTATGTATTTTTGTGCCTTAATTGTTTCTTTCATATTTTTTAGTATTATATATTTCATTTTAAAATAAAAAAAATTTTAAACTTTTTTTACAATTTTTATCTTTCCCCCCTTTTTTAAAAAATCGTAAGAGTACCAATTGTGACTTCCGTTGAAATATTCCGTCAAGATACAGACTGCTACAAGTAGAGATACTTGTATCATTACCACCCTATGTACCTTGTTTGGAATCCAAAGTAATATAAAAATGGAGCAAAAATGATGAGCATTACAACAAGAATACTAGAATAGACTACTTAGAATAGACTATATTACCTGGGACTACATCCATGCGGAAACATAAGTGTTACAACAATCATCCAAAAATGGAGTAATAATGAGGGATTTAGGTAGGAGATAATGATGTTTATATTATAAATAATATTGTTATTTTAAATCTTAAGACATTTTTAAGCTCTCTATAAAATTATTTTTATGTTGATATATCATTTTTTAGTGTTTTTTTAAATTTAATTCTCAAAATTTGGTTAGATGTACAAAATATGGTTTCTGAATTGTTGCAGAACATTTGCACCAAGCTGTTTGCATATATTTATTTTATCATTGCATTCCAGCTGTGGACAAAGCGATACCTTTTATTGAAAATTCCAATTCTTCCACATTTTATTCTTATACAAGAAAACCAGAAGAAAAAATCCTTTTATCTTTTCCCTGTCAACATCTGAATGTTCTTTTGGATGAATGTCCTACACTTCCTTTATGTCAAAAACAGTTCAAGACTAATTTTGAAGGTACTCTTACTTCTCTTCATAATTTTGATAATTAAACTTCAGTTAAGGTATCCCACTACGTTCAAATAGCCAGATTTTGGCAAATTAAAACAAAATCTATTTATTTTTTTAATGACTGTAAAATGTGCTATCCAATACAGTTTTTTTCTTAAGTTAATTTATTATGTAGTTATTTCTGTTTTTGTTTCAGATCTCAAATCTGAAGTAAGTATTTAGGCAAACGAAATTGATTGTTTAATGGGCTTCAAGAAAGAAAAGATTTGCAATTATTAAGATTCCGGAAAGTACATGTAAATCGGGTGAATTTTAAGAATTTGAGTTAAATAATAGATTCTTAAATAAATAAATAAATAAATAGATAATTGCGCTCTCTGAAAACCATGATTTCCTTAAAATATAAAAAATGAATTTCGATAGACGTTTTATGTTGAAAAGTTATGGGATTGATTGTCTATAATTTAGGGGATAACCTAGCGATTCCTGAATTTTTATTGCTATTTTTCTAAATTAACACAAATCCTAGAAGGGGACTGCATCTGACCACAGCCCCTTAGTAAGGCTTGAGCATTGACACAAAAATGGCTGTTGTAGGACGATTTTTTAAAGCGTTCGTTTGATCTCCAGAATTTAGACACCAGTATTTTCAAAAAGCTTCCTTTGACTTATTTAATCTCAGAGAAAAAAGCGGTATTTTCAAAAAGTTATTGGTATTGAAATTCAAGCGACCGCTAAAAAAATAAACCTACGACAGCCGCCATTTTTGTGTCAGCGCTCAGGTTTAGTATTCAGGCGGTGGTAATCTGACACAGGTCGAAATTTCAACCGTGAGTTGAAATCAATGAAGGGTGCAGTTAAAAGTCCCTCCCTGAAAATTGTACTGAAGGGAAGCACCAAAGCGTTATAAGTAAGCGAAAAAACTTAACGCTGGAATCAGGCGTAAATTAACACAGTTGCGCCACCTTGTGGACGGAGTGATAATTAACATACGCGGGCTTTTAGTGCGGCGCGTACTTTCTAAATCTTCAGTCACTCATGGAAATGCATTTTGCTTGCCACATTTATTGCAAAATAATGGCGCAGCGAGAGCGGCATCCTGACGCATTTGACACTACGAAGATTTCTTCTCCTTATCAGATGCACTTCAGTTATTAATCAATGTGAAAATTTTTTTATAATTTTAGTGGTGTCAGTAAGAAAACTATTAGGTATCTACCTGTAGTTCACACTCCATCCGCTACGTGGCGCATGACCTTGATTGATGTGACCTCGCTTTTAATCTTGCGGTTACTTCTCCCATTTAAGATAGGACGCTTACTTACATCGCTTTGGGAAGAACCTTCAGGGAAAGGGCCAAATTGCAAGATGAAGCTAATCCAAAGCAAATAATTAAAGTTGGCGTCGGCTCAGATTTATCCTCCTTCTCAGGAGTTGTTGGCATTGTGTAAACTTTCGAGGTAAGGTGAGTTTTATACTTTTCCCTTTTACTTACCCATCATACGTGGTATAGGGTAAGTCTTGTTATCGTTTTAAAAATGGAAGAATGTTTTGACGGATTTACACGTTTCAGGCACTGGAGATTTCCAAAAGCATATTTTTAGAAAAAAAAATGCCGTTTGTCCGTCGGTGTGTCTGTAAACTCTCTATCTCCCGAGCAAATTGAGATAGAGACTTGAAATTTCGTGTGTACTTAGTGGGTAATAATGGGAAGAAGTAAGTAATGTAAAAATTATCTCTAAATATTCCAACCCACTTAAAGCCCTTATACGTGAATCCATAGAAATAAGTCTAAGAAAAAACGAGGTATGCAATGACAATATTTCATTTCAAATTTCTAATGTTTGGTTGAATATTTTAAAAGAAGTACATTCGTAAAGTTTATTTCGAGTTTTCCAATTTTCTTATCGTAATGTGTTAACCTACCAACAGATGGCGCCATATCAGGCGCAGTACTGATTTTGGTTGTTCTAATGATCAGTTACCGTAATGTTTTCAGTTGTGATGTCGTGAATGTGATGTTGGAGACTTCGCTCCGAGGAGGTCAAGGACTCTCTCCCCTGATGATGTGCTCGTTAGAATGAGCACGAAACGTTGGGAATTATTTGTAATGTATTTTTAATATAGTTTTTATTTACATGTACGCTGATTAGTATCGTAAGATTTTTAATTATTAATGGGAAGAAGCCTATGGATTATCCGGAACTATTTTTTTTGGACTCTCGAAATATTCGTTCTGATAAAAAGTATATAAAAACTTTCGAAATTGTTTATTTTAAGGGGTGAATATAAAAGACAATAAAAAGACATAAATTTTGAATAAAGAATGAAGTTGATCGAATAATTAGTTGCCGAGATATTTGTAATCCTATTTTGCACACTCTTCGATTTTTCATGACCCTGTATTCATTCAAATTTCAATTCAAAGATATATTTTAATTTGAAATGAGACGCTTAATTTGATGCAATAAACTGTTAGATAATATGATTATCATTTTTGGAGTTTAACCCTTTGAGGGGCGCCGTTTGCAGTCTGCAAACGGTTAATTTTAATGCCTAAATTGCCAAATGGCACCAGTAAATTTTTAGCTCAATTTCGATTTCATAATATGTATATATATAAAAAAAAAAAGCTGTTGATTATTTTCAAATAAATTTGTTTGTTAATTGCGGTGCGAATTAATTATTTGAACATTTTTTGATAAAAAATGCCTTGCCCCTGAAAGGGTTAAGGATGTTTCTTTTACGCAATTCGGCACTACTCGATTATCCCGTCGGCCCCAAAACCATCGTCAGACTATAAGATTAAAAGCCAATAATGGCTTATCGCAAATGACACATCCACTTGACGTTAAACACGTTGCACGTGTTTGTTGCGTCATCAAGTGATTTTTAATTCGACGTTTAATTTGTATTTTTATTAATCTTTTACTAGTTTATTTGTTCTTTCGTTATTTAAAATAAAAATTATGCCAATTCGTATAATTTTGCGAGTAGTTTGGCGATTTATATAATTTATCGAATTGGGTCGACGGGATAATCAAGTAGTGCCAACCCGCAAGTCAGTAATAGAGCATTACTACGTATTAAAAATACTGAAATATACGTTTAAATTTCATTTTGGAAATGCAATGCATTTTATAAATATTTTACACATATTTTATTTTCGTATTTTATATTATACATATCCATGATGGGTAAATATTACCGTGGCCCCCAACGACTAGTTTCTGTTTGTTGAACGAAAAGTTATGCAGTCCATACATATAAACCTCTGAATAACGGACAAATCGGAAGCTCGAGAATTGTCCGCTATTCAGAGGTAAAAACGCCAAATATACAGATGTTGGCGATCGAAAAGTATCCACTAAAAAAAATTTAATTCAGTTAGGAAATAATTACCTCAGTTAAAAATTCCCCTTCAGCCATTTTCGCTCATAAGGAGAAAGATCACTTGACTTCTTTAGTGCAGCTCTGTATACGAAGTATAGAATTAAAATACAAAGAGTAACATGCAAAATATTAGTTAAATTTAACCCCTTAATTCTTGCTCCCGTCAATATCACGGGCTGAGGTGTCGTTCGTTATTTCTCGTGCCCGTCATATTTCCGGGCTGGAGATTTATTGCTGGAAAAAACTTCTGAAACCAGAAAAATTTAACTGGCATTGTAATGGCTCTTTGAATATTAACATTTGGGTTTGGTTTTTGGCGTTGATTATGATGTTAGACTTTGTATTGCATGTTTCAAAATATATCACGCTCAAGAAAATTATTAATAATCAAAATTTAATGTATATTATATTACATTATTTCAAATATTATTTGTACAAATTTGTGTGATGAGGATAAATTAAAGATCTAAAATATGCAAAATAAAGGTCTTATTTGAATTAATTTGTATAGTGTAAAACAAACATTAAAACACAGAATTCTCGCATGATGGCTTTTCCACAAATGGGAATTTGTTCTATAACATCTTTTTTTTTTCGCCTTAAAAAAAAACTAATTGCATATTTTATATAGAAACCTTATAATTTTTCAATATCTGTAATAAAAAATAGGTACATTTTTGATGGTTTTTCCAAATATTAAGCGACCGTTAAGGGGTTAAAAGTGCATACCGAAATTGAAAACGCACTTCCAGCAATTATTGCTCAAAGATAGTACTCTAACCGATTTCTTTTGTGTGTCCCTATAAATGAACGACAAATGCTATCAATGCATGCCCTATTCTATCGTAATCACCTTATTTAAAATTCAGAGAATTATATCAGTATCAATATATTTGAAATAACGTAATGTCATTAAAATACTCTCCAAACGATTTTTCCCCATATACCATAACGTAATGGAATTCTTTTGAATGCCCCTGTAAATGAACTATTAATGCTACACACTTCATATGATATACCAAACATGCCATAGTAAGCACCATTAACAGTTTTTAATTGTATGAAAATCCGAATATATTTACGTGAGTTAGAGTGTGGACAGACGGCCAGTCAGACACACGGACAGACAAACCAAATTCATAAACACTTTTCAACTTTGTCGGAAAGAGTTAAAAATGGGTTTTGCATGTGATCTGTGATTCGTGAAGCCAGAGTTAGTTCTTGTAATATTGTAAAAAAAAAAAAAAAAAAAAAAAAACCCAAGAAAAGAAATTGTAAACTATAATTATTTTTGTCGTTGGACATATTTGGTAAAATATCAAATATCGCATTGCTTTTCTTTAAAATTGCAAAAGAAAAATGAAACAGAATAATTTATTTAACAGTTGCAATGCCTTTTTACATAGGATAAATGGGGGGATTGGAGACTATGAGTAATTGAGAAGTAGTGTTTTATTATTTTTTTTTTATGGTGCTGCCCTTTTGATTTAGAACAAATAAAAAAAATTGGACTGATAGAGAATTAATTAGGCCACATCGACATAAGTGTTTGCATTTGTCCTGAAACAAAAGGGCAGCTAATACCCATCTATCTCTGGTTCCCAATCCCCCCCCCCTCCCATCCCCCACCACCATTTCCCCCACTAATTTTTACAGCAACAATTAGTATTATCCCGAGTTTTTTTACTTAATAAAATAGATGTCAAACGTAGTGGGATACGTTAGGATTTAAAATTTCTTAACCTAATTGATAATTTAGATGTATCTTTTAAATTACAATAATTTGTTCAATTTTAGATAATGCGTTATACATCTATACCTCGGGAACTACTGGTCTTCCCAAAGCTGTGATAATGAAACACAGAAGGTATGTCTTAAATTATTTTCCCTCTAATGCCTGCATTCACATAAACAGTTTTTTTTTTCATTTTAATGCTCGAAAATACAGTAAGACTTGGCAGTTTAGGAAAATATAATTTATACAATATGTCTATAATTAACGTAGACGTGTATTGAAGTTGATTAAAAAAATTGCTCTGAAACAAATGTAAAACAAAGTTTGTTTTAGTATGTTTTAGACCATGGGTAAACTGAACGAAATAGCTCATTTTTTCCTCATGAAGGTAAAACAAGTTGGAAATTGTTCGTCAAACGTGGCAAATGAGGTGCGTTCGTACTATAACTAGTTTTATAATTTTTTTTTGCTCCTCATATTGGACTGAATGTATATTTTAGTGCACCTCATAAGTGCCTATCAATTTCATTTTGTTCGAAAGGCTATAACATCATTAAAATGCACTTGCAATAATTTTTTCCCATTGGCCGTAACGTAACGGAAAATTTTTTACTGTCCCTGCAATAAAACTATACATCCAATTTTTACAAAATTTGAAATGACTCGACAAAATTTTACAACAATTATATATTTAAAATTTCAAACGATTCGGTGGGGTAGTTTTTGCGCTGTTATATGCGGCCGGACAGACAGACGAACTGAACGATGGCTATAGGTACTACGTATTTATATAATTACGAATGGACCTAAAAAAGCACTTTCGGTTAATTTTGGGCAATAACAATTAGGAATGCACCGAACATTCGGTATATATCCGTATTCGGCCTATTCGGTCATACTATCGAATACTCAGTTACGTCGAGTATCAAAGTGTTCGGTTTGCAGAATACTTTGATATTTGGCCATACCGAATGCTTAAAAATATTTAAAAAAAAAAAAAACTTTACACAATTTCTATTTTTAACTGTCGATTCATAAAGGTATTCAGAATAATTTGAAATAGAATCATATTTAAATAAAAGAAAATGCTATTACATTATTTAGTTGCTGTTTTACCCATTTATGCCTGAGCTTCTATTTTCTCAAATTTGTTGGGAAAATCACTTTACAATGTTACAAAATGAACTGGAAAAATACTTAAAAAATTACGCTAAAATATTTTTGTATTTATTTGAAAAAATTTAAACGTACTAAATATGGGAATATCCATATATGGAAAAATGCATAATTATATGTTTTGTCTAAATTTATATAAATTAAGCTTCTAAATTTTATATTATATAATATAATTAGTATTTTTATGAACTATTAAAAAATATAATTATTTCTTTACAGAGACTGATAACATTATAAGTATTATTATTAATAACTTTAGAATAATCGTATTTGAGGCAAAAAAGCAATTTATTTCAAAATCTTCTTGAAAAGGACTTTATATAAATAAATGCCCCTACATTTATAGACAAATACTTCATAATATTTTAATGTTGTAAAGAAGAAGAAAATTGTTAAAAATTATTAAAATTCGAAATGTCCCAAAAATGGGACGCTAGGCATAAGTGGGTTAAAAAGTGGCATTTAAGAAAATTAACCATTAATGATGGCCCGCAAAAAAAAAAAAAAAAAAAAAAAAAAAAAAAAAAAAAAAGTCAATTCCTAATTAGGTTATTGAAAAAAAATTTAATGTAATCCCTTAAGCTAATATTAGTTTTTTGTTGCAATAAAATATCTCAGTTTGCTTATTTTCTACAAGCAAGTAAACCCTACTGGTTTACAATGGAAGTCTATGGTAATTTGGCGAAATATTTGAGATATCGCCAAGTTGGCGTCACTTTTGGCGACTCATCTTGGTCGCCAAATTTGGCGATTAACTTGGTGGTATTTGGCGACAGAACAGGGTCCTCCTGTCGTAACCCCCCTTATAAGTATGAAGATGCATTAAATGCTGTTCAATAAGCAATGGCCGCCATTTTTCTCCCATATAAAACTAAAATTAATTAATTAAAATTTAATTAATGAATTAATATTTGAAAAAACTATATTAACATCAAGTGTCATCCACTACAAGTTTAAAAAAAAATATTTGAACTTGATAGGATGAATAATAAATATTTCATTAACGATTGAAAATTTGAACAAGATATATATAGGGAGAGTGTGAACTATTAGTAGGAATTGAATAATGAAGATATTGACGTCGTATTTTCAACAGAGTTACGTTGATTTCTGTGAAATAAGATGGCGTGACCCATAGTATTGGGATTTTCCAACGTTTATATCTAAGCAACACTGAGCTAAGTCTTGCCAAATAATCTGCATAATAAAGACATTCCTTTATTCAGCATGCAGCTGACAGTATTTATTCCGTTTCACCGGCCAAAATTAACCCCTTAATTCTCGCTCCCGTGATAATCATGGGCTGTGTCTTTTACTCAGATTGTTTGATTCCCACCAGTATTATAAGATAGTGTAATTGGCTTTATTATGGTATCATTTTGCCTGTCATTAAATAAGGTGAACATTTCTTTTTCAAAAAAGTGGTGTCAATGAGCAATTTGAATTTTCAAACCGTAATTTAATGCGACCGTTAAGGGGTTAAGTCACTTTCAATGAAATCATCGCATTTTATACAAGCAAAATTAGGGGAGGTAAGAGTAATTAGGATCATTTTTTGGCAATTTAAAATTTGACAGTTAATTGCCAGAAAATGAAGTGGACTACATACTAAAGTTATATATAAATTTACTCAGTTAGTAATTGTCTCTTGAAATATGTAAAGAATTATTTCCAATGTAGCATATTACCTGATACAACTGTCTTTATCAAAAAATACCTCTTTGATCTCAGTTACTACCATGAAAGGTGGTAATTGGGATCAGAGGTATTTTCTCTCATGCCTTATACCACGATACACACTCATGGGTAAATGGGATTAAAATAGCTCTGTGTGGTATTTACAGCAAGATATTTTTGGTTTTACAACTACAGCTATTCTCGGAGATACAGTATTGGAAAGGTAAGTACGCTGGAAAAAAAAAACGTTTTTTAAGGAATTTTCTATAATCAAATATTTTACACCCTGCCTACAAAACAAAATCAAATGCAAAATTTTCTATTGGAAATTGATAGCCTTGTTGTATTACTAAAGAACTAAGTTTTAAAAATTAAAAAAACCAAATTTTTTTCAAAATAACATGAAATGCAAGCAACGGGGAGAAAGGATCATTCAAAGCTCATAAGTTGTGAAGGAGGAAAATTAGGCTTAAAGCACGCAGTCAAGCAAGCAGTCAATTTGCAATAAATGCAAAATAAAATCGTAAAATATATGTTTTGCTAACACAAATGCGCAGTAAAATTAACCAAACTAGGGGTATTTCACAGGATCTGAAAACTGAAAGATTAAAAAATGCATTCTAAACCACAATTTGATTTAAATAGAAAATAAAATGTGCGATCCCATTTAGGGGAGACTAGGGAGGGTTGAACATACGGGAGGCTCGACCCACCTATGAGTTTTCATATTTAAAAGAATTTCAGAGTTTTATCAATAGGTGTCAACCAAAGCTACTAGAATGCTCAAACAACAGTCTTTGTTTCATACAGGTTATCGAAATAGGTGAGGAATAAAATCAATTGTGAGGTGTTTTTAACCTAAAAGTTGTGTTTTTTAGAAATATTTTGTAAGCTTTTCTTAGATAAAATATATTATAGAAATTTAAGTAAGTAGGTTTTAAGCAATGCAGAAATATCGAGCTTACATTCCAGGTATAAAGATTGTATAGTAAGTTAGGCTTAACATACCCATGTGCTGTTCTTTAGAAAAGGGCTATGTGGGGAGGCTTGATCCAGTCAATGTGAGGGAGGGTTGGCAAGATGCTCAAGGCTCCCTCAGTTAAGTGGTTTTGGAAATCTTTTTATTATACACTGTGCATAATGAAAGGCTAATGGTTATATATAAAAATAAGAATGTAAATTTATTCTGTAAAGCTACAGTAAAATGGAGTAATGGAAAAGAAAATGTTTAAAACCGATTAAAGAAAGGTGTGGAAAATTGCTATAGTATCCACTGCAAGCAAAAATTTAAGGAAATATATATGGGAAAGTTGATAGGAACTTTTTACCATTTAAATATTACTTACAATAGGTAAATAGAAACAGTGGAAAAGACTAGAAAGTATGAAAGCAGCAGTCTTAACACTTTCAGGGGCAGTGATATATTTATCCCCTTGAGGAGCAGCAATTACGTTTGTGAAATGCTGAATTCCCACAGGAATCTTTGAAAAATTCTATTTCAAAATAAGTAAAAGCAATTTTACGGCTTTTTTCCACCAAAGTTAGAAAAGTAAAATTTAATAAAATTTTTCTGGTGTAAAACTTCATTAATCGTAGGTGGTATATAATACATACCGGTGCCCCTCAAGGGGTTAAGGAACAACTTAATTTTAATTCCAAAACGCCACAATGGCACCAGAATTTTCCTAAAATCTTTTCCATTTAATATGTATGTGAAATATAGCCTTTTTTTTATTTCCAAATAAATTTGTTCGTAAATTCCGGTGCCAGTCATTTATTTCAACATTTTATAACTGAAAGTACTAATTAACATCTGAAACGGTTAGAAGATGTTAATGATGAGTTAAGTGATCATGCGGCTGCAAAAGATCAAAGCATTGATCGAAAAACTTTCGGAAGGTATTTAGACAAATTTCACCAGGATGAGTACAGTGAGATGAAGTCAAACTATGTGACAACTAGAGTTATAAGGTCAAGTGTAACAAAAAGTGTGACAAGAAGACAAAAAAAGTGGGACAGTGGCTCCTAAATCCGGACATAACCATACATAAAACCCTATGAAAACGGAACCTGTCTCTAACAGAATACTGTCTTAAATGTTAAAATTTCATTTTCCCTGCTGTACAATTATACCTGCTCAGGCAAAATCCTGTTTAAAACTAAATTTTCTCATCTGTCTTGCGATTGCGTCTAAACATTTTTGTTTAAGTATTATATTTTCAAAAATATTTTTTCTAATAATTAAAGCATGTAGCATAAAATTATTTTGTTTTTTTTTAAAACTGATTTTATTTCTCTTCACAAATCTTTCAATTTAAAACGAAGTGGGTCAACCCCCCTATATATGGGGAGCCTTGACCATTGTTTTCTCACGATTAAAAATCAACCATTTTTCAAATTTCTTATTTATTACACTTATGTAGACATTTTATTTTGATAACTGATTGTATTACGAATAAAATGATATATAAAATTTTATTCTATGTTCAATATTTAAAAAATAAAAAATCATTTTGTAAAAAGTGAGTCATCCCTCCCTAGTCTCCCCTACCTTTAACCTTAAAACTCTAGGATCCTATTTGCCCCCAAAATGCTATTTCTGGGGTAATTAGAATCATGCAGATTATTAACATTATGCTTTGTCTGTTGCAAGTAACCATTTCCTCTTAAAAACAACTTTTTCTAAATTTAAATCCATAGCTATATTTCAATATTCCTACAATTTTTTTTTACACAGAACTTTTTTAACTAAAACATTCTCAATTTGACGGACTACGTTTTTCTTTGTGTTCTGGAAAACAGTGATTACTTCTACGGGAACATGCATTTTCGCCCCAAAAAATTGCACATGTAGAATATTAGTCAGACATCATAATTAGCATGGTCAATTTTTACTTTGTTCTATCTTTAGAAGAAGAAAGTATTGGATTCGTGAAATTTTTGAATTTCGGTTTTCGACGGATTTACACGTTTTAGGGGTCAGAGATTCCGAAAAACATGTTTTTACAAAATATCTGTCTGTGAGTCTGTCTATCTGTCTGTCTATATGTGACGCAAATTTTGTGGGTGCTCTATGTGAAGAATCGGAATTTAATAAAAATTTATATTCAGTTAGTCTCTGATATAAATTGGTGCTGATTAGTTTTTGGTGTAAATTGCTCAACAGGTGGCTCTGCTATGCAACATTTTTCACGAATACCACAATAGCTTAATCTCCAGAACTAGTGCGCGGATTTTCATCAAACTTCAGATTCTGCTAGTCCTTGACATGAATGGAAGTTTTATTCATTTTGGTGTAAATCGCTCAACAGGTGACGCTGCTATGCTGTATTTTTTGCAATTTCCGCAATAGATCTATCTCAAGAATTAATGCTTGGATTTTCAACAAACTTCAGATTCAGGTATACCTTAATATGAATTAGAGCCGTTTATGTTTTGGTGCAAATCGCTCAACAGGTGGCGCTGCTATGCTGTCTTTTTCAGAATTTTCACTATAGCTCTATCTCAATAACTAATGTACGAATTTTCAGCAAACTTCATATTCAATTATACCTTGATATCATTTAGTGCTGTTTATGCTTTGGTGTAAATAGCTCAACAGGGGGCGCTGCTATGCTACATTTTTCAGAATTTCCGCTATAGCTCTATCTCAAGAACTAATGCACGAATTTCCATCAAACTTCAAATTGAGATATATTTTGATATGAATTGGTGCTAAATTGATGTAATTTCTTGTACTATTTAAATGATTTAATTGACGTCATTTATATAGAAGAAAGTTTTGTGATGGCCACAACATACTAGTTTTTTCTGTTATAGATTGCCCCTGATCCCAATTACCTCTGATCCTAATTACCCCTATCCCCCTAATATGAGCCTGTCTTGCTAAAATATTTTCATTATTGCTAAAGTTGTGAACGAAAATTCAGTTTCGGCTTGTAGTGATACACCTTGTAATTGAATATATTGTGTTTTTCATGGAAAAAGAGAATTGAGTTGTTGTTTCTAGATTTAAAAAAAAAAATGTTTCTTTTGACCACATTTATCTCCCCTGAAAGTTTGTTACAAGATTTTAGGAATAATCTCTGAAAAAGCCCACTCCAGATTCTGCTCTTTGGAGCATTGAAAAACTCCCTTGCTAAATCAAAAGGAACAGGAACGTTATTTTTGCTAACACATCTTGACAAATAAGCACTAGCTATATGACTGTCAAATCTTTCTTCCTATTCCTTAACAATTTGTCTTTGATTTGAAAATATTTGTTTTTGAATATAAGAAAATTTTATTCCCTTGTTTTAAATCACAGAAGAAGCCATGAAATTAAAAATTTTATTAATTAAAAAGGATTTAACACTATCCTCTTCTTAAAATAACTCAGCATAGATTTTTTTAAGTGTAAAATTTACTTGTAAAAAAGTCTTGATTATCAAAATAGAAGTGCCTGTGTTAAATATTATGTAAAATTGATTTAAAATTTAACTTTTTAATAATTTTAAACTCTGAAATATAAAATATACGGTCAACGAATTTTTGGAGTTCGGGCGTATAGTTGCTATTTGAAATTCAGCATGACAGTTACTATTTGGCCAAAATCACTATTCGGTGCATCCTTAGAGTTTCCAGATTAAAGTGTTTTTTTATTCACAGTATCTAACACCCTTTTTTGACTAGTAATATTCGGTTTACTTAACTACAGAATTTCTGCCAATTAATAAAGTGAAGATTGTTAGTCTGAAATAATGGTGCATGTTTTGAATAAGAAGATTCCCCAGCTTGGCTTGGCAACATTAAACAAAATAGGCTAAGGAAGATGACTGTTTAACATTTTATGGAATATTTTGTTTCTATAAGGGCGAAATAACTTCTTATTAATACGATAAAAATTTGAAAATGCCAATGCCTTTTTCGAAATAACTTTATCTTTCTACTTCATGCGCAAAGATCACGTGCTACACCTTTGAAACCAGGAGCAAGACTGAAAGAAAATGGAAGAAAACGGGACACGTTAAAGAAAGTAGCCAATAGTAAAGCAGAAGACATCAGCCAATCACAGAAGAGCAATAATCCGATCAGACGACTACAAAACAGAAGGAGAATTGGACAGACAGAAGCAATTGGAATAAAAGCAAAGTGAAACTAGTCAGATGTGGCAATCCCAAAACTTTCTTCTATCTTATACATGTTAATACAGTATCCGCCGTTTAATACAATCACTGGTTAATAAAATCAGCCGCTTAATCTTATCAAATTGTCAGGATCGGAATCAAATGAAGAGAAACTTCCCACTCCAGACTCTGCCCTTTGGAGCATTGAAAAACGGCCTTGCTAAATCAAAAGGAACAGTTGCTAACACATCTTGACAAATAAGCCGTAGCTATATGACTATCAAATCTTTCTTCCAATTCCTTCACAAAATGTCTTTGATTTAAAAATATCTGTTTTTGAATATAAGAAAATTTTATTCGCTTGTTTTAAATCACAGAAGAAGCCATGAAATTAAAATTTTATTAATTAAAAAAGATTTAACACTATCCTTTTCTTAAAATAACTCAGCATAGATTTTTTAAGTGTAAAATTTACTTGTAAAAAAATCTTGTTTATCAAAATAGAAGTGCCTGTGTTAAATATTATGTAAAATTGTTTTAAAATTTAACTTTTCAATAATTTTAAACTCTGAAATATAAAATATACGGTCAACCGAATTTTTGGAGTTCGGGCGTATAGTTGCTATTTGAAATTCAGCATGACAGTTACTATTCGGCCAAAATCACTATTCGGTGCATCCCTAGAGGTACCAGATTAAAGTGTTTTTTTATTCACAGTATCTAACACGTTTTCAGTTAAAACTGCCACTTAATAAAATCAGTATCGCCGGTTAATAAACTCAAGAAATTTCTTCAGCAGCAAAACGTAGTAGATATGTGCAAGCAAAACAATCAGTTTAATTTTCATTGAAAAATTTTATTTTTGTTTATTTTTAAATTAAACGTAAACAAAACAAAACAAAAAAATTACATTCGATATCCCAGATAGTCGCACCTGCTTAGCAACAAATGCGCCAATCACGAGTCCTAACAACCAATTTTTCCCTTCAGATTTCGTAGAACATTAGTTTAGAGAGAAAAGGGTGATAAAATAGGAATAGGGTAAGGTGTAGATGTCATACAATGTGAGGATAAACGAATGCATTATTTCAAAAATTATTAGTGCAGTGATAAGTTTAAAAAATTATTGTTACAGAAACCACGCCGTTTACTTTTTTCTTTCTGTACATTTTAAAAGAGAATTTAGTTCAGTTTGATTAAGTTTTGTTTCATTTGAAACCCCTAATGAGTAAGATGTCTAAGCGAAAGGATTTAAGCTTGAACGATAAGAGTGAAATTTTAGAGAATTATGAAAATGTATCGAAATGTTGCCAAAGGGAACTGACGTCAAAGCTTGGGATTCCCCAATCTGCTTTATGCAATTTGCTTAAGAACAGAGACAATGTTAAGTCTGAAATTTTAGTAAACGAAAATTTGAGCCGCAAACGGAAGCGAGAAGGAAAAGGAGAATACGTTGAGACAGCACTTTTAGAATGGTTTAAAAATGCCACGTTAAAAAAAGTTTCCATTTCATGCGGAATTTTTTGCGATAAAGGCGAACAGTTCGCGCAAATGAGGAGGGTTGAAAACTTCAGACCCACCGATTCTTGGTTGTCACGATGTAAAAAAGAAACAATATCGTTTATCACAAACTGTACGGAGAAAAGCAGGACACGGATTTAGACGCTGCAGATTACTGGAAAGCAAATATTTCCCCCAATTTGTTGAAGGACTATGATCCTTCTCAAATATTTAACACTGATTAAACATTACTGTTATATCGGGCTTTGCCAGAGCACACTCATATGTTCAAAACAGCGTCCAGTAAAGCATGCAAGAGAATTAATGTATAACTCTTCTTGTGACATGCAACATCACGGGGACCATCAAGAAAACACTTTTAGTAATTGAAGGAAGTAAGAAACCGCGCTGTTTTAAAGAGTGGAGATTTTTCCTGTGAACTACCGCAAGAATTAGAAATCGTGGATGACATCTTCAATTTTCTCTGATTTTCTTGTTCAATTGGACAAAAAACTTGCGGAAAATACTGTCCTGGTTATGGGCAATTCCGTTGCACATCCTCCAGATTTAAGAATGAAGCACATAAATACAGTGTTTCTTCCACCTAACACCACCAGTGTTATACAGGCACTTGATCAGGGAATTATCACAGCTTTTAAATGTTATTACAGGAAGGAATTGGCCAAAAAAGCAATAACAGAAATCTAAGTATGTGGTTCATCTGCGTCTTCTTTTATAAGCTCCATAGCAAAATCTGTTAGTCTGTTGGATGCAATAGATTACATTAAAATGTCTTGGGACAAGTAACAAAAGACACGATAAAAAATTACTTCTTGGCTTGCGAATTTAAATCCGAAGAGTCACAAGAAATTGCCGCTATCTCTGGAGGTAAGGAAGAATTTGACGAGGATTTCCAGCAATATGTTGAAATTGGCGAAAATCTCCCAACCTGTAGTGAAATATCTGACACAGAAACAGTGTAGCAGTTCTTGTCTTCGGAAATTTCAAGCATACCAGCTATTGAAGATGAAGATTTCGACGTAGGCGAAGAGCCAGATCCTCCACCCACTGCTACTGATGCGCGCAAAGCTCTTCATACAAACGGAAGGATACTAGAGAATCGGAGTGCAGAACAGGAACTATACAGCCTGCCTGTATTACTCTCTTTCTAAAAACATTAAACGGTTGATTGTTCCTACCAAACAAAGCACCATTGATCAGTTTTTCACAAACCCAATAAAGTTAAGTAACAAGTAATATAAAAATTTTGTTTTTAAAGTCAATTCCTACTTAGGCCATCAAAGAAAAATTTAATATAATCAAGCTAATATGAGTTTTTGTTGCATTAAAATATCTCAATTTGTTGATTTTCTATAAGCAAGTAGGTTTACAATGGAACTCTGTGGGAATTTGGTGAAATATTACAGATATCGCCAAGTTGGTGTCACTTTTGGCGACTCATTTTGGCCGCCAAATTTGGCGATATATCGCCAAGTTGGCGACAGAACAGGGTCCCCCCTATGGTAACCCTTATTGAAAATACTTTCATTGAAATTCAATAACCAATGGCGGCTATTTTGTTTCCCATGCAAAACAAAAATTAATTAATTAAAATTTAATTAATTAATATTTGAAAAAACTTTATTAACATCAATTGTCATCCAGTACAAGTTTAAAAAAATTTATTTCAACCTGATAGGATGAATAATGAGTATTTTATTAACGATTGAAAATTTGTACAATATAAATATATAAATATATAAATAAATATAGGGAGAGTGTGAGCTAATAGTAGGAATTGAATAATGCGTAATTAAATTAATTTTGCATGTAGTAAGAATTTATTAATTTTATATGCATGATAGTTATTAATATTGAATGAATAATTAACTAACTTTAAACAAAAAATAATTAATCCTGTTTCTTAATGTCATTAGATGTCACATTTTGCAATTTCTTTCCGAGTTTGCCGTGTACCACCTTTGTTTTTGGGTTTTGGAATGTTCGCCGTACATAAAAATCAGCCGCTTATTAAAATCAATTTGGCTCAGACCGAATATGTTTTTATTAAGCGGCAGTTACTGTACTTCCTGCAAAATGCAGCATATCAGCACCACCTATTAGATGGCCAACCGATTTATATCAAAATCTACTTATTAATAACTTTGACAACTTCTAACTGAGTCTGAAGTTTTATGAAAATCCGTGCATTAGTTTTTTAGATAGCGCTATTACGGAAATTGCAAAAAAATTCTGCATAGTAGCGCCACCTGTTGGCCGATTTACACCAAAAACTAATTACAACCAATTTATACCAGGAAGTAACTGAATCGGAAACCTGATGAAAATTCATGCATTAGTTCTAGAGATATAACTATTGCGGAAATCGTGAAAAATGAAGCACAGCAGCGCCACCTATTGGGCGATTTACATCAAAATTTAAACAGCTCTAATTTATATCAGGGACTAACTGAATCAGAAGATTGATGGAAATTCGTCCATTTTTTCTTGAGTTAGAGCTATTGCGATAATCATGAATTATGCAGCATAGCAGCGCCACCTGTTGGGCGATTTTCACCAAATTGTAATCAGCACCAAACCATATACATCCTGGACTAACTGAATCTGAAGTTTCATGAAAATCCGTGCAGTAGCTATTTCTTGCGATATAGCTATTACAGAAATCGTGACAAATGCAGCATAGCAGCGCCACCTGTTGGGCGATTTTCACCAAAAACTAATCAGGACCAGTTTATTTCAAGGTCTAATTGAACCTAGAGTTTTGTGAAATTCCGTGCATTAGTTCTTGAGATAGGGCGCACACAAAATTTTTGTCATATACAGACTCACAGAGTGACAGAGTGACAGACAGACTCACAGTCAGACATTTTCTAAAAACCATCAAATCGTGTTCAGGACATTCTAAAACGTATACATCCGTCGAAAATTTTCACGAATGCAATACTTTCTTCTTGTAAAGATAGAAGAAAGTAAAAATTAAAGGGAAAATATAAAAATTATATAAAATAAGTAAAATAAAGAAAAAATTACGGAATTAAAACAAACTAGATTGTACTATAATGATAAAAATAGAAAATAAAGTAGCTGCAATAGAGATTAAAAATTAATAATATATGTAAAAATAAATACCAAAAAGTAATATTAATTAATATAAAAAAATGTTATTATATGACTAAATTGCACAAGTTTTTTCATGCTGCAGAGAGTATAGCAGAGTGAGATTTTTTATTAGGGTTTTGCTTATCTCACGAAACCCTTATAGTCTGGCTTCTCTGTCTGTCCGTCACAGCCTCGTACTCGGAAACTATTTAATTTACAGACGATTTTTTTTTACATAGAGCTGAATACCCCCTATCATACCCCGAATCATAAAATTTTGAAAATGTCATATATTATTTTAATTAAATGATTTCGTTTTTTTCGATTTCAAAACATAATCTTAATATGAGCATACTTTGCTGGGTGTCCATAGTGTAGTGGTAAAGCATTCATCTTCCACGCAGAAGATTGTGGGTCCGAACCTCTCAGGTGGAACTTAAAATTTTTTCTTTTTGTTATTATTACACTTTTATTCAGATGGATTAAGGATTCCTTTTATTAGCCATTTTAAAGGTCTATTTTTTTTTCTTTTTTTTTTGCGCAGCGGTAATTTTTTTTTTTTTTTTTTTTTTTTTTTTTTCAGACAGAGAAAATCTGGAATTTCAATCTAGAACCAATATTTTTGTTTGCTGCTGCCATCTACTGGCCATTTTTTGAAATAATAGGGCAACATTTTTCATCTTATAATTTGAAGAATTGTTCAGGAATTGAAAAGTTTTTTCTTTTTTACTTCGAATTTTAATAAATGTTAACATCCTTTTCTGTCGCCATCTAGTGAGGGTTTGGAAAGTCAAACAATTAATGTGGATTTTTTCTGAATAATTTGAGCATTTTAAATATGTTTTAAACAATTTTTTACTTTTAAATATTTTATATTTTAATTATACATGCGCTAAATTTTTGAAATTGCTCAATTTAAAAATATTTTAATTTTATTATATAATATTTTTAATTTTATTTAAATAATTTTTCCTGATTATTTTAAATTTGATTAAAAAATATTTTTCTAATTATTTTAAAATTAAATGTAATGGTGCTAACATTTATCTAAGAATTTAATAATTATAAATTAACAATTTTGATTTATAATTTTAAGGAAAAAGTTTTCTAAAAGGGATATTAAACAAATAGTCCGGGTGCTATGGTTGAGAAAACTGCAAATCATGATAAGAATATACCGATTGGTGAGTATCTACTTTATATTAATACAATGCATTTCAGAAGGGGAGTCATCGCGTAAAGTCGTGGGAATTCAAGATGGCGGCTGTTATTCAAAATGGCGTCATTTTCTGAATTGTCGTACTATCCATCATAAAAATGTGTGTTTTAAGTCAACTTCGATGTTTTTAACGTCAAAAATTTCTTTTTTAATACTTTCCGTCATGATTGAATGAGTTTATGAATCCAGCTTGTCTGTTTGTTTGTCTGTCTGCCTTCTTGCCATCCCATGCTCTAACTCGTTTAAACATCGCTATTCGCTTAAATTCACTCAGATTGTCATGTAATTTATGTATGTTAGTGAAGTTTACAACAACATGTTCCGAATAAAAATGAAGTGTATACGGTTTATAGTCCGTTTACAGAGTCCTCAAAAGAATTCCATCACGTTATTGTCTATTAATCCGGGCGCTACGGTTGAGAAAACTGCAAATCGTGAGAAGAATATACCGATTAGTGAGTATCTACTTTACGTTAATACAATCCATATAAGAGGGGGAGGCATCAAGTAAAGTCTTAGGAATTTAAGATGGCGGCTGTTATTCAAAATGGCAGCATCTTCTGAATTTTCGTAATATCCATCATATAAATGTGCATTTTAGGTCGATATCGATGTTTTTAACGTAAAAATTTCATTTTTAATACTTTCCGCCACAATTCAATGAATTTATGAATTCAGTTTTTCTGTTTGTTTGTCTGTCTGCCTGCTTACCATTCCACACTCTAACTCGCTAGAATTCGCCCAGATTGTCATGTAATTTATATATGTTATTGAAGTTTACAATAACATGTTCCTAATAAAAATTCAAGTGTATAGGTTTTATAGTCCGTATACAGGACCCTAAAAAGAATTCCATTACGTTATTGTCTATGGGGGGGAAAATCGTTTGCAACGTGTTTTAATCATCTCTGAAACACATTCAAATTGACATACATCAGTGAGGTGCACTACAAGATACTTACTATTTAATAAGGTATGCATAGTATTTATCGTTTATTGACAGTGACACACCAAAAAAAGAATACGTACGTTTGTAACTCGTGTATAAATTCTATAAAGATCATTAGTTAAATCAACTGTTATTATTGAAACTGCTAGGCATGAATAAACTGCATTTTGTGATGAAGATATCCCGAATGGTCAGTATCTATTTTCTATTAATACAATGCGTATAAGAAGTTGAGTCTTCGTGCAAATTCATAGGAATTCAAGATGACGGCTGTTATTCAAAATTGTTTGCATTTTTACTCTTATACATCATATAAAAGTACCTATGATGCCAATTTCGAATATTTTTAAACTGAAAAATTTCCTTTTTAATATCAAAAATACGCTTAAAATGAAAATAGGACAATTATTAAAGTATTTTTGTATTTTATAGCAAGGCAAATGAAAGGGATAAATAAATAACAAAAATGCCTTTTTATTCGTAATTCAATTATACAAAATATTAAAAAAAAATTGCATGATACAATTAAACATAGATAATATAAAAACTTCACTTTGTATCATCATATTTCTCACATTCGTTTTTGCAGTTGCACAATAATGTGCAAGAAAGTCCAACCTTTCTACAGCCACACTTATTTTTACAGATTTTGCACATACATTTTACATCAAACCACTTTTATAGGATGAATAGTATGAAAATTGCACGAATTCCAGAAGATGACGCCATTTTGAATAACAGCCGCCATCTTGAATTCCTAAGACTTTACGCGATGCCTCCCCCTCTTATATGGATTGCATTAACATAAAGTAGATACTCACTAATAGGTATATTCTTCTCACGATTTGCAGTTTTCTCAACCGTAGCGCCCGGATTAATAGACAATAACGAGATGGAATTCTTTTGAAGGCCTTATAAACGGACTTTAAAAGCTATACACATCAATTTTTATTCGGAACATGTTATTATAAATTTCAGTAACATATATAAATTACATGACAATATGAGTAAATTTAAGCGAGTTAGAGTATGGGTTGGCAAGCAGAGACAGACAAACAAACAGACAAACTGAATTCATAAACTCATTCAACCATGACGGAAAGTATTAATAGCGAAATTTTTGACGTTAAAAACATTGAAATCGACTTGAAACACACATTTATATGATGGATAGTAAAAAAATTCAGAAAATGACGCCATTTTGATTAACAGCCGCCATCTTGAATTCTTACGACTTTATGCTAGGCCTCCCTCTCTTATATGGATTGTAAAGTAAATACTCACCAATCGGTATATTCTTCTCACGATTTGCATTTTTCTCAACCGTAGCACCCGCACTAATAGACAATAACGTAATGGAATTCTTTTGAGGGCCCTGTAAACGGACTATAAAACCTATACACTTATATACATTTTTTTGGAACATGTTATTGTAAACTCCAATAACATATATAAATTACATGACAATCTGAGTGAATTTAAGCCATTAGCGTTATTTAAGCGAGTTAGAGCATGGAATGGCAAGCAGGAAGACAGACAAACTGAGTTTATAAATTCATTCAACTGTGGTAGAAAGTATTAAAAGCGAAATTTTTGACTTTAAAAACATCGAAATCGACCTGAAACATATATTTATATGATGGATAGTAAGAAAATTCAAAAAGTGACGCCATTTTGAATGACAGCTGCCATCTTGAATTCATACAACTTTACGCGATGCCTCCCCCTATGAAATGCATTTTATTAATTTAAAGTAGATACTGGCCAATCGGTATATTCTTATCACGATTTGCAGTTTTCACCTTAATCTAGTCGTGTAGCACTCGGACTAAAAACCGTCTGTGCATTTGCTAATAATAGCTTCACGATTAAGACAAATAGCTAAATTTTCGAGAGCGTTCAATTCTAAACGCTTTTTCAATTTTTTATGATATTATTAAAGAGTTATTTTGCTCTCATTGGTTCACAACAGTTATTTAATTTTTTAATGTTTTGTTTCTATACATATTTTAAAACAAAAAAAAGAGAACTAAAAAAGGAATTTTTCATGAGATTATCTAACATTTTCTGAAATACCACATTTCTGTGTCTTGAACTGTTACATTTATTTGTCTGTTTTGGCGAATAAAAATTTCTTTTATCTCATTAAATCTATTCTTCATAATCTAAATATTATTTGCATTTTTTTACTTTCTTCTATCTTCAATAGAAGAAAGTATTGTAATCGAAATTTTTTCGACTTCCGGTTTTCGACGGATTTACATGTTTTAGGGGTCAGGGATCACAAAAAACATATTTATACAAAATGTCTGTCTGTCCGTGTCCGTCTGTCTGTATGTCCGTGTGTCCGTATGTCCGTGTGCCGCCATTGTACCATCAAAAATTGTATGAAGTTATGCATAGAATTGAACCATTTTTAAAAAAAAGTTTTTGACTATAGCAAGCAGGTCCCTTTTAATTTGGAAAAAATCCGCCGGTAGGGGGCTCTGTAATAGCGACTTTTGTGCATTTTGAATATTGTACCATCGAAAAGTGTATGAAGTTACGCATAGAATTGAACCAAATTTTCTGTGTATGTTTGTGGCAATAGCAAGAAGATCCTCCCTGAATTTGGAAAAATTTCGCCAGTAGGGGGCGCTTTAATAGAGATTGTTGTGCAATTTTTGTACATTTTGAATATTGTACCATCGAAACGTGTATGAAATTAAGCATAGAATTGAACCAAATTTTTTGTGTATGTTTTTGGCCATGGCAAGAAGGTCCTCACTGAATTTGGAAAAAAACCGCCGGTAGGGGGCGCTGTAATAAGGATTTTTGTGTATTTTGAATATTGTACCAGCGAAAAGTGTATGAAGTTATGCCTAGAATTGAACTAAATTTTTTGTGTTTCTTTTTGGTCATGGCAGGAAGGTCCTCCCTGAATTTGGAAAAATTCCGCCGGAAGGGGCGCTGTTATAACGATTTTTGTGCAAATTTCAATATTGTACCATCGAAAAGTGTATGACGTTATGATTAATTCTAATAAAAATACTAATAAAATGAATTATAATGATATATTGACATGAGATAGAAGAAAGTTTTGGGATTGGCACATCCAACTAGTTTTGCGTTTAAGGGGTCTCACGACTTAAAATGCGGGAAAAAGACCATTTTCAACATTTAATATCTTAAAATGTATTTTATTTTAAGGCACAATCTTTTTTGGTATGAAAGATATAAGTATGTTCTTTCATTTCATGTGTTTGAAAAATTACAAGGAGCATAATTCGCATTTATAGGGGGCTCCAAACTGTCAGACATTTGACGAGTAGAAAATTGGTATAACAGATTACGCGCAGTATTACAAAATAAAGTTTGCAACTAGAAAGGAAGTTTTGATGCCAACTTATACTTCAGATTGTAATAATGACCCTGAACCTAACTAAATTTGTATCAAAAGCATCTTTATATTTTTAATACAAAGTTGTATTTAGTTAATGCAAAATTTAGAAAATTTCAACAGTATAATCATCTAAAAAAGATTTTTTTTGAACAATAAAAAGGAAATTTTAGGCTCAGTTTATACAGACTAACATGAAACATATGTTTTGATAATTTCAGAAAAGAATATTTGGAAGTTTTTGAGATATCCTGCGGGTTATGCCCAAAAACGTCATTTGGAGAAAAATGACTTCAAAGTTTCGGAAACGGTCTTTCAGCTTTTGAGGGGTTATAATTCTAATAGCCATAACTTCTGTTCTAATGGTAATTTCAAGGAAGTAATCATACCAAAATGTTCAGAAAAAAATGGAAGTTTAATGTCTAAAAAAATTAAATTTTTGAAAATTTTGAAGCTTTAAGAGTCCTGAGACCCCTTAATGCAGTGGATTTTTACAGTAGAGTTTTAATTTTTTTCCACTATAAATATACACATCTTGCATTGACAAACAATTACTAAAAACAAATTTTATGATTAAATATATAAATAAGGATAATGTTATAGAAACAAATAAGCAATATTTGCATTCGTTTCATTTTTTTTAATCCCATACTATATACTATATACGGGGTAATCATAAAAACTTTCCCGATATATGAACCCCTAGCGGCCTAACCGCTCATCCAATCGAAAGGAAATTTCAGATATCGTTCTTCAAAGGTATGTGCTCGAGCTCACACGGTTACTTTCACAATGAAATATTTTTGAAATTTACGAATGACAATACCCAATTTTTTTCCTGCGCAGATTCATCAGCGGATTAAAAAACCATAAGTGGAGTTGGAACGATGCACGCAAGACGAAAATTGCCGGCGTAAAAAATTTCAAAGAAGAGTGTTGCGAAGGACCAATGACAACATTAGAAGCATCAATAACAGAACACCGTGTGCAGAGCATTGTGTGTGGGAAACCTTT
This sequence comes from Maratus speciosus, assembly GCA_963932465.1. Classification (NCBI taxonomy): domain Eukaryota; kingdom Metazoa; phylum Arthropoda; class Arachnida; order Araneae; family Salticidae; genus Maratus; species Maratus speciosus. Next base: position 382,315,073 of record OZ010797.1, on the reverse strand, counting down.
AACCCTTACTGGCGCGGATTAATTCTGTTTATAAACCGATGAAATGATAGACTGACACCAGAATTTATAAATGAGTTTATTAGGAAATACAAACTTGCTTATTTTAAAGTACGTTATAAATGGAAAATTTTAATTAAGCCAGTAAAATTAAAATTAAGTGTCCTTTTTTAACCCCTTAATTCTCGCTCCCGTCATATTCTCGGGCTGCGTCTTTCACTCAGACTGTTTGGTTCCCACCAGTTTTATAAAATAGTGAAATTGGCTATATCTTAGTATCGTTTTTCCTGTCATTAAATGGGCTAATCCAGCGTGACTCATGTTACAAGTGGAAAGAATATTTAAATCAAAATAAACTGCTCTGTGTACATTTTAGATACAATTGTTTCACTTTTTTCGTTTTTCATTTATTGACTATGTATGTGGATTTGTTTCATAGGTAGTTCAAAAAATATTTTATGTTTAAATGAGTATTTCAGGTAAAAACAGATGTGTGACTCACGTTACAGTAAAAATGACATAGAATGTAAATACATATTTAAAATTTAAATTTCTTCCAAACCCTCATGGATACAAAATTAAAGGATGATGGAACCTTTTTTACATATATTGAAATATTTTAATCACAGAGTAGATTTGAAATGAAGGAATTATTTAAGCTGCAAAGAAAAAAAAAATGCTGTGACTCACGTTACACAGAAAATGTGACACACGTTACATCGCTTTCATGGCATTCATTATCATTTTTCTGTCGATTTATTTGAATACAATAGTTATTAGTTATCAATAATAATTTTAAAAAACATAATTGAGACATTATATACAAAAATTTAAACAAAATTTTTAATTGTTAAGCAATTATCCTTGCTTCTTATCACTTTCCATTCACTAACTTTTGGAATTGGTTGTGGATTGTTAAATAGATCTTCCAATTCAAGAGAGTTGTTTCGCTTCTGAATTTCCGCGCAAGTTATCTCAAGAACAGTAATCTTAGATGTTGTATTATTAAAAGCTGCAACAAAACTTGCAGCATTTACCACAATGTACTGTCTGCTACATACAGCTCCCCAAACCTGTCTTTTAACTGATCCTCCAATTCCATCCACTGGCCCTTTGCCATGCGAAGTAGCAAAGAAATTCCATTTTATAATGAAATTGTATTTTTTGTGTAATGCACGGAGAGCTACTGCAATGAAGCGGTTTTTGAATTGTGATGATGGTCCATTTGACCAAATATCCACTTCCACCAAATCTCTGGGGAGACACTCTAGAATTTTACCAATATAAGCTACAATAGTCTCCTTTGAATGTATGGTATTATCAGAAGCTTGCACCAAAGGATGAAATGTGCCAGAATGACAGATGGCAGCTGTAAATAAGCTCACCTGGCTATTAGGGTGGGCCGAAAAAAACTTTTTTTTGATTTTCGATGATGAGTAGTGCGGAAAAGTGGCCATTAGTGGCACCAAGTTCACACAAAAAATTTGAGATTTTTAGGACAATTCCTATATTTGCCGCTTTTGGCTTGAAGTTTTGCTAAAATGCTGATTTTTGAACTTTTTTAGCAAAAATTTTAAAAATGTTAAATTAAACTTATTTTAATCGTATTTACTTGAAAAGGCATATTTAATGTTCCAAATGTATAAATAAGCTCTGATAATGTATTATTTAATTGCTATGTGTATTCTAAATTAGACGATTTTTATAGCCTTTTCGCTTTTAAGTGAACAAAAATTGCATGTATTGTTTGAATCTTTCAACGGTTTCTCTCTTTTGTCCTGTTTATGTCTCTTGGTCTTCATTATTTTTTTCGATGCTTTAAGGGTCATATATTTGAGTGACGGACAGCAGAATCCCTCAGAAGCAGATCTGGAAGAAGAGAAGGAAGTGAGGCGAGAACATAAGCGAACGCAGTGACTCATCGCGATGTTGGGGGAGTGAAGGAGGTAATACAAGAGGGGAGAAAGTGCGACAAGGGATGCTTATTATTTTTCAGTGCTCGGTTTCCCTGTGACATTTGTTCAGTGCAAAAGTAAAACCTTTTTCTCGTGCAATACATTGCTTTTTGGATAGAAGAAAATCGAGATATTTATCTTCAACCAGTGGATGATATTATTAAAATGGTAGGTGAAAAAGTTTCCGAAATCTGGATAAAATCTTTCATACCAGTGGTTTCCCAACGAACAATTAACGGAAAGATTAAAAACTATTACGATGAATGTAGATCATTGGAGAAATCTTGTAATCATACGGGCGTTAAAGGCAAGGCGATCCGCGAAGATTTCATACGAAATGCGGAAACCTCTCTCTTTGACATTGCAGCTTGTAAGTGAGGCTCTGGATAAAATCTTCCATACCAGTGGTTTCCCAACGAACAATTAACGGAAAGATTAAAAACTATTACAATGAGTGTAGATCATTGGAGAAATCTTGTAATCATACGCGCGTTAAAGGCAAGGCTATCCGCGAAGATTTCATACAAAATGCGTAAACCTCTCTGACATTGCAGCTTGTAAGTGCGGCTTGAACAATTGTAGCTGCGACATCAGACGTAAAGTTCCACATCGGGAGGTGAACTTCTTGAAGGATCAAAGAACTGTTCGAAAAATGTTTATCGGAAATATTGATTTAAAAACAAGCAAAACTCTTGCAAAGAAAATATCGCGGAAAATGAAAAGGGATACAATTTCAACGAGGAATAGTGGTTCTGCGACAAAGCCTTTAACGAGTGGAGTTAGATCTAGATGGAAGACGGTTATATTGTTGGAAGATTCAAGTAGTGGGAGCTTTCAAGCAAGCAGCTCGAATGAATCTGAATTTGAACCAGGCCCTTTAAAGCCAAACACTCCTAAATGCATATTCCTGTCTAACACAGCGTCTGCCATGTCTCAGGGAAACTGAGCACTGAAAATAATAAGCATCCGTTATCGCACTTTCTCCCCTCTTGTATTTCCTGCTTCACTCCCCCAACATCGCGATGAGTCACTACGTTCGCTTAAGTTCTTGCTTCACCCCCTTCTCTCCGTCCAGATTTGTTTCTGAGGGATTCTGCTGTCCGTCACCCAAATATATGACACTTAAAGCATCGAAAAAAATAATGAAGACCAAGGGACATAAACAGGTCAAAAGAGAGAAACCGTTGAAAGATTTAAACAATACATGCAATTTTTGTTCACTTAAAAGCGAAAAGGCTATAAAAATCGTCTAATTTAGAAAACATATAGCAATTAAATAATACATTATCAGAGCTTATTTATACATTTGGAACATTAAATATGCCTTTTCAAGTAAATACGATTAAAATAAGTTTAATTTAACATTTTTTAAATTTTTGCTAAAAAAGTTCAAAAATCAGCATTTTAGCAAAACTTCAAGCCAAAAGCGGCAAATATAGGAATAGGCCTAAAAATCTCAAATTTTTTGTGTGAACTTGGTGCCACTAGTGGCCACTTTTCCGCACTACCCATCATCGAAAATAAAATAAAAAGTTTTTTCGGCCCACCCTACTGACTATGTTGCCATTGTGCACTCTGTATTTCACCTTGAAATCTGCAGGTATAATTTTCTGCGAAGTCAACTTTTATCAGAGCTCTTTTAAGGGATGTGGTAACAGAATTACGTTGTTTTTGGTACTCCTCTGCCTGATGCCTTTTTACATAACAGTGTTCTAAAAATGTTGGTGCGAGATTAGAGATGTGCGAAATGAGTTCTTCAGCTGTTCCTTCTTCCATTATCTTTTGAATATGGGTTTCACTATCTTTTTTCCATTCATACCATTTCACATACTTCAAAATGTCAACATCTGTATTCTAAATATATCTTTTTTTAAAACCTAAACATTCCTTACACTCACTGCCAACAATGAAAAAGATTCCATGCCGGGTCTCGAACCCGAGGTGTTGTGCCTAGACTCATGCAATGTGGTTTAGTTGGTAGAATGTCGGTGCGCTATACTGATGGCCCGGGTTCGAGTCCCGGCATGGAATCTTTTTCACAAGGTTGGCCTTTGCGCCTTTTAAGCAATTAATTTGAAATTTGATTTTCATTTGAAAAAAAAAAACAGGCCTTGAATATATCAAAAAGTTTTTCTATGCAACTTAATAGCAATATTTAAAAGATAAAGTACAGTATTAACTTTTTCTTCAAAAGTAACTCTCATTACATGGATGTGACTCACATTACCAAAGGAATTAGTGTTTATTCTATATATTTAAAGCTTATAATTTATTTTTAGCGTTATATATTAATTCTTAGCATATCACAGGAGGAAAGTATGAAATTATACATAAATGCATTCAGTATTTTTTCAGTAGTGATGAAAAATGCATGTTTTTGTGACTCACGTTACATGTGTAACAAAGATATATTCATGTAGTGATTTGATTTACAATTAAGCAATCTGTTACTTAAAAAAGATATTCATTATGTAACTATTAACCCTCCGTCTACCAGACGGGTCCATTGGACCCGACAGGTACATACAAAATATTCATTCAAACCAGAAATTTCTTTAAAATAAACTAAGTATATAAACCAGACAAAAATAAGGTAAATAAATAAGTTAAATAGTTTTAAATAAAAATTCTGGTGTAGAACGTTTTATTAAAACTTGAATAAAATTCCCGGTAGATCTAGGGTTAAATATGAAAAAGGTATAAACATAGTAAAATGTTTCAAACTTACCAATTATAGCAGAGGATGAAGTTCAAAAATCTATAATATTGCTCTCTCCGCAAATCACGAAGCACATGGTTACATAATGTTAGCCATTTTGAAATTAAAATACTGTTGCCAATTTTTATTTTGCATGGAAAAGTAACTTTGAACATTTTTGTCGCAAAAAAAATGTAATAAATGTACATTCATAAATATTATTTTTTTTTTCAATGTGTGTCCATGATTTCATGGATTAGCCCAAATAAGGTGAATATTTCTTTTTCATAAAAGTGGTGCCAATAAGCAATTTCAATTTTTTAACCGTAATTTAATTCGAGCGTGAAGGGGTTAAGGACACCGCCCGCGAAAGGGTTAATAAGCATTGCCGGACTCGAAATGTAAAAATCCATGAAACGGAACGCTATTTCGAAATTATTGTTGAGTAAAATTTTCTTTTAAAATATTGATAAATTTATTTCTAAACATACAAAAGTAATTTAAACAAGTCAGAAAATGTACGTCAAACGTGGCAAATGTGGTTCGTTCTTACTATAACTAGTTTTATAAATATTCAGATCTTGGTGCAATAACTATTACACTCTCATGCAAAAATGTACGAATAAAAAATTATTACCATTATATATATTAAATTCAGTAATATGGAAATAATATGACTCTATCTTAAATATGACGTAATCAAAATGGCAACCTAGAATCATTACCTATCACCAGGTATCATTGAATAATTTACGAATGACAAGATTGAATAAAATGAAGAAAACTTTTATTTTCTTTTTGAAAAGTTTTGATTCGATTTTCAAAATATTTGAAATGCCTCGACAAAATTCTGTAACGATTATATTTATTAAATTTCAAATCATTCGATAGTGTAGCTTTTGCGCTGTTATGTGCAACAGTGTCAATATCAGGCCCTTTTCCCTCTCAGAAAATGATTTATCCCGTTTCTCTTTCCCTTTCCTATGTTTTTCCCCTATGAGGAAATGAAACATCTTTTTTCTCTTTCTTCTTCTAGGGAAAAAGCCTGATTATTGCACTGCCTTTTCGTAATTTTTAACATTTTTTTTCTTTTGAAAATAGCATGAGACCCCACTTATTTTTCGTTTCCATGTTTTTGTACATATGTTCAACTGAAACCTGATATATTCTGTTTTATTCAACCGTGATGCTCTTTTGAGATAGGACTAATTCAAAAGTTGCCGATTTTGAAACTTTTGAATACTTAACAGATTATATCTGCTAACAGCATCGATATCCCAGTAAAGTTCTATATTACTTAGCTTGTCCTAATAGTAAACTTTCATATTCTATAAGGAAAATTTTGGGGTACTATTGCTTAACTAAGATAATAAGTACAGAAAACGGACAAAAACGTCATTTTTATTGCATTTTGTGGTAACATAACAATGAAAATTAACAATGCCCCATGAAACGAAGTAAATTTTACTAAGCATGTAGTATTATACTAATAGTTTATGACATAAGAATTTTGGTACGTTGTTGCTTTCCAGAGATACAGCAATCCAAATATACTGGCATTTCAGTTTTCATGAAAAATGGGATTCATGGTCTTGATACAGGAAATTTTTTCAGAGCTTCAAAATTACACATTATTCATTAAATATGATCTAATTCAACATAAAAAAAATCAAACAAAACAAAAAATACAGCTGTCTCACTTGTCGTCTGATTTTTTAAATAATGGCGCTTAACACTAGAACGCCCGGAAGTTTTACCCAAGTTTCATTAAATATTTGACACCAGAATTTTTATTTTAAATTATTTGATTGATTTATTTAACGTAAATCTTCGTATTTTAAATTTAAGTTATTTTATGAAAGAATTTCTGGTTCCAGCTGACATTTAATCATATGGTCGGAGTCGGATCGACTACTTCCGGGCGTTCTAGTGTTAAAAAATGCAAAATTATGGTTTAAGGGGCCGTCTGTGATAGAAGTGACTAGATATTTTGAAATTTCTTATGCTATCCTGTAATCTAGCAGTCTTCAATGACCACTTGAGTGGTGTTTGAGATGGTGTTGAGATCAAGAAGGGGGGCTCTATAGGTCAACAATCGAGTACCAAACATCAATTTGGATACAGCCCCTAAAATAGGCTCGTTTTAAAATAATTAATTTCTCGGAAACTTATCGTACGAATTGCATAAAAATTTGTTTTTAGGCTAATGGAACGGTGTAGAGTTCATTTATGCTGTCAGAAACGTGTACTGCTTTTGAAAAAAAAAACAAAGTTATGGTTCGTTTTAGTATGTAGATCGCTCCTTAAGTAAATTTTATATACATCATTTAAAAGCAGACTTTATTACCAATCGTGTGGTACCAGTAACTTTCTTATACGATAATTTTTTGCAGAGTTAGTAAGGGGTGTTTACTTTTTTTTTTCACGACTGTACCATACTGTTGCAGGCTACATACATTACTGTTGAATTTTAAGAGGCTATTTCAGTCAAGCGAAAATACCCGTTCAGTGTTGCCAGGTGGGCTACTTTTTTTAAATTCATATTCTTGATTGGCACCACTTTTTTGAAATGGTAAAATGTGCCTTATTTAATGACATATTAATTAAGGCGAAAACAAACGTAATTTTACCGCTTCAAAAAAGTGGTGTCAATCAAGAAATCAGAATTTAAAAAAAGTAGCCCACTGGCGACACTGTACCCGCTCGTTAATGCGATCGCTAATACTATGGCTGAAATTTATAAAGATATCTTGTTTAAATTTCAGTATTTTAGAATGATTTTTTACTTTCTTCTATCTTTGCAAGAAAAAAGTATTGGATTCGTGAAAATTTTCGACCTCCGGTTTTCGACGGATTTATACGTTTTAGATGGCCCTGAACACGATTTGATGGTTTTTAGAAAATGTCTGTCTGTCACTCTGTGAGTCTGTATGTGACAAAAATTTTGTGGGCGTTCTAACTCTAGAACTAATTCACGGAATTTCACAAAACTTTAGACTCAGTTAGACCTTGATATAACTGGTTCTGATTTGTTTTTGGTGAAAATCGCCCAACAGGTGCTGCTATGAGACAATTTCATGATTTCTGCAATAGCTATATCGTGCAAGTACCCACTGCACGGATTCTCATGAAACTTCAGATTCAGTTATTCCAGGATATAGTTTGGTGTTGATTACTTTTTGGTGAAAATAGCCTAACAGGTGGCGCTGCTACGCTGCATTATTCATGATTATCGCAATAGCTCTAACTCAAGAAAAAATGCACGAATTTTCATCAAATTTCAGATTTAGTTAGTCCCTGATATAAATTAGTGCTGTCTAATTTTTTGGTGTAAATCGCCCAACAGGTGGCGCTGCTGTGCTGCATGTTTAACGATTTCCGCAACAGCTGTATTTCAAGAACTAATGCATGAATTTTCATCAAGCTTCAAATTCAGTTATTTCCTGGTATAAATTAGTCCTAATTAGTTTTTGTTATAAATCGCCCAACAGATGGCGCTGCAGTGCAGAATTTTTGGCAATTTCCGCAATAGCTCTATCTAAAAAAACTAATGCGCGGATTTTCATCAAACTTCGGGGTCAGTTAGTTCAGTTTTGGTGTAAATCATCTCACTGGTGTTGCTGATATGCTGCATTTTTCAGGAAGTATTAACATGTATGAGATAAAAGAAAGTTTTGGGATTGCCATATTCGACTAGTTTTGTATTGGATAGCTGAGATTTATCTGTACAAAGACCGTTTTTTACTTTTTCAATTTTGTTTACAGGTATTTTTAAAGAGGACACATTCATTTTCGGTACCAGTCTCGAAAGTGAAAGCATCATCATAAAAAATATCTGTAACCAAAATCAAAAAAGTAAAGAACGGTCTTTGTACAAATCGACTTACGCTATCCAATGCAAAAAAAAAAAAAAAAAAAGAGAAATCATTTCAAAATATTCAAATACAAACGAGATATCTTTATAAATTTCTTCCATAGGATTAGCATTAGCGATCAGATGCTTTTGCGTGAGTGAAGTAGCCACTTAATGCACAGTTGTGAAAAAAAATGTAAACACCCCCTACTAACTCTGCAAAAAATTACTGTAGTAAAACGTTCCTAGTACCAAACGATTGGAAAGAAAGTATAATTTTAAATGATGTACATAAAATTTGCTTAGGGGGGCATCTACATATCAAAGCGAACCCAAACTCTGTGTTTTCAATAGCAATACCCAAGTTTCACACCATACATATTTTCTGCACACTTCAATTAGCATAAATACAAATTTTCATGAAATTCGTACTATTAGTTTCAAAGAAATTAATTATTTTAAAATGAGCCTGTTTTAGGGGCTGTATCCAAATTGAAGTTCGGTACTCGATTGTTGAAATGATACAAAATGACTATGGCACTTCTATTAATGCGTTATTTCTTGCCAATATGACCATTTCACTCGCTTAATATTCTTCGACTATTGCCAGCCCAAATGTCTCAATAATGGAGTAATTTTTTTTCTTCAAATTATTCTTTTCTGCACATCATAGAAAACCATCATGTTCAGGTTTTTTAATCATAATTCGAAAACTACAAGTAAGAAAAATTTGAAATTGAGAATTTTCATAAAGTAGGACATAATAAACACAAATCTATCAAAAACAAAACAAAACAAAAAAATTGTAGGTTGCAATTCATATTTTTTTTTTTCGAATATTAATTCTATAATTCATACTATAAAATTTTTAAAATTACAAATTCAATGTATTTATGTTTGGACTTTTTAGTATTATAACTACACAAAAAATTTATCATATTAGGATTATTATTTCAGGAGATATTAATAAAAATATGAAAATGCAATTTAACATTAGAAGCTCTAAATTTTGAATGTTTATAATTCAAAAACTTATCATCCAAATGATTTGAAAATTCGTTTCTAGGCATAATTTGAACCGACGATTTAAAATATTTTGTCAAAATTGGGCGTTGCCATTGAAAAAAAACAAAGTTTGGTCTGGTTTTGATTTGTAGATGGCCCCGAAGGAAATTATACATAGATAAGTTAAAAGTAGACTTTATTTCGAATAGTTTATTACCAGTAACTTTTTTGTATCATAATTAGTTGCTGATTTAGTAGTGTGGGGGGGGGGGGTGTTTACTTTTTTCCATGACTGTATGTGAATCGGTGTTGAATAGCTGTCAAGACTTTCGATTTTTGAATAATATTTTTTAATAACAGATATACTTGCTTTATATAATAGTAGAAATCTGCGATTAAATAATGGGATTATCTATATTCGGAAGTACTTGTATTACAAATTCGCGAGACTTGATAACTATGACATTTATATAATTTGTATAGTGAAGTAATGATATTATTTTAAAATAGTTTCAAAACTCGCCTTATCCAAAATTTAAAAGATGGAGTTTTCTCTATCAGTCTGTTCTCTTGTTGCACCTGCATTGAAAAAACACTACAATCTGAAAAAAAAAAAAAAACTTATCGTGTATTTCTGAGATTGTAAAATCTTAGTTTACAATATTACAATTCGACTTACAATTGGATTACACTTGGATTTCAATTAGACGCAGCCAGAAGTTTTTAGCGATTTCCCAAAATTTGATTTTATGGATAAGGCACGTTTTGAATATAGTAATATATAGTAATATATTTTGTTTCATTTCAATTTTTATACTTTCAGATTTCTGATGTTTGCAGGAGTTGGAAAATATATTCTGGGATTGAATGAATCACAGACAATTTATAATACGATTCCCTTGTATTGCATGACAGGGGGTATTGTATCTCTGAGCATTATTTTAGCATTCGGAGGGAAAATGATCATAAGAAAGAAGTTTTCATTTTCGAATTTTTGGAAAGACGTTGTCAAGCATAAAGTTACAGTAATATATTTTAATTCTTCAAAGTTTTTCTAAAAGTTATACAAGGTGGCAATAAATAATCTGACGCTACTGACATAGAAGTTTTCCATAAGCGCATACTCAAAAAAAATTTTAAAAAAATTACAGGATATTTTGGTAGTGTCGATATACAGGGTGTCCGAAAAGTCTGGAAACGGTCGAATAACTCGAGAAATACAAAGCAGATTGAAAAACGAAAATATACGTGTTAAATATTTTAAAAAAAAGTTAGTGATACCAAATTTGACTCTCGCAACCGACCCCCCCGGGGGTCAGAGGAGGTCCAACTTTGAAATCTTGAATGATAACCCCCCTTTTTTATTGCAGATTCGGATTCAACGGATAAAAATACGTAACTTTTGTATTTAACATTTTTTTCTAATCCTCGTTGATCACGGTGTAATTGAGCAAATAAAACAGATACATAATTTGGTTTTCCCAACCAGACTTTGACATCTCGAAATCTGATCGGCCAGAACCAGTGGTGTAGTCGTAAACAAAAAAAAAAACAGAGGGTATACGTTCTAAGCAGAGGGTATACGCGCAAGGCACAGCGTATACCCTAGTGTATATATACTACAGCTTTCATGAGAAACAGAGAGTATACGGTGTTCCTTAAAAAAATCCAGAGGGTATACGGCGTATACCCCCGAATACCCTCCACCACATCCCTGCTTTTAACGTCAAAGTTGTCGTCTTTTGCGGAAATAGTGTTTCTCAAATCCATCAGTGGAGATTGTTTTCATGGCGCTTTATATGCTTTTTCCATAAAAATTAATAGAAATATATTAAATTAGTTTTCTATTTGCATGTCTTTTTATCATGTTGATCATTTTTAAATAATAAACTGCGTATTTTGATATTTTAACGAGTAAATAAGCACCTCCCCTCCCGAACAGAAAAATGATAGTATTCATTATTTGGGGGCGGAGTGTGTTGATATTCTGTGTTTCAATGTCTTCTGTTGTCCAAAAAAAAAAAAAAAATCACCTAATTCGGGGCCGAATGGGAGTGTATAAGTTTTTTTAAATTATTACTATAGAATAACATAAAGGAGCAAAAAAACATACAAACATATAAAATCTTTTTGTGCTGGCTGATCAAAGGATGGGAAGTACCGTAAATTTCATGTGGAAGAGGGTGGGATTATAGTTTTTGATGATTGATCAGTTACTGCAACTACTGACTAGCAAGTAGGGCAGAAAACATTCAAAAATTCTAATAAATGTAATACTTTTTTGTAAATTAATATATTATTCCATTTTAACATTTTTTTTCCTAATTTTAAATTTATTATTATGTTGTTCGGGAAGTCGTGTCCGTTTAGGAAAATCAATTCGCACCGGAAAATACTGCCCGGTAATTAATAGACATTAGATATAGGAATCAATGTCTAATTATTAAATGATAGAATTTACCGGTACGAATTGATTTTTCCAAACGGACAAGACTTTCCGAACGACCCAATAATTTTAAACAATTGAAAATTTTTGATCTTTTAAACTTTTGAATTAAAAATATAATTTAACTCTTTAAGCACTGTTGATTATTTCCTGGGGTAGAAAACGTTTTAATTTTCATGGGGGAAGGATAATGTAGAAAAGTTTTTAATTATTTATTAATTATTATAATAATATAACAAATGTGAAAAAATATATAAACAAAAATGTTATTTGCAGAACAAATTAAAAACAAATCAGTTTTTTCCTACATTTTTTAAGCCCGAGAAGGGACATATATTCATATATTTCATTCAGTTACTTCGATGTTTAATGTTAAAGTTTTGTAACAAATAAGTTAGAGCTTTTGCGGAGAGTGTCCTTACAAAAAGGACTCATAATTTTTATTTTACTGGCACCCAGAATATTTAATTAAAATTTTCCATTTATAACGTACTTGAAAATAAGAAAGTTTGTATTTTCCAATAAACTCGTTTATAAATTCTGATGTCTATCATTTCATCAGTTTATAAACAGAATTACTCCGCGCCGGTAAGGGTTAAACCAAATGAACATTAAAAAGTAAAAACAAAATTTAAACAATATGATAATTTAAATACCCTAAAAATCTCTAAAATTTCCCTTCAAATTAAATCGAAAGAAATCTTATACTTTTAAAAATGTTTTTTTGTATTTTACATGTGCCTTATTATTTTGTACACACTCGTCATAAGCATAATACAAAATCTGCAATACAAATATTTGCAACTTAGAAAGGAAAAAAGTTTAAAATTTATTTACATTTCTTTTTAACGGAACCCAAGTTTTTAATGGGTTTTATGTATCATATTGCTTGATTTTTTTAAATTGTTCAATTGGTTTAACTTATTTGTTATAAAAATTTAAGAACGTAGAATTAACTGAATGAAATATAATAAATGCCGCTTCTAGGGCTTAAAAAATGAAGAAAATAAACTGATCTGTTTTCAATTTGTTCTACCAATTATGTTTTAGATTATATTTTTTGTCACATAAGTTATCTTATTGTAATAATAAACAAACAATTTTCTACATTATCCTTCTGTTATGAAAATTAACACGTCGTCTAGCCCAGCAAATAATCATTACACTTTAACCCTTTCGAGACCGCATCGCGTACACAAATTTTATTTGGAACACACAGTGTTTTTTCAACTGTCCCCCTTACTTGTGAAAAACCAAAAAATCCTTTAATTAAAAAATTAAATAATATTATTCATTTATTAATGGTGCCCAAAACAAATTCCACATGCACCTTTTGACGATGAATATATGTGCCTCACAAATCCCGACAGAGTTAAAGAGTTAAATTATTTTTTAAATTAAAAATTTTCAAATATCAAATTTTTCTATTGTTTAAATTTATGAAAAAAAAATGTTAAATTGAAAAAATATATTAATTTAAGAAAAAATTATTACATTTATTAGAATTATTGAAAATATTTTTGCCCTACTTGTTATTTTCTGGTTGCAGTAACTAATCAATGATCTAAATCTCCAATCCGACCACCATCTTAATTTTACTCTACTTCCCCATTCTTTGCTCCGCCCGCACACACACACAAAAAAATCTTTTTATTTTGTCCTATATGTTACTCTATAGTAATAGTAAAAAAATCCCATACACCCACCTTTTGACCACAATTTAGAGTATTTAAAAAAAAAAAAAAAAAAAAAAAAAAAAAAAAAAAAAAAAAAAAAAAAAGCAGAAGCCATCGAAATGCCGAATATCCATGCTTACCTCTACCAAATAACGAAGATTATCTTTTTTTCTGTTCGGAAGATGAGGGACATGTTTACACATCAAAATATAAAAAAAAAAACGCAGGTTAATTGATTAGAATGGACTGAATGGATAAAATAAAAACACAAGTAGAAATCTAATTCAATATATCTTTGTTAATTTGCATGGCAAAAGCATATAAAGCACTTTTGCCATCGAAACAACCTCCATTGATAGTTTTCGACAAACACAATTCCAGCTAAGGCGACCCACTTTGGCAACGAAAGCTTTGGCCCATCACATTTCGTGATTGCAAAACATGGTTGAGAAAACAAAATATGTATCTGACACATTTTGTTAGATTACACCGTCATCTACAAAGATTCGAAAAAAAAAATGTTAAAAGCAAAAGTTCCGCATTTTCCCCCGTAGAATCCGAATTTGAAATAAAAAATGGGGATTATCATTTACAATTTCAAAGTTGGAACGCTTCTGACCCCCTGGTGGCCGGTGTGGGGTGTCAACTTTGGTATCACGGAATAGCTTTTAAAAAAATATTTAACACGTATTTTTTCGTTTTTCAATCTTATATGAATTTCTTGAGTTATTAACCGTTTCCAAACTTTTCGGACTATTTCGTATTTTGTCACATTTGATATTTTATTGTAATAATTTAAAAATAATTAAACAATTTTCTGCATCGTCCTTCCCTTATGAAAATTAAAGCGTCGTCTTCCCCAGAAATAATCAAGAGAGCTTAAAGAGTTTAATTATTTTTTAAATGAAAATGTTTAAAAGATCAAAAATTTTCAATTATTTAAAATTATTAATTTTAAAATTATGAAAAAAATGTTAAATTGAAAAATATTTTAAATTGCTGTCAATTATTACGTTTATAAGAATTATTGAAGAAGTCCCTGCCCGACTTGATATTTTGGAGTTACAGTAACTAATCAATCATCAAAATATATAACTCCACCCCCACTGAAATTTGCGCTACTTCCCAATCCTTTGCTCAGGCAGAATAAAAAGTTTTTATGTCTTTCTTAAAAAATATTTTGTCCTATATTTTGTTCTATAGTAATAATTTTTAAAAACTGTACACCAGCATCGGCCTCCTGAATTCGATGATATTTAAAAAAAAAACAACAACAGCAGAAGCCATCAAAACGCAGGCACACTCCACCCCCAAATAATGAAGATCACCCTTTTTTTGTCCGGGAGGGAAGGTGTATATTTACACGTTAAAAAAATCAAAATACGCAGGTTATTATTTTGAAATGATTGGCTGGATTAAAAAATATGCAAATACAGTACTTATTCAATATATTTCTGTTAATTTTTATGGAAAAAGTGTCATATAAAGCGTCATTGAAACAACCACCACTGATGGATTTCGAGAAACACTATTCCCGCAAAAAAAGACTACTTTGACGATGAAAGTTCTGTCCAATCAGATTTCGAGATGTCAAAACCTGGTTGGGAAAACCAAAATATATATCTATTTTATTTGCTCGATTAGACCGTGATCAACGAATATTCGAAAAAAAATGTTAAATACAAAAGTTACGTATTTTTGTCCGTAGAATACAAATCTGCAATAAAAAATGGGGGTTATCATTCAAGATTTCAAAGTTGGACCCCCTCTGACCACCGGGGGTCGGTTGAGAGAGTCAAATCTGAAATAACTGAGTAGTTTTTAAAAAAAATATTTAACACGTATATTTTCGTTTTTCAACCTGCTTTGTATTTATTCGACCGTTTCCAGACTTTCCGGACACCCTGTATATGTCTAAAAAACCTGCGGATCCTCGAAATGGCCTCTGTAAAAATTATGAAAATTTCATTTCTTTGATGATTTGTCGTCGATTGGTGGCACAGCAAAATTAAAAAAAAACACTTTTACGATATTTTTCTTTAATTAAAACCTTTTTCTGCTCTTTATACTGAACTAGTTTAACAGAAATGAATACACTTTTTAACAACAATTTTGTTATATACATTTATACATGGCCTGTCTGAAAAGTATCCGACGTTTGTCTGAAAAAAAAAAATAGATAAGTTACCTGACGGAATTGGTACCCTAATCCCCTTCAAGGTAGATCCCTTGCGCTTCCACACACTTAACCCATCGTTCCTTCCACTGCCGAAAGTACTTCTCCAAGGCTTTTTTTGGAATGGTGTTCAACTCCGGAGTCGCGTTCTGCATATCTCATCTCTACTCTCGAAACGGGATGTTGCAATAGCGCCTCCAATTTCGGAAATAACCAGGAGTCACAAGGAGGCATGTCTGAAGAATATGGAAGTTGGCGAACCAGTGGAATTCCATGTTTTGCCAAGAAAGTCCGAATCAGGTGCAACGATGTAGCTGGAGAATTCATGAATCTTACGAATTGTTTCACTTTGAGAATGTCCAAGCTCTGACAAAATTTAATGCAGTATCTTTGCTCAACCCGTTCTGTCATCTGCAGGGGCGCACCAGCAGTATCCAACGCCTGTGTGCAGAACTTCAGTTGGCGACCTATAGCCCCCTCCCCCTTCCGAAAATAAAGCTAAAAAAAAATTCTCTATCTATGAATGCATAGCTGCCATCCTGCTGGAATTTTATCAAGGTCAAATAAAACTTTTTAAATCAGAAAATTATTTAGTAAAATGTTTCTTGTTTCTATAGGGTTCGTATTTTATTACATTTATTCAATAAAATTTCTGGTTCCAAACATGTTTAAATTACTTCAAAAATAAGGAAAGTTGGCAGATATTTAAATAAAATTCGAAATCCCAGTGAAGCCTATGAAAATAAAACATGTCCCTGTCTGTATCAAAACCCTGCATTAAACGGTAAAATTCCATTATCCCAGAGAAAATAATACAATACAATAACAATACATTGCATCATAATTATTAAAAGAAAGTTGTTTCTCATCTCTAATTTGCATATCTATATTGATAAAAGAAAGATGTTTGTCTTTACTCTGCATGTGTTGGTGATGGCTAAGAAAATCTCCCGCACATAGAGGTCTGAAAATTTAGATAAGGATAGACGATGGCAGGTCCAAATGCACATGAGGCTCAGATTTTTTTATAATTAGCCGAAATATAATTAAAAGCCATAACGATAAACGCAAAATGGCGAGCTTTCATTCTTCAAAGCAAACATGCCTCTTCATTTTTCCAGACGTTAAGCGTTTCTTCACACTGACGAAAGCGTAGAGTTCGATTTTTACTGCATTTTGAAACTGCGATGTTCGGGTCCCCATAGAGTTTAAAAAAAAATCGTCTTATCTATCAGATTCCAACGGTATCTTACGTTACTATTTAACCCTAGAACTACCGGAAATTTTACTCAAGTTTTATAAAAACATTCTACACCAGAATTTTTACTTAAAACTATTTAATTTGTTTATTTAACTTATTATTGTCTGATTTATACATTTAGTTTGTTTTGAAGAAATTTCTGGTTTGAATAAATATTTTGAATGTACATGTCGGGTCCAATGGACCCGTCTGGTAGACGGAAGGTTAAAAAAACATTTTGTTTGCCCGCGATTCGCGTCAGTTTTCAAGTTTTTCCGATTTTCTAAACTTTCAAAATTAAAAAGACAAAAACACTTATTAGCAGAACATTTTCCCGAATTTAACGATATTTCTGGTGTGAAAAAATATCAATATTTACTATTTCAAAAAAAAAAAAAATCTTGAAGTCATCTCAAAGATTCACCAACGATGTTTTTTCTTTCAGTTACAAGTTTTCTCAAGGTATCGTAACCCGTCTCAGTCAGAGATATGTGCTTGAATATCATTTCGGGTTTTAAAAAAGTGAGGGTGGTGCGTATTTTATATTATTTCTGTTTTATAAAGAATTTTTGGTCAGAATTGAAACTTAT
Organism: Maratus speciosus; assembly: GCA_963932465.1. Taxonomy (NCBI): domain Eukaryota; kingdom Metazoa; phylum Arthropoda; class Arachnida; order Araneae; family Salticidae; genus Maratus; species Maratus speciosus. The sequence continues at coordinate 382,297,437 of OZ010797.1, read as the reverse complement.
ATGTATCTAAATGCCAGAAATTAAATACAAATTCGAGGTTCGCTTGAAAATTCCGACGGGAAATTCACCTCCGGTGGACACTGCAGAAGGCAGTGGGACCCCCAACTCGAGATTTGTTTGGATGGACTTCATTAAAAAAAAATAATAATAATGCAAAGTCGAGGTTGTACGTTGTCGAAAGCAGTGCTTCTGACAATATTTAGGCTCGTTTGGAAATTTTTTCGTTTAATCATAACAAACCGTTCAGTGCGTTGCACGTCCAGTGTATATGCTGCTGAAGACATTGCGCTTCCCTCCCCATCTGTAGGTTCGTTTGAAAAAATCTATATTTTCCCGTTTCAATTACAGCGATCATTGTAGCTCCTAACTTATTTATATTTAAATTGAACTTTTTTGCCACTCTAGTCTCTGAAGCGTCTAAGGTTATATGTAATGCTAATAAGTGCTTATATTTCAATACTTTCAATTTTGTGTTCTATATTAACATGAATAAATTTTACAATCATCACAGTTATTTATTCAGTATGTAATTAGACACGACAGTACGATGGGGGTGCAGGGGAAGGGTGCCTTTCACAATCTTTGAAAAAATAAGAATTTTTGGACATTTATTAATAATTCTGCATGATGATAGGTCCAGAGTACAGTACAAGATAGTATAGATAAAAAGTATTTGTTCTGCTCGGAGGTCTATAGTCCGAAAAAACACAGAATTTTTGTCCAACACATAATGGTTTCTTCAGAAGTTATCATTTGTAGCAGCGCTGAAAAAGAATATTGCTTCGGCCGCTTAAAGTAGACTTTATGAGCGCAAAATTCACAGTGTTAAACGGTTAAACCTATGATATGGAATGCCAAAACTTTCACTAACGGCTGATGCTTCATTTTTCCAATTAAAATTTGTTCCATAGCTGACGTCAGTCTCTCCAATCTAAAATCTCTACATAGAACAATGTAGAGATTTTATATGATTCTCGTACATATTCTCACACAAGTTCTGGTTTTACATTGTTTCTCTATTCAGGGTAGAGGTTCGCACCGCCCGTACCCGGCCCGGAAAAAATGAAGGCAAACTTTCAAACGAGTCGGGCCAAGCTGGCAAAATAAAGACAATTTTTTTTAACGGCCTGGCCAATAAAAAATAAATAGACCGGGCCGACAAGATAAAAAAAATGGGCCGGGCACAGACAAAAAATTAAACGGGACACCCGAGTCAATAGAAAAGTTATGCGGGCGAAAAATTTAAACGAAGCCGATAAAAAAAAATTTTCAATGGATCCGACTATGAATAAGTATAATAGTGCTGAGCGAGCCGGTGCTAATTTGACTACATCAATTCAGAAATATAACATATCCAGCGTAGAGGTCGGCATCGGACAGCTATATTGTGCCTGAGCTCGTGCTCGGGCCGGGCCAGGGTGAGGCTTACATTTTTTTCTACATAGTCGAGAAGGGCCAGAATTTTACTTAATTGTTATCAGGAAGTGTCGGGCAGGCAAAGTTTTGTGAAAATAGTAATAGCGATAATGAACGTCTGTAAACAAAATCATTGTAAATATACCTTAATAAATTACAGATAAAATTTTTCAAAAATGTACTTTTTATTATACAATTTGAAAAGTTATGATGCTTTTAACCCTCTTTTTGTTCTTTTATTCTAAATTACATTATTTTTTTATGAATCTAGTCTAAGTAATCATTAATGTTGCTGTTGTGTAACTTTCTGTTTTGGGAAACACATGGTAATATAACATTTCATCCTAAATATGTATGCAGTATTATTTGAAAGGATTTTAATCGTATGCATTGTATATTAAGAAAAATTGGATTTTTTTGTAAAAATCGGACCGGGCCTGTTTTCGGTGATTTTTGTACAGGTTGGGTCGCGAACTGCAAAAATATAAACGGGTCGGTTCCGGGCTTTGGAATTCCGCTCTAATTCAGGGCTGTCCAACGCATGTCATGCGAATCCACTTTGAAATATGCTTGCTTTAACATCAATAATATTTAAATGTGGTTCTTTTAATAGTTGCACTGATAAACAAAAATTGACTTTATATTTTTTTCTTAAATTTAATGCTAATATTCCAATTATATACACTCTTGAGTAAATAAAAATGATATTAGAAATTTTTACTTGGCTCTTATTTTTTTTAAAACGAAGGATATGTATTTATAGGTTATTACGATGTATCACAATTTAGGAGATAGCACAATAATGAATAATAATAATAATACATAAATGTTAAATTTACCTGCAGTATACTTGTACGCTGTTTATACACATTTTGCACAGCTGAACACAATGAGTGTATTAATTTGAGTACATTAGTACCTATTTTTCCGTTTATCTTTATGTTCGGTATCTTCTCTCTTGATGAACCAGCAGTAATCGGCAAGCATTGCTGCATTCCATTGGGATCTACAACGAGATTCCATAGTAGAAATTTTTTGATAAAATCGTTCACCATGCTCGTCGCTAATTGCTCCCATATTATCTGGGAAAAGTCAATGCGGAGCGTGCAAGAAATGAAGCTTTAATGATATTTGACAATTTAGCTTTTTAAAATTGTTTACCATATTTTGAACTATACACATGTAATTTGTAGCTTTGTTATTGCCTAAGAAATTATGCACAACGTCCTTGAATGAAAGCCATCAAACTTCAGATTCAAGTATATCTTGATAAATATAGGTGCTGATTATATTTTGTTGTAAATCGCCAAACAAGTGACGCTGCTATGCTGATTTTTTCATGATTTCCGGAATAGCTCTATCTCAGGAACAAATGCACGAATTTTCATCAAAGATTCAGTTAGGCGTTGACACAAGTTGTTCCTGATTAGGTTTTAATATAAGTCACTTAACGCCCTGCTATGCTGCATTTTGAAGGATTTACACTATTTTACCAATAGTCATATCTCAAGAACTAATACATGGAATTTCATATCTTTAGAATCCTCATGATGGGCATAGATTGTCATTTAATGTTGGCACTCTGATAGTGAATTTTGTAGTATTAATATGTATGAGATAGAAGAAAGTTTTGGGATTGGCACATCCAACTAGTTTTTTCTTCTGCTGTATTTGTTATTTTAAAACTTTCTTAATTTCTACTGCCACACGATGAAATCCCCCCTCCCTTTCCCGGCCATTTGAATGTTTAAAACTTGTACTTACAAAAATTAAACCCTTTACTAAAAAATGCATATTAAAATTTATTAGTTTATTTAATTTGTAGGTCCTTACATTTCTTTTTTTTTGTCCTTGAAAGTCCTTAAAAATACTTCATTTTTATTTAAAGAACTGTGTACGAACCCTGTATTATTGTATCTATTTATATAGCTATATCTGCTTTCTCCTTCCCCTGTAAAAAGTATACAAAGTTAAAATAGTCCTTCATATGAATTGGTGCTGATTATGTTTTAATGTAAATTGCCCAACAGGTGGCGCTGCTGTGCTGCATTTTTCACATGGATGAAACACATCTTATTGGGGCCTAGATGTATTTTAAGTAACAGATATTTGCTCATTTTCAAGGTCATTAGACTGTAGAAATGAAGTACTTTAAAAGGCAACAAAATAACATAATGAGATATATTTAAACACAGATATCTCTGAAACGGAAACCAACTTCCCTTTTTGTGAATATTTCCTAAATTCACAAGGGTATGGTTACTTAAATCTGTTAAAAATTTCAAAGAAAAAATTTCTTGTTTATCAGTGTTACCGGTGACCGTTATTTAGTGTTAATTGTTTAATGTTATTAATTATTTAGTGATTAAGGTTTCTGGCCTCTTCACCAAAAAAACTTTTGAGGTAGGTTGGCCGTCTGAAAAATGTAATTTTAAATTTACTATGATTTACATTATTTCTGCAAATTGTGTTTAAATAGAGTTTCTGAGTCGTAGGGGACTTATGGCTATCACCGTGTGATGTATGTGCATGTGAGACTCCTGTGAATCATAGGTCTACCGCTATTTATGGCTTGATTACCACAGGAGAAATTTTTACCAGTATTTCCGAATAGTAATTTTCATCTTATTTATGACGAAAATTCTCCTGTAAGATTACTATTTACTGAGATTACTATTTTTAAAAAAATAAAAGAAAAAGGTGGAATTTAGACCCTGTGGTAATAAAACTGTACTATGCTTTAACAGCAGTGAGATAATAGTGTTGCATGTTTTCAGTCGTGTGAATTATGGCGCCTTTCATTGTTTGCAACTACATGAGGTGCGCCTATGTTTATTGACAGGTTGGACAGATCTAAGTCTAAACGACCTATTAGAAGACGCAGAACTATAGAATAAAAGGAAAATGTAATACATTTTAGTTTAATTATATTAAGGATTTTTTTTTTAAGTTTTTGCTCTGCAACTGAAATCTTTGGCGCCTGTGTGCGCCGCACACTTTGCACACTGGGTCGACGCGCCCCTGGTCATCTGGAGAGAAATCAAAGCGACTGACTCACTGAAATTCGTGGAAAATTTTCAAGCATGCACATTAAGCTGTCTCCTTCCAAGTGCACAGTGGCGTCGCCTTAGAATCACTATTGGACCCGGAAAGAATAAAAGTCGGAAACTTATCAGAAAAAACTCGCATGCATGTATAATGAAAATGTATCATCGTATTGCACAGTTTAGAACAAAATTTAAATTGATTAAAATTACTTCAAAAACAAAGTTAAAGTCCTATTCTGAGCAATCTCAATTCAGTTTTGACATTGTTAGAGTAGAAAACAAGAGAACCATAAAAACTTGAAATTTATTGAATATGGAAATTTATAGCGACAAATATTCTTAATCACTTTTAGACTAGACTTAAAACTTTGCAGCCGGTAAAACATGAAATATTAAATAAATGCAGTAACAAGCAACTTATAAGTATTATATAAGCTTATATAAATAATAATAAACTAATCCATAGTTTAAGTCTGAATTCATTAAAAAGTCAGTACTACAAATGACGACTATTTTTACTTTCTTGTATCTTAACAAGAAGAAAGTATTGGATTCGTGAAAAATTTTGACTTCCGGTTTTCGATAGATATATACGTTTTAAACCCTTCGGGACTAGCGTCTTTTACAGAATTTTAAATTTTTTTTCACCGGATTTTCAAAACAGAAATTTTTGCCTAACTGAATCGGGAAAATGCTCGGATTCAATAAGGCAAAATTTACAATAAAAACTTATTGGTGAGAATAATCACGGATTCTGAGCACCTTACGCGGCACGTATACCAGTCGCTCGTTTCCAAGGGGTTAAAAGGTCCTGAACACGATTTGATGGTTTTTAGAAAATATCTGTCTGTCACACTGTGAGTCTGTATGTGACAAAACCTTTGGAGGCACTGTATCTCCAGAACTAATGCACGGAATAAAAAAAAATCAACTTCAGATTCAGTTAGACCTTGATATAAACTGGTGGTGATTACTTTTTGGTGAACAATAGTCGAACAGGTGACGCTGCTGTGCTGTATTTCTTACGATTTCCGCAGTAGCTATATCTCAAGAACTAATGCACGGATTTTCATGAAACTTCAGTTTCAGTTAGTCCTTGATATAATTTGGTGCTGATTACTTTTTGGTGAAAATCGCCAGTAAGGTGATGCTGCTATACTGCATTTTTCACGATTTTCGCAATAGCCCTATATCTCTTCTATCTCAAAAACTAATGTACGGATTTTCATCAAATTTCAGATTCAGTTAGAATTTGACATAAGTTAAATTGCTGATGATTGGGTTTTGGTGTGAATCACCTACCCGGTGGCGCTGATATGTTGCATTTTTCAGAAAGTTTTAACATGTGTGAGATAGAAGAAAGTTTTGGGATTGCCACTTCCGACTAGTTTAATTTTATTCACTCCAAATTTTAAAAACAAAAAAATTTCATATAAACTTTGACAACATCAGCAAGAGAAATATACTGCAAAATTTATTTTCTTAAAATACTGATGAGCGTAGAATATAAATATAGTCCCAGTGACAATACTGTAGGGGAGACCGGGGCACATTTTCCATAGAGGCAAGTTTTACAACTCGCTTTAGTTTTTAAATGAGCCGCTAGGTGACGCTAGCGAGTGAATTGGCTGATGTGGCAACATCTTACACACCATCTACAAAAGTTATAGCTTAATAGCTGCTGTCACTTCGTCTGGAGAGCTGTTTTTTTTTCATTATTTCAACAGAGAGTAAAATTTTAGTTCTTTATTAAAACGTAAAAAAAAAAAAAAAAAAAAAAAAAAAACGTACTAGCGTTAAACTTACTGTTTTGACATTGCATGCACTAAAAAAAGGTTTATTTCTTCAGGTAACTATGTGTTTGTTTCGCAAATAATTTACACTGCTATTCGTCCAGTTAGTGCAAGAGTTCAAATATGGCGACGGGGCAGGTTTTCCAACAACGTACGGGGCATGTTTTCCAACATGTTTCTCGTTTGAAAACGTCCTCCCTCTTAAATCAGCTAGTCTTATTGTATCAAAAATGTATTTATTGTGTAGTAAAATCGGCTAAATAACCATATATACTACGAACCCGTTTGATCATTTAGTCATTTCAGTAAAATTATCAATATAAAAACAAGGTAAATTAAAAAATATAATAAAATGTCATTTTTTTCTAAAATGGGTTCATTTAATGAATCCATTTTATGTTAATTATGCCTTTATAGTCATAAGCTACAATTCTGAGATCACAGCATGTATGGACCCCTCAAAAAGCAAATTAACCGTGCTTAGAGCTGCTCCATTGACATTAATCCACAGTCAATATTATGGCGGGTTTAAAACGTTAGAGAATTTTCCTACTGAATCCTGAAATATTTACAGACTCTGTTTTTATGCCATTCTACTTTCTGAAAAGATTTCAAACTTTCCTCAATAATCGATTGCGCCCCCCCCCCCGTCCAAAAAAAAACAACATCAAAAGCATCTAATCCTTCTAAACCAACGCAGGCTAGCACTTCCAAAGAAGCTTTTCCTTAAGTTTTACTCAAAATTTCCCTATTGCTTATGAAAAAGGCGTTCCTTCTACATCCAAGCAAACTTTGCCTACACCAGAAGAAGTTAGGACTTTTGCGAAGGCTGCACTAAGGAGGCAAACACGGCATGGAAAGAAAAATAGGAAGTACTGTCCTGACTGATTCTCCTGTTAAAAATCAACTGAAAATTGAAAAAAAAGATTAATCTAAAAAAAGGGAGACTGCAAAAGAAATCAGATAAAAGGGACGAGAAAAAACAAAATCCAATCCCTGCCAGAGAGCTGTTTGGACCTTCGTCTTGAAATGTAAAATGGATTAAAACTGTTTTTTATGTTACTGTTATATTACTGTGCATTTAGTTCATAATAAAAAATACTTATTAATTAACAAGCAATATTTATTACCTGTGTTTTATCATTTAACCCTAGATCTACCGGGAATTTTATTCAAGTTTTAATAAAACGTTCTACACCAGAATTTTTATTTAAAACTATTTAACTTATTTATTTACCTTATTTTTGTCTGGTTTATATACTTAGTTTATTTTAAAGAAATTTCTGGTTTGAATGAATATTTTGTATGTACCTGTCGGGTCCAATGGACCCGTCTGGTAGACGGAGGGTTAAAGCATAGTTGGAAAACTTACCCCTGACCATTTTTAGTAGGCTGGAAAACTTGCCCCGCATACGGGGCACATTTTCCAACGCAACATGATTGGACTTAACCATTTTTTGTTAAAAAGTATATTTAGTTTTTAAAAAAATAATTGTGCTAGTTTGTACAGAAAGGCCTAGGGAATACAATGATATTCTGTGGATATCAAAATAGTTAAAAATAAAAAATACAAAAATAAAATTATAAAAAGTTGGAAAACTTGCCCCGGTCTCCCCTAACATGCTGAACACACATTTGTTCGACTCCTGAACACTCATTTAACAAACAAATTCCAAAGGCTAAAATCCCTTGCATTTGGCGAAGAAAAAGTGTTGCTCGCAAAATCGCGTCTATTTGGATACTCGAAAGTATTTTATTTTTTTACAGATTTTTTTTACTCGGATTCCGCTGCTAAATTTGACTTATCCTTTATAACGTACATGAGTAGTAGACCGGGTGGTGACAGCACAGACAATCACCTCATCGAGTTCACGGCTGAAATTCCAGAATTAGTTAAAACTCGATTCGCATAGTAAAACGCAATTGGTCTGCCAAGTCATATCTTGGTGGAAAACACCTGAAAATCCGATTTTAACGGTTGACTCGTAGGTTTACCATTGTGTTTTCCTGCTTTTAGTCATCCATGTTTCCATTCCTATTAAGGATGTACCGAATAGTGATTTTGGCCGAATACCGAATATTCGGCCAACAGACAAACCGAATACCGAATATTCGGCTAGCCGAATAGTAACTGCTAGGCCCAATACCGAATATTCGGCTTGTCGAATACTTTTATATTTCAAAGTTTAAAGACATTAAAATGTTAAATTTTAAAACAATTTCACATAATATTTAAAACAGAAAATTTTATTCTAATAAACAAGAGCTTTTTTCAAGTAAACTTTATGCTGAAAAAAAATCTGCTTTGAGTTATTTAAGAAGAGGATAGTTATAACAATTTTTAAATTAATAAAATTTTAAATTTCATGGCTTCTTCTGAGAATTAAAACAAATGAATAAAATTTTCTTAAATTCTAAAAGAAATATTTTAAAATCAAAGAGAAATTTTGAAAAAATTGGAAGAAAAATTGTACAGGATTCTATATTATTTATTTGTCTGGAAGAGACTAAAGTAAAAATAAATAAATAATACAATCTATTCAAATTTTATACGGTGGCAACTCAGCAAGAATAACTGTCCTACTCCCTTTGATTAAGCAAGGAAGTTTTTAAATGCATTCTAGATCGGTGTCTGGAGTGAGCAATCATTTTCAGAAGTTGTAAACTTGTTCTTAAAATCTTACAAGAAACAGATTATTTACTGGACAATGTTCAGGAACTTGCATTTTCACATAATTAATTCCTATGAAAATCCTCGTGATTGGTTAATTTTCTTAAATAATACAGCAGACACAAACATACAAACCATACAAACAGCAAATAAATAATGTAAAAACATTATATTTTATTTAAATATGATTCTGTTTCTAATTATTCTGAATATAAGTTGACTATTAAATGTAGAAGTTGTATAAGGTTTTTAAAAATATGTTTTAAAAGTTTTTTTAAGTATTCGGTTCGGTCGAATATTTTGATATTCGGCCAAGCCGAATATTCGATAACATGGACGAATAGGCCGAATACCGAATAGATACCGAATATTCGGTGCATCCCTAATTCCTATGGGTGCAGGAAAACATAATATGGTAAACCTACGCGTCAACCGCTAAAATCGGGTTTTCAGGTGTTTTCCACCAAGATGTGACTTGGCAGACTGTTTGTGTTTTAATATGCGAATCGAGTTTTATCTAATCCTGGAATTTCAGCCGTGAACTCGATGAGGTGATTGTCTGTACTGCCGCCACCTGGTCTATAGGGTTATTAGCATATGTTTCAAAATATTCTGAGTATTCGTTTTAACCCCTTGAGGGGCGGTAGGATAAAATTTATCCCGCCTAATTTAAACAAGATTCTCACCAGAAAAAATTAACTAAATTTTATATTTTTAACTTTGGATGAATATCATTGGAAAATTGCTTTTTCTTATTTAAAAATAAATTTTTTCGATTATTCCGGTGAGAATTTAATATTTAGAGACATTTTTGCTTTCCCCTCTAGGGGTTAAGGAGACCTTTCTTGTTAGAGATATATTAACCTACTGTTGCATACTTTCCTCCACAGTGAACAAAAATGTTATGCTTTTTCTATTCAAACTATTTTATTTACATTTCTTATTGAAAGCTTATGCTATTCTGTGACATCTGTGCTTTCAGTAAAAAAATTGAGATAGCGCCACAAGTATAGGAAACTTAGCAAATAGAAAATGGCAAATTTAACGTTGGGGATTTCCCCCAGTTTTAACGTATTAAACGAAGGGTTAACAAATTCACGATCTTCTTTTTTTCTTTGTCTTTTTAACAAAATACTTCTCGTAATGTGTTATTATTCTATGACTAGCTGAAATACCTGGCGTTACCCGGGGTTTTAAACATGTTTAATTGGGAAAATCAATTTAAAAATTAAACACTATACGGACTATGAATCTCGCCCAAATATGCTCTCTTTTTTAATATATTGAAAGCCTTGAGAAATTTCGCTCTTATAACAGTATTAAAAAATATGTTATAAGTATATAAAAAATATGTTTCCCAAGCCTAAATAAATATAGTCTTGATTCTTAAATTAAAAAAAAAAAAAAAAAAAAAAAAAAAAACGAAAAAGTAATGTAAATTCATGAAAAGCCATTCATAATATCACTTTCTCTTTTAAAAGACATGCATTAACCATTTATTCGTTTTAACCTCTTCGGTACGGGAGCCTTTTACGAAATTTTTAATCTTTTGTCACCGTTTTTTAAAAACAGAAATTTGTGTCTTCTTGAATCGAGAAAATGCGCTGATTAAATAAGGCAAATTTTACAGTAAAATTTTACTGGTGAGGAAAAACAAGGATTCTGAGCGCTTCATGCGGCACGTATACGTGTCGCTCGTCCCCAAGGGGTTAAATATGAGGTCATACGTGAATTAACCTATATTATTCAAAACTATAAAGAAATGGCGTTTCTAGTTTTTGTCGAGAATTAAATAAAAATCATGCACTCGTGACATCATAATTCACTTATATATTTTAACAGAATAATAAGGCTACAATAATTTGTGTGTCACGCTATACCCAGTATACACGTCCGGACACATTGCCGTTATCAGTATCTTTTTACACATGAAGGTTTCGCTACGGTACTCCATTGTGAAATTTGGTAATTTTTGAAATTCAATATTTGAAAAACGCATAATCATTAAATTTGAAATTTATAATCAAGAAAATTACAATTTTTTACTTTTCTAACGCAGTTTGTCTAGTAATTTTCTGACAAATACTTTTCGAGCTATTAATTTTTTCAGTAACTTCAAATGTTTCATCTTTCGAGATTAATCTGTGGCAACGATTAGCGAAAAAGCCAGTCGCCAGCAACGCATAGCTTTTTATTGCAGAGCATGCTTTAATCCCTAAGAAGATTTTCTTTGTTCCGTTTTAATCTCTTCAGAACCGAAGGTAATATAACACTGCAAATACACATTCACTGCTTTTGCACAAACAAAAAGACACCTTCGATAACAGAAGGAGCCATTTTTCTGAAATTGATACTTTAGGGGGCTAGTAATTTAAGTTCACAAATAAGGATTTAAATGAATAACAACCTTAAAATATCAATTTAATTATCAGTAACCTAAATTACTACGCATCAAATTGAAGGCCTTGAATTAATTGAATGATCTAGAAATCCTCATTTTTTTTTATTGTAAAGCGTTTAAGTTAATTACTTATAAAAATTTATTACTTTGTTGGGCACACTGTTTGGGATGCATTTTGCAAACTGAGATGGAAATAAAACATATTTTATGAAAACATAAGCACCAGTGCTGCTATATATTGGTTTTGATCCAAAGCCAAAAACATTCCGCTATATGGAAGTAATGTAAAAATGTAAAAAAAGCAAATTGTTTAGTTTGTATCCTGCTCTGTTCGGAAGTATCACATATGATACTTCAGAACCGAGGAGGTTATAGGAAAAAAGAACCTTCTTAAACATTCAGCGAACGCGCTTAATTTTTTTTTTCAATCATTGACATGTCTATACTTTTCTTTTTATACAGGGTCCAAAATTCGACCTACAAATTCAGTGGGGCTATAGTAGGCATCAAGAGTGATGGCCCGGTACATCGTGCCAGCATAGCTGCCAACTTGTACGGATTTTTCTTACCACTAAAATTTAATAGAAAATTTTGACTTATTTAAACATAAAATGTGCTTGAATTTCGGTGATTCAATTAGCTAAAGTCAGGGTTCGCACAATGTTACCACTAAATTTTAACAGTAATTTCAAAGTATTTCACCGTAGAAAATTATTGCAAAATCTGTGAATAAAGGCGGTATTTGCGTATTCTGTGTTTGGAAAATTAAATGTAAATTTTCTTATCATTAATAGTGGTGCCAGAGTCCTTGGAAAGTTCACTATAAAATTTTAGTGGTATGAAAAATCCATACAAATTGGCAGCTATAGGCCAGCCATAACATAATCTAAAACATCGGCTTTCTGAAACAAAAGCATTTAAATTATAAGAACAGTACGCGAAGTAGGCGGAAAAAGAAATAACTATGGCAGAATGGCAGAGTGTTAAAAAATTGACAATAAAACGTATTTAAGTTGAAAATAACTAACGTTTATTTTCACAAATATATAAGGAAATAAATGAAAAATAAACTTAAAGATAATAAATGAAAAATAATTTATAATTAGTTTAAATTACGTATGGCAGTACTAGCAATGCAATTGTGAAACACGCGTCGCGTCGTTTAGCTCAAACATCCATTAGCATTGCGTATCTTAAATTGTACCATCTATACGCCCATATGTAGTTCTTAACATAACAGCTTAAAAATATTTGAAGGAGAACTTCATTGCAAACATGTGTAACTATATTACAGTCATTCAGGGTAACTTTGATCCTCATTTTCTCTATTTTCATATGCCAGACTCTTATTTTAAAACTATTGTTGCAACTAGGGGCATAAAAGAAAAGAAATGATCCTAAATTATTGTAGGACTATCAAAAATTAAGGAATAATAATGATAAAAGCTATGAAAAATGAATTTTTATCCTGGTTCAAAGTTACCCAGCCATTTAGAGTAACTTTGCATCATTTGATAAATATTATCTAAAATAATTCATTATAAAAAAAGTATTATAGTCAGGACAACTTTGAACCCCAAAAAATCTTTTCAGATATGTAAAGACTCCGAATTTACATTTCCCAACATCACAAGATTTGTATAATTTATGATATTACAACAAATATCAGGCATAAGAAGAGAACCATGAACATTTAGAAATTAAAAAAAACGGTTTATTGTTCATATAAAACATAAAAATGCAGTGGAAAACAATTTTCAATGTTTTATCTCAATAATACATCCATAGTTACAGTAAAACAATCTAGTAATAATGTATATTATTATGAATATATATATATATATTAATGAATTTTAATCCTGGTTCAAAGTTACCCAGCCATTTAGAGTAACTTTGCATCATTTGATAAATATTATCTAAAATAATTCATTATAAAAAAAGTATTGTAGTCAGGACAACTTTAAACACCAAAAAATGTTTTCAGATATGTAAAGACTGCGAATTTACATTTCCCAACATCACAAGATTTGTATAATTTATGATATTACTACAAATATCAAGCATAAGAAAAGTTGAAGAACAGAACCATGAACATTTAGAAATTTAAAAAAAAAACTGTTTATTATTCATATAAAGCATAAAAATGCGGTGAAAAACAATTTTCAATGTTTTATCTAAATAATATATCCATAGTTACAGTGAAACATACTAGTACTAGTACTATTCAAACAAGAATAAAAAATGCCGAATGTATAAAATGGCAAATTTGAGTAGCTCCGCCCCGCAAAAACGCCTTTAAATAAATTGTATGTATTTTACACATATTTGTGAAAATATTTACATGTTATAGCTAATGTTCATTTTCGTCATTTATATAAAATATAAGTGCAAATATGGGAAATTTTTGACAGTAGCACCTATAATTAGTAAATTATAAACATCAGTATAACTTTGAGCCGGCTCAAAGTTACCCTGAAAATGTGGTAAAATGTTAGTGCCTTCTTATTTGACATTTTATTAACTATTAATAAATAAATAATCACAAAATACTATCACATTTACAACATTTAGACAATAATGTGTCTGATAAATGAGTATATTGTTACTGACTATGAAACTTTAATTCGATTACAACAACTTCAAAACAGCATTCAAAATTACCTTGAAAACAGTACTTCACAAAAATAGTTAGACGATGCATTTAATTGCGTATAATATTGCTAATTTATTTTCTAAAATAAAGATTAGAAATCCCAGTTTAGAACAATGGAGTTATGAATAAAGAGAAGGAGACATATAGTGTACTGTCTACCAGTTACGACTCAAGTTACTGAGGAGGTTGTCACAAAAATAGCAGCTGCTTTTTTTAGATGGGATCTTCAGTTTCTGATTACCGCAAAGGCAAACTTCCCACCAGTAAAATTGAATAGAAAATTTCGTGTTATTTCAGCCTCCTATTCATGGAACTTTTTCTCAAAAGGGACATAAAAATTTCTATTTGTTTTTACTGGTGTCAGTATGTCTTGTAAAACTGTCAGTTTGTTCCCATGGTTGTCACAATATGGCGAGAACGCAGGGCCTAACTATCGCCAAAGTAAACTCCTACCAGTAAAAATGAAAATCTCTTTCTACCATTATTCATGGCTGAAATTTTACAATGATAAGGCGTTTAAATAAGTTGAAAATTTCTATATAAATCTACTGGTGGAAGTTTCCACCGGCTGTAAGCAACGCCTGCGATGGCGGTTACAGTTGAAGCTTCACTATTTTAACCCCTTAACGCTCGAATTAAATTACGGTTGAATAATTCAAATTGCTTATTGGCACCACTTTTATGAAAAAGAAATATTCACCTTATTTAATGACAGGTAAAACGATACTAAAATATAGCCAATTTCACTATTTTATAAAACTGGTGGGAATCAAACAATTTGTGTAAAAGATACAGCCCGAGAATATCTCGGGAGCGACAATTAAGGGGTTAATGATATGTCAGTTTCTCTTTATTAATAGCTCCATGTTTAGAACTTTGCCAACAGAGCACAGTTCTGGAGCTTATTCAGTCTTTTGGAGGGAAAAATATTGAAAATTAGGAGGTGGTGCAAAGTTACCCTGAATGACTGTACAAGAATAGCTAAAAGAAACTCACGCTGGGTTTAAAGATATTGGATCCTTTTTAAAAATAATGCATCCTGCTTTTAAAATGCGAAATTTTGAGAAATTCCCGTCATTAACTCTAGGCACCTCTTAAGCCCTTGAGAAGCGATGGGTTGTATTTTATCTCACCTAAATTTAGATAATATTGATACCAGAAGCATTCAATAAAGTTTTCTTTTATAACTTTGGTGAAAAACGCTGAAAAATTGCTTTACCTTATTTTGCCAAATTTCCGCTGGGAATTCACCATTACAGAAACACTATTTTTTGCTCCTCAAAGGATTAAGTAGAGAGGCATTAACCCTTTCCGGCGCAGAGTAAATCTGTTTAAAAACTGATAAAATGTTTAACTGACACCAAAATTTATAAACTAATTTATTAGAGAATATGAACCTTCTTATTTTCAAGCATGTTAGTAGTATATGGGGCCTACTCTGGAACACTTTTCATACTCCACTAAATAGAAATATTTAACGATTTTTGTAAGATTTTGCTCAAAAAAATTGCCTGTTAATATATCGAGGATGTAACGATTTTATTACGATTTATCGAGCAAATAATGATAAAAATTGTATGATTTGCATTGGTTGGATATTTTTATTTTTTCTACAAAATTATGTAAAGAAGAAGTTTTAAGAAAGGGTTATAAAGAATCAAATAAACGGGATAATAACGTAATCAATTTAGATTAAATAATGATCATTTTTAAATGCTAATATTTAATTATTATTGTGATGAAAAATTTTGACAGACGTCCTTTCTTAATAGTCTATCAATTGCTAATAAACAACCTTCCTCTAGGATAATCTTGATAGGAAAAGCAAAGAGCAGCGTTATATAATAAGTTATCGGCATTATAACCAATCCTAAAATCTTTAGTTGCATTAAAAGCTATAGAATAGTATAAGTTATTATCTCCGGGAATATAAATATGAAAATATTCTTTTGTTTCTGGTATTATATTCCAATTGTCATCACATTTACTTTCTATCCAAAAATAAACACCAGGTTGAGAAAATTTAGAGGCTTGATCCATTTTATATATTTTAGCGGTGAAAGTTAATTTTATTGTATCATTGAAACTATGAAATATAGTATAATTATTAGAGTTATCGATGCTATGATTTGTAATAACGGGGTCAAATTTAAAATAATGAAAGGTAGGCGAAAGACAATTAAACAGTAAAGTACTTATGACAAAATATTGTAACATTTATTTCTAAATAAATTTTCGATAGATTAAATAAAATCCATTCGAACAAAGTTTAGACAGATGAAATAAATAAGAAATATCAATTGCATTATATTGAAGTCTGAAATAAAAGTTAAATGATTTTTATGATATGTTTTAAATTTTGAATAGATCTCTCTTTTTTATTAGCAATAATAAATACTATTCTGGATATTTGATAGTTCGATAAAATTAAAAAAAATAGTTTGTGTGGAAATGAACCCATCTTTGCCAGAAAAGAAATTTGTACTTAAAAACAGATATATTTTTGATTTCCGTAAATATTATTCTGGTAGTTTGATAGTTCGATAAAAGGTCCATTCGATTATTGTAAGATTTAAAACAAATTGTAGGATTAAGCTTTTTCTAATTCATAATCATAAAAGCCGTCATTATTTTTTCCTTTAAAATGAAAGATATAACCACGTTCATTCAGTTTTGTTATTGCTGCTTCAGAAATTTTTCCATGACTCTTTTTAAGAAAATAATCCTTTTCTACATCATTAACTTCTAATCTTGCAATAGTGGTATTTCCAAATTTTGTTTGAATTTTCTTCAACGAAATCAGTTTGTATTTCCCTGTCTCTAAATCTTTTAGCTTATGAGTTACAGGGAACGATCTGAGACTGTTGAATTCTTCCATTTATTAAGAAACAATTTTTGAAAGAAAATTTTTATGGTACAGACATCTGTACATAGAACAACCCTGTCCTAGGATTCGAACGCATCTCGGTACTTCTAATATTTTTATAGGAATTCCCCATTCTTCAAAGGTACTTTTCGGAAAAACTCCTCCTTTAAAAGCAAATGTCCCTCCGTATATCTGATGCAATTGTAAGAGATAATCTTTTACATTGTCGCTACTAATCCATAAGCCTGTATTATCTGAATATCGTTTAAATCTTAAACCATGGATATCGTTAGTACATCTACGAACTATTCCATGGTCTTGATCACCTAATTCATAGTTAGGTGTAAATACAGAAATCGTTTCACCTATTCCTTCTTTTAAATGAACCCAGCTTATTTCTCTCGCTATAGATTTGAACGGAAGTATAAAACCTTGAACATTTATGATAAGAGTGACATCGTCCATTTATTAGAAAAGATTTTTTATAAATTAAAAATCTGGCTTAAAATCCAAAAGGTACAGTATCAAAGTTATCTAAAATTCTTCTTTTATCATATCCAAACATATATCTTTTATTCATTTTATTCACTTTAATATTTTTATCTTTTTGTATCTGAAATTGATTTATTTCTACATCTATATGCTCAATTTCCCCAGTTATTGTTTTCATTCTCTCGTCAAAATTGAGCTTAGTTTCGCTCTCATAACTCATTTTAAATCCTTTTACTTTTCCTTTTACAGAACCATCGTTCAGAATATAACCATAATCTTTACTAGCTCCAGATATCCACGATTTCATATATTTATCTCCTCCTAATTCATCGGTCCATTCGCCTAACATACAGCCTGTTTTTACTTTATTAGAGCCATCATCGATATAAACAATACTATCTGTATCGTAATACATTACTTTATCTCCTAATTTATCAAGCATTTCATATAATCTTATTCTAGCCGAACTGGTTGTAAAAGCCGCTATATAATTATTCGTATTAAAGTTATTCTTGACATATTCATCTTTCATCTTATAATCCATTTGCACACACTCATCATTTAAAAATATCATATTCAAGTCTTTAATGCGGTCGTTCAGTATAATTCTATAAAAGTCTGCCAATTCTGTAACATTCTCTGTATGTTTCATATTTTTTCTCTGTCCGAACTTTCCCCATAAAGAGTTTAAACAAATTTTGGATATAAATCTCATTCCTGGGTTTTCTTTGATTTCTCCTAACCTTATACCCAATTTCTTTTCTACGCACCTTTTATATTCTTTTTCAGTTTTGAAATTTTCAGGCCATTTATCATCTGTTTCTAATTTGATTTTCAAAAACATTTTAACATAATCCTTAAATAATGTATTAGATTTTTTTTCAAAATGCCAAACTTCATAGATATTTAAAATCTTATAACCTTTTTCAATAGCCAGTTCAACTTCGGTAGTTGTCCACGTACCAGTAAAACTTCTCTCCTCATCCGTATGATTACATTCATTATTCCGCATATCATAACATTTTTTACATTGTTTCTTTTCGCATTTTATAGGTTTTGAACATAATTTACACAAACTAAATATTAATTTTTCTCCTTTATAAGGTAAAACAGGATGATAGAGTTTTCTAGGTGGAAGTACTTTACATTGTATCAAACCATACCAATTCTTATCATATTTTTCCGGATTATAAATTTTTACCGGATGACCAACAGGATAGTAATCAAAGTAATTCACTGTTGGATAAAGTGAACAAACATCGATATATCTACCCTTTTCATTTTCTTTCATTTCGTATATTAATTTCGTAGGTTCACACCTACCTCCGGTGAATGCGTTTCCAGGATTTAAAGGTTCTATAAAATCTCTTTTCCATTCATTTTTCATATATTTTTTAATTTCTTTGTGATTATCAAAATCACATTCCCATATTTCAATCAATTCAAATCCTTTATCTTTTATTTTTTTATTTATTTTTTGAGTTCTTTCATACAAATCTTTCATACATATCTGATTTTGAAGATTGACGGTGGATTCTGTAAAACAGCGAGGACAACCGTGCCAATGACATCCTTGAAACTGATAAACGGTATTATTATAAAAACCATCTACTTTATAAGTTTTATCCCCTAATTTCAATTTTTTCTCACCACCATTTAAAGCATGCTGTATTTTGATATTGTGTTTTTCAGACAGATAGTCTAGCCAAATGATCGATTTCTTACTGAATTGAGCCTTTGGAATACACTCCTCATCAATCGCTATTGTATTCACTGGAATAAATTTATCTCTGTATATAGCCATGCAAACGCCAGCTAAAGTGACATATTTAAAAGGATCAATATTAGCAATGTTTAGAAATAATCTTCGCAATTCTAAACATCCTTTTCTTAAAATATCAACATCAGACCTACAATATTTTATAATTTCTTTTTGAAAATCAAATGTTTCGTTTTTTACCGATTTATACCATTTATCAAAAGTTTTTCTTTGATCTAAAGTCATAGTATCATAACCATAATAGTATTTTTCTGGATATTTTCCTACATAATTTTGATTTTTCTTAGTGTTAAACAAATGAGGAAAATAACCTTTTGCCAATTCCGTTAGTCCAAACGTTTTAGGAAATTTTCTTAGCGGAATCAGTGTAAAATTTATAGAATCGATAAACCTTATATTATATACGGTTGCTTGCATATATATGAGTTTATTTCCTTGATATATTGTAAACACTTTAATTTTATTTTTAAAGCAGTATTTAGCTAGAAATTGAAAATCGAATCCTTTTCCATAATGCGCTAATACTGTATAACCGCAATGTTTCTCTTGGAATAACCATTCACAATATTCATTTTCATTCTTAAATATTTTTTCTTTTCCGTTAAAATCATGATTTATAACTAGATTGACTTGGTGATTTCCTGTCTCTTGGTTCGTCTCAACGTCAAAAAACATATATTTTTCTGTAAATTCTGACGTTTCACATTTCTCACACCATTTCTTTCTGTCTTTTATATTTTTAGGACAGATATTTTTACAAGTCCCTCCCTTAGATTCTTTCCTACGTATATAACATTTATGATCTTCCAAAACCCATCCTCTGCAGTTTTTACATAGTCTTTCTCCACATTTATGATCTTTCGGTTTTCTTTGTCTTCTATTGATATTTCTCTTACATTTTAAACATTTCCACAGTGTTTCACAGACTGCTTCATTTTTATGATTTTCGAAGCAGTTTTTTCCTTTAAAAGATCTAAAACAATCATTGCACTGAATATCATCTCCTTCGCAATTACTCTCTTTCCTAAAACATCTATTACATTTTAAAGAACATTTATGTTGATCACTTCTTTTATAACTGACTTTACAATAATCACAATAATTTTTTTTTCCTAAAAATCCTGTAACCGTTGTAATGACATCAAAATGATTTCTATTTTTTAAAATGTAAACACAATTAGATTTATAGGTACCACTGTATATTTTTTCGTTAAAATTTTCTCTGCAAAATATAGTTATTTGAATATCTAAAAAAATTTCGAATTGTTTAATATGCTCTAAATTACACATTTCTAACGGAATATCACACATTTCATGCAATTTTATCGCTAAACTTTTTTGTAATTTTCTACCCATTTTTATGTATTTAACATCTAAATCTGTAAGTTTTTCTAGATTTAATTTTTCGCATAAAATTTTACGATTTTGAATAGCCAGGGCTGTAACGATGGATCTAGCCAAACAGATATTATCGTCATTTTTAATTTGAAGAATACTTTTTTTATTGACAACATCGTTATCGTTCAGTAATTTCAAATGTTTACCACCTTTAGGCAAATCAACGACTGTAAAAATAAATTCACAGTCTTTAATATCCAACTCTTTGTATTCAATTTTATGCGTTAAAACATCTAAATAGGTCTCATAGGCTTCTTTCGTTGACATCATTTTAGGGTGGAAGGGTTGTGTTAAATAGGGATTGAATACAATTATATCTACCTTTCCTTCAATTTTTCCAATTGCTCTCCTGAATAAATCTTTTAAGATACTATAATACTGGCCCGGTGTGAGTTTGTTTATTTGTCTTATTTTATAAACATATCTATAAGTATTAAATTTTTTAATAATTTTTTTTTCTTTCTCAACAATTTCGTAATCGGGTCTAAACAGATTTTCCAAATTTGTTTGCAATTTGACTTTCTTTTCTGTCTTTTTGATCAATTTTTCATCTTTATATTTCAAGCCGTAATAATCAAAGAGTTTTTTAAGTTTTGGACGGTTTTTCGGTTCATTTATAAATTGTTTCAATTTTTCATTCAAATCAGGAAATAATTTTTTAAGGTTTACCACTGTTTTTATCTTTTTTTCTTCGTTATTTTTTGGATCAAATTCTTCTGTGTTATTGTTAAATTTTAAATCGAAAGAATCGAATATTTTTTTCAATTTATTTCTTTTTTTAGGATTTTCGATAAATTTTGTCTGTATTTTATTTAAATAATCTGTGACATCTAATTTTAATAAATCTACTAAAACATATTTGTATTCCCCAGTTTCTTTTATATATCTTATTATCAATCTGATTAAATCATCTTTTTTACAATGTTGGGGTTGGTTTATATTTAAAAGTTTTACGACCTGCCTTAATTTTGAAATATGTATTTTTGAAACAGATATCAATCTTAGAGTTTCCTCCATTTATATACAAACATTTTTATAAATACTTTTTGCGACACATTTTCAAAAGCGACCACTATCTATAAATGCTCGTTAAATTAGACCACTTTCGGTGGCAGGTAATTTTACATTAAGCGATTTAAAATGAATGTCTTTAAAAGTATGAATTAAATTAAATTGAAGAATTTCTGAAAACAACTATTAAAAAATATATTTCAAAAAGAAGATCGTTTACTCAAAAGGACTAATTGCTGTCCATTGAAAGAAATCTGAATTTTTTCCTACAGGTTCGCCATTCAATTTTAAACATTCAAATCGAAATCCGTTTTTATCTATTTCTGTTATTCTAACAAAAAATGGTTCGCTGTATTTACATACAGGCGTTATATGAACATTGGGATGAACATTAAAGGTATGATTCCAATCTACATTTATTCTTTCAGTTGTACAATTACCTGTCAAAATCTTTGTACTTTTTGAATTACCCATTTATTTAGCCTAAAAATCACTGTCATAATCAGGCACTTCTATTTTACCTTTAAATTCTAAATAAAATTTTTCTGACATTTGAATATAAAATACCAATCCACTCTGTCTTGGAATTTTTCTATATTTTGAAACTATCGAGTTTTTTTTAACTCTGCTGGACAGATAATTACACCTTTTTATTTTTTTAGTAAATATATTCAAAATTGTTAATTGGTCCAAATCATCCAAGCAACCTCATAGCAAATTGGTATATAGTTTTATATACCTTAGATTAAATAATATAAGTGATCGTATTTACCTACATTCTAGTAGAAGAGCAACGCGAAGCATTAATAAAATTAAATTATAATTCGCGTCAAAAAGTAATTATTAAATTTGAATAATTACGAATAAAATTAAGAGTTTGCGTTGTGTATTATTTAGACGAACTCTTCCACATATGAATTAAACTAAAATTTAAGCTGTAAAAAAGAAAGAATTGACACACTTTAAATCTTATTAATTAAATAATTACAGAAACTTTTTAAAACTTGATTAAATAATTTATTTACATTGAACAAATCTATTTACAGAAAAACATAATATTAATTCAAAAAATAGAAAGCAACACTTTTGTTTGCTTCTCATTATTTTAAGTATGTTTAATCTTTTTTTAAAAAAAAAGACAATATTTTCACGTACTCTAATTATTATAATTGTTTCTTTTTGCTAAAAGAAATACTCTCTTTCATTTTTAAAATTACCTTAATCTTATTTAATTATTGGTTTGGTCGGATCTCAGATAACTCTCTACCATAAAATATCAGAAAAGTATTTTTTTAGATTTTTCATATGAACTTATGTGGTAAAAGAAAATGTGTAAAATAGTACCTTCTTTTAATATACGGGATGGTGGCCTTTATTTGTCAAATTCCGAGTAGTTGCGTTGCTTAGGATCATGGCAATGTGTCATCAGGAACGCATCCTCAATTTGGCTTGTGTAGGCTCACTCCGATAGATACCTCAGGAAGACATCCTCAATTAGGCTTGATTAGGCTGGATTAGGCTCGCTCCGCTAGGTCCATCTCGCCTGGGCTTTACTAGGGCTTGCGGGACTCATTGCACGGGCTTTCAGGAGAGCTCTTGCATCCTCTACATCTTTTTTCAGACTATATTTTTTTAAAACTTATTCTTCTTGCACACCAGTTCCTGCAGTGGGTGGAGCTATTTTTGTCTATTCCACTGTTATTGGATGTGAGAAGATTTTTTATTATACTTCGATAGGCCTATTAGCTAGCAGTCTGCAAATGGCCCCTAACATATACTTTAATATTATTATCTGCCTTAAAGTTTGGGTGGTCTGAAAAGTCATAAATTTATCCCAACACTTTTATTGAGGCCATAAATTGATTCCAACGTTTTTATGATTTTACGACTTCTAATTATACACTACGTTCCATTGGCTTGTCATAAGACGACACCATGGCGTCTGCGTATTGTTGTTGTCTGAGATCCGAACTCCATTCAACGTTATACCTTCATTTTACAATACAACAATTTTTTAAAAATATATATTTAATCTTTAAAATCAACTTAATAATTTCTGTATGAACTTACACTCTTATTTTACTTAAATATATAAACATTATAATTTTACACTCATAATTATATTTTATAAAAAAATATTTATACAAACAGAAATAACAAATTACGCAATTTTACTTTGATTTCACCAACATGGTGCGGGAACATATCATAGTTATATGTTGCCCAGCATCTCTCCCAGTATCGGAAGAAAAAAAAATAAAAACTGATTGCTGGTTTTATTTTTTTTTTTTTTTTTTAAAGCTTGAAGGAATGTACGTGTCCATATGACTGTGTATCTACACAGTTTTTGATCGAAGACTGTAAAGTTCAATTATGAATGGTTCTGGTATATTTTATAAGAAGTTCTTCTATTGTTTCATAACAGAAAGTTCAACACATGATAGCATAGTTGTCTGTTGACATTCACATTTTTAGAAGACCTCTGTACTGACAATCAGACGTCTTTCTCGAAGCCTTTTTTCTTTACCACACACATGTTTACTAATTTTGTAACTTTACAGTTTAAGTGCCCAAAATACATTCAAAGCTATAATTTTGTCTGAAATTAATATGCCGAAATAAACCTCATTATAAGAAAAATAATGGCATACGCATTTGACATATTATTTCATCACATACAACCTTATGACACAGTGTTTTATCTAAAACACATTTTATACTGAATAAAAGTAAATACAATGCTTGTAATATGACATGTTATATTTTCACATAATTAATCTGATGTATTCAAATTATAATCAGAAAAAATATTGTATACAAACTTGTTACATTATTTTATTTATTTGTTACTTCAAACATGTATGATCTGTCAAAATGTACAAGCTAATTCAACTCCTTTAATATATCATTACGCAATGCTTTCCAACTTTACCCGATACGAGAGAAAAAAAAAAAGAAGAAGAAGCAGGAGAGAATAAAACCAGTTTTTTGACCGTCGCCGATCCTCCCGAAAAGTGGGGGGTGGTCAAGCTACTAATCGCTTTCTGTGAGGTGATTTGTGCTGTGACCAAATTTTACGACTTCAAAAAGTAAGTATTTAAAACCATTTCATGTTTGTAATTACCGTATTAATTAGTATAATTTCTTGATATACTTTCTTCTTAACTCACTGTGCATGCCTGTATGTAATTTTAAACATAATCTATGCATAAACAGTGTATGTATTTGTATCGTATCTAATGTAAACCTTCTGCTTTTTTTTTTTTTTATTTTGCAGGGGAAAAATGGCGATTCTAGCATGTGCATTCTTCTGCCTGGAACTGAAGCGAGGGTGGCCTTTTTATGCATCCAGGTTTAAATCTAACCCAAATTGCCTTTCAGGATTAAAAAAAAAATGCATATAATTTTCTTTAAGTGATTACATTGTATATTTTTAGACCTTTTTAACAAACACAAATTTTGATTCATGATACTGTTTACTATTAAAATGTAAACAACACGGAAAAATGACTTCTACGGCCTCTCCAAAATGCAAAATATGCATTACGCTGACCTTAAAAATTCACCTTCATTTAATACTATTAAATAGTGTTGTCAGAAAATGCCATTGACGAAGAAGAGAACGATTTTTTTGTCTTAAATTATTATTTATTTAGCCAACAATTCTATCTTACAAGATTGTTAAATTTTCATATTTATTTATTTTTTTTACTGAATGAAATAAAAATTTATTTATTCAAAATTTTATTTATCATTAACATTCCGTATGTGAATTCTACTATCTAAAATTTAATGATATGTTTAAAAATAAAAGATAATAAATTATTATTATTAATCCAACATTAATAATTATTATTTAAAAAAAAATTGTTATTAATACACTTGTAAAATTTTTAAAAGTACTAAAAGCAAATGATAAATATTCTGTAAAATCGTATGCAGTAATCCATGAGTACTCGGGCCCGAACCAAAGAATTTCTGCCAGCAGAAAAGCATCTTTGTATACTCATACATATCCACATCAAATTGCTACAGATCAAGTTTTTAAAATGATAAATTTATGTACTATAAAAAAATTAAGTAAATAAATTTATTAAGCCATACTACCTATTTTAATAAAGATAAGGCCAATATATATAAATATATTTATTTATTTATTTTGTTTTCTTATGTTAAATTGGCCAAATTATATAAAAAAAAATATTTTATGAACTCACATACTCAAATTTATCAATACTATGTATATTTATATGTGTTAAATTTAGAATTGCATTTAATTCTAAGGGAAAGAAAAGAAAAAAAAATGCTTAAATTCTAAACTAACATAAATTTATAAAATATTTTATTTAAAAAAAAATTTCTTTAATTTCTAGCTGATTTCAGCCAGTTGTCATTTAATATTTATATTAAATAATTTTGCTAATACATTTTATTAATTGTTAAATTTGCATATTTTTATATATACAATAAAAATATAATAGTCTTACATAAAATTTTACACTACAACAATGTTATTAATTAATTTAACTTGAATTTAAGCCTACTTTAATTCTAATTGAATACCGTTAATAAAAGTAAATTAGCTTATCAAGTTAAATATAATATAAACTATGTTTGTCTAATGTTAATTTTGCTGAAAATTCCATAAATTTTAACTGTAAATGCTAATTGCTATACCTTTTGTTATTTATTTTGAAAACAACACGAACTTATATTTTTATTTATTATTTTTTTTATTAAATCTAGGAACTATACACTGAGCTAGACACTCCATAAATGTGTAAAACCTAAAAATCACAAATTTTCCTCAAGAAAACTCAAAATGCTGCTTTTTTACAATATAATATTACTAATTTTATTGTTTCTGAGCATAACATCTAGTAATTATACCATACTTAATTTTTTCTTCGATTCCTTTTTCAGCCAAGAATCCTGAAATTTATGCTTAGGTGGACCATATATTGATGTATCTGTGAATTGATAAATTTTCTACAAAAATTTTGTTGGTGTTGGTGCATACCCAGCCGTAGGCCAAAATTGTACCCTATACAGAAAGCCTTTGGTGAGAAAATTTTAATTTTACTTCAATTATTTATTTGTGTATTTTTACTATTATTTTTGTGTGCAATCATGTTGAAATAACTTGCCTTGTCCATTGTTATACATATATGTGTTTTTTTTTAAAAACCAATGTGCTACACCAAAATCCTTTTTATAAATTTTTTTATAACACTTTTGTTCATAAAACTTATCCCTGCTGTCTAAATTCTAGACTTTAGCATATAAGTTGTACCTGAACTACCGGAATAAATCTTAGCACTTTTTGTATATTTTATTATATTTAGGCTTATAGCTGACCGCTATCCTAATATAGAGTGCACTAATAATTTATTCCTTGTCAACCATATATTTATATAAAAAAAATATATATATGAGTATGCTATAAAGCTGTTCTAACTACCCTGAACCTATAGCTTACACCTACTCATTTTAAAGAGTAATTCTGAAATTTTGTCATCTAAATTGTAAGGCTATTAGCAAAGGCTACCCTTATAGAAGACAGAAAAAATTCTCTTTTTTTTTTTTTTTTTTTTTTTTTGAAAATTACTCCAACATTATTTACTATTAAATTAATTAAGTTTTAATGTTATTTGGCTTTGTTAAGATTTTATATTTTCTAATTCATATTCGAAAAGAAAAAAAAATATATAACTTTTGCCTGGAGCGAAATATTTCACTGCTCCATTGAAGTTTTGTGAAGCACATTACATAATTTTATAAGTATGTTTTCGGGTGCGCCCTGCACATTTGCTCAATATTGTAACCCTGAGACAAATTGGCGTTCCCATGTTCCTATCCTTTCTTATTATTATTTTGAATTTTAAAAAGGCAAGTTATTAATTCTGTTTCAAATTTTTTTTTTATCTAAAAAAAGAAAAATTTATTTTTAAATTTTGAAAAATTTTTTTAAATTTTGAAATTCGATTAATTATGCATTTTGATTTATTTTTAATACCAATTCATATACCATGGATACTCTTGGGGAGGGGGGAAAGGGTAATGATCTTGTATAACATCCCCGTATAAGTTTGTATATGGTGTATAACCATATAACGACATATTTTGATCATAATGATCTGTTTGATACTGTAAATATGGGTCTATATTCTCAGAATATTTATTATTTTTTTTATAATGCGTTTTAGTAAGTTTGTCACCCTTTTGACTCGTATTTTTGTTCAATTTGAACCAACAATTTTCAGTTAAGTGCGATTTTCTTTTACAAATGTCACATTTATTTTTGTAATTTTTATCACCCTTAATTTTTTTCTGAGACCCTTGTAAATTCGTAATTTCCGCCTCTGTATGACCTGTTGCGTATTTCGGAGCGTACAGCTGATCCATATGTCGTTTGATCGGCTCTATTGATTTATCTGGAACATATTGTAATAAATAATTAAAGTTTCTAAACTTTTTAGTAACTTCGTAGGGTCCTTGAAATTTTGGCTCCAATGCGCCTGGTTTTCCAATACATTTTAAATATACTGTTTGACCCAAATTTAAATCCTGTACTTTTTCGTATGCCTCTTCATCTATATATTCTTGCATTATTTTCTCCTGGTTTGCAAGGGATTGAATTTTGATTTCCTTCATATGCTGTATTCTGCTTTTAACATAAGAGTGGGTATATATTTCCTCAGAAGGAATATGGGCTGTGAAGGGATTTTTTATTTCCCTTGCGAAAAATAGCAGTGAGGGACTATATCCCGTAGCGCGGTGTTTCGAGGAATTATACGCTAGTTTAAAAAAATCCAGTCTTATGTCCCATTCCGTAGTGCGTTTCGACATAGCTACAATTGATGTTTTTAATATTTTATTGGTAACTTCACAAAGTCCATTTCCTTGCGCACGGTATACACTCACAAATTTCCTTTGTATGTTTAAAGATTCCAAATATTCTTTCATAATTTCGCTACGTAAATATTTTGCATTATCAAAGATAATTTCTTTACACATCCCATAATTTGCAAAATATTTATTTAGTACATTTAATATAGTCTGTGACTCTACGTTTCGTAGGGGAACAGCTTCCAGGAATCTCGATGTCGAATCAATTATAATTAAAATGTATCTGTTTTTCCTTAACGTGAGGTTTAAAGGTCCAATGACGTCAGCATGCAGGACTGTACCGACTTCGTGATCTTTCACCATTTTTTTAACAGGGACTTTTATTGTTGTGTGTTGTTTAGATGTGAGGCACTGCACACAATTTGCACAATACTGTTTAATGTCTTTGTACATTCCGTGCCAAAAAAGCCTTGTTTTCACATTATCATAAGTTTTTTGAAATCCGAAATGCGCTTTATGAGCTTCTTCTATGGCTGCAATTTTTAATGAATCCGGGGTAATTAAAAGCTCCTTTTTATCTGAACCAGGTTTCAAAATTAATAATTTATTGTGATTTAAAGCAAATCTCTTCGTGCTTCTATTATTTTTGTCTTTTTCGATTTTATTTATTATAATTTTTAATTTTTCGCCTGCATATTGCTCCGATTTAATATTTTCGTCTGTAAGTGCTACGTTACTTGCAAACAAATTATTTTGGAGTTCTCTGTCTGTTGTAAGATTATCTAAATTCCTGCTCAAATAGTCTGCTGGATTGTTAATCCCTTCGACGAATTCGAAGTCGAAATTAAAGTCTTGTAAATCTGCTACCCATCTGTTTATAATTTCCGATTTATCTTGTAAATGTAAATGCTGAGTTAGTGCTTTCGAATCAGTTAACACAGTAAATCTTCTACCTGAAAGCATATATTTAAAATGCATAATTGCTTCATGCACTGCTAATAACTCAAATTTAATACTCGGATAATTTTTTTCCGGTTCTCTAAGTTTTCTCCCGAAAAATTCAACAGGTAGCAAATGACCATCCTTTTCTTGAGCTAGAACACCTGAAATTGCGACTTTGCTCCCATCCGTGAATAAGAAAAATTCCTTGTTAAAATCGGGGGGTCTGAGCGTTGGTTTTTGTACAATTTCTTCCTGAATTATCAGGAAAGCTTTTTCTGCTTCTGGACTCCACTTAAATTTAACTTTATCTTTAGTCAGCTCTATTAAAGGGTTAACTTTGTCGGAATAGTTGGGTATTAGCGTCCGAAAATAATTCGCTAAGCCCAATAAAGATCTGACCCCCTTTTTCGATTTTGGTCTGACTAAATTTTTTACTTTTTCAATATTCTTTTGAGATGGAGAATATCCCATTTGATTCACCCTAAATCCTAGGAATTCTATTTCTGCTTTGCAAATTTGCATTTTTGAAGGTTCGATTGTCATGTTGTGATTTATTAATACCTGTAGAACTTCTTCTAAGGTTTTCGTCATCTCTGCTATTGTATTTGCAGATATCAACACATCATCAATGTAGTATGATACTTTGCTTTTGTCAAAATGTCCCAGAATTTTATCGATTACTTCTGCAAAAATTGCGCTAGAATTTCGTGTGCCAAAAGATAAACGAAGTGGCATATGTTTTCCAAATTCCGTAACAAATGCTAATTTTTTGCAATCTTCTGGTTTTAAATTTATTTGGAAAAAAGCACTATGTAAGTCTAGCACCGTATAGTATTTTTTACCGCTTATTTTTTGTAATAAGTCTTTTACGTCCGGCATCGGATAAGTATAAGGTTGTAAAATTTGGTTTAATAGTCTTAGGTCCGTTGCCATTCTAAACTTGGGTTTTGCATTCGGGTTATTACTCGGATTTTTCTTTCTAACGAAAATAACTGGAAAAGCATATTCGGAGTCAGTCTTCTCTATAATTTTAGCCTGTAACAGTTGTTCGATTTCCCTTTTCGCATACTGTCTTACTGCCTGAGGCAATTTATATGGCTTAGCTTGTACCGGGAATTCATGATTCAATTGAAAACTTGGTGCAACAAACGCTGATTGCCCCAATGTTTGATAACTTTTTGAAAATGCATGAACATTGCCCATTAAAATTTTTCGAAATTTTTGTTGTACTTCCTCTGATAAATGGCTTAAATCGAAATCCGTCTCTTTAATTTCTGCTTCTCGCAATTTTCTTACATCTTCTATATTTAAATTATTTATTTCATAAAATGTCCCTTTCTCTATATTATCAGTTGAGTCATCTTGCTTGCACTCAAAGTTCGTTATAATTTCCCCTATTTTAGTTCCTTTCTGAATAATTAACTTTTCTAACAGTTTATTCTTTATTATAATATTTATGTTATTATTTTTTTGAACTTCGTGTAACGAAGTCTCGCATGAAAATTTACTATTTTCTTGAATGGGGTCAAAAATAATTATATCTGACATATTTATATCCTCTGGGCATTTTAATTTTACAATTTTCGATTCTTCAGGTTGGAGAAAAATTCTATTTTTAGTAATGGCAAACATACTTTTATTTGAATGTTCCCCTGAATTACATGGCGTAATGTTATTCACTTCATAATTATTTACTTCACTTGCAACGTTTAATTTAATTTGTTGATTTTTAAATTTTAATGTTTTATTGCATAAATCCAAAATCATATGATTTTCTTTGAGATAATCGTACCCTAATAACATTTGGTACTGCCTATCAAAATCATCATTAGTGACATAAAATGTGCCTGTTGTGAATATACCTTTTAATCGAAAAGTTAATTTTACACATTGTTTAAAAAAAATCTTTGAATTTGTTAAAGTTTTAATTTGGATCTGATTGCCCAAATATTTGATTTTGACGTTTGTATCTTTAATTTTTTTGAATAAGGAGGGTGATAAAAGGGATACAGCAGCTCCGGTATCCAGTAACGCTTGTATTTCTACGCCCTGTATACTTAGTGATATAATTGGCAGACTATCTTTGTCTGCATTTGTTATATTTGCGATTGTTTTATTTATTTTATCGATTTCCGTCTCTGAAAATCCCGAATCTTGATCCGATTTCGCTGTTTTCTTTGCCCCTTTTTTTTTTCTTTTTGCGCTTTTCAAATTGATAACCATTTTGCTCATAATTCTCAGGAATATATCCAAAATCCCTATTTCCCGAATTCCAGTTAGGTTGTGAATAATCATACATCCCATAATGCGTCGGGTAATTAAAGGAATTGTAGTAATCATTATAATATCGTTCATAATCATTATAATGAAAATTGTTATTGAAATGGGAACCCTGATAATCATTGTGTTTATTAAAGAGTTTCTTATTCCGCGGAACACTATCATCTCTAATTGCATGATTTTTTTTCTTTGATTTTTTTAGTTTTTCAATCTCCCCTTTTAATTTCTCGATTAGCTCTTTGTTTTGCTTACTTGATTCTATAATGTTCTCATAAAGATCTTTGTTTTCTTTATTTATTGCGTTAATTTCCTCAAAGTTTGATTCATTATACGCACTTTCCATAAGTTTTGCTAACTCGCATGCCTCCTTGAAGGACCTGGGCGCATTTTTACGCACATCTAGTGCAATATCCTGTCTAATTAAATTTAAAAAATTCGACATTTTTAAGATTTCGATAAAATTCTCTTCCTTATTATCCACATTTTCGCCTGCACTTTCGATATAAGATTTTACACCCTTTTTAAATTCCAAAATGAAATCCTCTATCGTTTGACTTGCGGCCTGTTTTAAATTTAGGAAATTGCTCTGAGCATTAAGGAAGCTTAGTTTTGTACCAAATAACTCCACCAAATTATTTTTAAATAAATTATAATTGGTCTCGTTATATGTTTCAATCTGTTTACTTAAAATATGTTTTGCGTCCCCAGTAATTTTAGCCTTTAAAATTAATAATTTAGTTTCTTCCTGTATATCTGTCGAATTGAAAATATTCTCAAATTCCTCTAAGAAAAATATAATGTTTTTGTTCTTTTTATTGTCAAATGGTGACACTAACTTAATACGTGTATCTATATCCAGCGTCTGAGTCATTTTTAACAAGTATTAGTAATCAATGTATACTTTTTCAAAATATCAATTCAAAATAGATCCTATACCTCTTAAAAGAATATTTTGCATCTCATACTATTTTCTCTATATTACAACATATGTATGAAAATATTCTAAATTGCATAAATACATAAAAACAACAACACTAAAATTTAAAAAAAAAATTTCTTAGGAGATGAAGTTGTTTTGTAGATTATTCTTTTACACACATAAATACCCGTAAAATATTTATAATACACGTATATATAAAAAACAACATAATTTCATTTAACAGAAAAATATCTGTCTTTTTCTACAGAAAAAACAATCTTATTTTTTTTTTTTTTTTTTATAAATATTGTACTACTACTTCGTAGTACGACTCATAAATTTTCTTTTGTATCAAGGTGATACAATTTCAAAAATCGTGATCTATTGACATTTCAATCATTTTATATCAGACATATTATAAAATTTTACTCATTATTCTTATTCTTATTATTATTTATACATTATATAAAAAAAAAAATATTTTTACAAATGTGTCATCTGTGATGTGAATGCCATTATTTTTCAATGGTAACTGAGATCCAACCACAAGAGAAAAGAGAGAAAAAAAAAACAAAATTGTAATTCCTAAATTTACCTATTATAAATCCCAGAATTATTTTTCTCATTTCCTTTTTGTTTTTTACTAACATATATTATTCATTTTATTTATATAAAATTATTATATGTGTGTCAGTATTGTTACCATAATAAAATTAATTTTAATAAAATTTTAATCAATTAAACTTACATATCTACAATATCTTTAAAATTGTGACATTAAAATAATACTTAAATTTATTTTCCTTTTTTATTATTATTATTATTATTATTTCTAATGACCTCAGATGAACGTTCCTGAGTCACGGCGCCATTTGAACTATGAAGGGGGGATGCTGGACAGATAATTACACCTTTTTATTTTTTTAGTAAATATATTCAAAATTGTTAATTGGTCCAAATCATCCAAGCAACCTCATAGCAAATTGGTATATAGTTTTATATACCTTAGATTAAATAATATAAGTGATCGTATTTACCTACATTCTAGTAGAAGAGCAACGCGAAGCATTAATAAAATTAAATTATAATTCGCGTCAAAAAGTAATTATTAAATTTGAATAATTACGAATAAAATTAAGAGTTTGCGTTGTGTATTATTTAGACGAACTCTTCCACATATGAATTAAACTAAAATTTAAGCTGTAAAAAAGAAAGAATTGACACACTTTAAATCTTATTAATTAAATAATTACAGAAACTTTTTAAAACTTGATTAAATAATTTATTTACATTGAACAAATCTATTTACAGAAAAACATAATATTAATTCAAAAAATAGAAAGCAACACTTTTGTTTGCTTCTCATTATTTTAAGTATGTTTAATCTTTTTTTAAAAAAAAAGACAATATTTTCACGTACTCTAATTATTATAATTGTTTCTTTTTGCTAAAAGAAATACTCTCTTTCATTTTTAAAATTACCTTAATCTTATTTAATTATTGGTTTGGTCGGATCTCAGATAACTCTCTACCATAAAATATCAGAAAAGTATTTTTTTAGATTTTTCATATGAACTTATGTGGTAAAAGAAAATGTGTAAAATAGTACCTTCTTTTAATATACGGGATGGTGGCCTTTATTTGTCAAATTCCGAGTAGTTGCGTTGCTTAGGATCATGGCAATGTGTCATCAGGAACGCATCCTCAATTTGGCTTGTGTAGGCTCACTCCGATAGATACCTCAGGAAGACATCCTCAATTAGGCTTGATTAGGCTGGATTAGGCTCGCTCCGCTAGGTCCATCTCGCCTGGGCTTTACTAGGGCTTGCGGGACTCATTGCACGGGCTTTCAGGAGAGCTCTTGCATCCTCTACATCTTTTTTCAGACTATATTTTTTTAAAACTTATTCTTCTTGCACACCAGTTCCTGCAGTGGGTGGAGCTATTTTTGTCTATTCCACTGTTATTGGATGTGAGAAGATTTTTTATTATACTTCGATAGGCCTATTAGCTAGCAGTCTGCAAATGGCCCCTAACATATACTTTAATATTATTATCTGCCTTAAAGTTTGGGTGGTCTGAAAAGTCATAAATTTATCCCAACACTTTTATTGAGGCCATAAATTGATTCCAACGTTTTTATGATTTTACGACTTCTAATTATACACTACGTTCCATTGGCTTGTCATAAGACGACACCATGGCGTCTGCGTATTGTTGTTGTCTGAGATCCGAACTCCATTCAACGTTATACCTTCATTTTACAATACAACAATTTTTTAAAAATATATATTTAATCTTTAAAATCAACTTAATAATTTCTGTATGAACTTACACTCTTATTTTACTTAAATATATAAACATTATAATTTTACACTCATAATTATATTTTATAAAAAAATATTTATACAAACAGAAATAACAAATTACGCAATTTTACTTTGATTTCACCAACATGGTGCGGGAACATATCATAGTTATATGTTGCCCAGCATCTCTCCCAGTATCGGAAGAAAAAAAAATAAAAACTGATTGCTGGTTTTATTTTTTTTTTTTTTTTAAAGCTTGAAGGAATGTACGTGTCCATATGACTGTGTATCTACACAGTTTTTGATCGAAGACTGTAAAGTTCAATTATGAATGGTTCTGGTATATTTTATAAGAAG
The DNA here is from genome assembly GCA_963932465.1 of Maratus speciosus. Lineage (NCBI taxonomy): Eukaryota > Metazoa > Arthropoda > Arachnida > Araneae > Salticidae > Maratus > Maratus speciosus. Next base: position 382,262,253 of record OZ010797.1, on the reverse strand, counting down.
TTCTTCTATTGTTTCATAACAGAAAGTTCAACACATGATAGCATAGTTGTCTGTTGACATTCACATTTTTAGAAGACCTCTGTACTGACAATCAGACGTCTTTCTCGAAGCCTTTTTTCTTTACCACACACATGTTTACTAATTTTGTAACTTTACAGTTTAAGTGCCCAAAATACATTCAAAGCTATAATTTTGTCTGAAATTAATATGCCGAAATAAACCTCATTATAAGAAAAATAATGGCATACGCATTTGACATATTATTTCATCACATACAACCTTATGACACAGTGTTTTATCTAAAACACATTTTATACTGAATAAAAGTAAATACAATGCTTGTAATATGACATGTTATATTTTCACATAATTAATCTGATGTATTCAAATTATAATCAGAAAAAATATTGTATACAAACTTGTTACATTATTTTATTTATTTGTTACTTCAAACATGTATGATCTGTCAAAATGTACAAGCTAATTCATCTCCTTTAATATATCATTACGCAATGCTTTCCAACTTTACCCGATACGAGAGAAAAAAAAAAAGAAGAAGAAGCAGGAGAGAATAAAACCAGTTTTTTGACCGTCGCCGATCCTCCCGAAAAGTGGGGGGTGGTCAAGCTACTAATCGCTTTCTGTGAGGTGATTTGTGCTGTGACCAAATTTTACGACTTCAAAAAGTAAGTATTTAAAACCATTTCATGTTTGTAATTACCGTATTAATTAGTATAATTTCTTGATATACTTTCTTCTTAACTCACTGTGCATGCCTGTATGTAATTTTAAACATAATCTATGCATAAACAGTGTATGTATTTGTATCGTATCTAATGTAAACCTTCTGCTTTTTTTTTTTTTTTATTTTGCAGGGGAAAAATGGCGATTCTAGCATGTGCATTCTTCTGCCTGGAACTGAAGCGAGGGTGGCCTTTTTATGCATCCAGGTTTAAATCTAACCCAAATTGCCTTTCAGGATTAAAAAAAAAAATGCATATAATTTTCTTTAAGTGATTACATTGTATATTTTTAGACCTTTTTAACAAACACAAATTTTGATTCATGATACTGTTTACTATTAAAATGTAAACAACACGGAAAAATGACTTCTACGGCCTCTCCAAAATGCAAAATATGCATTACGCTGACCTTAAAAATTCACCTTCATTTAATACTATTAAATAGTGTTGTCAGAAAATGCCATTGACGAAGAAGAGAACGATTTTTTTGTCTTAAATTATTATTTATTTAGCCAACAATTCTATCTTACAAGATTGTTAAATTTTCATATTTATTTATTTTTTTTACTGAATAAAATAAAAATTTATTTATTCAAAATTTTATTTATCATTAACATTCCGTATGTGAATTCTACTATCTAAAATTTAATGATATGTTTAAAAATAAAAGATAATAAATTATTATTATTAATCCAACATTAATAATTATTATTTAAAAAAAAATTGTTATTAATACACTTGTAAAATTTTTAAAAGTACTAAAAGCAAATGATAAATATTCTGTAAAATCGTATGCAGTAATCCATGAGTACTCGGGCCCGAACCAAAGAATTTCTGCCAGCAGAAAAGCATCTTTGTATACTCATACATATCCACATCAAATTGCTACAGATCAAGTTTTTAAAATGATAAATTTATGTACTATAAAAAAATTAAGTAAATAAATTTATTAAGCCATACTACCTATTTTAATAAAGATAAGGCCAATATATATAAATATATTTATTTATTTATTTTGTTTTCTTATGTTAAATTGGCCAAATTATATAAAAAAAAATATTTTATGAACTCACATACTCAAATTTATCAATACTATGTATATTTATATGTGTTAAATTTAGAATTGCATTTAATTCTAAGGGAAAGAAAAGAAAAAAAAATGCTTAAATTCTAAACTAACATAAATTTATAAAATATTTTATTTAAAAAAAAAAATTTCTTTAATTTCTAGCTGATTTCAGCCAGTTGTCATTTAATATTTATATTAAATAATTTTGCTAATACATTTTATTAATTGTTAAATTTGCATATTTTTATATATACAATAAAAATATAATAGTCTTACATAAAATTTTACACTACAACAATGTTATTAATTAATTTAACTTGAATTTAAGCCTACTTTAATTCTAATTGAATACCGTTAATAAAAGTAAATTAGCTTATCAAGTTAAATATAATATAAACTATGTTTGTCTAATGTTAATTTTGCTGAAAATTCCATAAATTTTAACTGTAAATGCTAATTGCTATACCTTTTGTTATTTATTTTGAAAACAACACGAACTTATATTTTTATTTATTATTTTTTTTATTAAATCTAGGAACTATACACTGAGCTAGACACTCCATAAATGTGTAAAACCTAAAAATCAAAAATTTTCCTCAAGAAAACTCAAAATGCTGCTTTTTTACAATATAATATTACTAATTTTATTGTTTCTGAGCATAACATCTAGTAATTATACCATACTTAATTTTTTCTTCGATTCCTTTTTCAGCCAAGAATCCTGAAATTTATGCTTAGGTGGACCATATATTGATGTATCTGTGAATTGATAAATTTTCTACAAAAATTTTGTTGGTGTTGGTGCATACCCAGCCGTAGGCCAAAATTGTACCCTATACAGAAAGCCTTTGGTGAGAAAATTTTAATTTTACTTCAATTATTTATTTGTGTATTTTTACTATTATTTTTGTGTGCAATCATGTTGAAATAACTTGCCTTGTCCATTGTTATACATATATGTGTTTTTTTAAAAAACCAATGTGCTACACCAAAATCCTTTTTATAAATTTTTTTATAACACTTTTGTTCATAAAACTTATCCCTGCTGTCTAAATTCTAGACTTTAGCATATAAGTTGTACTTGAACTACCGGAATAAATCTTAGCACTTTTTGTATATTTTATTATATTTAGGCTTATAGCTGACCGCTATCCTAATATAGAGTGCACTAATAATTTATTCCTTGTCAACCATATATTTATATAAAAAAAATATATATATGAGTATGCTATAAAGCTGTTCTAACTACCCTGAACCTATAGCTTACACCTACTCATTTTAAAGAGTAATTCTGAAATTTTGTCATCTAAATTGTAAGGCTATTAGCAAAGGCTACCCTTATAGAAGACAGAAAAAATTCTCTTTTTTTTTTTTTTTTTTTTTTTTTGAAAATTACTCCAACATTATTTACTATTAAATTAATTAAGTTTTAATGTTATTTGGCTTTGTTAAGATTTTATATTTTCTAATTCATATTCGAAAAGAAAAAAAAATATATAACTTTTGCCTGGAGCGAAATATTTCACTGCTCCATTGAAGTTTTGTGAAGCACATTACATAATTTTATAAGTATGTTTTCGGGTGCGCCCTGCACATTTGCTCAATATTGTAACCCTGAGACAAATTGGCGTTCCCATGTTCCTATCCTTTCTTATTATTATTTTGAATTTTAAAAAGGCAAGTTATTAATTCTGTTTCAAATTTTTTTTTTATCTAAAAAAAGAAAAATTTATTTTTAAATTTTGAAAAATTTTTTTAAATTTTGAAATTCGATTAATTATGCATTTTGATTTATTTTTAATACCAATTCATATACCATGGATACTCTTGGGGAGGGGGGAAAGGGTAATGATCTTGTATAACATCCCCGTATAAGTTTGTATATGGTGTATAACCATATAACGACATATTTTGATCATAATGATCTGTTTGATACTGTAAATATGGGTCTATATTCTCAGAATATTTATTATTTTTTTTATAATGCGTTTTAGTAAGTTTGTCACCCTTTTGACTCGTATTTTTGTTCAATTTGAACCAACAATTTTCAGTTAAGTGCGATTTTCTTTTACAAATGTCACATTTATTTTTGTAATTTTTATCACCCTTAATTTTTTTCTGAGACCCTTGTAAATTCGTAATTTCCGCCTCTGTATGACCTGTTGCGTATTTCGGAGCGTACAGCTGATCCATATGTCGTTTGATCGGCTCTATTGATTTATCTGGAACATATTGTAATAAATAATTAAAGTTTCTAAACTTTTTAGTAACTTCGTAGGGTCCTTGAAATTTTGGCTCCAATGCGCCTGGTTTTCCAATACATTTTAAATATACTGTTTGACCCAAATTTAAATCCTGTACTTTTTCGTATGCCTCTTCATCTATATATTCTTGCATTATTTTCTCCTGGTTTGCAAGGGATTGAATTTTGATTTCCTTCATATGCTGTATTCTGCTTTTAACATAAGAGTGGGTATATATTTCCTCAGAAGGAATATGGGCTGTGAAGGGATTTTTTATTTCCCTTGCGAAAAATAGCAGTGAGGGACTATATCCCGTAGCGCGGTGTTTCGAGGAATTATACGCTAGTTTAAAAAAATCCAGTCTTATGTCCCATTCCGTAGTGCGTTTCGACATAGCTACAATTGATGTTTTTAATATTTTATTGGTAACTTCACAAAGTCCATTTCCTTGCGCACGGTATACACTCACAAATTTCCTTTGTATGTTTAAAGATTCCAAATATTCTTTCATAATTTCGCTACGTAAATATTTTGCATTATCAAAGATAATTTCTTTACACATCCCATAATTTGCAAAATATTTATTTAGTACATTTAATATAGTCTGTGACTCTACGTTTCGTAGGGGAACAGCTTCCAGGAATCTCGATGTCGAATCAATTATAATTAAAATGTATCTGTTTTTCCTTAACGTGAGGTTTAAAGGTCCAATGACGTCAGCATGCAGGACTGTACCGACTTCGTGATCTTTCACCATTTTTTTAACAGGGACTTTTATTGTTGTGTGTTGTTTAGATGTGAGGCACTGCACACAATTTGCACAATACTGTTTAATGTCTTTGTACATTCCGTGCCAAAAAAGCCTTGTTTTCACATTATCATAAGTTTTTTGAAATCCGAAATGCGCTTTATGAGCTTCTTCTATGGCTGCAATTTTTAATGAATCCGGGGTAATTAAAAGCTCCTTTTTATCTGAACCAGGTTTCAAAATTAATAATTTATTGTGATTTAAAGCAAATCTCTTCGTGCTTCTATTATTTTTGTCTTTTTCGATTTTATTTATTATAATTTTTAATTTTTCGCCTGCATATTGCTCCGATTTAATATTTTCGTCTGTAAGTGCTACGTTACTTGCAAACAAATTATTTTGGAGTTCTCTGTCTGTTGTAAGATTATCTAAATTCCTGCTCAAATAGTCTGCTGGATTGTTAATCCCTTCGACGAATTCGAAGTCGAAATTAAAGTCTTGTAAATCTGCTACCCATCTGTTTATAATTTCCGATTTATCTTGTAAATGTAAATGCTGAGTTAGTGCTTTCGAATCAGTTAACACAGTAAATCTTCTACCTGAAAGCATATATTTAAAATGCATAATTGCTTCATGCACTGCTAATAACTCAAATTTAATACTCGGATAATTTTTTTCCGGTTCTCTAAGTTTTCTCCCGAAAAATTCAACAGGTAGCAAATGACCATCCTTTTCTTGAGCTAGAACACCTGAAATTGCGACTTTGCTCCCATCCGTGAATAAGAAAAATTCCTTGTTAAAATCGGGGGGTCTGAGCGTTGGTTTTTGTACAATTTCTTCCTGAATTATCAGGAAAGCTTTTTCTGCTTCTGGACTCCACTTAAATTTAACTTTATCTTTAGTCAGCTCTATTAAAGGGTTAACTTTGTCGGAATAGTTGGGTATTAGCGTCCGAAAATAATTCGCTAAGCCCAATAAAGATCTGACCCCCTTTTTCGATTTTGGTCTGACTAAATTTTTTACTTTTTCAATATTCTTTTGAGATGGAGAATATCCCATTTGATTCACCCTAAATCCTAGGAATTCTATTTCTGCTTTGCAAATTTGCATTTTTGAAGGTTCGATTGTCATGTTGTGATTTATTAATACCTGTAGAACTTCTTCTAAGGTTTTCGTCATCTCTGCTATTGTATTTGCAGATATCAACACATCATCAATGTAGTATGATACTTTGCTTTTGTCAAAATGTCCCAGAATTTTATCGATTACTTCTGCAAAAATTGCGCTAGAATTTCGTGTGCCAAAAGATAAACGAAGTGGCATATGTTTTCCAAATTCCGTAACAAATGCTAATTTTTTGCAATCTTCTGGTTTTAAATTTATTTGGAAAAAAGCACTATGTAAGTCTAGCACCGTATAGTATTTTTTACCGCTTATTTTTTGTAATAAGTCTTTTACGTCCGGCATCGGATAAGTATAAGGTTGTAAAATTTGGTTTAATAGTCTTAGGTCCGTTGCCATTCTAAACTTGGGTTTTGCATTCGGGTTATTACTCGGATTTTTCTTTCTAACGAAAATAACTGGAAAAGCATATTCGGAGTCAGTCTTCTCTATAATTTTAGCCTGTAACAGTTGTTCGATTTCCCTTTTCGCATACTGTCTTACTGCCTGAGGCAATTTATATGGCTTAGCTTGTACCGGGAATTCATGATTCAATTGAAAACTTGGTGCAACAAACGCTGATTGCCCCAATGTTTGATAACTTTTTGAAAATGCATGAACATTGCCCATTAAAATTTTTCGAAATTTTTGTTGTACTTCCTCTGATAAATGGCTTAAATCGAAATCCGTCTCTTTAATTTCTGCTTCTCGCAATTTTCTTACATCTTCTATATTTAAATTATTTATTTCATAAAATGTCCCTTTCTCTATATTATCAGTTGAGTCATCTTGCTTGCACTCAAAGTTCGTTATAATTTCCCCTATTTTAGTTCCTTTCTGAATAATTAACTTTTCTAACAGTTTATTCTTTATTATAATATTTATGTTATTATTTTTTTGAACTTCGTGTAACGAAGTCTCGCATGAAAATTTACTATTTTCTTGAATGGGGTCAAAAATAATTATATCTGACATATTTATATCCTCTGGGCATTTTAATTTTACAATTTTCGATTCTTCAGGTTGGAGAAAAATTCTATTTTTAGTAATGGCAAACATACTTTTATTTGAATGTTCCCCTGAATTACATGGCGTAATGTTATTCACTTCATAATTATTTACTTCACTTGCAACGTTTAATTTAATTTGTTGATTTTTAAATTTTAATGTTTTATTGCATAAATCCAAAATCATATGATTTTCTTTGAGATAATCGTACCCTAATAACATTTGGTACTGCCTATCAAAATCATCATTAGTGACATAAAATGTGCCTGTTGTGAATATACCTTTTAATCGAAAAGTTAATTTTACACATTGTTTAAAAAAAATCTTTGAATTTGTTAAAGTTTTAATTTGGATCTGATTGCCCAAATATTTGATTTTGACGTTTGTATCTTTAATTTTTTTGAATAAGGAGGGTGATAAAAGGGATACAGCAGCTCCGGTATCCAGTAACGCTTGTATTTCTACGCCCTGTATACTTAGTGATATAATTGGCAGACTATCTTTGTCTGCATTTGTTATATTTGCGATTGTTTTATTTATTTTATCGATTTCCGTCTCTGAAAATCCCGAATCTTGATCCGATTTCGCTGTTTTCTTTGCCCCTTTTTTTTTTCTTTTTGCGCTTTTCAAATTGATAACCATTTTGCTCATAATTCTCAGGAATATATCCAAAATCCCTATTTCCCGAATTCCAGTTAGGTTGTGAATAATCATACATCCCATAATGCGTCGGGTAATTAAAGGAATTGTAGTAATCATTATAATATCGTTCATAATCATTATAATGAAAATTGTTATTGAAATGGGAACCCTGATAATCATTGTGTTTATTAAAGAGTTTCTTATTCCGCGGAACACTATCATCTCTAATTGCATGATTTTTTTTCTTTGATTTTTTTAGTTTTTCAATCTCCCCTTTTAATTTCTCGATTAGCTCTTTGTTTTGCTTACTTGATTCTATAATGTTCTCATAAAGATCTTTGTTTTCTTTATTTATTGCGTTAATTTCCTCAAAGTTTGATTCATTATACGCACTTTCCATAAGTTTTGCTAACTCGCATGCCTCCTTGAAGGACCTGGGCGCATTTTTACGCACATCTAGTGCAATATCCTGTCTAATTGAATTTAAAAAATTCGACATTTTTAAGATTTCGATAAAATTCTCTTCCTTATTATCCACATTTTCGCCTGCACTTTCGATATAAGATTTTACACCCTTTTTAAATTCCAAAATGAAATCCTCTATCGTTTGACTTGCGGCCTGTTTTAAATTTAGGAAATTGCTCTGAGCATTAAGGAAGCTTAGTTTTGTACCAAATAACTCCACCAAATTATTTTTAAATAAATTATAATTGGTCTCGTTATATGTTTCAATCTGTTTACTTAAAATATGTTTTGCGTCCCCAGTAATTTTAGCCTTTAAAATTAATAATTTAGTTTCTTCCTGTATATCTGTCGAATTGAAAATATTCTCAAATTCCTCTAAGAAAAATATAATGTTTTTGTTCTTTTTATTGTCAAATGGTGACACTAACTTAATACGTGTATCTATATCCAGCGTCTGAGTCATTTTTAACAAGTATTAGTAATCAATGTATACTTTTTCAAAATATCAATTCAAAATAGATCCTATACCTCTTAAAAGAATATTTTGCATCTCATACTATTTTCTCTATATTACAACATATGTATGAAAATATTCTAAATTGCATAAATACATAAAAACAACAACACTAAAATTTAAAAAAAAAAATTTCTTAGGAGATGAAGTTGTTTTGTAGATTATTCTTTTACACACATAAATACCCGTAAAATATTTATAATACACGTATATATAAAAAACAACATAATTTCATTTAACAGAAAAATATCTGTCTTTTTCTACAGAAAAAACAATCTTATTTTTTTTTTTTTTTTTTTATAAATATTGTACTACTACTTCGTAGTACGACTCATAAATTTTCTTTTGTATCAAGGTGATACAATTTCAAAAATCGTGATCTATTGACATTTCAATCATTTTATATCAGACATATTATAAAATTTTACTCATTATTCTTATTCTTATTATTATTTATACATTATATAAAAAAAAAAATATTTTTACAAATGTGTCATCTGTGATGTGAATGCCATTATTTTTCAATGGTAACTGAGATCCAACCACAAGAGAAAAGAGAGAAAAAAAAACAAAATTGTAATTCCTAAATTTACCTATTATAAATCCCAGAATTATTTTTCTCATTTCCTTTTTGTTTTTTACTAACATATATTATTCATTTTATTTATATAAAATTATTATATGTGTGTCAGTATTGTTACCATAATAAAATTAATTTTAATAAAATTTTAATCAATTAAACTTACATATCTACAATATCTTTAAAATTGTGACATTAAAATAATACTTAAATTTATTTTCCTTTATTATTATTATTATTATTATTATTTCTAATGACCTCAGATGAACGTTCCTGAGTCACGGCGCCATTTGAACTATGAAGGGGGGATGCTGGACAGATAATTACACCTTTTTATTTTTTTAGTAAATATATTCAAAATTGTTAATTGGTCCAAATCATCCAAGCAACCTCATAGCAAATTGGTATATAGTTTTATATACCTTAGATTAAATAATATAAGTGATCGTATTTACCTACATTCTAGTAGAAGAGCAACGCGAAGCATTAATAAAATTAAATTATAATTCGCGTCAAAAAGTAATTATTAAATTTGAATAATTACGAATAAAATTAAGAGTTTGCGTTGTGTATTATTTAGACGAACTCTTCCACATATGAATTAAACTAAAATTTAAGCTGTAAAAAAGAAAGAATTGACACACTTTAAATCTTATTAATTAAATAATTACAGAAACTTTTTAAAACTTGATTAAATAATTTATTTACATTGAACAAATCTATTTACAGAAAAACATAATATTAATTCAAAAAATAGAAAGCAACACTTTTGTTTGCTTCTCATTATTTTAAGTATGTTTAATCTTTTTTTTAAAAAAAAGACAATATTTTCACGTACTCTAATTATTATAATTGTTTCTTTTTGCTAAAAGAAATACTCTCTTTCATTTTTAAAATTACCTTAATCTTATTTAATTATTGGTTTGGTCGGATCTCAGATAACTCTCTACCATAAAATATCAGAAAAGTATTTTTTTAGATTTTTCATATGAACTTATGTGGTAAAAGAAAATGTGTAAAATAGTACCTTCTTTTAATATACGGGATGGTGGCCTTTATTTGTCAAATTCCGAGTAGTTGCGTTGCTTAGGATCATGGCAATGTGTCATCAGGAACGCATCCTCAATTTGGCTTGTGTAGGCTCACTCCGATAGGTACCTCAGGAAGACATCCTCAATTAGGCTTGATTAGGCTGGATTAGGCTCGCTCCGCTAGGTCCATCTCGCCTGGGCTTTACTAGGGCTTGCGGGACTCATTGCACGGGCTTTCAGGAGATCCTCTACATCTTTTTTCAGACTATATTTTTTTAAAACTTATTCTTCTTGCACACCAGTTCCTGCAGTGGGTGGAGCTATTTTTGTCTATTCCACTGTTATTGGATGTGAGAAGATTTTTTATTATACTTCGATAGGCCTATTAGCTAGCAGTCTGCAAATGGCCCCTAACATATACTTTAATATTATTATCTGCCTTAAAGTTTGGGTGGTCTGAAAAGTCATAAATTTATCCCAACACTTTTATTGAGGCCATAAATTGATTCCAACGTTTTTATGATTTTACGACTTCTAATTATACACTACGTTCCATTGGCTTGTCATAAGACGACACCATGGCGTCTGCGTATTGTTGTTGTCTGAGATCCGAACTCCATTCAACGTTATACCTTCATTTTACAATACAACAATTTTTTAAAAATATATATTTAATCTTTAAAATCAACTTAATAATTTCTGTATGAACTTACACTCTTATTTTACTTAAATATATAAACATTATAATTTTACACTCATAATTATATTTTATAAAAAAATATTTATACAAACAGAAATAACAAATTACGCAATTTTACTTTGATTTCACCAACATGGTGCGGGAACATATCATAGTTATATGTTGCCCAGCAAACTCCAATTGAATAATTTCTGAAAATGCAACATCCAATATAATACTTTCAACTAAAAAATACGTTCAATTAAAAACACAACTTTGAATATAATATTTTCAACTAAAAAATGCGTTCAATTAAAAACACAACATTGAATATCATATTTTCAACTAAAAAATGCGTTCAATTAAAAACACAACATTGAATATAATATTTTCAACTAACAGCAACATTCAATATAATACTTTCAACTAAAAAAATACGTTCAATTTAAAACACAACATTGAATAAGCAAGTTCAATATAAAACGCAACATTCAATATAATATTTTCAACTAAAAAAATGCATTCAATTTAAAACACAACATCATAAATTTATTTTGACGTTCGTTTGATATGATAATTGCTTTTTAAATGTCTCTTTTTATGAGCTAAAGTGTATTTTTTACCACATTCCAATCAATTTTTTTATTTTTCATAGCTAAATGACAGCTTTTGCAATTAGCGTAATGTTCTGTTTTGCCGTAACGAAATCGAGTATAATATTCGTCTAAAGGTTTCGTCATCTGACAATGCTTGCAAATTTTAGACAGCTCCATTTATTAAGAAAAATTTTTTAGAAAGCTATTCCAAATGTCTTCGTTTTTCTTATTAAATTTTACTTTCAAATTATTATCAATATTATAATAATCTAATATTTTCTTTATGAAATATAGGTAATTTATCGACTTTTTATAATACACTAAATCTAAAAATTGAATAAACATTTCTTCAGCTTTATATGGAATATTTAACTTCAATTTCCATTTCAATGCGTTAAAGCGACTTATCCGGGATTTGCGTCTTTCGCTTAAAAAAACATCTATATTTTTATATGTAAAATATTCACCGTCCGAATCGTACATTATTTCACTTTTTTTCATCTGGTCATAAATTTTGAGATATTTTTCGGGTATTTGACATCTCTTTTCTTTGTCAAAAGAATCCATTAAGTTAGAATCAGAATCATCTCTTAAAACGTCTTTAAAAAAGCCACAATTCATTTATTTAAACTTATTTTAATGTAATGCATTTAAAACCAAAAGTCCCGCCTAGACGGGAGTTTTGACATTATAGCTTGTTTATATTTTAATATTTGAAAAAGTCCCGTCTATGCGGGAGTTTTGACATTATAGCTTGTTTATATTTTAATATTTGAAAAAGTCCCGTCTAGGCGGGAGTTTTGATGAGTAATTTTAATAACATAATGATATTTGAAAAAGTCCCGTCTAGGCGGGAGTTTTGATGAGTTATTTTAATAACATAATGATATTTGAAAAAGTCCCGTCTAGACGGGAGTTTTGACATTATAGCTTGTTTATATTTTAATATTTGAAAAAGTCCCGTCTAGGCGGGAGTTTTGATGAGTTATTTTAATAACATAATGATATTTGAAAAAGTCCCGTCTAGGCGGGAGTTTTGATGAGTTATTTTAATAACATAATGATATTTGAAAAAGTCCCGTCTAGGCGGGAGTTTTGATGAGTAATTTTAATAACATAATGATATTTGAAAAAGTCCCGTCTAGGCGGGAGTTTTGATGAGTTATTTTAATAACATAATGATATTTCAAAAAGTCCCGTCTAGACGGGAGTTTTGACATTATAGCTTGTTTATATTTTAATATTTGAAAAAGTCCCGTCTAGGCGGGAGTTTTGATGAGTTATTTTAATAACATAATGATATTTGAAAAAGTCCCGTCTAGACGGGAGTTTTGACATTATAGCTTGTTTATATTTTAATATTTGAAAAAGTCCCGTCTAGGCGGGAGTTTTGATGAGTTATTTTAATAACATAATGATATTTGAAAAAGTCCCGTCTAGGCGGGAGTTTTGACATTATAGCTTGTTTATATTTTAATATTTGAAAAAGTCCCGTCTAGGCGGGAGTTTTAATGAGTTATTTTAAAAACACAATGATATTTCAAAAAGTCCCGTCTATGCGGGAGGTTTGATATTATAGCGGAAAAATTAAATTGACTTGATATCTTTTTCGTCAACCCAAGAGTTAAATTCGTCGGAATAATTTAACCATTTAACTAGACATTTCTTTCCTTTCTTTTTTATTATTTTTTCAATCTTATACATTTTATCTTTTTTATTATATTTAACTAATTCCGGTTCATAATAAGTTCCTTTTATTTCGTTGCCATTCAAATCCGTTATCCTATAAGTAATAGGGTCAGTGTTTAATATTTCTGAAATGATGAAAATTTCTTCCGTAAAAGTAGGTTGGTATCCGCGGGTAAAAGCAGTCTGGTATTTCGAAATTCTTATTCTATCGTCAACCTTGAATTTCGGTTTTCTTATTATTTTTTCTTCGTATAAATTTTTATAAACTTCAGATTCGTTTTCTGATCGACTCGCCTCGGTAGGTGTCATTCGAACAGATCTATGCTTGGAATTATTATAATTTTTAACTAATTGGTCCAATACATCTATATATCTTTTAGTATTGTTGGCCGCTAGATAGGTTCTAATTTTTTTATTAATTGTCCTATTAAATCGTTCGACTACAGAACATTTTATTTCAACATTTTCTGTAGTAAACCACTGAATATTATTATCTTTAAATAATTTTAAAGTCCATTTATTTACAAATTCGGTTCCTTTATCACTTTGTAATCTTTCAGGAATTCTTTCTTTAAATATCTTTTTAAATGCTTCAGTTACTTCTTGTCCTGTTTTTCTTTTTATCGGAATAGCCCAAGCATATTTACTAAAGATATCTATCACTGTCAATAAGTAATTAGTTCCGTTATTATATTTACTAAAAGGTTTGATAAACAATAAATCTGCTTGCCATTGATCATCGATATGACTGACATAAATGCGTCTTCGTTTAAATTTACGAATTAAAGGCTTATGTCTGGTATAAACATCTTGGCTGTGTAAAAAATCGGTAATTTGCTTTTGACTGAAACCTGTTTTCCGTTTTAATTCATTGATCCCACAATAACCACTTTCAGGATGATAATATATTTTTTCTAAGATACTTTTAGGATCTTTCATCCCTAAGATACTTTTAGGACCTAAGGTTTTCCTAAAAAAACACTCTTTTTAGAACCACAATCTAGACAAATACCTTTCATCATTGGCCTGTTATTTTTAGACATTGCATTTTTAATATCTTTAGTTTCTGTATGGTTTTTACATTTTAAACAATAGATCTTTGTATTTATAGATCCCATACCAAAAGACTTTTTAGCTTTAATAATCGGTTTTACAATTCCCCTTTCAATTCTTTCTCTCATCGTTGGATTTTGAATATTATCTAATTCATCAATCATATTCTTATCGCATACTTCATTTCTACTTTTCGTATCTTTATTTTCTAAATAACATTTGTCATGCTTATATGCAATTTCATCCACTCTGTTAACAGGTTTAGACGAATTTTTATACGTTAAATCTGGATTTAATCGCGTTTTCCCCCATAATAATTGTGTACCTGGGCCTGTGAAGTTATGATTAGGTAAATGCATTTCGAAAGGTAAATTACTAATGATTTTATTCAGAATACCCGATCCAGTTTGTCCGCATTTTAAACATCCGCCTTTAAAATTACCCTTTTTAGTTAAAGACGTAACACCAAATTTTTTACTTTTACAACTCATTTATTAGACAGCAAAAAGCTGACTCTTTCTAAGAAGTATATTTATATCCATTCAACTGTACTTTTTTCACATACTTTTCGATTGGGAAGTATACTAAATTATTTATAAAATCTTGTTCTCTAACATACACTTCTTCTTCTGAAATTTTTTTAGCTTTCAATAAATTTAACAGTTGTTTATAGAAAGTATAACATTGCTTGTATTCTTCTTTTCGTTCCAAAATACTTAAAGATTTCTCAATGACTTCTACAATTCCAGCACTCAAACTCAAACTGGCCAGTGGTATGAACGCAAAAGCTGATAATCCCGAAGCACTTAGCATAAATTTGCTAACAGATAAGGAAATACTTATCTTTTGATACAAATTGTAACTTTTCCGATAAACATATAATCTCTTTTCTAAATATTCTTCCATTTATATAGGTTCAAAATTTTTTCTGTATCTCATTTCAGAATTTACTAAATCTAGCATAAAGAAATTACCCATACAAGATTTATATTTTTCTAGAAATTCTTTTTTTGTTAGATTTCCGTCTATTTCTCTTATTATCTGATTGATTTCCCTAGGCTGTAGTTTAAAAAATATGAAGTAATTACAATTTTTTCTAATATTGATAGGAGTTGAGTAATAAGACTGCGTTAAATAAATAATGGATGCATTTTTCTTTCTACCTCTTATAAACAAATCCTCTATAACTTTCTGGTCTTTTTCTGTAACACAATCGTCGAAAACAACGAGATTTTTTTCTGAGGAATCTAGATCATCAACAATAATAAATTCACTCAAATCTGAAGAAAATAGTACCTTCTTTTTATATTTATCATACAGTTTTAATAATTCCCCTCTATCTTTTTTACTTATTTTTTTACATTTTATGATATCGTCTATTTCAACACCTTCAAACTGTGTATAATTTTCTTGTAATTTAGAATACTTTGGCTCGGAAATATCTTTTGCGCATAAATATAAAGTGTCGAAATCTAATCTTAAATTACTAGGATTCTCAAAGCCGTTTAATAAATTTATTAGTAAATTTGTCTTTCCACAACCTGATGGGCCGATTATTAATAATCTGAAAGGATGTCTGGGTAAAAAACGATGTTGTTTAGGGTCAGGCAATTCTTCCGGTTCTGTGTAATCTTTAATTTTAATCATTTATTAGACAGCGAAAAGCTGACGCTTTCGAATGTTGCTGCCAGTAAAAACATATTAGCTGTCAGTAAAAATAGACGTCTAAGCTATCGCTTCTAATTAGCTGTCAGTAAAAATAAACGGCGAAGCTGTCGCTTCTAATTTTAAAATAGAAAGCGACAGCTTTTCGCTGTCTATAAATGGATAAAATAAACGATTTAGAAAAAGATCGAAATAAGAAACAAAAAGAAGAATTAAAAAATGCAATAAAACTTGTCAAATTACAAGCAGATATTAGAAAAAATAATAAAGAACAGCGTGATAGAAAGCTAGGTATAGACAAAAGTTTAACTGAATTTCATAAACCTGTCACTAAAAAATTAGAAGAACAGGATAAAAGTAGAAAAGAAAATATTAAACCTATCAACGAAAAATTGGACGAATTAAATATATCTTTACAGCCTATTGCAGAATCATCTAGAATTATTCCTGAAGCGATCGAGGATGTCAAAGAATTATATAAAGAACCACCGCTTATTTATAATGTTGATCAATATTTAAATACAGATTATTTAATATCTGAAAAATTATACAGGCCTTCGAAACTCCTAGACAATAAAGAAAAATTAAATGAAATGTATGCAAAGGCAAAGCAGTTAAAAGAAGAATTATCGAGGAAAAAAGGCAACTTACAAAGCACAATTACGCGGGCTAAAAATCTTTCAGAGGAGGAATTAAGTCAGAAAAAGGATGAATTAGACGCTGTTAAATCTAAAGAAGATGAGCTACAAAAATATCTAGCTAGATTAACTACAATTCGAGGTAGTGAAGTAATGAAAGTCGGTAAAGGATTAGATTTATTATCTGAATTAATTGATAAAATATGTCAAGGTAGCAAGTCGAAAAAATTAAAAAATGAAGTCAAACTGCTAATAGACAAACTTATTAAAACTAAAAAAATAACTAACGGAGATAAAGAACGATTATACAATCAATTTCTTCTTTGAAAGCGTCAGCTTTTTGCTGCCTAATAAATGAGTTATGTAAAAAAGAAGATTCATTTGAGTGACGGACAGATTAGTAAATTGAAATCTGCTCTCAGAAAAAAAGAAGAACTGACACTGCAGATAGACAATTCTAAACCTCCCAATTATGAAATGTACTTAACTAAAACACAGATTAATCAGATTAGTAAAGGTAAAAGAATAAATATAAGCAAAACTCAATTAGATAAAAACGGTGGATTTTTACCTTTTTTAATTCCTATTTTAACATCACTAGGACTCGGTGCTGCGAGTGGTGCAGCGGGTTGGGGAACTAAAAAAATCCTGGATAAAATTTCGGGATCTGGAGTTTTTCAACCTTGGGAAAACAAAGGATCTGGTCTTAAAAAAGCGCCCCTTTCTAAAAAAAAAAAATCCCGATAACAAAATTGGGTATATCAGATGAAACGATTAAAGAAAATATGAAAGATGAAAAAGGATTCAGAGGTGTTTTCTCTTCCGATTTACTTCCTAAAAAGATTGGAAATTTTGAAAGCGGGATTATTAATTTAGATATTTCGACGGGTCCTGGAACACATTGGGTTTGTTACTATAATGATCCAAATTATAATTATGTAGAATATTTCGATCCTTTCGGGGAATATATATATAAAAATATTAAACTCAAACAAAAATATATTCCTGAAAATATTATGAAATTTCTTAAACTTTCCAATAAAAAAGTCAATATAGCTCACAATGATAGTTTTTTACAAAAACCTACTTCTGTCAAATGTGGATTATTTTGTATGAAATATATAAAAGAAAGAAATAAAGGTAAATGTCCGGAATGTGTACTTAATTCATTTACTCAACAGCCTAGCGATTATAACGAAGAGCTTGTTTTTCATCTTTAAAGATTTTTTCTGTCTAATAAATGATCAAATTAAAACCAAAAAGTCATGAAAAATCAGAGGATTTCACTGTTGAATTTCCTAAACCTTTTAAATTAAAAAAATTAGCATTGCAGTCTTTTACTATGACAGTTTCATGGTTTAACATAACAGATAAAACTAATACGTTTGACCTGTACACAGATGAGAATAATGTTAAATCTATCACTATTCCTTATGGTAATAAAAATGTTGAAGATTTAAATATAGATGTAATGAAAGCGTTTGGTTCAGACGATCCTCCGGTAAAATTTGGTAGAGTACAATCTAGACTGAGAATGCTTATTAAATTAACTAAAGGTTGGAATATCGATTTAACAAAAAGCGATTTTCATAAGTTAATAGGCTTTGAAAAAAAAGTTTACGAAAGTCATGATGAAGAGACTGTAATAGAAGGTGAAAATATAGCGGATATAACAAACGGAAACGACATTATATATATTCATTGTGATGTAGTTAATGGATCGTTAATCAACCAGAATAATTCAGAAGTTATTTATTCTTTTACAACGAGGGATGTACCAGGTGTTATCATTTCGAAAGAATTCAATAATTTAATATATTATCCTGTGAATAGGGATTCAATTCGTAGAATAAGGATGAGAGTTACGAATCAAAATGGTGAATTAATCGATTTAAATAAAGGTTTAATTGAGTATAATTTTAGAGTCGTAGAGGAAAAAGAAGACTATATTGAAAAAATATATCAATTGATATTAACTAAATTTTCTCAATAAATAAATGAATCAACACAGATTATATAGGAAAAGTAAAAGAATTCAAGGAAAAGGATTTTTTAAATCTAAAAAAGTAGATTTGAATGAAAAAACAGTAGTTGACAGATTGACTGATGCTGACATATTGAATGAAATATTTTCAAAAAAGATGAAAGGAACAGGTCTAAAAATTCTTCCTAAATAAATGGAAAAAATTTATGATCTAAGAGATACTCATTATTATTATAATAACGATATAAAAAGTAGCGAATTAAAAAAAAATAAGATTGCCTAGTACAAGCCATAATGACAAAAAAGAAAATACTACGTTTCATTTCGAAATTACAGATACCAACGATCCTATTTCATTATCGGAGAGTTACCTTGAGACAAAGTGGAAAATTATAAAATCCAGCGGTGCATCTATAAACGATGATAATGTCGCAGCTGTGTGTTCTATGAAAGGCGTAAAACTTCAGATAGGTAAACAAATAATCGAATCAGTTGGAGACTATCACTCCTACATTCTGCAGGTTAAGAGACTCAAGGATTATACCAGAGATTATTCAACATCAGAAGCCACCAATATAGGTTTTTATCCAGATACCAGTGATAGTGCTGATAGAAATAAAAGTTTACTTCAAAGCGATGGTACGATAACTGCTACAACCCCTATAACAGATGTCGTCAATAAATTAAAAATTGTAAAAATTGAAAACTACAATAAAGGATTTAAAAAAAGATGGGAATTGTCGAAAAATAGTAATTCAGTTACAACATGGACACCCTTAAAGGAAATTTTTGATTTCGTCGCAGAATATAAAAAAGCCATTTCTGGTTTTATAATAAGACTGGAATTCCAAAGAGACGATAGTAGAAATATGATTTATACAGACGATGCAAATCCAGATTATAAAGTAGAAATTGAAGACATAGCGTTGTGGGTGAGATACGTCGACTTTAAAAATGGTGCGGAGATTCTCTATAATGAATTAAAATTATCTAATGCAGATATAGAAATAAACTGGAATCAGTATGAAATTAACAGATCTAGCCCTATTAATAAATATAAAAGTGGTTCTGATTCTATATCTGCTACATCCGATGAAGTTTTAAGATTATTTGTAATACCGCAATATTTCGAAAGAAATGAAAATCCTAAAAAAAATAATATGATATTTGATAATTTGGATATGATCGAATGTTGGTTGATGATTAACAGATCGCCGTTACCAGCAGAGCGATATACGATGGATTTTGGTAAAAAAGAATATAATAGATTATATGAATCTTTTCTGGAATCAGGTCTCAATAATCTAAATACAGAAACCGGTTGTATGGTAAATTATTCAGATTTTGGTAAATTATATCCTGTAATTCATTTTGATTTGTCAAATCATGTAAACTATACCACTCTTGAAAATTTGAGAATAGAATTCAATTGGAAATTAGAAAAAGAAACAACCAAAGAATATGTATTTTACTACATTTTAGAAGTAAGGAAGAAATGTATATTAAATATGAATAAAAAAGAAATTACTATGATTAAAACGTTAGGAGAATAACATTTTTTAGTCTTTATAAATGGCTGTTTATTATCCACCGTATGATAATCCAGTGCGAAAAGGGCCTATCGGACCCCCCGGTATAGGTTTTAAATTAACGGACGATGGTCATTACGATATGGAAAATAAGATATTAAAAAATGCTTCAGATCCAATCGATGATTTAGATTTAACTACTAAAAGTTTCGTTTTGAATAAAATAGAGAATAATCATTTCCAATTAAGAGATTTTATAGAAAAAAATAATACTAATTACGATAGTAATTTTTTAACCTTCGCTGAAGAAACTGGTAAGAGAATTAAAGAATTGGATGAAAACACTTTACATCTAATCGAGGGAAAAGCTTACGACGCTAAAGGAAAAAGAATAGGAAATGTCGCAGATCCGAAAGATGATAAAAATGTTGTGAATAAACGATATTTAGAAAAAAATGCGTTAATATTAAAGAGTGATAAATTTGATGCAAAAAATAAAATAATTACGAATATTTCGGAACCCGAAAACGATACAGACGTAGTCAATAAAATATATGCAGACAGTAAAGATATCTGGGTTACTATAAAAGATGATTTTCAGACTTTTACAGATAAAGAATTTAAAAAAGTAAATTTCGACTTGATAAGTTCTAAATTACTGGATCAAGAAATGCGATTATCTACTGATATGGATATGAAAATTACTATATATTTAAAAAAGAAACAGGTAGTCATGCATAATATTTATGCTGATTATGATCTTAATACGAATGCATTGATAAAATTAAAAATCAATGATAAAATTATTTTAGAAAGAAGAATGGCTGAAAGAGATT
Organism: Maratus speciosus; assembly: GCA_963932465.1. Lineage (NCBI taxonomy): Eukaryota > Metazoa > Arthropoda > Arachnida > Araneae > Salticidae > Maratus > Maratus speciosus. The sequence goes on along the minus strand of OZ010797.1, from coordinate 382,241,380 downwards.
CAGCAACTTGCTTGGCCTATGGAAAACGCAATGATATCATTACATTTTCAATATTGCCTGATGGCGAATCAGACAGTTTAAAACCTTATATTCATATTGAAAAAATCCCTTTTTAAAATATGTCCATTATTAAATGGATATCAACTGGGACGAATTTTCTAAAACGAAAAATTTATCCGAAGATGTCCTACGAAATTTGAAGGATCAACTCAATTGGAAGTTAGTTTGTAGATATTCAGTATTATCCGAATGTTTTATGGAAGAGCTCATAGATTATATTGAATGGAATGTTATATGCATTTTTCAAAAACTTTCGGAAGAATTTATCGAAAAGTACAAAGAAGAATTAGATTGGAATTTAGTTTCTAAAAATCAAAAGCTGTCTGAAGAATTTATATTAAAACATTCGAATTATATAAATTGGGTTGTTATTTCTCAATATCAAACCTTAAGTGACGAATTTATTCAAACCTATCATGAAAAATTAGATTTACATAAAGTATCCAGATTCCAACAACTTTCAGAAAACACTATGTGCACATTAGAAGAAGGATTGAATTGGTTGCTAATAACCCGCTTTCAAACATTTGGTGAAAGGTTTTTAGAAAAATATATGCATAAACTCGATTTTTGTAATCTCATTGAATATAAGTTTGATCAATTACCAGATAATTTTTATAACGATAAATGGAAAAAAATTCTTTCCGTTCAACTTGGTGAATTAAATAAAAAATTTGGCCATTATTATGAAGAAGAAGAACCTCATAGAGAAAGATTAATAGATGAAGTTTTGGAATTAAAAAATATTTTAATTCGATTTATTAATGAATTGCGACTGCTTTTAAATAAAGACGAAAAATAAAAGTGTTTATAAAAATGCTTCTATATAAACGGGGTCGGCTCAAAGATTAGACGATATTATAATTCATAAATATAAAGATTTATTTATCAATTTATCCCATCATAAAACATTTCATACATTTATTTCATTATATATGAATAAAATTGATCTTCATTTAAGTAAAAATATTATGAAATTGCCCATTGAATTTATAAGAAAATTTAAGGATAAACTTAATTGGAACTGTATATCACAGAATGAAAAATTATCAGAAAATTTTATTAGAGAATTTCAAAATAAAGTTGAGTGGCGGTGTATATCATTTCATCAGACATTATCCGAAGATTTTATTAGAGAATTTCAAAATCATGTTGACTGGTGTTATATATCATTTCATCAGACACTATCAGAAGATTTTATTAGAGAATTTAAAAATAAAGTTGACTGGGAAGGGATCTCCTATCATCAGGTCTTATCCGAAGATTTTTTAAAAGAATTTAATGATAAAGTTGACTGGGAATGGATATCATATATCAACGGTTTTTAATTAACATTTCAATTTTAAGCCGAAGGATTATATCCTTTATTTGACGTCCAATTTTTTTCTAAATAAATGTTACAATATTTTGTCATAAGTACTTTACTCTTTAATTGTCTTTCGCCTACCTTTCATTATTTTAAATTTGACCCCGTTATTACAAATCATAGCATCGATAACTCTAATAATTATACTATATTTCATAGTTTCAATGATACAATAAAATTAACTTTCACCGCTAAAATATATAAAATGGATCAAGCCTCTAAATTTTCTCAACCTGGTGTTTATTTTTGGATAGAAAGTAAATGTGATGACAATTGGAATATAATACCAGAAACAAAAGAATATTTTCATATTTATATTCCCGGAGATAATAACTTATACTATTCTATAGCTTTTAATGCAACTAAAGATTTTAGGATTGGTTATAATGCCGATAACTTATTATATAACGCTGCTCTTTGCTTTTCCTATCAAGATTATCCTAGAGGAAGGTTGTTTATTAGCAATTGATAGACTATTAAGAAAGGACGTCTGTCAAAATTTTTCATCACAATAATAATTAAATATTAGCATTTAAAAATGATCATTATTTAATCTAAATTGATTACGTTATTATCCCGTTTATTTGATTCTTTATAACCCTTTCTTAAAACTTCTTCTTTACATAATTTTGTAGAAAAAATAAAAATATCCAACCAATGCAAATCATACAATTTTTTATCATTATTTGCTCGATAAATCGTAATAAAATCGTTACATCCTCGATATTTTAACAGGCAATTTTTTTGAGCAAAATCTTACAAAAATCGTTAAATATTTCTATTTAGTGGAGTATGAAAAGTGTTCCAGAGTAGGCCCCATATACTACTCATGTTATAAAAGGAAAGTTTTAGCCTCCGGTACGGTATGCTATTTCTTTCTCCCAGCTTATTTTGTGTCCAAAAAATAACGTTAGCTTACCGACGCTAACCGTAAAACAAAGCATTACGATTACATACTCTTTAGCAATTTTTTAAACTTCTAAGCATAGCATATTTTCAATTTTTATACCGTCGTATTGGAGAAAAAACAGTTCTTTTAAATGCATTTTGTTTGAAAACTGTATCTCCCTTTGATTTTGAAATATCAATTTTTTTTTGTAGATTTCAGCGACATTTGTTTCATTTTGGCAACTCAAGTACTCCATTTCTGAAAGTAGAGAAAAAATTGTTGAAATATAACAATTATATCTTTTTGTTGCCATTTTCTCATAAAAATTTAAAAAAAAAATAATTAAAATACGTGCTATTTTGAGAAAAATATAAATGAATGATTTATGATAAAACATGGAACTATTATAAACTATATTTAATTTTAAGTATTTTTATTAATGCAAATGACGTCATTTTACATAAAATAAAAGCGTGTGCTTTAAGTCTTAAAATTCAAATATGTTTTGCAGTAGAGTCCCGCTTAACCGAGTTATTTTCTTCTGATGGACTGGTGGCTTCTATTATTATGAAACTGCTATTATAAATTAAGCGTTAGGTGAAGATGAAAGAGCAGTCGTAAAATGTTAGAACTCTGATTTTCTGGTCAGAATGGGAAAAAAAATGTACGACTGCTCTTTCATCTTCTCCTAACGCTTCATTTATAATGGCTGTTTCATAATAATAGAAGCCACCAGTCTACCAGAAGAAAATGAAGTAATGGAAATGCCGGGGGCGACACTAAATTCTGAAAAAGCAGAATTCCTGTTCTCTAGTTAATTAAATATTCTGTGTGCAGGTAAAAAAAAAAAAAAAAAAAAAAAAAAAAAAAAAAAAAAAAAAAAAGTTCTTCGTTTTTCAGGACACCACTCACATGAGAGGCCACTGTTGTTTATTTGAGTTAAACATGATGCAGGATTTTTTTATGTTATGCATTACTGTTTTTAAATCATATTGTTGACAGATCAATATATCTGATACCAAAAATTAATCAGGATTACATAAAATCATAAACATCTTGCAAGTAAAGGTACTATAGTCTGTGGTGAAGAATTTCTATTTTTATAGCTCATTCGATTCGTCTCATCGAGATAAGTAGTTTGCTACCTCGCATATCGGCTGTTGAGTTTTAATAATGACAGGGGTCCAAATCGAAGTTTAAAAATTTGCATAATGCAAGCTGCCGAAAATAAAACAGTAGCAGAAAATTCCTTCACATGCAGTCGTATGCAGACGAACCGAAAGTTACGAAGTGATTGAAAAACTCACAAAAAAAAACCCCGACATTGTGTGGTTACAAAGATTTTTGCTCGTACTTCGGGAAAAAGTATTGACAGGATGAACAAAACTAGTCCATTGTTACCATTGGGCTACTTTTTTAAAATTCAGATTTCTTGATTGGCACCGCTTTTTTGAAATAGCAGGGCCAGAACCACATTCAACCCTCATGCGTAGATTGCGACACTCGTGGTTTCTTCATTCGAACTTTTCATTTATTTGGACTCATTTTATTAATAAGTCTTTATTTTCACTAGATGGCACCACTACATTTTTGTTTTCATATCTTTAGTCAGTGTTCGACAAATTATCTCTCGCACAGGAAACCTTCATCTCTGAGCTTTTTAGCCATTTTAACTATCATATTTTTCCTGAAGACGGCTGTAGAAATAGCTCGAAACGTAGAATTTAACTTTTACCTTATTAAAGTTCGTGTTTTGTGTACCATTAAGCAAGATTGTGTCTTTATTTATTATATTTTATGGTGCAGTTGTCCAGCATGTGTTATTCAAATTGTAATCTTTTAAATGTTAACCTAATTGTAAGATGTTTGATTTTATTGGTAGAGAGGAACTGCTCAGACAAGGAAACCAAGTCCATTGTAAGCTCAGGATAGTTGGCGCTCGACTGATTCAGTCTCGTCCGATAAAGAGAATATTTGTAAGCTGTTATAAAAAACCAAAAGAATGGCAGTAATTCAAAATTTAAATTAAAATTAACTTTTCAGTGTTTCTTGATTGCTATTTATTAACCTGTTCAGGACCATGGGTGCATATATAAACACCTTCAAAAAGTACAACCAGAATTTCTTTTTTTGCACCAGTAATAAAGAAAAGTAATATTTATTGTATTTAATTTAATCATTTTCGTGATGTTGTAAGTAATTGTAATTTTTTCAAAATAAATGGTGCGAAACTAATAAAATTTTCATACCCATAAACAATTTAAGGTAATATTTGCACTTTTCAATAAGAGCCTTTTTTGTTATTTGATAAGTATAGCGTTTAGAAAAAGCGATGCCAACCGAATAAAATTTCTGAATTTCTGCGTATGTGCTGATTGTCTATTCTCTCAACAAAGGGATTTTTTGCTTTCGTCACTTTCGTGAGTTAAAGACAGTATTCCATCAGTTTCACAACAAGCTACTCATGCAGGTGGGGTTGGTATACCTTGCGGGAAATTTGCTCCGAATTTCTCCAATCAAATTTGTCACCGCAAGAAAATGTCAGAGAAAATCAAACTTACTGCTAATGTTCATACTATCTGGGTTGCGAGTACTGGTTTTTTTCGAGATTTCCCGTAAAAGTACGAAAGTATCCCGTTTTGAGAGTTAGAGATGAGACATATAGAGAACGCGGCGGCGGAGTTGAACGCCATTCCATTAGAAGCCTTACAGAAGCGTTTTTGGCAGTAGAAAGAATGGTGGGCTAAGTGTGTGGAGGCGCAAGGGGCCTACTTTGAAGGGAATTAGAGTCCAATTCCCGTTAGTTAACTTATATTTTTTTCGTCCAACGCTCGGATACTTTTCAGACAGGTCACGTATATTGGGTTTTTCAGAAATTTCGCTTTGGATCAGTAGTAGTTTCTCTCATTCATTGTATGTTACAATTAGTACGGTGATGTCATGAGATTGATTAATTAACTACACTAATTGAGGGAAACGCGTCTTTTCATTTGTTTTTAAATTTACACTGCGTAAAAAAAGTAGAAGGACACTAGTCTTTTTTCTAAAAAAAGCACAACTAATTACATTAGTACAAAATTCTTTATTTGCGTAACATTTTATAACAAAATGCATATAAAATCATAGCAATCAAAAATAAATTACGAAGATAATTTGATTTTCATAAGATAGTTTTCGTTACCTACATGAAACTCTGTAAAAAAAGTAGAAGGACACATAAATATTTTATATGAAAATAAAGCATTAGTAAGACGTTCCTTTCCATTTACCTTTATGACTTGAAAGACTCTGTTTGGCATTGAATCATTGAGTGCTTATATTTTACTTTGATAAAAATTGTCCCAAACATCGTTAAGTACATTCCGAAGCTCAACAACAGATTTATACAGATTTCTTTCATTGTACACGCGACGAACTAATTTTGCCCATATGTTTTCAAATATGTTCAGGTCAGGGCTTTTAGCTGGCCAAGGCAAAACACGGACCTTATTTCTGTGCAACCAATTTTTAACACCAATAGCTGTGTGAATCACTGTTCCATCTTGTCCAAATATCCAATATTCACCACCTAATTCTGTACCATAACGAAGAAGTTCAGATTCCAACAATTAGATGTAATCTTTATGGTTATATCTACCATTCAAAAAGACCAGACCCGTTCTTCCATCATATCCGACTGCTAGCCAGACCATCAAACTTCACCCTCCCACATGTCGAGTGGAATGAAATTCTTCCTCCTTCTAGATTCACAGCCAGTAGAACTGATATCCATCAGGACCATATAAATTGAACTTTTCCTCATCTGAGTAAATGACAGAAGTTCATTTTGTGGTAAAAGACGTAGTCTTTCCCAAAGTGTGATGCTCAAGGTAAGCGGATAGCTATGTGCATTTTTGTCCACTTGGATGGTGCTGTCTCTTCTTGAAAATCTATATAATAAAGTCTTTGGAATTTATTATATAGTTATACACAGTTTCACGTGACACATGTGTTAGTCCTTCCTGTATTCGGACCTTTGAAATTATAGAATCTTTCTTTTTCTACTCCCGGATAATGTTTCTTTCATCACGATGCATCAGTGTTTTAATTCTTCCTGTGTTTATTTTTAGTACCTCTGGATTTCTAAGATAGTTTGATGTTGCAGTTTTACTAACATTAAGCAATTTAGCAATCTCTCTGATGCTTTTTACCTTCTTTTCTAAATGTTATGGCTTGGCCTTTTTGAAAATTATTTAAAGGTATTCCGTTTGGCATTCTAAAAGAAAAATCAATCTAAAAATGAAGAAATATATATATTTTTGACAAAAACAATAAAATAGTAATACTTATTTATCTTAACTGTAGCAGAAGCGTTCAATAAATTCAATTTTCCAAAACTGTCCTTCTACTTTTTAGGTGCGTTCGTAATTATATAAATACGTAGCACCTATAGTCGTCGTTCAGTCCGTCCGTCTGTCCGTCCGTCTGTCCGTCTGTCCGTCTGTCCGTCTGTCCGTCTGTCCGTCCGTCTGTCCGCCTGTCCGCATGTAACAGAGCAAAAACTACCCAACCGAATAGTCTGAAATTTCAAATATGTGATTGTTGCAAAATTTTGTCGAGCCATTTCAAATTTTATGAAAATCGGATGTATAGTTTAATTACAGGGGCAGTCAAAAGTTTTTCTTTACATTACGGCCAATGGGAAAAATTATTGCAAGTGGATTTTAATGATATTAGAGCCTTCCGAATGATCTGAAATTTTAAAGATATAATTTTTGCAAAATTTTGTCGAGCCATTTCAAATTTTAGGAAAATCGGACGTATAGTTTAATTACAGGGACAGTCAAAAGTTTTTCTTTACATTGCGGCCATGGGAAAAATTATTGCAAGTGGATTTTAATGGTATTAGAGCCTTCCGAATGATCTGAAATTTTAAAGATATAATTGTTGCAAAATTTTGTCGAGCCATTTCAAATTTTAGGAAAATCGGATGTATAGTTTAATTACAGGGACAGCCAAAAGTTTTTCTTTACATTACGGCCAATGGGAAAAATTATTGCAAGTGCATTTTAATGATATTACAGCCTTCCGAATGGTCTGAAATTTTAAAGATATAATTGTTGCAAAATTTTGTTGAGCTATTTCAAATTTTAGGAAAATCGGATGTATAGTTTAATTACAGGGACAGTCAAAAGTGTTCCGAAAAAATTATTGGAAGTGCATTTTAATGATGTATCAGACTATGCACGTTATGAAGTGCAAAAAATTATACATTCAGTACAATATGGGGTGCAAAAAATAATTTTAAAACTAGTTATAGTACGAACGCACCTCATTTGCCACGTTTGACGAGCAATTTCCAACTTGTTTTACAGTGCGATAGTTAACTAAGTTCATTTTTCTATAAATTAATTGCTGCAGCAATTTATTTTTTTTCTCGTAACAAAAGGATGTGTATAAAATGATACCCTTATAAAAATCAGACTGTAAATGTAAATCACAATTATGTAAATTAAAAAAATCGAGTGTCCTTCTACTTTTTTTACGCAGTGTATTATACAGTAAACTCCCGACTATCCGGCTCGCGACTATCCGGTCCTCCGTACTATCCGGCCCTCCGTACTATCCGGCCTAGTAAAAAAATGAAGAATGTTGCCAGCGGCCAAGGCAGGCAGGTCCCGTCCATAGGAAAGTGCTAACGCACGACAGAAATGGACAAGAAGGGAATGCAGAAACGTTATTTTCCGCTGGTTAATTTCATATAGTCTTTTGGTGTGCTTCGTGTTTATTTATTGAAGGTTAACGAAATGGTAGATAAACGAAAAAAAGGTTGTAGTGACAATGGAGGAGAAACTACGAGTTAGCAGGAGAAAGCGACATTACCTGATATTAGTAAATGCTTGCGTAAATGGAGGGACATTGCGTCGCGGAAGAGGACTAACTGGGAGAAGCAGTCATCTATCAAGCATTTTTTCAAAAACTAAAAACTAAGTTTTGACTCTTATCTTATGCATAACTTTTCATATTTGTGCAATCATTTATTAATAAACAGTAAAATAAGATTTATTCATTTTTTTTTACGAATTAGGTTTACGTTTTACGTTAAAGTTTCACTTATTTTGAAACTGTATGTACTGTATATATAAAATTTATCTTAAAATCTGTAACATGCGTTTTTAATATAATGGGTTGGTGGGGGACAGGAAGTGAGTAAATATTTATAGAACTCCGGCTTATCCGGCTTTTTTGTTATCCGGCCTACCCTTCCGACACATTAGGCCGGATAGTCGGCAGTTTACTGTATTTTGTCTCGTTATGTATTTATTTTACCAAACATTTCTTTGTATAATGAATTATAATTTTGTTCAAAGACATGTATACATATTGGAGAACTTTGTCGATACCTTTTGAATGAACCGAAAGTTCCCGAAGAAACCCAACATTCAGTTCATTTAATGATTGGAAGTGGACTCAGACCACACATGTGGAAAGAATTTCAGGAACGATTTAGAATAAAAAAAATCATTGAGATGTATGGCTCTAGTGAAGGAAATGCTAACGTTGGTAAGAATTTTTTTGCTCAATCTGTTGCGGATGGTCAAATAAAAATATACTCATCTCTGCTTATTATTTACGTTTGTAAACAATTAAGAGTTCTCACTAGGCGTGCGACATCATTCGCAGACAAATGTTAAACCAATGAAGGCATCCTTTGCAATTTTCTCCCTTGCATTTCAATATTTTTAAGTGGTTCTTTTTGCAAAGGGTATCAGAGCTTGATGTCTAACGTTGCATAGTTCTACTTTTTTATATATTTTTGTCGTAGTTTTATAATGAAGATGCTTTCTTTTTTTGGAAATAACTAACCAAATATTTTTCTGAAATTCTGCAACAGCTAAAAAAAAAAAAAAAAAAAAAGGAAGTAGAAAAATACATGCAACATCAAACTTCTACCTCAGATTTCCTTTGCGAAAAATCACTTAAAAATATTAGAATTCAAATCAGAGATTTGCAAAGAACGCTTCCATTGCTTTAACATTAACTTGCAAATTTTTATGCTGAATAGTCTAAGCGCTTAAGCAACATTTCCACGATTGATCAGGAATTTTATGACATTATGTCAGGAGTGGCCAACTGTGGCATGACGGATGCCACTAATTTTTTAAAGAAATATCAGACTTCTTGAATAGCAGAGATTCGATGATTAGAATAGGCAATGGTTACTATAAAAGTTTAGTGGTGTCCAGCGTGCCACAGTTGGCCACTCCAGCATTATGTGACTAACGAATGAAAGATGTTGACGCAAAGCAATAGCAATTGAATAGAAATGAGTTGTTCCCATGCAGATTAGTATCTTCCATAGACATGTCTATTTTTACGGGTTAACAAGATCATCTCTTGTTTTGAGGTAATGCAGAGCTGCCATGTCTCCGGCTTTTTGGATACCAGTATTTTAATACAGAAAATGTTGTTTTATTTAATTAGAACAATCGGACGATTTAAAGAAACAACATTTTCTCTAAAATATCAGTGGTGTGCAAAAAGCCGGAGACTTGAAAACTCTGGGTAATGTCATGGTATCCCATTGCAAAACTATCCATCAGAAAAAAAGACCGCTTGCTGACAAACAGTATTGTTGTCAAAGGCAGATACGTGGAATTTGTTTTTGTCACGCAAATTTACATAGGCTTTCTTAGGCTAAATATTTTTTCCGATTGGACAAAGCAATACTGCGTCTAGGCACTAGTTGCAATGTCTCATTATTCAGCTACTGAGCAGGAAAATGAAGATTGCTTACTGAAAACAAGACTGTTTGCTAAGACAGCAGTATTAAAAAAGGTTTGTTCACATATATAGTATAGTATTTTCCTTAGGCTTAACATCATTATAGATGGGGAACTCCTGATTCCAAACGTTTGTCGCAATGCCTTATTGTAAAGCTATGGATAAAGAAAATGAAGATTGACTCTTAAGAAAGAAGGTTATGTCGAATGTAGTAATACAGAAAAGCATTCTTTCTATACACATTAATGTCTTTTCTGAATTAGGCTGGACAGTTCCGACAGAAAATGGAAATTGATTTTTCACTTATTGATTGATAAAAAAAGAAGTTTAATTGCTGAAAACAATTTTGTTGATTAAGCTACTGGTACAGAAAAGCATTATTGCCATCTAAATTAATGATTATTTTAGGTTTACTCTAAGTTGCGGATTAGACAGGGCAGATCTTGTTCCGAGGACTTGTTCCAAAGTCTCAGTCTGAAGTACCTGAGTAACAAAATGAAAAATGATTTTTTTCTTAAGTATTTTGTTTCATGATGGCAAGCACAGAACTTCGCGCACAGTTTTGAGATTCTGATCTATGAACTTCGACTCAGATTGTTCAATGACATATTTCAAGTTGCTGTTTGAATGAAATAATATTTGACAGTGATAGTTTTAATACTATCATAAAAATAAATATGTTGATAGTAAACGTATCTTTTCTCTGCAGAAAAAATAAATGAGAGTAAATTGTGCACTTGAAAGATTAACACTTTTTAGCTAACTAGGTGGCTCGGCCCCCTACGAGATACGCTCGCCAACCCCCGTCCAGACACCGCAGACACTAAATGCACGCTCATTTGATCGGCTTTAAAAAGATTTCGAAAGATTGAATTATAATTTAAAAAACAGTGGCGATCTCCCTATAAACGAATTTCTATTCATTTCTCTTTCATGGGGGAATTTTAACACCAAATCCGCTGCGGTACTACTTGATTATCCTGTCGACCCATTTCGCCAAATTATATAAATCGCCAAACCACTCGCCAAATTATACAAATTGATATAATTTTTATTTTAAATAACGAAAGAACAAATAAATTCGTACAACATTAATAAAAACACAAATAAAACGTCGAAATAAAAATAACTTAACGTATACACGTGTAACAACATTTCAAAATAAGCTAATATAAAAGGAATTAAGTAAAGAGAGTTTTTGTCTCCTGGTATTTTTTAACAAAACGAAAAGAAAGTTCTTTTAAATGAGACATTTTAAATTAATTCCCAAAATATCAAATAAATGTCTAGCGCAATTTCTAAATTTAAACTTTTTTGCAACATTATTTTGTGTTCATTTTATGTAATAACTATAATGTGACGTAAATATGACTTAATTTCTCCTAAGACTTCTAACGCATGTTAATGAATTTATTATTTTACAATATCCTTTCTCTTTTAAAATTCACGTGTATACTTTTTATGACGTAATTTTTAATAAGTTCCTGCTTTTTATACGAAATTATTTAATTCTAATTTGAAAGTTTTTTTCCTGTTTATAATAGTCACGTGTAAATAAATTTTTAATTTGAAGCAAACATTACTGCTTGAGCTTTTTATACAGTTGGTACAGTTTAAATTAGTACAATTTTCTGAAATCTGTAAAAAATATCTCTAGAAATGTTGAAAATTTGAATTTAAAATAGAAATAATACCTGAAAAAATGAGTCAAAATAAAAAAATTAATGCAATCTGCACTCCGGCAAATTCTAACGCATAAAATGATCTAAAAATGGTTACACTGCCATGTATAGTTTTTGCTGCTATAAAACTTTTTTAGTGGAACGATTTTGTCCAACTTTAGCATTAAATAACTCTTAAAATAATTCTTCGATTTGAAAACTGTCTGCATCAGCGTGTTTATCAAACATTTCTGTATAAAACCACCGATTTTCATATTTTTGTATGCATTTTTTTTTGTTAATATTAACGAAGAAAGGCTTCCGGTCACAAAAAAATCAAAACCGGCGGCGGCGGTGACAGCGGTTGTTACTTTTTTTTAGAATAGAGAGATAGTAACTTTGTAACATGCAATGGTAAAATATTTGAATATTAAAGCTTTTCTAAAAAACACGTTTCTTCCTTTGCAATTTAATACTTTTTATCAGTGAAAAAGTTTACTACAAAATAGACTATTATGTACAGAATTCCATAGATTGAAAAATTAGGCTTCGCAGGTCACTAGTTGGAAATCCTAACCCCAGATTATAAAAGATAAATAATAAAAACAGTATAGTTACGCTTTTATAGACACTGACAGAAATTTAGATCTTGAACATGCGTATTTAGCATGGTTATATAATACTAGCTGAAATACATGGCGCTGCCCCGGGTTTTAAAAATGTTTGATTAGAAAAATCGATTTTAAAATTAAACACCGTCGTACGGCCTGTAAATCTCGCGCAAATATGCTCTCTTTTTTAATATCTTGAAAGCCTTGAGAAATTTCGCTTTTATACCAGTATTTAAAAATAATGTTTCCTAAGACTTAATAAATACAGTCTTGAATCTTAAAAAAAAAAAAAAAGAAATAAATAAAAAGAAATGTAAATTCATGAAAAGGCCTTTATGATACATAGCTGCCAACTTGAACAGATTTTTCTTACCACTAAAATTTAATAGAAATTTTTGACTTATTTAAACGTTAAAATTGCTCGAATTTCGATGATTCAATTAGCTAAAATTTTCTATTAAATTTTAGTGGTATGAAAAATCCGTACAAGTTTGCAGCTATGATGATATCACTTTCTCTTGTAAAAGACATTCGTTAACCATATATTCATTTTAAATATGAGGTCATACGTGAATTAACCTATTTTATTCACAACTAAAAAGAAATGGCGCATCTAGTATTTGACGAAAATTAAATAAAAATTATGCACTCGTGACATCGTAATTCACTTTTATATTGTAACAGAATAATGAGGCTGTTATAATTTATGAATTCTGCTACAGCCAGTATAAGCGTCAAGACAAATTGCCGTTATCATGATCTTTTTACGCGTGAAGGTTTTGCTATGGTACTTCATTGTGAAATTTGGTAATCTTCGAAATCCAATATTTAAAAAATGGCATAATCATTAGGTTTGAAATTATGTGAAGAAAAATACATTGTTTTAAACTTTCTAACGCAGTTTTTCTAACAATTTTATGTCAAATACTTTTCGAGTTGTTCATTTTTTCAGTAACTTCAAATGTTTCACTTTCCGAGATTTATCTGTGGCACCGATTAGCGAAAAAGCCAGTCGTGAGCAACGTGTAGTTTTTTATTAAAGAGGATTGTAAAAAAGTGTTTAAAATAATTGTTATTTTGATAACTTCAATCAACTGTATACACATAAAATTATTACAATAATATCAATTTTGATCTCCTCTTTAGTTAACTATGAAGGAAAAACAGGCGCTGTTGGCTTCATTTCTCGAATTTTCTTTAAAATTCAAGGTGTTTACGTCGTAAAAATCAATCCGGAGACTTATGAAATTATGAGAGACGCAGAAGGACTTTGCATCCGATGCAAACCAGGTAATATAAATTTTCATGCAACATTTCACTGAAAAATGTTTACTCATGATGTCCATGGAAATATTAATAAAGAGGAACTGACATATCCTAAAAATAGTGAAGCTTCAACTGTAACCGCTTTTGCAGGGGTTGATTACCACTGGCGGAAACTTCCACCAGTAATTTTAAATAGAAATTTTCTCCTAATTTAATAGCTTTATTAATACAAAACTTCAGTTATAAATAATAGAAAAAACAGATATTTATTTTTACTGGTGGAAGTTTTAATTTGGCGCTAGTCAGTTCCTGCGTTTTCGCCATATTGTGACACCCAAGACAACCTCCTGTCAGTGAAACAGATTATAATACCTAGACAAACTGACACCAGAAAAAAGATATAGAAATTTTTAGCGCATTTGTGTGAAAACATTTACATGCATAAGACGCTTAAATAAGAGTTAATTTTCTATTAAAATTTACTGGTGGGAAGTTTCCCTGGCGGTCCTCAGAAACTGTTGATCGGATTTAAAAAAAGGTAGTCGCCATCTTGTGACAATCTCCTCAGTTACTTCACTCGCAACCATGGAACTATTAATAAAGAGGAAGTGACATTTCCTTAAAATAGTGAAGCTTCAACTGTAACCGTTATCGCAGGATTTGTTTAGCGCCGGTGGAAACTTCCACCAGTAGATTTATATAGAAATTTTTAACTTATTTAAACACCTTATTATTATAGAATTTCAGTCATAAAAAATAGTAGAAACTGATTTTAATTGTTACTGGTAGGAGTTTTCTTTGGCGGTAGTTAGGCTCTGCGTTTCCGCCATAGCGTGACAACCAGGGCAACAAACTGAAAGTTTAACAAGGCATACTGACACCACTAAAATGAAATAGAAATTTTTACGACATTTTTGAGAAAAATTTCCATGAATAAAACACTTAATTAAGACGAAATGTTCTATTCAATTTTACTGGTGGGATGTTTGCCTTGGCGGTAATCATAAACTGAAGATCTGATTTCCAAAAATCAGCCGCCATCTTGTGACTACCTTCTCAGTTACTTCACTCGCAACTGGTAGACAGTACACTATATGTCTCCTCCTCTTTATTCATAACTCCATTCTCGCAACTGGTAGACAGCACACTATATGTCTCCTCCTCTTTATTCCTAACTCCATTGTTGCAACTGGTAGACAATATACTAAATGCCCCCTTCTCTTTATTCGTAACTCCATTCATGTGACTTTTTCCTATTCCCGAAACTAAAATTACCATTTCGAAGAAGGCGAGTGAGTCGAGTGAGGATCTAAAAGAAAATTTACTGAAGGAGCTAAAGGCAATATCCCAATCTGCCTACGAAAAACATATGGAGGATTGTGGTCCTATTCTGGAATAGTTGCATTGAACTCGATGGAGCCTATTTTGAACCCGACAAAATTTATTTTCATGAATGCAGGCTTCGTATGGGTCCTGCAATTTCCATACCAGGAAATTCTTCGGGTACCAGTATTTTCTTATAGAAAATCTCTCCTTAGATAAAGTGACATTTTGCGCGTTTGAACTAGATTTATCTTATTTTTAATTAATTTTTCAACTACTTTTCAGCAGTGAAATTACGCTTGAAATTATTGAATATCAAAGACGTGAATTATCACATTGCTAACAAGGCGTAAACCAACTTAGTGAAAAATGTCCAAGCCGGGAATCGAACCCGGGCCCCTAGAATAGATCTCCGGTGCTCTATCACTAAGCCACAAGGACGATGTCCAACTTGGCATCTCTCACTTATGTAAGTCGATATGCCAAATCTCACTCATATAAGTCTTATAATCTATTCCAGGGGCCCGGGTTCGATTCCCGGCTTGGTCATTTTTCACTAAGTTGATTTACGCCTTGTTAGCAATGTGATAATTCACGTCTTTGATATTCAATAATTTCAAGCGTAATTTCACTGCTGAAAAGTAGTTGAAAAATTAATTAAAATTGTATATTCACCGATGCTGGGTTCATTTGCGTCTCATGTTACGCCGCTGGATTGTGTGCTCATGAAGACTTTTCCATCTAGTGCTGCGGTAGCAGCCTTACCGATTTATATAAGTGAGAGATGCCAAGCTGGGCATAGTCCTCGTGGCTTAGTGGTAGGGTACTGGAGATCTATTCCAGGGGCCCGGGTTCGATTCCCCGCTTGGACATTTTTCACTAAGTTGGTTTACGCTTTGTTAGCAATGATATTAGATGATTCTTTGATATTAGATTTATCTCTCTATTCTACAAAAAAGTAACTTATGCTTGTCACCGCCGCCGCCGGTTTTGAATTTTTTATGACCGGAGGTCTTTCTCCGTTAATATTAAGAAAAATATTGCATACAAAAATATGAAAATCGGAGGTATTATAGAGAAATGTTTCATAAACACGATGATGCAGACAGTTATCAAATCGAAGAATTATTTTAAGAGATGTTTAATGCTAAAGTTGGACAAAATCGTTCCATTAAAAAAGTTTTATAGGAGCAAAAACTATACATGGGAATTAATTCATTTTTAGATAATTTTATACGTTAGAATTTCCCGGTGTACAGACTGCATTCATTTTTTTAATTTGACTCATTTTTTGAGGTTTTATTTCTATTTTAAATTCAAATTTTCAGTATTTTAAGAATTTATTATTTACTTATTTTAGAAAATGGTATTAATTTAAACTATTGCCAACTGTATAAACAGCGCAAACAATAATGTTTGCTTCAAATTAAAAATTTATTTACAAGTGACTATTATCTCTCTATTCTAAAAAAAAGTAACTACCGCTGTCACCGCCGCCGCCGCCGCCGGTTTTGAATTTTTTGTGACCGGAGGTCTTTCTTCGTTAATATTAAAAAAACTGTTGCATACAAAAATATGAAAATCGGTAGTATTATAGAAAAATGTTTGATAAACACGCTGATGCAGACAGTTTTCAAATCGAAGAATTATTTTAAGAGATATTTAATGCCAAAGTTGGACAAAATCGTTCCATTAAAAAAGTTTTATAGGAGCAAAAACTGTACATAGGAATTTAATCATTTTTAGATCATTTTATGCGTCAGAATTTCCCGGTGTGCAGATTGCAGTTAGTTTTTTAATTTGAATAATTTTTCGAGGTTTTATTTCTATTTTAAATTCAAATTTTCAGCATTTCGAGAGATATTTTTTACAAATTTTAGAAAATTGTATTAATTTAAACTGTTGCCAACTGTATAAAAAGCGCAACCAAATAATGTTTGCTTCAAATTAAAAATTTATTTTACACGTGACTATTATAAACAAAAAATATAAAAAGCAGGAACTCATTGAAAATTACGTCATAAAAATTATAGTTACACGTGAATTTTAAATGAGAAAGAATATTGTAAAATAATAAATTCAGTAACATGCGTTAGAAGTCCTAAATAGGAGAATTTACGTCATATTACACTTATTACGTAAAATGAACAAAAAATAATATTGCAAAACAGTTTTAATTTAAAAATTGCGCGAGACATTTACTTGACATTTTAAGATGATCATAATATTTCATTTCTAACAAAAGTATTTTGACGTGAATATTAAAAAGAGAAAGAAAAGTTTGGTGAAAATTACGTCAGATTATAATTGTCAGATTCAAATTATAAATCAATCTTCCGAAATCTTTTTAAAGGCGGTCAAATTAGCGTGCTGTTAGAGTCTGCGGTGTCTGAACGGGGGTTGACGAGCGTAGCTCGTAGGGGGCAGAGCCCCCTAGTAAACAGAAAAAAACTTTAAATTGGAATTAAATAATTACGTATAAAAAGCAGGAAATTATTGAAAATTACTTCATAAAAACTATGTTTACACGTGAATTTTAAGAGAAAAAGCATATTGTAAAATAATAAATTCATTAACATGCGTTAGATTTCTTAAATAGGAGAAATTACGTCACATTTACGTCACATTACACTTATTACGTAAATTGAACAAAAAATAATATTGCAAAACAGTTTAAATTTAAAAATTGCGCGAGACATTTATTTAATATTTTGAGATAATCTTTTCAACTATGTTTGTTAGGACAGCGCAAATAATATTTCATTTCTAACAAAAGCATTTTCACGTTAATATTAAAAAGAGAAGGAAAGTTTGTTGAAAATTACGTCAGATTAAAAACGATACATTTAAGATGTCTTATTTAAAAGAACTTTCTTTTCGCTTTGTTCAAAAACACCGGGAGACAGAGACTCTGTTTATTTAATTCATTTTATATTACTTATTTTGAAATGTTTAACTGATTTTATTTAATCAAAGACGAAAACAGCCGTTGTATCTTTTAACAGCAGCTGATTTTTCCTTAAAATTCCCCAATCAAACAGAAATGAATTGATCCCGTTGATAGGGAGATCGCCACTGTTTTTTGAATTATAATTTAATCTTCCAAAATCTTTTTAAAGCCGATCAAAATAGCATGCTTTTAGATACTGCGGTGTCTGAACGGGGGTTGACGAGCGTAGCTCGTAGGAGGCCGAGCCCCAAGTTTTTTTTTTTTTATATAAAAATGTTCTGATATTTCTTCTGGAAAATACGGGACCCGTACGAACCCTGGAATAATTTCATTTTTTGTGTTTTATTTAACAATTCCGGATATTTTTTACACATAATGTGTATAGCGTGTAGTTCAGAGCTATTTGAATGGGGATGGAGGGTACTTGTATACTTCTCATGACACTGTTGCATTACACATAAAAAAGGTAAGTAATAAGGGTGTTGAAAATCCTTTAAAATGCCTTTATTATCGTGAAAGTTTTGAACAAGTATACTTGTATGAACATTAGGGTGGTCCTTAAAAAATTAACTTTTAAATTTTCTATGGGGCACCGTCCCATTTTGTTCTATGTATAAAACTAGGGGGCTTGGCCCCCTACGAGCTACGCTCGCCAACCCCCGTTCAGACACCGCATTTTCTAAAAGCGCGGTAATTTAATTGGCTTTAAAAAGATTTTAAAAGATTGAATTATACATTAAAAAACAGTGGCGATCTCCCTATAAACGGGTTTCTATTCATTTCTCTTTGATTGGGGAATTTTAAGGAAAAATCAGATTGATTAAATAAAATCATTAAACATTTAAAAAAAAGTTAATATAAAATGAATTAAGTAAACAGAGTCTTTGTGTCCCGGTATTTTTTAACAAAGTGAAAAGAAAGTTCTTTCTGACGTAATTTCCACCAAACTTCTCTTTCTCTTTTTAATCTTCACAGGAAAATACTTTTGTTAGAAATGAAATATTATTTGCGCTGTCCAAGCAAAAATAGTGGAAAAGATCATCTCGAAATATCAAATAAATCTCTAGCGCAATTTTTAAATTTAAACTGTTTTGCAATATTATTTTTTGTTCATTTTACATAATAAGTGTAATGTGACGTAAATGTGACGTAATTTCTCCTATTTAAGACTTCTAACGCATGTTAATGAATTTATTATTTTACAATATCCTTTCTCTGTTAAACTTCATGTGCAAATATAGTTCTTATGAAGTAATTTTCAATAAGTTCCTGCTTTTTATACGCAATTATTCAATTTTAATTTGAAAGTAGCTTTTCTGTTTACAATAGTCACGTGTAAATAAATTTTTAATTTGAAGCAAACATTATTGTTTCCGTGGTTTATACAGTTGGCAAGATAAATTAGTACAATTTTCTAAAATCTCTCTATTCTTAAAAAAAGTAACTACCGCTGTCACCGCCGCCGCCGGTTTTGAATTTTTTGTGACCGGAGGTCTTTCTTCGTTAATATTAAGAAAATAATGCATACAAAAATATGAAAATCGGTAGTGTTATACAAAAATGTTTGATAAACACGCTGATGCAGACAGTTTTCAAATCGAAGAAATATTTTAAGAGATATTAAATGCTAAAGTTGGACAAAATCGTTCCACTGAAAAAGTTTTATAGGAGCAAAAACTATTCATGGGAATTTAATCATTTTTAGATCATTTTATACGTTTGAAGTTCTCGGTGTGCAGACTGTATTTCTTGTCTTAATTTGACTAATTTTTTGAGGTTTTATTTCTATTTTAAATTCAAATTTTCAGCATTTCTAGAGATATTTTTTACGTATTTTAGAAAGTGATATTAATTTAAACCGTTGCCAACTGTATAAACAGCGCAAACAATAATGTTTGCTTCAAATAAAAAAAAATATTTATACATGTAAATAAATTAAAAATTTATCTACACGTGACTATTATAAACAGAAAAAAAAACATTTGGAATTAGAATTAAATAATTATGTACAAAAATATGAAAATCGGTAGTGTTATACAAAAATGTTTGATAAACACGCTGATGCAGACAGTTTTCAAATCGAAGAAATATTTTAAGACATATTTAATGCTAAATTTGGACAAAATCGTTCCACTGAAAAAGTTTTATAGGAGCAAAAACTATTCATGGGAATTTAATCATTTTTAGATCATTTTATACGTTTGAAGTTCTCGGTGTGCAGACTGTATTTCTTTTCTTAATTTGACTAATTTTTTGAGGTTTTATTTCTATTTTAAATTCAAATTTTCAGCATTTCTAGAGATATTTTTTACGTACTAGGGGGCTCTGCCCCCTACGAGCTACGCTCGTCAACCCCCGTTCAGACACCGCAGACTCTAAAAGTACGCTAATTTGATCGACTTTAAAAAGATTTCGGAAGATTGAATTATAATTTAAAAAACAATGGCGATCTCCCTATAAACGGATTTCTATTCATTTCACTTTGACTGGGGAATTTTAAGGCCAAATCCGCTGCGGTACTACTTGATTAACCAGTCGACCAATTTCGCCAAATTATACAAATTAACATCATTTTTATTTTAAATAACGAAAGAACAAATAAATTAGTGCAACATTAATAAAAATACAAATAAAACGTCGAAATAAAAATAACTTGATGACGTAGACACGTGTAACTTGCTTAAAGTCAAGTTAATGTGACATTTACGATCAACCATCATTGGCATTTAATCTTATAGTTTGGCGAATGATAGATTTTTGGTCGACGGGATAACTATGTAGTACCAAAAATACATATGTCAATCGCTGTTTTCGTCTTTGATTAAGTAAAATAAGATAAACATTTCAAAATAAGCTAATTGTAAACGGAATTATGTAAACAGAATCTTTGTCTCCCGGTATTTTTTTAACAAAGCGAAAAGAAAGTTCTTTTGAATAAGACATTTTAAATTAATCGTTTTTAATCTGACGTAATTTTGACCAAACTATTCTTTCTCTTTTTAATATTCTCGTGAAAATACTTGTGTTAGAAATGAAATATTATTTGCGCTTTCCTAACAAAAATAGTTGAAAAGTATCCTCTCAAAATTTCTAAATTTAAACCGTTTTGCAATATTATTTTGTGTTCATTTTATGTAATAACTGTAATGTGACGTAAAGATGACGTAATTTCTCCTATTTAAGACTTCTAACTCATGTTAATAAATTTATTATTTTACAAATTTCTTTCTCTCTTAAAATTCACGTGTAATTATAGTTTTTATGACGTAATTTTTAATAAGTTCCTGCTTTTTGTACATAATTATTTAATTCTAATTCCAAATGTTTTTTTTCTGTTTATAATAGTCACGTGTAAATAAATTTTTAATTTATTACACGTATAAATATTTTTTTTTTTTTTTGAAGCAAACATTATTGTTTGCGCTGTTTATACAGTTGGCAAAGGTTTAAATTAATATCACTTTCTAAAATCTGTAAAAAATATCTCTAGAAATGCTGAAAATTTGAATTTAAAATAGAAATAAAACCTCAAAAAATTAGCCAAATTAAAAAAAGAAATACAATCTGCACACCGGGAACTTCAAACGTATAAAATAATCTAAAAATGGTTAAATTCCCATGAATAGTTTTTGCTCCTATAAAACTTTTTTAGTGGAACGATTTTGTACAACTTTAGCATTAAATATCTCTTAAAATGATTCTTCGATTTGAAAACTGTCTGCATCAGCGTGTTTATCAAACATTTCTGTATAATACTACCTATTTTCATATTTTTGTATGCATTATTTTTCTTAATATTAACGAAGAAAGACATCCGGTCACAAAAAATTCAAAACCGGCGGCGGCGGTGACAGCCGTAGTTACTTTTTTTTAGAATAGAGAGATTTTAGAAAGTGATATTAATTTAAACCGTTGCCAACTGTATAAACAGCGCAAACAATAATGTTTGCTTCAAATAAAAAAAAATATTTATACTTGTAAATAAATTAAAAATTTATCTACACGTGACTATTATAAACAGAAAAAAAACATTTGGAATTAGAATTAAATAATTATGTACAAAAAGCAGGAACTTGTTAAAACTTAAATCATAAAAACTATATTTACACATGAATTTTATGAGAGAAAGGAAATTGTAAAATAATAAATTCATTAACATGCGTTAGATTTCTTAAATAGGAGAAATTACGTCACATTTACGTCACATTACACTTATTACGTAAATTGAACAAAAAATAATATTGCAAAACAGTTTAAATTTAAAAATTGCGCGAGACATTTATTTAATATTTTGAGATAATCTTTTCAACTATTTTTGTTAGGACAGCGCAAATAATATTTCATTTCTAACAAAAGCATTTTCACGTTAATATTAAAAAGAGAAGGAAAGTTTGCTGAAAATTACGTCAGATTAAAAACGATACATTTAAGATGTCTTATTTAAAAGAACTTTCTTTTCGCTTTGTTAAAAAACACCGGGAGACAGAGACTCTGTTTATTTAATTCATTTTATATTACCTTATTTTGAAATGTTTAACTGATTTTATTTAATCAAAGACGAAAACAGCCGTTGTATCTTTTAACAGCGGCTGATTTTTCCTTAAAATTCCCCAATCAAAGAGAAATGAATTGAAACCCGTTGATAGGGAGATCGCCACTGTTTTTTGAATTATAATTTAATCTTCCAAAATCTTTTTAAAGCCGATCAAAATAGCATGCTTTTAGATACTGCGGTTTCTGAACGGGGGTTGACGAGTGTAGCTCGTAGGAGGCCGAGCCCCAAGTTTTTTTTTTTTTTTTATAAAAATGTTCTGATATTTCTTCTGGAAAATACGGGACCCGTACGAACCCTGGAATAATTTAATTTTTTGTGTTTTATTTAACAATTCCGGATATTTTTTACACATAATGTGTATAGCGTGTAGTTCAGAGCTATTTGAATGGGGATGGAGGGTACTTGTATACTTCTCATGACACTGTTGCATTACACATAAAAAAGGTAAGTAATAAGGCTGTTGAAAAGCCTTTAAAATGCCTTTATTATCGTGAAAGTTTTGAACAAGTATACTTGTATGAACATTAGGGTGGTCCTTAAAAAATTAACTTTTAAATTTTCTATGGGGCACCCTCCCATTTTGTTCTATGTATAAAACTAGGGGGCTTGGCCCCCTACGAGCTACGCTCGCCAACCCCCGTTCAGACACCGCATTTTCTAAAAGCGCGGTAATTTGATTGGCTTTAAAAAGATTTTAAAAGATTGAATTATAAATTAAAAAACAGTGGCGATCTCCCTATAAACGGGTTTCTATTCATTTCTCTTTGATTGGGGAATTTTAAGGAAAAATCAGATTGATTAAATAAAATCATTAAACATTTCAAAAAAAGTTAATATAAAATGAATTAAGTAAACAGAGTCTTTGTGTCCCGGTATTTTTTAACAAAGTGAAAAGAAAGTTCTTTCTGACGTAATTTTCACCAAACTTCTCTTTCTCTTTTTAATCTTCACAGGAAAATACTTTTGTTAGAAATGAAATATTATTTGCGCTGTCCAAGCAAAAATAGTGGAAAAGATCATCTCGAAATATCAAATAAATCTCTCGCGCAATTTTTAAATTTAAACTGTTTTGCAATATTATTTTTTGTTCATTTTACATAATAAGTGTAATGTGACGTAAATGTGACGTAATTTCTCCTATTTAAGACTTCTAACGCATGTTAATGAATTTATTATTTTACAATATCCTTTCTCTGTTAAACTTCATGTGCAAATATAGTTCTTATGAAGTAATTTTCAATAAGTTCCCGCTTTTTATACGCAATTATTTAATTTTAATTTGAAAGTAGCATTTCTGTTTACAATAGTCACGTGTAAATAAATTTTTAATTTGAAGCAAACATTATTGTTTCCGTTGTTTATACAGTTGGCAAGAGGTTAAATTAGTACAATTTTCTAAAATCTCTC
The DNA here is from genome assembly GCA_963932465.1 of Maratus speciosus. NCBI lineage: Eukaryota > Metazoa > Arthropoda > Arachnida > Araneae > Salticidae > Maratus > Maratus speciosus. The sequence continues at coordinate 382,217,528 of OZ010797.1, read as the reverse complement.
TATTCTAAAAAAAAGTAACTACCGCTGTCACCGCCGCCGCCGGTTTTGAATTTTTTGTGACCGGAGGTCTTTCTTCGTTAATATTAAGAAAATAATGCATACAAAAATATGAAAATCGGTAGTGTTATACAAAAATGTTTGATAAACACGCTGATGCAGACAGTTTTCAAATCTAAGAAATATTTTAAGAGATATTTAATGCTAAAGTTGGACAAAATCGTTCCACTGAAAAAGTTTTATAGGAGCAAAAACTATTCATGGGAATTTAATCATTTTTAGATCATTTTATACGTTTGAAGTTCTCGGTGTGCAGACTGTATTTCTTGTCTTAATTTGACTAATTTTTTGAGGTTTTATTTCTATTTTAAATTCAAATTTTCAGCATTTCTAGAGATATTTTTTACGTATTTTAGAAAGTGATATTAATTTAAACCGTTGCCAACTGTATAAACAGCGCAAACAATAATGTTTGCTTGAAATAAAAAAAATATTTATACTTGTAAATAAATTAAAAATTTATCTACACGTGACTATTATAAACAGAAAAAAAACATTTGGAATTAGAATTAAATGATTATGTACAAAAAGCAGGAACTTGTTAAAACTTAAATCATAAAAACTATATTTACACATGAATTTTATGAGAGAAAGGAAATTGTAAAATAATAAATTCATTAACATGCGTTTGAAGTTTTAAATAGGAGAAATTACGTTATATTTACGTCACATTACAGTTATTACATAAAATGAACACAAAAGAATATTGCAAAACAGTTTAAATTTAGAAATTGCGCTAGACATTTATTTGATATTTTGAGAGGACACTTTTCAACTATTTTTGTTAGGAAAGCGCAAATAATATTTCATTTTTAACACAAGAATTTTCAAGTGAATATTAAAAAGAGAAAGAATAGTTTGGTCAAAATTACGTCAGATTAAAAACGATTAATTTAAAATGTCTTATTTAAAAGAACTTTCTTTTCACTTTGTTAAAAAATACCGGGAGACAAAGACTCTGTTTATTTAATTCCTTTTATATTAGCTTATTTTGAAATGTTTAACTTATTTTACTTAATCAAAGACGAAAATAGCGATTGTATCTTTCGTACTACTTAGTTATCCCGTCGACCAAAAATCTATCATTCGCCAATCTATAAGATTAAATGCCAATAATGGTTGATCGTAAATGTCACATTAACTTGACTTTAAACAAGTTACACGTCACTACGTCATCAAATTATTTTTATTTCGACGTTTTATTTGTATTTTTTATTAATGTTGCACTAATTTATTTGTCCTTTCGTTATTTAAAATAAAAATTATGTCAATTTGTATAATTTGGCGAGTGCTTTGGGGATTTATATAATTTGGCGAAATTGGTTGACGGGTTAATCAAGTAGTACCGCAGCGGATTTGGCCTTAAAATACCCCAATCAAAGAGAAATGAATAGAAATCCGTTTATAGGGAGATCGCCACTGTTTTTTAAATTATAATTCTATCTTTCGAAATCTTTTTAAAGCCGATGAAATTAGCGTGTATTTAGAGTCTGCAGTGTCTGGACGGGGGGTTGGCGAGCGTAGCTCGTAGGGGGCCGAGCCCCCTAGTAAGTAAAAAATATCTCTCGAAATGCTGAAAATTTGAATTTAAAATAGAAATGAAACCTCGAAAAATGAGTCAAATTAAAAAAATAAATGAATTCTGCACACCGGGAAACTATAACGCATAAAATGATCTAAAAATGATTAAATTCCGATGTATAGTTTTTGCTCCTATAAAACTTTTTTAGGGGAACGATTTTGTCCAACTTTAGCATTAAATGTCTCTTAAAATAATGCTTCGATTTGAAAACTGTCTGCATCAGCATGCTTATCAAACATTTCTGTATAATACTACCGATTTTCATATTTTTGTATGCATTACTTTTCTTAATATTAACGAAGAAAGACCTCCGGTCACAAAAAATCCAAAACCGGCGGCGGCGGCGGCGGTGACAGCGGTAGTTACTTTTTTTTAGAATAGGGAGATAAAGACTTCCACAAAAATTTCAAAATTTTAAAATATGTTTTAAGGGTCGCTACCGAGGTTTGAATGTTTAAAAAAAATTAAAAGTTTACATATTTTGTAATCTAAAAATAAATTATTAATACAAATCCATAGTCATTGCCAAATTGAGTCATGCTATCATATATTAGGCTGAAAAGACTGTCATTTATTTCAAGTATCAACATATTTACACAGTCTATTGTCCAAACACAAACCGGAGTATTTTATGTCTACACTCTATTTCCCCTCAAATTGGGTAGGTAATTGAAAGGTCCTCAAATTGAAAAGTAGAGAATCGAACATTCAACCTTGAAAAATAGTTCTCCGTTATTTTTTAATCTTAAATAGTTAAAATGCGTAAGAATTTATAAGATAATGTTCATAAATTATAAAATTTGATTTTTTGATATTCGCAAAATGTCGTACTAAATGGCCATATTCGTATCAAAAGCAGAGCACAAAACTTAAAAAAAGAGTTTTCGGCAAGCATTTTCCTTTGACTGTTCACTGGGATTGTAAAATTTTAGAAGACATTTCAGGATCTGAAACTGAAGACAGATAACCTATTATTGTTTCAGGTAAAGGTACTGACTATTTAACTAGCTGTTCCAAAACTTCTGTCAAGAACAGGTGAGGTAATAGCTTCTGCTGTTAACGAAACTTTGGAGTTGAGGGGATTACAAGCAAATAAAATGTATGACTTTTGATATAACTTATGTTAATACCCGATTATCAGGAGGAGCTGGTGCTCTTTTGGATTAGAATATGAAGAAAGAAATGATTTGGCTTGCCATCATTACATCCGTGAAATTATGCTTGAGGAAATTGTTGTTATGTCTCTCGGAGTTTCAAGCGGACCAGACATACTGTTATTCAAACAATTTCAAATTTTATGCATGTCTATCGATTATGGCATATTTCAGACTCCCATAACTGACAATTTAATCCTTCTATATATAAAAAAATGTTTTCATTTGGAAATGGACCAATGAAAATCTGCGTAGATATTCCCGGCAGATCGGCATCCAATTTGAATGCTTAAGCATGGCTTTTCTTTGTTAATATTAAAATAAATGTTGCATACAAAAATATGAAAATGGGTAGTATTATAGAGAAATGTTTGATAAACACGCTGATCAAGACGGTTTTCAAATCGAAGAATTATTTTAAGAGATATTTAATGCCGAAGTTGGACAAAATCGTTCCATTAAAAAAGTTTTATAGGAGCAAAAACTGTACATAGGAATTTAATCATTTTTAGATCATTTTATGCGTCAAAATTTCCCGGTGTGCAGATTTCATTTATTTTTTTAATTTGACTCATTTTTTGAGGTGTTATTTCTATTTTAAATTCAAATTTTCAGCATTTCGAGAGATATATTTTACATATTTTAGAAAATTGTATTAATTTAAACTGTTGCCAACTGTATAAACAGCGCAAACAATAATGTTTGCTTCAAATTAAAAATTTATCTTACACGTGACTACTATAAACAGAAAATATAAGAAGCCGGAACTCATTGAAAATTACGTCATAAAAACTATATTTACACATGAATTTTAAAAGAGAAATAATATTGTAAAATGACAAATTCATTAACATGCGTTAGAAGTCTTACATAGGAGAATTTACATCACATTTACGTCACATTACACTTATTACGTAAAATGAACAAAAAATAAATATTGCAAAACAGTTTAAATTTAAAAATTGCGCGAGACATTTATTAGATATTTTAAGATGATAATAATATTCCATTTCTAACAAAAGTATTTTTACCTGAATCTCTCTATTCTAAAAAAAAGTAACTACCGCTGTCACCGCCGCCGCCGGTTTTGAATTTTTTGTGACCGGAGGTCTTTCTTCGTTAATATTAAGAAAAATAATGCATACAAAAATATGAAAATCGGTGGTTTTATACAGAAATGTTTGATAAACACGCTGATGCAGACAGTTTTCAAATCGAAGAATTATTTCAAGAGATATTTAACGCTAAAGTTGGACAAAATCGTTCCACTAAAAAAGTTTTATAGGAGCAAAAACTATGCATCGGAATTTAATAATTTTTAGAAAATTTTATACGTTATAATTTCCTGGTGTGCAGATTTCATTTATTTTTTTAATTTGACTCATTTTTCGAGGTTTCATTTCTATTTTAAATTCAAATTTTCAGCATTTCGAGAGATATTTTTTACTTATTTTAGAAAATTGTACTAATTTAACCTGTTGCCAACTGTATAATCAACGGAAACAATAATGCTTGCTTCAAATTAAAAATGTATTTACACGTGACTATTATAAACAGAAAAGATACTTTCAAATTAAAATTAAATAATTGCGTATAAAAAGCAGACTTATTGGAAATTACTTCATAAGAACTTTATTTACACGTGAAGTTTAACAGAAAAAGGATATTGTAAAATAATAAATTCATTAACATGCGTTAGAAGTCTTAAATAAGAGAAATTACGTCGCATTTACGTCACATTACACTTATTATGTAAAATGAACAAAAAATAATATTGCAAAACAGTTTAAATTTAAAAATTGCGCGAGAGATTTATTTGATATTTCGACATGATCTTTTCCACTATTTTTGCTGGGACAGAGCAAATAATATTTCATTTCTAACAAAAGTATTTTCACGTGAATATTAAAATGAGAAAGAGACGTTTGGTGAAAATTACGTTAGAAAGAACTTTTTTTTCACTTTGTTAAAAAATACCGGGACACAAAGACTGTTTACTTAATACATTTTACATTAGCTTATTTTGAAATGTTGTTACACGTGTCTATGTCATCAAGTTATTTTTATTTCGACGTTTTATTTGTATTTTTATTAATGTTGCACTAATTTATTTGTCCTTTTGTTATTTAAAATAAAAATTATGTCAATTTGTATAATTTGGCGATTTATATAATTTGGCGAAATTGGTCGACAGGATAATCAAGTAGTACCGCAGCGGATTTGGCGTTAAAATTCCCCAATCAAAGAGAAATGAATAGAAATCTGTTTATAGGGAGATCGCCACTGTTTTTTAAATTATAATTCACTCTTTCGAAATCTTTTTAAAGCCGGTCAAATTAGCGTACATAGAATTATTTGAAAACAACGTTTAAACATACAATTCACAAACAAAATTCATTTCAAATTTCTAATCAATATTATTCTATGACGGATGGTTTAGCAATGGGTAATCCCCTTAGCCCTTTTTTAGCAGATTTATATATGCATTACTTTGAGGTTAAAATGTTAAACCTTATCAACTTCCAATTTTATTGTAGATATGTAGACGATTCTTTTGCACTCTTGGACCTTTCTCAATTTTCTGTTGACAATATATTAACGATTTTAAACTCAATAGATTCAGTCATTCAATTCACTTATGGAGTTGAAATTGATAATACATTGCCATTTCTGGATGTGTTGGTTACACATCAGCCTAACACCTTTGACACTTGCGTTTACCGTAAACCTTTTGCTGTCACACTCCCACCCCCATTTCATTTCATGTCACCCCCCTTCCCAAAAAGCTTCGGCTTTTCATTATTTGATTAATAGAGCTCGCTTAATTTGTTCAGATAATAATTCACTTATTACAGAATTAAATTACGTTAGATCTGTGGCTATTGATCGAGGTTTTAGTTTATCTTACATCTATAATTTAATTTCTCATAGTCTTAATAAACATTTTAATAATCTTCATTCTCCTGTTACTGCGGTTTCCATTTCCAACCTTATCATTTTACCATTTTATAATAGTATTAGCTTTAAGATGGCTAATATCTTAAGACATTATGATTTTAATGTGGTTTTTAAGCCGGTTAATAAATTATCTTTTTCGCAACTTAAGGACCAAATTCCTCCATATAATTATTGGGGCATTTACAACATTCAATGCCAATGTGGTTTGTCCTACATTGGACAAACTAAACGTAAACTCCGTTACAGAATCAATGAACACAGAAACTATGTAAAGAAAAAAGAATTACAGAAATCCTCTATCGCCTCTCATTGCTGGGGGGAGGGACATAATTTTAATTTTGACTCAGCTACCATTATCAAGAAATGCATTACTCCTCTGGATTTAGACTTTTTTGAGGCTATTCATATCCATAAATTTAAAGACTCCTTGGTTAATGATTTATCTAGTACACCATACATCTCAACTTTCTGGATGGATTTGTTGTGTCACGACACTTCACTTCCGCATTAATTTCATTGGCTGTTAGAGCTTCATGGTCTTTTGGTATCATGTTTTGACATTTGGGTTTTTTCACCGTACATGTAGTTGGGGGGGGGGTATTGTTTTTAAAGTTTTTATAGTTTTTACACTGAGGATGTGAGTCCTAGTACTCACGAAACGTATACGTATGGTCAAATCTGCTTGTTTTATTGTGTGTTTAAACGTTGTTTTCAAATAATTTATATTTTCACACAAGTTCTGTACTTATTAGCGTACATAGAGTCTGCGGTGTCTAGACGGGGTTGGCGAGCGTAGCTCGTAGGGAGCCAAGCACCTTAGTATTAAAAAGAAAAAGAAAAGTTTGGTGAAAATTACGTCAGATTATAATTGTCAGATTCAAATTATAATTCAATCTTCGGAAATCTCGTAGGGGGCAGAGCCCCCTAGTAATGTAATAATAAAAAAAAATTACAAGCTGAAAATGAAGTGTCATCAACAAAAAATATGATTTGAAAGAGAAAAATCTGTGAAGCAGAAAATAAAGAAATTTCTTAAATTGTTTAGTTCAGATTCGTTAACCTTCTGTAGCGTTTCCGTCAAAAGAAGGCATTGGTATTTGTAAAATATATTTGCATTTTGATGCAGATTTGCTTATTATATTAGCTTATTTTGAAATGTTTAACCGATTTTATTTAATCAAAGACGAAAACAGCCATTGTATCTTTTAACAGCAGCTGATTTTTCCTTAAAATTCTCCAATAGAAGAAAAATAAATAGAAACCCATTTGTAGGGAGATCGCCACTGTTTTTTAAATTATAATTCAATTTTTTAAAATCTTTTTAAAGCCAATCAAATTAGCGTGCTTTTAGAGACTGCGTTTTCTGAACGGTGGTTGGCGAGCGTAGCTCGTAGGGTGCCGAGCCCGTAGTTTTTTTTATAAAAAAGTACAGATATTTCTTCTGGAATATACGGGACCCATACGAACCCTGGAATAATTTAATTTTTTGTGTTTTATTTAACAATTCCGGATATTTTTTAATTAATGTGTTTTATTTATTAAACATTTATTGTTTATTTATTTATTGTTTTATTTAAATATTTATTAATGTGTATAGCGTCTAGTTCAGAGCTATTTGAATGGGGAGGGGATGGGGCGGGTACTTGTAGACTTCTCATGACATTGTTACATTTCACCTAAAAAAGGTAAGTAATAAGTCTGTTGAAAAGCCTTTAAATTGCCTTTATTATCATGAAAGTTTTGAACGATTATCCATGTTTTAACGAACATGGATATTGCAGTAAGTTAATCGGAAAATATTCTGATATTATCAATTTAATTAAAAGCATAGAAAAGAGTAACTTTACTTCATTAAAAAATTTAGTACCATATGTTAATGTTCTTTAATATATTTTCTTCCAGGAGAGCCTGGTCAGCTTGTTGCAAACATTTCCAACTTCAACCAAATGAAAGCATTCGATGGCTATTCAAACTCCGAAGATTCAAAGAGGAAAATAATCAAAGATTGCTTTAGGAAAGGAGATAAGGCATTTGTTTCGGGTATTTTATGTTTCATATCATCGTAAAAAGAAAAAAAAGCTTAATTTGGATTAATATGAATTTACTAAATGTGTTTCGAAAACGAAAATCAGCACTGGCTTCACGCAAATATTATGTTTTATATCAGCGGTTTCCAAACTTTATTGCTAAGGGGACTCTTCACTCACTTGAAAACACCCGCCGGTAACGCTAAACCAATGGGCAGGTTGTTTTCGAAATTCTCGTTTAAATTTCAATCTTTTGAAACGATTTTTTTCTTTTTGCATAGGATAACTGAGCTCGATCTTTAATGTGATTTTTTTTTTACCCGACTGCCAAGAAGGGTTATGTGTTTCACGCGTATCTGGGTATGTGGATTTCTTTATACCCTCGAAACATCCCAACGGCTAGATGGATTTTAATAAATGAGGTCTCTATCGATTCGTCTTAATCGTCCGATGGTTATAGGCTAGGTTTTGTGTTTATAAATTCAAAATGGTGGTAGAGACGAAATTTTTTTTTTACCACGCTATTGAGTGGCCTATCATTGCATAGGTCTTTCAAAATGAAGACGATGTTTCATTTACTATTTTACAGTTAGAAGCTCCGTTTAAATATTACACAACTTGGAAGTTGTGTAGATAGGATCTCTAGCTTTACTGCAGCTCTAACCTTCAGAGATATCTATAGGCTTCATCAAAACAATATTTATAGATAGGAACTAACAATTAAACACAACTTAAAAGTCATCAGCACAAATAAATAAAAAATAAGTAAGTCCTTCTGTATATAAAAAAAGTAACGATTTCAAAATGGACCAATGAAAATCTGCGTAGATACCACGGAACGCATCTGATTGGTCAGAGCTTTCTGACGCTATAAAGGGGGGGGGTTCCAAAGGGGGAGGGCAGCTCTGTCGCCGACTTGGGCAACCAAAATTAGTCGCCAAAAGTGACGCCAATCTGACGCTATTTCCAGTATTTCGCCAAATTTCCATAGACTCCCCTTTAAGTCCAATAGGGTTTATTTGCTTGCAGAAAATCAACAAATATAGATATTTCAACGCAACAAAAACTAATACTATTAGCTTATGAATAGAGGTTAATTGAACTATTTGCATTATTTTTAAGCACAAGCACTAACTATTTACAACATTCGTAACATTATATATATATATAATTTTATATTTAATAATTATTATAATTATGAAACTCTGTAATCTGTAATGATTATGTGTTTGGAGATAAGAAAATAAAATTTCCAGGAGTTGGGGAGGAGCGCATTTTTACCAAGTGGAATCTAAAAATTATATGCATAGAAAATAAGGGATGGCGAAGCGATCCTGAATGAAAACGCGAAACTATTACGTCTGGGGTTGGTTAGAAAATTGGGATTGCTTTGCGATACTGAATGGAATCGCAAAGCGATTACGCGGGGGGTTGGTGAGTGTAGCGAGCAGGGGGGGGGGAGGAGCTTCCCTAGTAATATAAAAAATAGTTTCACATTTATAAGAAATAATTAGTTCGCTTTTTATGCAGTCGGGTTTTTTGATTTTTGTAAATTTAATTAGAATTATTACTTTTTCGATTTTGGTTCAAGATTTTTTTAAAATTACTTTCAATTTCAAAACCGGTTCCGATAGTGCAAGTACGTTTATTAAAAAATTCTGCAACGGAAATCGAAAAAGTAAAAACAGCCATATTAAAGATCGAGCTCAGCTATCCTATGCATTTTTTTTTATTTAAATATTCAAATTTAAACGAGAAATTCGAAAACAACCTGCCCATTGGTTTAACATTAAGGAAAGGGCGTTTTCAAACGAGGGAAGTGTCCCTTTAAGCGACATACCCTAAGGATTGAAAAAATGCTTGCGACTCACCTAATCCAGCATTTACTCTATATAATCTTTACTTTTGGTTAGCACTTTTAGGTCTAATAACAAGGGTGCTCATTTTACACGGAATATTTGCGGCAACTATATGAAGCTACACATGCTTTTTCTAACAAAATACAGAGTGTCCATAATTAAACGACCCTACTTTAAATTAGTCTACAGACAAAACTATTGGTCTGAAAATTGTGAAATTTTGTGACGGACATAATTTATGGATAAAAAGTGGGGAAGGATTGTACTTTGTGCCGATATATTAAGAAAAAGAAACAACGTATGAAGACACAAATAAAATATGTTTAAAAAGCATACAGCTGTTTCAAAACCTCTAAGGTTTCATCATAGAGCTGAAAGGTCCGCCTTTCTGACTCTCTGTCCCCCCCCCCTTTTTACACAGTGTTTTAATTTTACTTTTTATTTTAAGCACTGATGATGAAACCTTGGAGGTTTTGAAACAGCTGTATGTTTTTTAAACATATTTTATTTGTGTCATTATACGTTGTTTCTTTTTTTTAATAATTTATGGAAAGGGAATTTGTATGAGCGAAAAAAAAATTTAGTTTAAAATTTCGCTATTAGGGGGCTTTTTTAATGAATTACACATTTTTAAAAGTTTTTATGCTTTACTTTTCTCAGATCAAATAAGATAAATATACGGACCGCCCCCTGAAAAAAATAAAGCGTAAAACTTTTTAAAAATTAGTGGTGTGCGAATTAAACAGACCGTACAAACTGAAAAAAAAAAATATATCCACCTACGACAGTCGCCATTTTTTTCACAGAGCTCAGGCCTAGTATTCAGTGGGCGGTGGCTAAATGTGTAACTTATTAAAAACGCAATCTGGTGGCGAAATTTTGAACTAATTTTTTTTCGCTCAAACAAATTTTCATTCTTTTATTATATCCGACACAACATTTCACAACTTTTTGACCAATAGTTTCGTATTTAGAAAACTTTAAAATAGGGTCGTTTAATTAGGAATACCATGTATTCCGTATACTTCCTAAAACTTCCGTATCTACAATTAAGACTGTTCTCAACTGCTCTGCTCAACAAGCGCAAAATGTTTTGACACATTTACAAATTCATTTTTTAACGGAGAGGAATAAAATTGGAAAACCTGACTATGGAAGCGATTTGGAATCGAACTGTGTTTTCCGTTTTTGGATCAATCATTTACCTATTGAGTTATAAGCGATTTTGATCACGGAAAAGCATGTTTTTCACCCTTTCTTGAGTGGGTTTTCTCATTTCGTGCGGAAATTCGGTTCTAAATGTTGGGCAGATCCAGGTCCATTTACCGATACCAACTTAACTACCCAAACATACAATGAAGTGGGGGAAAATAAATATGGGTAATGGGGGTAATTACCCAAAAAGAAAGAGTAATAGTAATTGGAGGTTAACTATTCCTCAATTAGTGTACCTGAATTATTATAGTGGGTATTTAAAACATTATAATTTATAAACAAACATTTGTGATCGTAATTATATAATAATGGTCCTGGCTATTCCTGATAATTAAACTAACCTTAATTATCTTAAATTGAGGCGGGAGGAAACACATCTCCAAAACGCCCCAAGCTGCGTTATGTAATTTTAGTGAAGAAATAGCGTATAGACCGCGCAGTTATATCTAAATAAAACCTATCTAAACTACGCATAAATAGCATCATAAAGCAGACTGTCATCTGGAATAAAACTTACATTAAAGTAAAACAATGGGCTCATGTTGTATTAAAAACATAGCCAAAAGTTAACAATAAACAAAAGGTTTATTTACAGCTAATTTACATATTTACAAAAATAAAAATAAACAAAATAGAATTGTGTCACCAGACACCAGCGTTCCAAAGAACGAAATTGAATTAGTAATTGCATTAAATTTACCTTTTAAATTATCATTACAAATATTACTTAATTGCTTGAGTACCATAAGTTGTACATCCCTAACACAAAATAAATTATTAAAACATTGGGAATACAAAAACATTAAATAGAACATACCTTCTGTAGAGGGGGATCACTCGTGGTTAAGGTCGCACATGAATCCTTGGCACATTGAGTGATCTTTGTTTTACACTCTAGAAAAAGTTCACTAATTTAAAATACTTAACGATGAAAGCAATGTCCGAGGACGGTTGATCATAGGGCCATCCCTTAACGGGAAAACACGACCCGAATAAGTCGTCATCGTCGTAGAATTTCCTTTTAAACACTTAGGAAATTGGAGCTGGACTCTATCATTTAAAACCATACTGGTTTGAGAGCTGGAACGCATCTCTTGAAAAACATCATAGTCTGGGAGCTCGCCTTCATCTCTGTTCAGACATCATAGTTCAGGAACTCGCATCACTCTCTTTATTTTTAGGACTTCATATTTTAAGAACTCGAACTGATCTGCTTATTTTAAGTCATCATGGTTCTGGAACTCGCATCGAACTCTTTATTTCTTTAAACTTCATAGTTTTAGAACTCGGATCGATATATTTGTAAGTCATCATAGTTTAGGAGCCCGAACTGAATTATTAAGACTTCATAGTTTTGGAGCTTGCATCGATATGATTGTAACTTCTTCCTTCAGTTACGAAATCACCTCGTGATGACAATATGGAGGAGGGTCCTCTGCCCTCTTTGTCGAATGGTCGGTCAGCCTTGCTGACCCCCACTTCTTCCTTCGACCTGCAAACCTCTGATTCGGTATTGCACTTTTTCTGGGGTATACCGTACTCCGCCCCCTAAGCGTCAGCGATCTTGGTTTCTGAACCTCGAAACTCGCCTGTGTGGTCTGTTTTATTAGGTACCCTAAATAACGTAACATCCCGTCATAAATTCGACTTGGCATTTTATGTCAAGCTATTGTTAGGCTTGTAGACTCCGTGTCTCGCTAAAAAGATCCCCTGTACAGATAAAACTCACTGTGCAGTCCTTCTCTTATTAAGACTTTACAGCGTAGATACATATATGAGTATATTTATATTAAATAATAATAATAATAATGAAAATACATATATGTAAGATACACTCTAAATATATATATGCATTTTATAAAATAATAATAATAATCAAAATATATAAATAATAGTATTTTTTTATGACAATAAAATAAAATAACAACCTGCTGAAGTGGTATCAAAGGTATTTATGTCAGTTACATGATACACTTCCAGCACTAAACCCCCAATTTGACACGATTTTCTGAAAGATCTATTGCGTTTGCAATAAAACGGAAAAAACAGCTAGATGACATAGTTTCTGAACAACAACATCGGCTAGTTTCATGCATTTCCGAACAAAAATAAATTAAAACTTATGTCATAAAGTTGCCCTTTTGGATTTGAGAACAGGCTTAAGAGCATATTTCAGGTGTTTATATCATGGAAATATTAATAAAGAGGAACTGACATATCCTATAAATAGTGAAGCTTCAACTGTAACCGCTTTTGCAGGGTTGATTAAAACTGGCGGAAACTTACCAGTAAATTTAAATAGAAATTTTCTCCATATTTAATCGTTTTATTAATACAAAACTTCAGTTATAAATAATGGAAGAAACAGCTATTTATTTTTACTGGTGGAAGTTTAATTTGGCGCTAGTCAGTTCCTGCGTTTCCGCCATATTGTGACACCCAAGACAACCTCCTGTCAGTGAAACAGATTATAATGCCTGGACAAACTGACACCAGAAAAAAGATATAGAAATTTTTACCATATTTGTGTGAAAACATTTACATGCATAAGGCGCTTAAACAAGAGGAAATTTCTATTCAAATTTACTGGTGGGAAGTTTCCCCTGGCGGTAATCAGAAACTGTTGATCCGATTTAAAAAAAAGCAGCTGCCATCTTGTGACAACCTCCTCAGTTACTTCACTCGCAACTGGTAGACAGTACACTATATGTCTCCTCCTCTTTATTCGTAACTCCATTGTTTATATATATTTTAAAGCTAAGTTTCTAACGTGTGAGGGTGAAACAAAAAAATTACGTCCTTTTCATGTCCACAATTAGAATAATTTTTATTTTCTGTGTAAAATGAAAAAAAACCTTTTTTTCCATTAAAATAACCAGTAAGGACTTCATTAGAAAATAAAAATGCTTAAAGAAATATTTAAAAAAATTTAAATCATCCATTTTTATTCATCTTGGCTAACAAAACGCTTTGCCCAGATAACTCTAGGGATAGTTTGCAATGTAAGATTTTAACTAATAATATTTAAAATGACATTTTTAACTGGCTATGTAATCAAAAAACCTAGTATTTTAACTAGTTAGGCCCGAAACACTGAACTTTTATTTTTTATTAACCATTTGGATATGGTTATTGTCCTCGGTGAAAGTAGGAAATCAAAAACATATCTGAACCGTTTTATTAGTTGAATCCCGCATTTTATTCGTTTTCTGAATGGTCTATACAGTAATCTGTATTTTCCCTTTACTTTTAACAGAGATGGATACTTCTGTTGCCACTATGACAAAAAAAGTAATAAAAACTACAAAATAAAAAATAATAACCCAGAAACAAATTGAGATACAGCTTTCAAACAAATTGCATTTAAAATTACATTCTTTTTTCTCTATACGACGGTATAAAAATTAATATTGTAGGATGTTTAGAAGTTTAAAAATGAAATTTCATTTAAAATGGGTCCAGGAATATTAATGTTTGATCCATGGCGTACGTAATGTATGACCAGCTCAATAGAAGTTTAAAAATTTACAGTACCGAAAATTGTAAAACCGAAATTTCTTTTAAAATTTGTTCATGATGGGTCCAGGAATGTTCATGTTTAATTCATGGCGTACGTAATGTATGATGAACTCCGTGCGATTTTTTATGTCTTAAATTTTAGTCTTTGAAAATATCATTTTCCAAATGGTTGTTGTAATTTGTAAAATTGCTTTTTTTTCTCTTTTTTTTAAAATTAAACTTTGTACACTGAAACTTTAACCTCTATTACTGTAACTTGTCTTACCAAAGAAATGACTTCCATTGTCCCAAACAGAGGATACTACTGAGCTTACTTGTAGATAAATATATTAGACAGATATGCTACAATCATTTTGAATTTGTTCTGCACACATGTGGTCAATTAGCTGTAACATCTGAATTCCAGGTTAGTGTGTTTTCTGTTTGTAACCTCTGTTACACAAATTTTAAATTTAAATATTGTCATTTTAACTAAAGTTTTATTTTTATTATATGAAGTTGAGTTAATTTAATTTAAATAAATACAATATTTAAATATTTTTATAAAACTATAGAAAATGCAATTTTTTTCTTTGTTAAATGTAACATCTATTACCTGTAACTTCTGTTACTACATATTTGTAATAGATGTAGATAAATTATCAAAAATCTAATTTAAAATTCATATGCATAATAAAACCCATCAAAGTGCTTCAGTGGTGTCATTGTTTTTAGATTTATGTAAATACACTTCTACTGTCTAGTTTGTGTTGCTCAATGTAACTTCTGTTACAAAAATGTAACCTCTGTTATTATATATATGCTATATAATGCGCTAGCGCAATTATATTTCTTTGTATTTATGTATGCATAAATATTCTACAAAATAATCCAGCACATCTTGAAATTGTATTTAAATTACTGCTTGTGAATATTTTTTTTTGTTAGTCCAAAGCAATACAATTAAAATACAGTCAAAAATATATAAGGTGCCTCACGGCGACCATCGACTAGGTCTTTATAAATATGAAATGTTGTAATTTATCGGATTGATTACATTTGCTACACTCATCTTTTGCACATGAGGGCTGAACAAACAGGGATCGCTATTTAAAGTGGAATTTGACCTACTACAAATATCTATGCCTGTTTAGGATTCGAACTAGAGTCCTGCACCCGAAAATTCCATTTGAAGTCAACCCGCAACACGATCCAAGCACGGCAAAAAGAATTTCATCGACACGCAACCTGATTTGAATCCGACATATTTCAACTAGCACCCGACCCACACCCAAAAATTAGGAGCGTTTAAAAGCATATTTTGGGCCTTTACCAACTCACTTTGGTAAATGCCAGGATTTAGCGGTAAAACCTAGGATTTAATAGACTATGGTCTGAACGAACGATACGAAGAAATTTTAACCGAGGAGCCCGGTACATATGCCACAAATCCCCGGAAACAGAACAACCGAGGCAAATCACAAGTAACCCTGTATCGTAAAAGGATGGGTCGCAGAAATTCACTGCAACAAAATACATTGTGTAAAGGCCTCCGGTAGGCAGCCCATGTTAAGATGCAAAAATCTCTGGCAATGGCGTAAGGCACAAAAACAAAAAGGCTCTCTTTAGGTCTACATATTTTTACATTACACATTACAAATTTATGCTTAACACTTAATAAAATCACACAATGCAAACATTTTCCTTGCAGTAAAAGATGCATGAATTTAAAAAATAATTCCTGGTACATTCGCAAGAATTTGGAAAGCCGCGGCCTAGTGTCCGCTGCAGCCGAAGTATCCCAAATGGTGTACCAGCATCCGGCCTATAACTCGAATCGTCTGGTAATTAAAATGGCCTCTCATTATTCCGGTTGCGACATCCACATGTTAACAGCGACTGAAAGCGGACATTTTGGCGTTGGCCGGAACAGGAAATATATACAAAATATATAGTGTTAAGTTTTCCTTTTGGGGTTAAGCTCATTTAAAAAGCTAATCATGAGGGATCTTTGAGATTCCATCCATGAAAGTTAAAGTTTTTCTAGCAATATCTTTTTGAGCAACGATATTTTCATAAAGTTTTTGAAGATAGTCCGCTAAACTTACAAAGGAATCGATTTTTAACTCTACTTTAATTTTATCTAAAATCTTGGTAATTTTAAAAACTCTGTTTCCAAATTCCTCTAACTGGTAAAGTTGTACCGTTTCGGGTGGCGCTATCTTTGGATCAGCCAGCGAAATTTTCATTTTGGGTTGAAGATTTTTAGTTTCTTCTTATTGGGACTTTTTCTCCCTACTTTTGGTAATATCAGCATAATTTTTTCTAAACTGAAGTTTAAGTGGGAAGTTTTGTAGCCTTTATAGCTTGCCAGGTGTTGTGAACCGCAGTTGTGACACGACTGCGGCGATTTTTCCATTTTCTCTTCGTTATCCGTTGTTTCGGCTATTTTTCTGGAGCAATCCGGGAATCTATGTGCTTTACCACATCCTACCAACGTTCCCTAGATATTTGACACGAAAACGTCACACAAAGCAGGCAAAACAAGGAAAAAAATCATTCATTGGCTAATGGATATCGACGAGCCAATGAATGATTTTTTTTTGTTTTGTCTGCTTTGCGTGACGTTTTCGTGACGGGCGTCAAGGCTTCCTCAAAATAGGCGGGCCTTTAGGGGGCGTTGATCCTACACATTTGGGGTCCATAAAACATAATGTGCCTATGCGAAAAAACCCCTGGCAATTCCAACATTGCGCTTCTTTCCTAGGCGGTCTATAATTTTCAATATCTATACGTATTTTAAATGACGCTCTTAAATTTTGTATGTTTCTTGAATTTTCGTTTCTTTCCAAAGGCATTAAGACAAATGGGAGAACCCTCGTATCTTTGGGGCTAGTGATTTGAACTACTTTTATAACGCCAATTCCTCTATCAAGGATTTCTTTTTGAATATTTTCAATTTTGCAGGACTTTGGGTCCGTAACTACATAAAGTTGGAACTTGTGCTCCCTTAGATCAGAAGTGGCCAACTGTGGCACGCTGGACACCACTAAAATTGTATAGTAACCATTGCCTTTTCTAATCATCGAATATCTGCGATTTAAGAAGTCGGCTATTCCTTTAAAAAATTAATGGTAATAGGCGTGCCACAGTTGGCCACTCCTGTAGATATTCAATGATTTTGTTTTTAGTTTAAAAGGTATTTGAATTACTTTGAAATTTATTATCAAATTTCCTGAAATTTTAACAAGGAAATCCGGGTCGTAATCTTTTTTTTCTAATTTAGCAGCAAAATCCTCGACGTCACTAATGTCTTTTGCCATAATTGGTTTCGGTGGTTTATTTTCACTTTTGTCTATTTTAATTTCGCTAACTTTTGAAGCAGTAGCTTCACCTACAGTTAATTTAGAATAACTGTCTATAATCGTGTTGCCATCTATCGGGTTATCTTCGGAAAAATCCTGTTTCACCTCTAACTCGGCAATTTCTGATTACCTATCATTTTTAAACTCAATTTCGAAATTTGCTTTAGAATTATTATTTTTAACCTTTTTCGAATTCGGTACAACTAAACCAGTTGAGAGAGTCGCGCTCTTTGACTTTATCTTTCGGGAATTTTTAAACTTTTTAGGAGAATTCACTTTTTCTTTATTAACCCTCTCGCTTGGTCATTGTTTTATTAAAATAGCTTCAAAGTAATTAAATAACTTCTTTTGCCTCCGGTTTTTTAAACAAAATTTTTAGTCTAATTTAATAAGGAAAATGCTCCGATTAAATAAGGCAAAATTTACAAAAAAAAAAAAATAATAATAATAACAATAACTGGTGGGAATAATCAAGAAGGATTAATTAGACGGTAAAATGCATGCCCGAAAACAGCTCGGGTTGCTCATCGAGAGGGTTAAAAGCTGAAAGACACTTTTTAGTTTCATAGTTCATCTCACTCTTCCAATCATTACTAAAATACGTTTTGAATTATACGTCTGTATAATTTCCTGTCTCATCAAAATCTGCAATATACTCATCTTTGGTTTCAAGAATTTTCCCTTTATTTCCCTTCAAAAGCAAAATTAAATCGCATTCATCTGGGATTAAATCCGGATTTGATTTGAACCTGAACGCGCCATCCCTACGTGAACAAGACATACTATCTGGCGCGGCCAAGTCGGGCAGTGTTGCCACTGGACTACTTTTTTCAAATTCAGATTTCTTGATTGGCACCACTTTATTGAAATGATAAAATTCGCCTTAAATTATAACACATTAATTAAGGTTAAAATAAGAGAAATTTTACGATTACAAAAAAATGGTGCCAATCAAGAAATCGGAATTAAAAAATAGTAGCCCACAGGAAACACTGGAGTCGGGGATCCTTGCCGGCGATTCCATGCAGAGATTCACTGCAGCTCAAACAAGGCTCCGTAATACACAGTGGGAGGAGTTATGAATAAAGAGGAGGAGACATATAGTGTACTGTCTACCAGTGCCCAGTGAAGTAACTGAGGAGGTTGTCACAAGATGAAGGCTGCTTTTTTTTAAATCGGATCTTCAGTTTCCGATTATCGCCAGAGCAAACATCCCACCAGTAAAATTGAATAGAAAATTTTGTCTTAATTAAGCGTCATATTTATGGAAATTTTCCCCAAAAATATCGTAAAATTTTCTATTTGTTTTTACTGGTGGTCGCCATGCCTTGTAAAACTGTCAGTTTGTTTCCCTGGTTGTCACAATATGACAGAAACGCAGGACCTAACTACCGCCAAAGTAAACTCCAACCAGTAAAAATTAAAATCTGTTTCTACCATTATTTATGACTGAAATTATGTAATAATAAGGCGATTAAATAAGTTGAAAATTTCTATATAAATTTACTGGTGGAATTTCCCGCCGGCGGTAAACAACTCCATTGAAAGCGATTACATTTGAAACTTCACTATTTTAAGGATATGTCAGTTCCTCTTTATTAATAGTTCCATGGTGCTGACACACATGGCCATGGTCATTTACAGTAACACATATATGAAGAATAAAGTATTTTTTTTTTTTTTTGGTTCGAAATATTAAAAACTTCAGAACAGAAAAAACTGTAATAAAAAAATACGTTAATGGTACTAGGAGAATTTTTTGACCAAGATTGTTTGCGATTTCTTTCATTCTAAATTTACAAGTATTTTTAGGAGACATATTAGTGATGGATGAAGATGGATACCTGTATTTTAAAGACCGCTGCGGTGATACGTTCCGGTGGAAAGCAGAAAATGTGTCAACGGTGCAAGTAGAAAACATCCTTAGCAAAATTTTGAATCTCGCATCCTGCGTTGTATATGGAGTGAAAATACCAGGTGAGAAAATGTATGGGAACGTTTGCTGCCTCTGATTTTTTCTGGAATTAAAAAACGATGGTTTTTAAAATGATAATATGTTTAACCCATTAACAGTCGTATTAAATTACGGTTTAAAAAATAAAATTGATTATTGGCACCACTTTTTTGAAAAAGAAATATTCATCTTATTTAATGACGGGTAAAATGATACTATAATCAAGCCAATTACACTATTTTGTACAATAGGTGCGAACAGTGTTGCCAGTGGGCTACTTTTTTTAAATTCAGATTTCTTGATTGCTACCACTTTTTTGAAACGGTAAAATTTCCTTTGTTTTCGCCTTAATTATTATGTCATTAAATAAGGTGCATTTTACCCTTTCAAAAAAGTGGTGACAATCAAGAATCTGAATTTAAAAATAGTAGCCCATCTGGCAAAATTGTGTGCGAATCAAACAATCTGAATAAAAGACACAGCCCGTTAATATCACGGGAGCGAGAATAAAAGGGGTTAAGAACTGTCATTTATCACATAAAAATTTTATTGATTATATTTATCATTTTACAGTGTTGTTTACGTTTAAAAAATCATTTATGTTCGTTAATGATATAACTGTTACCATACATACTTTATTAAGTTAAAATTATTACATCAAGAGAGCGTTTTTACTAAATGTAGTTTTCATGAATGAAGGGGACAGTACACCTTTAACGGTCATAAAACATGCGAAATTTGTCATGAGTTTAGCAATTTTTTATAAAAAAGATAACCACTCTAGAAGCACAAAAATTCTAGAGTACATTTAGGTGATATTGAACTACGTTTAAAAAAAATTATTTGGATATATTGTAATTTTAAAAAAATCAAGGAGTGAATTTCAAAGTGCTGTTTAAAATTTTTACAGTGGATAACATTTCATTGCGCACACGATATCTCATGCTAACTTCATGGTATTTGCATAAAATTTATCTTAAATTAAAGATAACACTCTGGTTTATAATTTGAACTAGGATATTTGTAATTGGTTAATTAGATAAAGGGTAATTAACATTTAATTAGAAAAATTATAAAAACTATGAATTTTTACTTGCATTCAATCGCATATTTTTTTTCATACTGAACACAACTTTATAATCCTAGTTCATTTTCATGATAATATAAATATGTATGTAGGGCAAAAATTTTAAAGCTCTACTTCAAATAGTTTTAGAGATATCATGCGCGCAAGAGTAAAAAATGACATTTTGAGAAAAAGCTGTTTAAAGATTAAATTGTATTTTTTAAAATATGAAATATATAATAAAAGAAACAAAACTACTAATTATATATCGTATTTTGTATTAAAAAAATTAGATGCTAGTATAAAATGATAAATGTAAGATTATTTGTAAAATGCTGCAGAATATAGGAACATACTTAAAAAAATAAATAGATGTAATTTAAAAATGTAGCATTTACGATTGCAAAAAAATAATTTTAAACATGTAACTTAAAATTTTGTTTAACTTTGATTGTAAAGTGAATTAAATACGCAAGTTTCATAAAACTAAATTATTTAATGTAAAATATAGGCCATTTTATAGGGATTTTCGTATTTCGATATCTGATTCATATACTTTGCTGCACAAAAATCTGAATAGTTTACTAAAAAAAATATATATCAATGTCAATAAATCCGTATTCTAAACTATCAATTGAAACAAAAATCACTATCAAATTGACTACTTTTTAGTTTTCTATAAGATGAATTAGCATCTTAGGATATATTTCTTTCATCGAATTTTGTATAGCGATTACCATTAAAATGACTCCGTCTTCTGTTCGGAAGCACATTTTGCATGATTTTTCATTAAAAAGCAAGAAGTAGAATACTATTACAAAATCAGGAAAGTGTTGCTCTAGGGAAAAAACTGTTTTGTTTCAAATTTAAGCACTTAATAGCAAATAAAACTTCAAACAACTAAACAATTTTGCGATCAAATTTCAGAGCAAAACCATGAAAGTAAACAAATTTGGCGAAAGTGGAAGTCGAAGTTAATATTTTAAAGCTTGCTTATTATTCTTTAAGGTATTTAACCAATAACAATTGCCGTATTTTAGCATATTTCAAATTTACGATAATGTGAAAGCGCGAAAACAAAATGTAAACAAGTACTAATGCAAAAACTACTAAAGTAACTAAAGTAAACAAGTACTAAAATGTACTAATATCTCAGTAAATAATTATCACACAGTTAAGATATTCGTATCACCTTATTCAGAATTCTATAACATTTCTTGACCATTTTAAAAGTATACTGTCCCCTTAAAATAAATATATTTTTATTTTTTAGACGAAGTGCAAAAGGTTAATACTTTATTCGCAAAAACCCTTTATTAGCAAGTTGTTCGCAAAAATATCGCAAGTATTCATAAGATTAGCAAAATTTCGAAATGGCGTCCTGATTTATTATTATTATTTATTTATTTATTTTTTGAGTTGGGGATGACGGTTTAAAATTTACAAATAATCACTTTCAGCATGGTTATGATACTATATCTATATACACAGCTCAAAACAATCAGGGGAGCACATGGTTTTAACAAAATTACGCAAATATTTACACCGATAAGTAACGTAAAATAAAACATCTATAATTTAAAGGACAGTAGAAAACAGATAAAAAAACTTCACTTGCAAATTAAAGTTTATAACGTCAAAAACTAGAAAAAGGAGATAAGTGCAGAAATCGGGATTTTGCAGAAACGTCTTTTTTACTGTCTCAGTTGTAAAATTCAGTTGCTCAGCTTGTGTTTTGAGAAAAGGTGACTTGAAGATGTCACAATAATGTGATTTAACGGAATCCATGGCTTGGCGTGTCATCCGGACAGTTGAATATGGAAAAACACAACGAAGTGTAGCGGACACTGTTGGGGTAGTGTTGCCAGTGGGCTACTTTTTTAAAATTCAGATTTCTCGATTGGCACCACTTTTATGAAATGGTAAAATTCCCCTCGTTTTCGCCTTAATTAATATGTCATTAAATAAGGCGAATTTTATTACTTCAAAAAAGTGGGGCCAATCAAGACATCTGAATTTTAAAAAAGTAGCCCACTGGCAACACTGCGTTGGGGTCGCAAGAAGTGGCAATGCAATGCTGTGAAATCGATTCCAAGGCACATGGAATAGCAGGCATAAACAAGGGCAAGATCGGCCATGTGTTACCACCGAAACTAATGACCGATATATCCTGTTAACCGCTCGCCTAGACGGAACGGCCAATGCTACTCTGCTGCAAACACAGTCTTGGCGACAGGACGAAGTGTGTCCAGCCAAACAGTCTGAAATAGGCTTCATCAGGGTGGTGTCTATGCACGTAAGCCAGTGGCCTGTATTCCGTTGATCTCAAGCAACTGAACATCGAGTTTGGAGGCAACGTTGTTGGAGTCAAATTCTGTTTACAGACGAGTCCCGATTAATTCTGGATGCGACATCTGCTCTGTTTTGGCATGGAGAGAAAGATGCACTCAAAATAATCCCACATTCGTTCGTGAAAGATCACATTACAGACGAGGTGGATTGATGCTATGGGTTGGAATCGGCATAAGTGGACGTACGGGCCTGCATATCATTCGGAATGGCACTTTGGCGGTCCGAAGCTATACAAACGATATACTGAGACCTCATGTCGTATTTTATGTCGCAGCAATTACTGATTTCTTTTTCTCCATGCATGATAATGCCAGACCTCATACAGCTCGTCTTGTGTAAAACATGCTTGAAGCTGAAACAATACAGAGTATGGAATGACCAGCATGCTCTCCTGACCTGAATCCGATTGAGCATGTTTGGGATATACTCAGACGACGTATTGCTGCGAGACCAAGGCCTCCTTTTACTGTTCGGGACTTGGAGATTGCAATTCTTGAGCAATGGAACAGTATTCCCCAAATTCTTATCGATAACCTCATCGCATCCATAGAAAACACGTATGCATCATTCTTAGTTGTTCGAGGAGACCACACGTCATATTAAAAATCTTGCATCATTTCTAAACAATACTTTTTTTTTTATCTTTTACTTGTAACCAAATTGTTGCCCTAAACCATATTTTTATGTTCTTTCCATCTTTTCAAAGAATACAAGCTCCCTTACAACATTTTGCCTCTTTTTTCTGTATTGCACATTGATACACGTGTACCATCCATTTTATGCTCATGCATGGCAGTCTTGCACTGCTCTCTTGACTTTTTTGCTTGCTCACCTAATTTTTTTGAGCTGTGTATATAAAAACCGTTCTCTGTGTGCATGTCCCCTATGCAAATCTTGAATTTTCGACCGATTTGCACAAAACTTGATGTACATACGCTTTAGAACATGGAATAGATTGCTGTCAAATTTAAAATATAATCCGACAACTCTTTACCCCCTTTTCTACCGCCATCCATAATGTAACATTATAGAAATATTTCTTTTTAAATTTTCTAATTCAATCATTTCTTTCCTGTTGCCACACCGAACAAAAGGACACAATAATGGAAAAAAAAAGATAACGCATGCATTTTATTTTTATTTCTCAATAAAAAATTAGATGTCTCGCTATATTGTTGCATTTTTGAAATTGAAGTCATTCTAAGCAGAAAATGTACATTTTTTTGTATGTAAAATCAAAACTTTATCTCTAAGAGCGGTAAAATGACGTAGTACCTTAATTTGAAAGTTTTTGAAATTAAAACATCTGCTTTAATATAGATAGTCAAATATAATGAAAAAAATTTTAGGAAAAAGAAAAAAAGCTACATATGATGTCACATAATATCATATTTTTTAAACGTGTAGTGAAATTCACTGTAAGTAAATGGCTCCTACATTTTGTTTAGTACTTCGTTTGTATATTATCACACTCATTAAAATGCGAATACTCAAACTAGCACACAGCCCGATTACTGAAGGTTAACCCGTCAGCGCTTAAAGTGATAAAAGTAGTTCTGTATTATTTCAGTCAGGTAATAAGACTAATCTTTCATAATTTAGTTCACATCATTATATAACTTTCCCCTATAATTATATGACTAAGCAACGGAAAACAATATGCTAAGCGCTAAAACCTTCCCTGAAAAACTAATAGAGCAAGTCGCATGGAAATCCGTTCTGAAAAACTCTAGTTATATGCCCCTGGAACGAAATTCGCGGCCGACAGCCGCTCTCCGCTACCGGTGGTATTGGCACGATACCGGTTGCCGCTACTGGTTCCGTATCTTTTTTTGATACGCCGCGCGAATGCGGCCCGTTTCATGAGGCATGCAGCAGGTCCGGTATCGGCAAAAAACTATGCCGACAGCACGCCGATAGCTATCCATATGAATGCCAGCCGCAGCCCGACACCATCATAAATTGAAAAAAAAATTCTGTTTCGATGGCGCCATCGTGGAATGTATATTTGAAAGGAACGTGTTTCGGCGCTGGAAGAGGCGTGGTTTGAGCCTACGTACCCAAGGACAGAAAGCAGACACTTTAACCACTTAGCCACTGAGACCCGGTCAGCAGAGGATTCAATTAAGTAATAAGAGGAAGGCATATCGATAAGTAATGGTTGTCGTTGAAGGTAAGTGGTTTGATGGGAAAATTGGAATTTTGAAGTGTTTTTATTTTATTTTTTATGTTTTTATTTGTAATTTTCTTACGCGCTTGTATTTAAAAGTTAATTTAATATTTAAATGAATGAAATAAATATCTTAGCGGATTCGTTAAAGCAAACGAATTTAAGATTAAATTTAAGAATAATTAAGATATCGATATAATTAAGAATATATATAAATTTAAGAATAATCAAGATATAGATATAATTAAGAATATATATAATTTAAGAATAATTAACTATTAAAAAAATTTTTTTAGAGGTTTCAGTTAGATTTTCTTTTTAGGATTTATAATGTAATTACATGCGTTGCGTTAATTTATAAAATATATATTTTTAACATGGAAAAATTTATTTTAACCCTCCGTCTACCAGACGGGTCCATTGGACCCGACAGGTACATACAAAATATTCATTCAAACCAGAAATTTCTTTAAAATAAACTAAGTATATAAACCAGACAAAAATAAGGTAAATAAATAAGTTAAATAGTTTTAAATAAAAATTCTGGTGTAGAACGTTTTATTAAAACTTGAATAAAATTCCCGGTAGATCTAGGGTTAATAAATAAAAAGTTGGTAATTAATAACTTTTAATTAGAATAGGAATTCATTTTATGTAGTTTTGATGATTTAAAGTAGAACATATATTTAATGAGTATGTTGCAATATTAATTTTTTACTTATCAATAGTTTTAACTTAAAAATAAAATAAAAATATTAATTTATATTTTTTTTTTCATTCGGAAGATAACTTTAAATGGGGGATATTTCTGAATCTTTCTTATAAATTTAAGAAAACTTATTAAATAAAATAAGAGAATTTCAGAGTTTTTTCTCTTAATAGAATTTTCTCTTTAGGAATTATAATGCAATTAAATGTGTTAATTCAAGAAATATATATTTGTAACATGGAAAAACTAATTTTAATAAAAATATAAGTTGGTATTTAATTACTTTTAATTAGAATAAGAGTTCATTTTTTGCCATTTGATGATTTAATGTAGAATATATTTTTAGTGATTATGTAGCAATAATGATTCTTTTACTTATCAACATTTTTTAATCATCAAATAAAATAGAAATATTAATTTATCTTTTTTTTTAGAAGTGGGATATTTTTTAATCTTTCTTTAAAATTTTAATGCTAAAATTTGGGTAGTTTTTTTTTTTTAAATATTTTTATAGCTTGTAAAATAATTTTAAACACTTTTTTAATAATTTGATTTTTAAATAAAATAAGAAACATAGCTATTGCTTTTAAAAGGAATATAATATCTAGAAAATAAGTTAAATTGATTTATGAAGTTTTTTTTCTACGATTAAATTTACAATGAATAATAATTTTAAGGAGCGATTTAAAAAACTCTTTTGATGATTCAAATAATTGTAAGTCCTTTTTAAAATGAATTCAATAACAACTTTTTTTTGAATAAACAAATATAGGCTATTTTTGACATTTTTTTTTAAAATCACTGTTAGAATATTATATGAAATACATGCAATATACACATCTTATCAAAACTTAAACTCAAACTAAATTAAGAAAAAGAAAAAAAAAATGTCGGCTAAGACTAAAAATTCCAAATTCGGACCGATGTTGGTAAATCTAATCGGGCCACTATCAGAAATCACATATCGGCCCTCCGTCACTTGCCGGTGTAAGTCGCTTGCCGATATATAACCATAAGAGGACCAATTACGGTAACCAGCATTCGAAAAAGCAG
This sequence comes from Maratus speciosus, assembly GCA_963932465.1. Taxonomy (NCBI): domain Eukaryota; kingdom Metazoa; phylum Arthropoda; class Arachnida; order Araneae; family Salticidae; genus Maratus; species Maratus speciosus. The sequence goes on along the minus strand of OZ010797.1, from coordinate 382,190,509 downwards.
ATTCTTAAGTTTCAGTTGCCGACATGCTGCCGACACTTCACCGAAAACACTGTACCCATGCCGACACTTAACCGACAGTGCCGGCTGCGGTCCGATCGTGTGCCGAAAGATATGTGTTTGCTGGGCAGGTTCAATTTTCGTAATCGGGTTGCACACACCTTTAAAAATAGCCATGCTTGAAAATTATTTTAAAATCCATTAAAATCAGAAATTTGAGATACAATTTTCAAATAAATTTAATTTGAAATAACTTTTTTTCTAATCGAGATTGTAAAAAAATGAAATTGTGTTCTGTTTAGAATATAGAAAAATTGCAGTAAAAGCACAATCATCAGTGTGATGTCAGTGTTGCTCACTAACACATTTTTACTTTATAATGTAGACATATGCCATACAAATGCGAATTTTACTAAATGCTATGCAATTTGGTGGATTTTTTATTTTTTATTTTATTTATTTATTTTTTTATTTTTTTTTTATTTTTTTTTTATTGTCAGGAAAATCATATATTTTTCTGTTACACCCGCCAAAGAAAACGCGCATTCTGTTATTAAAGCTCAAGGATATTACTGTGGTTGCGAGATAGTAACATGATGTTTTCTGATTGTTTTTTTAACGATTTGTGGATGGCAATGCACAAATTCCAGTTATTGTGATAGTGGTATAATTTCATTTTAATTTACTTTACCTGAAAGGCTCCTTTTATTGGACACGGGCGAAGCCGGATAGTTCTGCTAGTCTATATAGATAAAAGCCGTTCCCTGAGTGTATGTCTCTTATACAAATCTTCAGTTTTGGATCGATTTGCACGAAACTTAAAGTACATACACTTTAGAACGTGCAATAGTTAGTTGTCAACTTTTAAAAAAAGCATCAAACCACTGTTTAACATTTTTTCTACCATCTTCACTAATTTAATATTATAGAAATATCTCAATCAATATCAATCCTCTCTGGAAAAATTTCCAAATATTAATATAGAAATATCTCTTTTTAAATTTTCTAATTTAATCATTTCTTTCCTGTTGCCACACCCTTAAAAATGACACAATAATTAAAAAAAATAACGATAACGCGTGTATTTTGTTTTTATTTGCCAATAAAATTTAAGATTTTCTTGGTATATTATTGCATATTTAAAATGGACGTCATTCTAATCAGAAAACGAAAAATTTCCCTATATATATATGTAAAAATTTTAACTAAACGTGTGTTAAAATGACGCACTACCTTCATTTGAATGTTTTTAAAGTTAAAAAATCTATTTTAATACAGGCGTTTGAATTTGAAGAAAACAATTTCGGAAAAGGATAAAAAAAATCGTTTGCCAGATATGACGCCAATTTCGCCAATATGATTTCAAACTGGTTCTTAAAACCGGCTGCTGTAATTTAATTCCTATTTCTTTGTAATGCTTTATCTTTAATTATATCATTTAGATAATTTTTTTAATACTTGAAATGCAGTGATAACGATTTATATCGAATACGGTTATATAAAATACGATTGTTTCTACGATTTATATTAAATAGAAATTATAGCATGGCTAATGTTTTTTAGAGTAAGTTTTTTTTCTTTTTTTAACAAAATTTCATGACTGACATTACTATTGAACGCCTTTGGAAATTGATGTCATTTTCATTTTAGCGGCTGTGGATTTGGATTTTATGAATGCAAATATGAGTTTCCATTTAAATATTATCTGGAGTAAATCTTTGTATACATGTGTTAAAGATCCTGATATACTGCCCGTTAACAGAACTTAAATAAAAATCGTTTTTAATTTGAAACACGAATATATTTTTAACCTTTAGTATGCTTGTTAGATTTCTCAAGAACAACAGGGAAAAGCATTTTTGGTATTTTCGTTTTAGCGATCAGTTAATCGTAAATATTTTCACTGTATTGAACTTATTTAAATTATTTAAAAACAACGTTTAAACACACAATAAAATAAGTTGATTTGATCAGACGTTAACGTTTCGTGAGTACTAGGACTCACATCCTCAGTGTAAAAAACTTTAAAAACAATATCCCCCAACTACATGAACGGTGAAAACCCAAATGTCAAAACAAAATACCAAAAGACCATCAAGTTCTAACAGCCAATGAAATTAATGCGGAAGTGAAGTGCCATGACACAACAAATCCACCCAGAAAGTTGAGATGTATGGTGTACTAGATAAATCATTAACCAAGGAGTCTTTAAATTTATGGATATGAAGAGCCTCAAAAAAGTCTAAATCCAGAGGAGTAATGCATTTTTTGATAATGGTAGCTGAGTCAAAATTAAAATTATGCCCCCCCCCCCCAGCAATGAGAGGCGATAGAGGATTTCCGTAATTCTTTTTTCTTTACATAGTTTCTGTGTTCATTGACTCTGCAACGGAGTTTTCGTTTAGTTTGTCCAATGTAGGACAAACCACATTGGCATTGATTGGCATTGAATGTTGTAAACTCCCCAATAATTATGAGGAGGAATTTGATCCTTAAGTTGCGAAAAAGTTAATTTATTAACCGGTTTAAAAGCCACACTAAAATCATAATGTCTCAAGATATTAGCCATCTTAAAGCTAATGCTATTATAAAATGGTAAAATTATAAGGTTAGAAATGGAAACCGCAGTAACAGGAGAATCAAGATTATTAACACATTTATTAAGACTATGAGAAATTAAATTATTGATATAAGATAAACCAAAACCTCGATCAATAGCCACAGATCTAATGTGATTTAATTCTGTAATAAGTGAATTACTGTCTGAACAAATTAAGCGAGCTCTATTAATCAAATAAAGAAAAGGCGAAGCTTTTTGGGAAGGGGGTGACATGAATTGAAATGTGGGGGGAGTGTGACAGCAAAAGGTTTACGGTAAACGCAAGTGTCAAAGTTGTTAAGCTGACGTGTAACCAACACATCCAGAAATGGCAATCTATTATCTATTTCAACTTCATAAGTAAATTGAATGACTGAATCTATTGAGTTTAAAATTGTTAATATATTGTCAACAGAAAATAGAGAAAGGTCTAAGAGTGCAAAAGAATCATCTACATATCTACAGTAAAATGGGAAGTTGATAAGGTTAAACATTTTAACCTCAAAGTAATGCATATATAAATCTGTTAAAAAAGGACTAAGGGATTACCTATTGCTAAACCATCTGTCATAGAATAATATTGATTAGAAATTTGAAATGAATTTTGTTTTAAACAAGTACTGAATAACTCAATAATGTGGTTGATTTCATAATCTGTGTAATGAAATTCTTTTAATCTATCAGTGAGACTTTGTAGTGCACCTTGAACTGGAACATGGGTGAACAGAGAAGTAACATCAAATGAAACCATGCGTAAAGAGGGGGAGGGGGTGAAGTTTTTAATCTGATTTACAAAAGAACTAGAATTCTTAATAGTATAAATATTAGAATTTGAAAGGAATGAAAAGCGTTTCACTAAATATTTAGCAAGAGGGTATGAAGCAGAACCGATATTGGATACGATAGGCCGAAGGGGAACATCAATTTTATTAACTTTAGGCAGAGCGTAAAAGCGACTACAGTTAGCAATAGACGGAATTAATGCCATTTTAATACTGTCATTAATACAGAGAGAGGTTTTTATAAGTTTTCTGGTATTTATTAGATCACTGTCGGAAGGATCCCGATTTAATTTAATGTATGGGCCGGATTGTAAAAGATTCTGTACTTTATCCAAATAAGCTGTTTTATCTTGTACCACTATTTGACCTCCCTTATCAGCTTTAGAGATAACAATGTCATCATTAGATTTTACAGAGGATAAAGCTTCTTTAAGATCCTTCGTTATGTTTGGTTTGAAATTCATAGAATTATGATCAACTGTGTTTTTAATGAGAACCCTAATGGAATCCTTTTGAGAACTAGATAGTTTGCTAAATTTGAAACTTCTTTCAACTGGAGCAATAAGATTAGGTAAATATGGATGTTTGCTAACAGAAAAATTATAATTAAGTTTGAGAGCTTTCTCCTGTGTAGGTGACAGTTGTGAAGTTGAAAGGTTTACAATAGCATTATTATTCACTTCTGGAAGCCAAGGAGGGGGTGTAGCAGTAAGAGGGAGTAAATTTGAAAGGTTTTTTACTAACGAAAGTTTATGAAAAGCAGAGAACTTGACAGACCGGTACCATGATAACCGATCAAGTGTATCAAAATTTGACACTGAGTTTTCAAGAAGGGGGGGGGGGGTTACTTTACTTGATTTATTTTTACTATAAAACATGTAGGATATATTTTATTCAAATTACAGTTTTAAATATTAAACTCTTTATTGAGCCGAAGGGGAAAATCGGGAAGCCGAATTTTATGAGAATTATTTTTATTTAAGGGATTTATGTATAATTTTAAGTCTTTCTGCACCATTTTAATTCTCTAAAAAATTCATAAATAGGTTAAACAGTTTATTTTTATTATTACTATTATTTTATAGATTCAGAAATTTATAATACTGAATAATATTCATATTATTTTTATATTTAAAATATTTTAGGAGTGTTTCATAAATTAATCAATTATTAATATAAACAGTGACTTAATGTAAAAAGAAGAGATATAAATGGCAAATTTCACTTAACAGCTTTACGTACACAATATGTAAATACTTGTCATCAAATAGTCTGCTATCTTGTTGATGTTCAGGAATTTGAGTTTAAGAGCTCTACCAGTTACCCAAAATAACTTTATGACACATTTTCTTAATCATTTTTAAACGCAAAGATATAAAACTAGCAGCTCTAAAGCGATTTTAAATAAAAATGAGATATCTATTTTTTAGTAAATAAATTATTTATCGAGTTATAAGCAATTGTGGTCACGTGGCGACCGGTTTTTCTTCTTTTTCGCGGTGTCGCATCTCTACCAATTACCCAAAATAATAATAATAAAATTAGAAAATACTGATATCTTTTCCCGAAATGTTACTGAGAAAACTTTTAAAGTTTAAACGATTTTAAACTTTCTAAGTTTAGGAAGATGGGGAAAGGGTAATTTTCTTTGTTTCTTTTTCTTGTGGCCGGGGGGGGGGGGAAGGTTGATTAGTTATTTATTGATTCACAAATAGGGCAGAAAGAAAAATTAGTTTTGAAGACTAAGTTTTGCATGCTAGGATAGACCGGGGGAGAAGTAATTTCCGGTGGAGGGAGGATGTTAAATGATTATTTATTGTTATTGTTACACTAAAGTAATAAATAGGGCAAAAAAAAATTTAAATATTAAAAACATTTGAAGATTTTTAATTTTGTGTGTAGGGGGGAGGCAAATGAAGAGAGAAACAGAATTTTATGGGGAGAGTTGTAAGTTCATTACATGACTTATTAAGTATTGTTACTAAAGATTTAGAATTATACAGAAAAAAATTCAAAATTAAACACTTTAAAGATTTATTTTTTTAATGTGCTAGGAATAAGGAAGGAGTGGGCTAAAGGGGAAGCGACCATATCAGATGGAGGGAGGATTTTAGATGATTAATTACCTATTATTACAATAAAGGAACAAATTGCTGAAAAAAAAGAATACTTTTAATACTTTTAAAGATTTTAAACTTTATGAACAGGGAATGGGGGGGGGGGGGGCGGGGGGCAAAGGGAAAGAAGAATTCTTTTTTGAAAGGGGGAGAGATTATTAGATGACTTGTTATTTATTTACTTTACTAAACATTTACACATAGAACAAAAAAAAAGAGATATTTAAAGACTTTAACTTTTGTGTGCTTGCGGGGGGCTGGGGGAGGAATGAAAATGTGAATTTCGGTGGGGAGGGAGGAAAAAATTATATGATCGGTTATTTATTTATTGTTTTAATAAAATGGCAGATAGAGCTAAACCAAAGTTTAAAAAAATTACAGTTTTTAAAAATTTTAAACTGTACTGGGTATTGAGAGGGGGGGGGGGGGGGGTAGAGAGTGAAGCAAAATTTTGGGATAGAGGAATTTAGATTAAATTTTAACAAAATTTGTATGATCATATTGTTACAATAAAATAATAAATAGAGTAGAAAAGCTTTAAAAAATTAAGGAATTTTGAGGATTTTTATACTTTGGGCAATGTTCGTGGGGGAAGGAGAGCAAAAGAAGGCGAAAAAATTTCGAAAAGAGAGGGATTTAATTAATTTTTTTTTTATCGGAAATTCACTGAAATTCAGAAGAGTTTCACATCTGATTAAGAAATCAGAGTTTGAAATTAAGGCCTTTTTGCTGATTTTACATAAAAATAGCTTTTAATGACGAAAAATTATTTTTGAAAAATATAGATTTTCAAGGACCGTGCGATCTTTCTAATAATACAAAAACTTTTCTTCTTGTTCATACTTGCATATGCATCGACTTAGTTCAAATAATATATGATAAACAAATTTCTTGAAATCGCCAAGAAGCCGCTAAAGTCGCCAAGAAGCAGGGGTGTATCCAAAGTGTACCTAAGTATGGCGGTGATGCTCCGGCCAGAAACTCCAGAGGCTCTATTGTGTACAAGTCATAATCGTACTTCATATGAAAATAGTCTCGTGATATTTTGAGAAAGGAACAAATTTTTGGAAGAAATAGATTAGAGACACTGTTGATGTACAAAAGTAGGAAATTCAGGCCTCGTAGTTGTGTGATATTTTCGTAGCACAGAAAAACACAATGATAAATTGAGTCTGGTTGCTTTTTGTATTGCTTTTGAAAATTTAACTAGTTTACTGTTACAGAACTCAGAAAGATAGTCAGCAAAATATTTTTTTTTTTTACTTTTTATTTAAAAAAAAGTGTTTCAAAAATCTAGAATTTCCCAACTCTAAGCTCAAATTTCCCAAGTTCACATATATTGGAGGGAGAGGCTCCCCCTCATAACCCCCCCCATCGCGACGCCTCCGGCCCTATTATTTCATTTTAATGTATTTTACCCGGGTGGACCCTTATTATTGACACGGGCTAAGCCGGGTAGTTCCGCTAGTTTTTCTATAAAACTGCCTATTTTCAAGCTTTTAATAGTTTTTTTTTTATTATGAGCCGAGAAAGGCTATAAGCCACAATAAATTCAATTGCGGAAGCGACAGCGACGGTAGCTGCTGTATTAGTACTTTTTTTTTTTTTTTTTTTTTTTTTAGAATAGAGAGGCTGCTAATTTTTTTTAAATAAATATTTTTGTGAATTCTGAAAACTTAATAAAAATATGCAAAAGATTTGGCTAAAATTTGGCTAAAAAAAACATGGCTAAAATTTGATATTTCTTTTTTTTTTGTTGTTGTTTCTTTTTCTTTTAATTCTTTTTCTTTTTTCCTTTTCCTTTTCTTTTTCCTTTGTTTTTCTTTTTTTTTAACCATTTGGAAATGGTTGTTGTTTTTCGGTCGAGGATGAGCCAAATGATGCTCGCATTTTATTTTTTTTAACGAAATTCAACGATATTCTTTACTTTTAGAAGAATTTTTATTTGAATAGGTAATAGAAAGGCATAAAATCGTTAAAAATTGAAAAAAATACAAAACGGGTAGGCGCAAATTATCAGATATGGAAAAATCCAAAGTCAAAGAGCGACGCCGAAATGAAAATCGTCAAAAGCAAAAATGCAAAGCAAAAATCGAAGTCTTCAACTCATTATGTAGGCCATGAAAATCGAGGTCTTCAAATGATTATGTAGCCCATGAAAATCGAGGTCTTCAACTGATTATATTGCCCATGAAAATCGATTACAGAATAAAAGACGAACGCGAAAAAGGAAACAATCTAATGTTTAATCGATTGATAGTAAAAGGCCATGTCTTGCGAGGCTCCAATCCACTAGTCATGTCGTTTTACAATCGGTCGATTCTAACCGGGAAAAACTGAGCTCAACGTAGATAATTTGTCGCAATCTCTGATGTTGAAGAGGATGCGACGGAATTTGGTGGACGAAATTTAGATTTTTCGGTAAAATTTTGTTACGAAGGTGATTTGTCGCGATCTGTGCATGATTCGGTGGAACTGCTTTCGATTTTTAATCTCTTATCTTTCTCGGCGTCTCTTGCCGAAATGACCCAAAATTAAAACTAAGTAAATATTAAGTCAAAAAAAAAAAAAAAAAAAAAATCAAATGGTCGTTGTAATTTATTAAATTACAATTTTTTTTTTTTTTTCGTTTCTTTTTTTTTTTTTCTTAAGAATAAGAAAGACATACATTGAAATATTTACAAAAGATTTACAATTCGTTTCAAAAGGAATTCTATAAATAAATATTCATTTAACCGTTTACAGCACGAATTTTCTATTTTTAGGGGAAAAAAATGTTTTAAATCTATATATCGGTCTAATAATGGGAAAAATAGTTAAATTAAAAATTTTAAAAATTAAATTAAAAATTAAATTTCAAATTTTCAACTAAAGTTTAATATTTTTTGTTGTGTGCCATATGTACACAGTTAGGGTTCCAAAATATTGTATTGATATATTTTGCAACTAAATGAACTTAAATTAATTAATTTTATCTGCTTAACATTCTGCAACTTTTTTATGTTAATACTATTTTTAGGTATTCAGTAAAAGTAATGAAAGTAATAGCTTGATTGAAATTTCTGTTGTTTCCCAAGAACAAATTCTAATTTTTTGTCTTTTTTGAAATTTCTTTTATTTCCGATTCTAATTTTTTGTACAGCCATCTGGCATGGACAAAATAAATGTTATTCCATTCTTTTTATTGTTCCTGATCAGGTACAGAGATCATATTGGCCAAATTTAATTCACATAATGTAAATTATAATGTTTTTAGGTATGTACCAGATGGGTACATGCCTATGGTACATGGGTACATGGTACATGACGGGTACATGGGGTTTTAGGTATGCACGTGGTGCAATAAAGGTTTAAAGAACAGGTATGAGTAAATAATACTTATAATAGACCGGGAACTGCAGCACAGACAGATGGTTCGTACGGATACCGTTATTTCTACAGGAAAACTACCAGTACCTTTTTGCAGAAAAATAAATCTAGATTAAACGCACAAAATTTCGCCTTCTTTTAAGAAGAAATTTTCTATAATATAATACTGGTGTCGAAAAAGTTTCTGGTCTGCAAAATTCAAGGAGGTGTATGAACCATGAGGTAACAACCTCATCGAGTTGGAGGCTGAAATTCCAGGGTTAGCTAAAACTCGATTCCCTTATTAAAACGCAATCGGTCTGCCAAGTCATATCTTGGTGGAAAACACCTAAAAACCCGATTTTACCGGTTGACTCGTAGATTTACCATTGTGTTTTCCTGCTCCCAGTCCGGCATGTTTTCATACCTTTGGGTGCAGGAAAACGCAATGGTAAACCTACGAGTAGACCGCGAAAATCGAGTTTTTAATTGTTTTTCACCAATATATGACTTTGTAGACCGATTGCGTTTTAATATAGGAATCGAGTTTTAGCTAATTCTGGAATTTCAGCCTCCAACTCGATGAGGTGGTTGTTTGTGCTGTCGGCTCCCGATCCCATAAATAAAAATGCTGTGTTTCAGATTGCTTTAAAAAATCCCCTTTGCTTTTGAAAATAATTAGGTTGTGAAGGTCGAATTGGGATGGCTGCAATTCAAGTGGATGATTTGCAGAAGGTTGATTTTGAAAAATTGCATCAAGTGATGTCAGAGAGATTACCTACTGATGCCATACCTGCATTTATAAGAATTGTTAGTCATATAGAAGAAACTGGTAAGTGCTTACGGTTTATATTGGTTAAAAAATATTTTTATGATCCATTATCGCAGCTGATAACGTTTCGATTTTTTCAAATAACTAGCCGCCCTTGGCGACCAGTTTGGTCTCCCTTAAAATTTATGTTTGGGAGAGCATGCTAAGCATTGTATCATGCTACTTTTATTCATAATTTAATTTACTTGCACTCTCAGAAATGAATACTCAGATTTCACGAAATTTTCTTTGTTTTTGACGAAATAGTTTCCTGGAAAATGCTCCGAGCGAACATTTCGTCAAATTGATGAAATTAGTTTCTTCACTTGCTTGACGATATAAATTTCGTCAATTCGTCAAAAGAGGGCTGGTGGCGCCATCTCTCAATCAGTTTGGAAGCTCCAATATTTGACACGGGGAAAGAAAAAAAATCAATCTCTCTTTCCCCGGCGTGATTCGAACTCACGACCTTTCGTATGGGAGGTCGCTGTTCTTCCAAACTGGTTGCTGGGAATTCGAAAGCGTCTGCTTTTAGACTGGTATAATGAATTCTACTTCGTGTTTTATTTTTATAACGTAGAATGCAATTTTGTCGGGCTGCTATATTTTCTGAAAGTTTTAAGGAAAGCTAATTTATTTTTATGGTTTTCTCGTATCAATGAATAATTATAATATGGCTTGATTAAATAATTTACAACTGAAATTTTCTTTGATCAATGGATGATTAGAATATGGTCTGGTTAATTTGTTGCTCACAAATAATGAATTGTGAAGTGCATATTGCGTGAGATTTTATCACTTTGAGTAGGAGGATAAGATTTTAACACTTTACTGTTTATAAAGAGGAGAGGGATCAATTATGTTAATTTTTAATTTGATTGAAAACATAATATACTTCTTAAAAGAAAAAAAAAAAAAAAGATATCCTAGAAGTTTGAAATTTTATTGACCTAATTTTCTTATTGAATGGTTTTGAAAAACACAGGAAATTTATTCTTTTCGAATTAAAACATAACGAACGACAACATATAAATAAAATAGTAATAATATTAATAAGCATTCCTAAAAATTCTAACAGCTAAAAAAATAACTAATGAAGAAACAATAACTACCTATATTTCAGTATTTTCTGAAAAGCACTAAGTGCTGTTTTAAAATAAATTATTACAGGACTAACATAAACAAGCAAATATCTGTTTGCTAAAATCGTAGGATTTGAGGAGGATTTGAGGAAACGTTTCCTTAAAATGCATTGGGTCTGACCGTGATTGAGGCAAAACTTCATCAAATATTTGAGGGTTTACGTTTCGTTAAAAGTCACGTGATGTTAATAGGAAATGATCGTCAAAAACGACGAAATACAGCTCGAGGATTTCTGAATCGTCAAAAGGGAGAGTTTTATTTCTGAGAGTGTGGGCTCCCTTATATAATTAATATAATCCCTTATAGACCGGGAGCGCGGCAGCACAGACAATCACTTCATCGAGTTCACGGATGAAATCTCAGTTGGCACCATACTTCAAGTTAAAATTAGATAGGGTATTTTAAACACAATTTCTTTTTATGCCGATAACGCTACCTAGCGAGAAATGTATTAACTAAATTTAAATAAAAGTGTGTTTTTATACGTTCACTGTAAGACGGCTGTACTCAGCATAATAATAGGTAGTAGTGATTCAACTTATTCAACACAATTATTTTAGCGTTTGTAGCGCCTTCTGGGGGAAAATAGTATAACAAAATTTAACAAAAATCAATTTCTTGTGTTTCACAGTATGTAAGCTACACTGAAGTTAAAAGTAGGTTGCACAGATTCAACACAATTTTCTTCTGAGTCATTTCATGTCAATTCAACCAGACCTTGTAACCCGACCACCAGGTATTTGGATGAAACTCGGTGTATATACTAATTCTATCATGATATGAATACAACAGAAATTTTTCCTTCCAAGACCTCATAGTTTGTGAGATATGGGGGGTCCAATTTTTGGATTTTTCTCAAATCGCACATTTCTGAGTCTGTATTTTTAGACTGCAGCTCCATTTTCAAAAAAAATGTTTCCCTGGATCTAAAATGCGAATCATCTTAAAAATATCCCCGTAAGTACATCAAAGGACGCAGATTTTAATAAAAAAATATTTAAAAAATTAATTTTAAATATTTAGGGCCAAAAAATTAAACCAAAGTTGAAAGTTATGGTTATTTTTCCAAATTTTTGTGACTTTACGAAAAAGGCTCTACACAAAAAGGCAAATGAACCTAGCCCTAAATATTTCTTTTTTGTTTTAAATAAAAGTTTACACTTTAGGCTTTCTATTTATGCAATAAAAATGATGTCTTTCTCATGGCTTATGCAAAATTTTTGACTTATTTTGGGATGCTGTACCTATCAAGAGATAAATATCTTTAACTTTGCTTATGGTACCTAAATAATTGCTGCACATTTTAAATATAAATTTATTAATCATTTTGATTTATTTCCTAAAATGAACCCTTAAAATCAGACTGATTTATTTATTTTTATAACAGTAGAAAATTTGTATGTTATTGGTACATATCACACATTATCTGAAATTGTGTTGTTCTCAATCTTATCGCATTGTTTGTCACATAAATGTACATCTATCATTGGATTCAGTGGTATAGCATTTCTATAAATACTTTTACAAAGGTAGTATGTAAAGAATATGTACAATACTTAATGGAGGGGGTGTAGATATTGAAATCATAGATTTTTTCTCATTTTACGCAGAAAAAACAAAGCAAAAACTTTACTTTGTAAATAAAAAAAGAAGCACTTATATTAAATAAATGCAACAAGTCACAGGAACCACAGTAACTATTTAGGTACCACAGTTTAAATTAGACATATTAGAGATATTTTTTTTCCCTTGAATGGTGCAATTTCCCAAAACAGGGCAATATTTTTACATAAGCTAGGAGAAAAACTTCATTTTTATTAAAATTGAAAATACATTAATTAAATCTAATACATTAAATAAAATTGCTTATAAATAATTTAAAGATTTAGATTGTTGTATATTTTTTTATATAACAAATAAAGAATTTGTTAAATTATATACAAATTTTTATAGCTAAAAAATCAGAATAAACATTATATTTAAAAGATTGAAATTCAAAAATATAAATATAGAAATAAATGACGTACTTTTGCAGTATCACTTAGACTTATTTTGAAACATTCTTTTTTTGTGCAATTTAAAATTAATATTTATTATGAATAAGCAACATTGAGAACCTTCTAATGTATATGTCAATTTTCCTATCTTAATGTAACTCCAAACATAATATCACAACAAAACATCGGTATATTAGAAGATCTTCGTGATTTTAGTATCTAAAACATTAAATCGGTGGCTATCTCCCCTTTTTCACCCCACCCCCAGAAAAGAATTTAAATATCTTAAGGGGAAATTCCCTTCATTTTGGAAAAAGTTTATGAAAATTTGCAATTTTTACATTGCCAGAGCACCCATCACAAAAGTCAAGGACTTTCTTTACATCAGGAAATATCTCTTTTACAAATGACATCACTTCCTTCTCTGTTAAACACACAACAGTGACATCATGTTGCATATCATAAGATAAAATGTGTATATTGTTTGCTGATAATCTAATACTGAGAGATAGAGTGTATATAAGAGTTGCATCAAGAGTGCAGGTTCTTTGGTCCAATGGTAACTTTAAGCCTCATCTTGAATAAAAAAAGTAAAATTTTTGCTGAAATCCTACAAAACGATAGCTTTTTGAGGGCCAAAGTTTGCTTTAGTTTCTTTTAGGAAATTAGATTTAGCTTTCGTTATAAAAGAGTGGAATAACATTTTCCAAATATTTTACTTAGCTTGTCACAAATTCAATTAAATGAACAGTGCTGCTAATACTGGATTGAATACCTAGAGTTATAATTCTCCAGTTTTTTGGAAATTCCTGTTTCAAAAGAGAATACAACTCATTTAGATACACATAATATCAATCACTTTTGTGAATAGTACATTCTTAGCAATGCTAACTACATTTTTTTTCCAGTCACGATTCTTCAATATTCATTACAATTATAAAACTTTTCAGTTAGTTCAATTGTTTCTGAACCTGTAGCTGTGGCTTTAATTTTTCTTATTTCTGGCATAGACAAAGTTCTCTTTTCTCTCAAAAGTTGTCATGACGGTCGTGCAGCATAATTAGTTACTTCAAATTCATCTATTATTTTCAATTGCAGCACAAGGAAAAATAGATCCCCCTTCTATTATGAGAAACAGCAGACTAATAATAATTTGATTAACAGATTCGAAAACACCTGCCTTATAAATAATTTGATTAACAGATTCGAAAACACCTGCCTTAACTAAATAATTTTATCCTGCCTTTGTCAGAATTTGTTTATACAAGGCAGGTGTAAAAATATGTTTCATACCGTAGAAATGAACTAGGGTTTGTTAAATATAAGATATTTAAACTATAAAAAACTTATTTAAAATGATTAAAATTATCCAAGATAATAAGATAGAAAGTTTTAAAAGAATGTTAAATACAAATAAAATGTTTTAATTCAAACACACATACACACACAGAAAAAACATATTGAAAATTTGATGGGTAAAAAGGCATTATTGCATTTTATTATTCTATATCAACAAAAGAATTTTTGTTAACAGTTATATTGTAAACACAAAATTAAGGAATTGTTTAAATTTAAAAAATAAATGCTAATAATAAAAGAAAATATATGAATGAATAAATAATGGAAACATAAGGATTATGCACAAAATTTAATGGAAGGAGGATAGACTGCAGTCATAGACTCCCCCCCCCCCTTTTTTTACTTAGAAGAAAGAAAAAAAAGCAAAAACTTTACTTTGCAAAAGAAAGGAAGAAAGAAACATTGAATAATATATTCAACAAGTCATAGGAGCCACAGTAGTTAGTTATGTACTTCAGCTAAAATTAGGCAGAGATTTTTTTTTTCTTGATTGGTGCAGTTTCCGAAAACAGGACAAAATTTTGCATAAGTCATGAGAAAGACATCATTTTTATTTCATAACTAGAAAGCCCAAAGTATAAACTTTTATTTACAACAAAAAGAAATTGGAAATTTCATTCGCCCTTTTGTGTAGAGCCTTTTCCGTAAAATCACAAAAATTTGGAAAAATAACCATAACTTTCAACTTTGGTTTAATTTTTTGGCCCTAAATATTTAAAATTAATTTTTTAAACATTTTTTTAATTAAAATCTGCATCTTTTGATGTACTTACTGTGATATTTTTAAGATGATTCGCATTTTAGATCCAGAGAAACAATTTTTTGAAAATGGAACTGCAGTCTAAAAATACAGACTCAGAAATGTGCGATTTGAGAAAAATCCAAAAATTGGACCTCCCATATCTCACAAACTATGAGGTCTAGGAAGGAAAATTTTCTGATGTATTCATATCATGATAGAATTAGTATATACACTGAGTTTCATCCAAATCCCTGGGGGTCGGGTTACAAACCATAAAAAATTCTGTTGAATTGACATGGAATGACCCTTCAGTGTTTATAACGCCCCTGGCAAAAATAGGATAATTAATTTTTTTTATAATTTTTAAGATATTTATGGGTTTTTTTATAAATCATTAGAATAATCTTCAGCCATGGTCAAATTCATATTTAATAAACATTTTCACATGATAGTTTTTTACGCTGGTAGCGCCTCTGGTGAGAAATTGCATAACTAAAACTTTGAAATGTTTTTTTCAATGTTTTCTCATATGGCACTCATGCTCCAAGTTAAAATTAGGTATAATGCAGATTCACCAAAATTTATTCTTGCGTTTATAGAGTCTGCTGGGCTCGGCTTAAATTCTAACAAAAATGTACCGGAGTGCTAAATTTCTGCAGTAATCACAACCATAGTGTATCCCCGCCCCCCTCCAATCATATATTTATGTTTTATGCATTATTTGCAAACTTTAAACAAATTCGTCTTTTGCAAATAAATAAATAAATAAATAAATAAATAATAATAATAATAATAATAATAATATCATAAGACGAAACGCAATTTCACCTTGATTATAATATAAAAAATATTATTTTTATTATATTATATAATATATTATTATATTAAGGAAAGTGACGTATGAGAATAGAATGATGTAATATAATAAGTGGAACTGCAGTTAATAGTAATACATATTTTCTCTAATTAAGTTCAATCTAAGAAACTGCTATTTTTACTTCAATTCTAATAATTATTGGCTCTCTCATTTTTAAAACGAAGTGAGGTATTTGTATAAATAATAAGCAATTAGTTATTAAAATATTCTGTGATGAAGAGCTTGGAAAAGCTTGAAAGTACTAGGAAGTTTTAAATAAAATGAGTATTTTTTAACTTGTAACATCTCTTTTATTATTTTAGTCACCTTTTAAGTAAAACAGTAAACTTTTTAAAGTTCATAATAATATATTTCATGAAAAAAATATATTTTTGACTATGTCAATATGCAATCATACATAACAAAAACTAGTAAAGGAACAGAGTACAAACATTAAAATTGGAAGTTAGAAATTTCAGAATATCCTACTCGCCAAGGATTTTTTTAAGGCAAAAGACAACGCACAGAACTAACTGTTCCGGTGGGCTTAGTTGCGCAGTATTCGGACTAATCTTGAATACGTTACACACATAATCTCAAAAATCAAATAGCAAAAAGTAGTCTCAATTTAACAGTAACTTCATATAAATATTTATGCAAACAACCGAAGGTACGTAAGCTCTTCACTCTAAACTGAAATATTATTCAAACTACTGAAGGAATTTTTCTGGGCCTTTGACAGCAACAATAATTTTTCTCGAGACATGAATTTAAAATTTTGTTTTCGAAACCAGCTTTTTCAGATATGCATTTTTTATGTCTTCTGCAACATTAATAACAGGTTTGAATTTATTATATTTACAGAGAATCGGTGTCTGGTGCTTTCTTTTTTAATACTACACATACGGCGAATCTCAAAAATCAAATAGCAAGAAGTAGACTTACTTTAACAATGACTTCATATAAATATTTATGCAAACAACCGAAGGTACGTAAGCTCTTCACTCTAAACTGAAATATTATTCAAACTACTGAAGAAATTTTTCTGGGCGTTGACAGCAACAGTAATTTTTCTCGAGACATAAATTTAAAATTTTGTTTTCGAAGCCAGCCTTTTCAGATATGCTGTTTTCATGCCTTCTCGAACTTTAATAACAGGTTGTTTCAGAAAATCTGAGATTCGAAAGGAAAATGCAATGCGCATTCAATCAATTCATTGCTAGCTTTTAGTTATATTTATGCAAACAGAATTTTTGCATTTAGCGAATACTCCCGCACAATTTTTGAAACACATTCTACAGTGCATTTCCATCCAGGTTTGGTCTCGAATTTTAATTCGAAATTTCAAACTCAAAACGGAAAATTCGAAAGAAGAATTTTTACTTTAAGTGATCGCTAAATGTCTCTTATTAAATAAAGCATAAAATATTATTCTGTATTTCTAGTATGAACTATGTATGTTTTAAAGTTTATATGAATTCTAAATTTCTGAATAAAAATGGAGGCTAATCTGTCAACCCTGATTCCATCAAAGCTTGCAAGAAATTGTGAATATTATGTTCCGGAATTTAATAAAAGAGAAACTATGAAAAGAAATAAAGAATAAAAAAAAACAATTAAAGATTACGAAACTGAAATATAATAATAAAAAAAGAGGCATTTTGAAAACTGTTAAAAGAATGTAAAAGGTTTACATTACCAATACGTAAATAATACTTTAAGAGGACCGGGAAAGCAAAATTCAACCATAAAATAGATTTTTAATTTTTTATGTCATTAAATAGTTTAAACTTTTATCTTTCCAACCATGTGCCTCACATGTTTATATATAAAAAAATAAGTGTTGATGTTATTCATTCTTTCTAAGAGTACTTCACAGCTTTATGGCCATTTAAATCTTTAATTGACTTTTTCTGAAAACTTTGATTTTTCATGTTTATGTTCCTTTTTTCAATATCTATTAAACTTAAGAACTCAGGCTTTTATTTAATACTTATATTATGATATATTGTATACTTTAACACAGGGATTTAATGATTTGTTGTGAATTATTTATTTTAGGCACTGAAATCTTACCAAAAGTGCTAATTTAAAAATGACTTTCACTAAATAATTAATGATTAATTTTGAGTTTCACTTAGAAAGAAAATGGTCTGTTAAAATATGTAAATCATGTTATTTTAACTACTCTAAAAAATCTAGACCCCTGTCTTTCACCATTTCTGAGAAACAGCTACATAAAGTTGGTGAATTTAACATGGCGAAGATAGGGCTTTCCTTGTCCCCTTAAGAACTATATACAAACATTTTAAGAATTATTATTGTTTTTTATGTTGTGTGCCAAATAATAACTTATTATAATTTTTAAACACTCTTCCAGGAACGTACAAGCTCAGAAAAGTAAACTTCCAAAAGGAAGGATACAATCCAGAGAAAATCAATGATCTACTATACGTTCTGGACAATAGGAAGAAGGCCTATGTTCCACTTACGACAGAAATATATGCTGAAATTCTTAGTGGAGGAATGGAGTTTTGAAACATTGTATATTTGGTCAGAAATAATTGTCATACTGTTAGATCAAATTTTACAAATAAAACTTTTCAAGTATTATTGAATTATAAATTTAAAATAATCATAAAATTGTTTTATTTTGAATCTTATAAAAAAGATGTAAGGTGTTTTGTTCTTGCTTGGCATTTTGTAGAAAACGCGTGGAAAATTGAACACATTTGTTGAAAACATTATTGAAATACGCCAAGTAGCATTTGTGTGCCCACTAACATGAAATAAAACTTATTACTTACACATCATATGTAGTATAGGGTAAGTCTTGTAATCGTTTTAAAAATCGAAGAAAATTTTTTGACGGATATACACGTTATCATATACTGAAATTTCGGAAAAACGTATTTAAAAAAAAAAAAAAAAAATTGCCGTCCGTCTGTCTGTGTATGTGTGTCTGTAAAAGCTCTATCTCCCGAACAAATTGAGATAGAGACTTGAAATTCGATATGCACTTAGCCTATAATAATGAGAAGAAACCTATTGAATTTCAGTCACCTCGATTGTCCGGAATTATTTTTTATCGGACTCTCGAAATATTCATTTTGATAAAAAGTACATAAAAATTTACGAAATTGTTTACTTTAAGTAGTGAATATAAAAGACAATAAAAAAAATTCCACAAATTTTGCATAAAGAATGAAGTCGATCTGATAATTAGTTGTCGGGATATTTGTAATCATATTTTCAACACTCTTCGATTTTTCATGGCATTGTATTTTATTCAAATTTCAGTTCAAAGATATATTTTAATTGGACATGAGGCGCTTAATCCGACGCAGTAAACTGTTAGTTAATATGATTATCCTTTTTGGAGTTATAACGATGTTTCTTTTACGTAATTCAGTATTAGAGCATTTAACCCTCTCGCCGCGTAAGTAATTCTTCGCGATGAGCGTCTTTTAGAGAATTTTTAATCTTTATCACCGGTTCTTTAAAGGAGAAATTTGTGACTATCGTAATTGGGGAAAATGTCCTGATTAAATCAGACAAAGTTTTCGCTAAAAAATAACTGGTCGGAACAACCAAATAGTATCAATTTGACAGGAAAATGCATGCCCGAGCATATCTCGGGCTGCGCAGCGAGAGGGTTAAAGTTTATGACGTCATCAAGACACGATTTCAAACACTCTATCTATCGAATAAATTGAGATAGAGGCTTAAAATTTAATCTGTCATAGGTGCCAACTTTTACGTTTCTTTTCTGCCACTAAAATTTAGTAAAGATTTTCGTCTTTTTAATCCTGAGTTTTCGATGATTAAGTAAGGCAATATTTACTATAAAATTTTAGTGGTAGGAAGAAAGCGTAAAATTTGGCAGCTATGGCATGTACTTAGAATGTAAAAGGTCGACAAAACCTATTAAATTTCAGTAACCTTAACCCATTAAGGACCAGCATGTTTTACAGGAATTTTATTCAGTTCACACCACTTTTTTTTAAACACTTACTTTTACTTTATGAATCACAAAAATGTCTTAATTAAATAAGGTAAATTTTAATTTTCTCTTTTACTGGTATAAAAAAAATAAAAAAAATCTCAAATAGAATGTTGCGAAAACGCAACGTCAGTCTTTAATGGGTTAACTCTCCGGAACTATTTTTTAGGACTTTTGAAATATTCGTTCTGATGAAGCGTACATAAAAATTTTCGAAATTATTTCTTTTAAAGAATGAATGTAACATGAATTTTAAATAAAGAATGAAATCGATCGGACAATCAGTTGGCTTGATATTTGCGATCATAATTTCCACATTATTTTATATTATGCATATGCATGACGGGTAAGTAGCACGTTGGCCCTCAACGACAAGTTTTACTATGCATAATAAAAATATTCGAATATTTGATGAAACAAATGAAAACGATGAAAACGGAATTGCCAATCTTCGGATTTTTCGACTACTGATTTTTTTAATAAAAACTTTCGCATTATTTAAGATAAATTTTACAATTAAATAAGAGAAAAGTTTGTATTTGAAATACTGCTATTCATAAATCCATAGGTTCGGAAGCTCTGTAAAAAGTTTATTTAATTCTAGCTGATCCGCCGGCGTGCCCAGGCCCGTGATGAATGACCATTAAATGAACATCAAATTTGTATGATTTTATACCTTTAATTCCATTTTGTACGAATTTATATTTTTTAATGAAAAAAGCGCGAAAAAATATAGAATTAAAGATATATGTTATTGGGTATTTTATTTCCTGCGTCATTTTATTTTTAGAGTCTATGCGTACTGAAAGCGAGCGAAGCCGTGACGAAACACTCAGGTTTTATTGATTCCGTCGAAATTTTCACGCATTTTATTTTGTAAAAAATATTTCTACCCGTCCGAATGTTTCAAAATTTTTGTAGGATATGTATATCTGGTTTATTTAGATGTTTTATGAGATTGGATTAAAATACGGACGTTTGGTTACTTTTAGCGTAGAAAAAATATCGTCTATGTGAGGCGTGAAGTGTTCTACGTTCGTTGTATTTAAAAGGGTTAAAAGTCATATTTAAAAAAAAAAAAGAAACAATTACACCATCAATTAGAAGAAAGTTTCAGATTTAAGAACATATTTTTGGTTTGTTGGTGCCTCTAAAATTATGCCCTGGAGCGGCGAAACCGTGACAAAACACCCAGGTTTTTACTGATTTCGTCAAAATTTTCACACATTTTGTTTTATAAAAATATTTCTACCCGTCCAAAAGTGTCAACATTTTTTGTAGGTGGTGTAAATATGGCATTTGAGACGCTCTAACAAGATTGTGTTGAGATACGGATGTTTTGTTACTTTTAGTGAAAGAAAATTATCGTCTCCGTGAGGCGCGAAGTCACTTGCGTTCACTGGTGTAATTGAAAGGGTTAAAATTCATATTTCTTAAAACAAAGTAAGCCATATATTAAAAAAAGCCTTCAGCTTAAAAAAAAATTTTTTTTTAGTTTGTCGGTACCTCTAAAATTGTGACCTGGAAGGGCGAAACCACGAAAAAACATTCAAGTTTTTACGGATTTCGTTGAAATTTTCACACATTTTATTTGTAAGAAATATTTCTCTTCCTCCGAACGCTTAGAAATTTTTGTAGCTGATGTAAATCTGGTCTATTGAGACGCTCTAAAAAGATTGCGTTGAAATGCGGACGTTTAGCTACTTTTAGCGTTTAAAAAAATATCCTCTCCGTGAGGCGCGGAGTGACCTGCATTCGCCGGTGTATTTGAAATAGTTAATATTCATATTTTTAAAAACCAATTAAACCATCGATTAGAAGAAGGTCTCAGGTTTGAGAGCATATATGTGGTTTGTCGGTGCTTCTAAAATGTCATCCTGGTGTGACGTTGCCATAGGGGATAAAAAGATTTTTGGAAAAAAGACTCTTTTTGAAGTTTTTTTTTTCAAAGGGTTAACTGCGAAATTTTTCCGAATTGATTGTGGCATTTGAGCAGAAAAAAATACGATCTTTATCGAATATGTCTTTTAATTTTAACTGTACGGAAAGGTTTGGCCGATTTGGATTAAAAAAAAACAATAATAATAATAATAATAATAATAATAAAATAGAAATCAAGTCGAAAAACGTAGCTCCCTATTCGTAAATGGGTTTGTGCACGTGCGCAAGTGTTTTCCTTGACCGGGTATCAAGTAAATAACTTTTTGATTAGAGTTGCGATGTTTAATTAATAACTCAACTAATTATTAGAAATTTTAAATTCTGAGTTTCAAGTGCATCAGGAGACACTTTGGGCTAGCCTCACAAAATTTTAATCCTCGTACTTGCGGTAGGTTTCACTAGCCATCGCAGACACACACGCACACAACACACACAGAGACAGACACACACACAGCGAAACTTTCTTTTATCAGAATAAGATTGAAATTTTAAAATGTTTTGTTTGCATCTTTTCGGAAAAGCAATTATTGATATTTTAAATGAACTGTTTATATTTATTTTAATAGGCAGAATTCGAACATTTGTTTAATATAAACTAAAAACACGTCTTTATGTATTTAGTCGAGATGCAACGGATTGTCAGTTTGATCTGTGATATTCGGTCTAATTTACAGACTGATATCTGGTCACCTGACCGCAATATATATAGATTTGTTTTTGTTTTTTAGCCCCCGGTGCGGTATGCTATTTCTTTGTCTCAGCTTATTTTGTGTCGTCTCCAAAAAATAACGTTACCTTACAGAAGCTAGCCGTAAAACAAAGCAGTACGATTAAATACTCTATAGCAATTTTTTAAACTTCTAAGCATCGCACATTTTCAATTTTTATACCGTAGTATTGGAAAAAAAGTTGCAATTTGTTTGAAAAGTGCATCTCCATTTATTTTAGAAATATTGATTTGTTTGTAGTTTTGGAGCCATTTGCTTAATTCTGGCAACGGAAGTGCTCCATTTCTGTAGAAAGTAAAGGAAAAATAGCTGTATAATAGTAATTATATATTTTTGTTACCTTTTTTTCATAACAACCGAAAGAAAATGTAATTAAAATACGTGCTATTTTGAAAAAAATATAAACTATATTTAATTTTAAGTATCTATATTAATGTTACAAACAAATGAAGGCCCATGAATCATTAGACAGCCGTTTTTTTTTTGTGTCGAGTTTCTTTAATGATGGCATCTTTTTGCTGCATTTCTGGATTATTTCGCGATAGTTACGTCCGACACGAAAATGATGGCTGCCGAAGGCGGATATTTTTGAGCGTGTGTACGGTCCCTTAAATGTGGACGCCAGTATTTTATAAAATATTTCTCCGACTCGATTATTCTCAGAAAAATCAAGCGGAAAAAACTCAAAAAAATTATTGGCACCAATATTTAAGGGACCATACACACGCTGAAAAAAATCCGCCTTCGGCAGCCGCCATTTTTGTGTCAGCGCTCAGACGTAGTATTCAGGGGGCGGTGTACTTTACTGTGGATGTTAAGAGTGGATCGTAAATGTGGAATTCTTATGCGGATACGAATGGCGTCATTTTACATAAAATAAAAGCACGTGCTGTAAGTTTTTAAACTGAAGTATGTTTTGTACTATTTATATATACATATATTTTTTTCATAGGGGGCGACACTAAATTCTGAAAAAGTAGAATTCCTGTTCTCTAGTTTACTTTCTTCTTTCTAAAGAAAACAGTATTGTAATCGAAATTTTTTTCGACTTCTGGTTTTCGACGGATTTACATGTTTTAGGGGTCAGAGTTCCCGAAAAACATGTTTATACAAAATGTCTGTCTGTTCGTCCGTGTGTCCTCTTTCTATCGTCAAAAAGTGTATAAAGTTATGCATAGAATAGAACGAAATTTTTTATATATGTTTTTGGCTGTGGTTAGTTGGCTGCCTCCTTGAACTTGGAAATATTCCGCCAGAAGGGGGAGCTGTAATAGCAATTTTTGTGCCCAATTTCATTGTTGTACCATAGAAAAATGGATAAAGTTACGCATAGAACTGAACCAAATTTCATATGTATGTTTTTGGTTATGGCACAGTAGGTCCCATGAATGAATTTGGTAACAATCCAGGGACACTGTAATAGCGATTTTTTAGGTGCGTTCGTAATTATATAAATACTAGCACCTATAGTCGTCGCTCGGTCCGTCTGTCTGTCCGTCCGTCCGTCTGTCCGCATATAACAAAGCAAAAACTTCCCAACCGAATGGTCTGAAATTTTAAATATATAATTATTGCAAAATTTTATTGAGTCATTTCAAATTTTATGAAAATCGGATGTATAGTTTAATTAAAGGGACAGTCAAAAGTTTTCTGTTACATTACGGCCAACGGGAAAAAATCAAGCGCATTTTAAGGATGTTACAGTCCTTTGAACAGCATGAAATTGATATGCATTTATGAAGTGCGCTAAAATGTACATTCAGTACAATATGCGGTGCAAAAAATATTTATAAAAATAGTTATAGTACGAACGCACCTCATTTGCCATGTTTGACGAGCAATTTTCAACTTGTCTAGATTTTTCATTGTTCTTTTGTGCATCGGCTGTTGATGCAGCGACGGGCAATTTGCATCATGCTAACTCGGCGATTCTCAAGTATGTGATGCATAACAGAATAAGGGAATGTATTAATTTTGTTAAATACTAGCTGAAGTGCTAGGCGTTGCCTGGGCCCGTCATAAAATAGTTAAACGAAAATTAAATTGAAAATCAAAGTTGGTGTAATATTGAAGTAATGACACTGAAGTATTAACATGTGTAACAACTTTCTGAAATATTAACCTGTACGAGAAAGAAGAAAGTTTTCGGATTACCACATCCGACTAGTTAATTTTAATTTATCTTTAAAGAAATTGAACGAGGGTTTAGATTAGCTATTATTATGTTATTTTCTTTTTTATCTCATTTTTTAAATTTCTGTTAACAGTTATTTTTATGATTATTTCAGTTTTAGTAAAAATATTATAATTAGAATATTTTAAATCATGAGCTAGTATAAGCTAGATTGTTTAGTAATAATAAATTGATTTTATGAGAAAAACTTACAACCAAATACTTTCGAAAGAGAATATTTAGTACTTTTAACAGTGTTAATTTCTTTAACAGTGTATGTTTAAACTGTAAACACCCCTCATTACTTATTATTGCGTTACCCGTTAAAAAAAATAGTTTTTTCTTTTGTGATAACAGAAAATTTGTTCTTGATAGTTGATAGATTTGTTCTTGATAGTTAGACATAAAACTGAATTGCATAACAACAAAATTAGTAATTTAATAGCTAATTAAGGGTGTCCGGGGCAAAAAATTCTAAATAAAAAAAATGCAATTTTTTTATTGTCTTAAAAAAAATACTGAATTTTTAGCGTTAAATACCGCAAACGACATGCTTTTATCTTCATTAGATCTAGAAATATATCACCTTTTGCCTTGAGAAACGATGCATCATCTGCCAACTTTAGCTCCATTTATCTCAGAATGAATTTTTTCACGATTTGTCAGCTTTAAAAGAATATATCTAAAAATCTTGCAAGATATATATATGAAATTTTTAGCAGGGATTTTATGCTATATTTCCAACAATTTGTCTTCAGGATTTTTAATTTTGAGTGGTACTTGTGAAAATATGCTAATTAATCCAAAACTCACTCATAAACTACTTCATTTTCTTACTTAATTTTTTTTATAAAATTCCTAATCAATATTTTAAGAAATCCTGAAGACAAATTAAACTGACACATTTTCTGCACACAAAAATGTAAAATTTTGTAAATCGAGTAAGTACTTCCAGAGTTATATCAAAAATTAAATATGTTTAAATTTTTACAATTTAAAAAAATATTTACAATTTTTCAGATTTCTTTTATATGCAACTGTCTTATTATATTAAAATATATTTCACAAAAAAATTTCAGAACAAAATTTCTATAAATAAAAAAAAAATTTCAGCCCCGGATATAGGTTCAGTGATAGTAGATTATTTTCATGAAAAAATTTAAAACTGAATATATTTGTAGCAAAATTGTTTTATCTTCCATTTTCTTCTTTAACTTTAGTCTATGTATCAAATTTCCATCATCAATGGTTTAACCCTTTCAGGGGCGGCGGTATATTTATGAAACCACTTAATTTTAATTCCCAAACGCCAGAGTGGCACTAGGATTTTGGTGGAATATTTTCCATTTTATATGAATGTGAAATATTGTCTTTTTCTTATCTATACTAATATTATAAAGAAGTAAAAATTGTGTGTTTGTTAGAGGTAATCTCTGGAGTTACCGAACCAATTTCAAAAGTAATGGTATCAAAATGATGGGCTTAGTCCAACTTAGAACATAGGCAATATTTTATGTCGGTGCCACTACCGCAAAGGGGCTGCAGGAGCGAAAAACGTTCTAAAAATGCAATTTTTGTGTTATGGAAGGGCCTAGAATCATAAAATTCGGAATGGTAGTTATTTATAAGATAATAAATGATATCTAAGAATATTTTCTAAACAATTTGAAATTTAAAAGAGGTGAAAATGCACAAAAAACGCTCTAAATGGTGGTTTCTACACAATCTCAGGAAATACAAAACCGATTAAAAAAAGGTGTCAAAAGGATAATGACAACCCTTGCTCCAAGATAGGCTATATTTTACGTCGGTGCCATTAACTCAAAGGAGGTGCAGGAGCAAAAAACATTCTAAATTACGGTTTTTGCGCTACTAAAGGGCGTAGAAATATGAAATTTTAAATATTAATTACTTATTAGATATAAAGGATTTCTAAGAACGGTTCTAAAAAAATTCGAAATTTAAAAGGGTTGAAAATGCGCGAAAAGCGTTCTAAAAAACGTTCTAAATGGTGTTTCTACACAATATCAGGAAATGCCAAACCGATTTAAAAAATAATGGTGTCAAAATGATGGTGACAACCCTTATTTCAAGATAGGCTATATTTCATGTCAATACCACTACCCCAAAGGGAGTGCAAAAAGAAAAAAACGTTATAAAATGCAATTTCTGTGTTACTGAAGGGCCTAGAAATATGAAATTGGAAATATTAGTTACTTATTAGATATAAAGGATTTTTAAGAACAGTTCTTAAAACATTCGAAATTTAAAATGGGTTATAATGCGCGAAGAGAGTTCTAAAAACATTCTAAAGGGTGATTTCTACTCAATTTTGGGAAGTATCAAATCGATTTCAAAAGTAATGGTTGTAAATTGATGGTGAGAGACCTTACTCTAATATGGCTCTGTTTTACGTTTGTATCACTACCACCTTGGAGTTGCAGGAGAAAAAAACTTTCTAAATTGCGGTTTTGTGTTATGCAAGGGCCTAGAATCATGAAATTTGAAATGGTAGTGACGGCAGTGACAGCGTTAGTTACTTATTTTTGTAGAATAGAGATATTATTTTTTTAAATTTGTTAAGGACCATATCCATTTTAATGGATGTTGAGGTCTTAAGTATGATGAAATGTAAACACAGTTCAATTCAACTTTTCACATGTAAATTGATACTGAAAAGCATTAAATTAACAATAAACTGAAACATACATATATTTATTATTAATTTAATGAACAACACTGAATTATTTTTCACATATTTAAACCAAATGAATATCTTTGAAACAATTTTTTTCACTGATAATGCACAAAAACATATTGCAATTTTGTACATTTAAATTTAGTTTCCTTTTGAATACATATTATTATTGATGTAATTTCTAAATTAATCTTTGCTTTAAATTTTATGTGCATTTGTGCTTCTTGTTCTAGCTGTTGTGAGATATCAGGAGGATCTAAAATAACCTGAGAAAATCTAAAAGGGAGCATAATTAAAATCAAATTTCATGATGCTAGTGAAAGTAAAATATTCTTTATTGTAGTAATTTAATTTATTTATATTTATGAATTTCTAGCGAAAGAAAAAGTTAGCCGAAATAATTATCTTAATTTACATATTAAAAATCTTTGTATGCACAAAATTAATAGCTTCAACTTGCTTCAAAGATCTCTTCCAAATCAAAGTGGCCATTTGATATTTCACTATTTCACTTCCGTTAATTTGGCTTAGTAGCCCCATTTTCAGCTTCAGAAGAATCTTCGTATGTTTTATTAACGTTAAAATCATCATCACTATAATCACTACTATCAAGATCAGAGTCGGCCCCATTTGTTATTAGTTTTAATACTTCTAATGTTGTTAATCTTTTGGTTAAGATAAAATACAAAAGTAGGGGAAGATGGCCTAAAATGATCCCCTTAAGGGAAAAACTTGTGTAAAATAATATAACTGTTTAAATAAAACTTTGGCCCTATGCTAACATGTTTCACATTATAGTTTGCATTATAAACATATTTTAATAATCTTTTAAACCCAAATTGAGTAATGAAAAAAATAGATTTTTGAGAAGGTGTCCAAAGGATCATTTTACCCTCACCAAAGGGCAAAATGATTCTTCATTTAAAAATAATTGTAAATAGTTTCTTTATCAGAAAAATAATGGATATAGAAGTAATTATGCCAATACAGAATAAAATAAAATAAGTTTTACAATCAAATAGCATACATAATTTATTTTATGTAAATTTTAAAATAAAAAGTGTCACAAATAATTTTGAAAAAAAACAATAAAATGGAATATTTGAAAATTATTATCCGAAAATAATAGGACAACACGTGGACAAAGAGAAAGATTTGGGGCGATCACACATTTGGCTCCCCTGATGGCTATGACCTGGTACCGGATTTTCTTCAGTTTATGAAATGGTAGTAAAACGATCCACATGATGGATCATTTTACCCGGCAACACGGTTGTCCATTTTAGGTCATATAACTAGATGACGTCGAGAAACATAACAAACTTAGCAAGTGTAATTCACGTCTAAAAACCCACTCTATTAAGTAAACCAAGTCGTATTTTCTTCATTTCGGTACGTGAAACACTGTATATGTAAATAAATATGAAAGTTAGTGCTTATCTTATAACAGATGTTATAAAAACCATTTTTTCGAAGAATTCAAATTCAGACGCGTAATTCTGTGATCACTTGAATACCGCCGTTGCTTCTTCTTCACTTGGCACAACCAGTTTATGTGTTACCCTGTAGATAGCGTGACCTGTCTGAAAGAAAACATATGTGGGCCGTTTTGCCCGCTAGGATCATTTTAGGCCACCTTCCCCTATGTAATATTTTCTGTCTCTTTTTTTTTAAAAAGTAAATAAAACATCACAGAGAGATTAAATAAACATAAAATACTTGGAAAGCTAGCACGATTTAAACCAAAACTAATGCTAAAACTAACTATAACTTTACTCAAGTAAAACCCAACATCCATTTTAATGGATGATTTTAAATTGAGCTTTAATGAGCTTTACAGAAATTAATATTTATGTGCTGAAGAATCGAACAACGAATGATAAAAGTTGCATATCTTAACCCCTTGGGGACGAGCAACACGTATACGTGCCGCATGAAGCGCTCAGAACCCTTGTTTTTCCTCACCAGTAAAATTTTACTGTAAAATTTGTCTTGTTTAATCAGCGCATTTTCTCGATTCAAGAAAATACAAATTTCTGTTTTTAAAAAACGGTGACAAAAGATTAAAAATTTCGTAAAAGGCTCCCGTCCCGAAGGGGTTAAACTATAATCGATTCTTTCCATATAACAATATTTCGTGATGAGTCCCTGAAAATGAGATTAAATTAAAAATTTTACACCGTTATCAGAAAATTCGATGCTTTTACAAAAAAAGAGAAAACTGCTCGATTGCTTTCTGTCAGAATTACAATGCATGGCAATTATATCAGGGCTGCCACTAGCGACTATTTTTTAATTCTACCTCACATCACTTTCAACAAAAATTATTGACTTACAGTTCGAGAACTTTTGCAACAGAAAGATACTACAAAATCAGTTTTTTTTTTTTTTTTTTTTTTTAAATAGAATAGAAAGATAGTCGCCTTTGGCCGCTCTGTTATATTTAATTACAAATGAAAGTGACTTCGCAAATGTGCAGAGCAGAGCTTTAGCAGCGTTCATGATAAAAAATAAATAGAAATATCACTAACATTATTTAAGTTATTTTCATACTCGTACACAATATAAAACTAAAAACCTCAATGAAACAAAACCTCAAGCTGATACTCGCTGATGCTAAAAACAGAAGAAAATATTCTTTTCAGATTAGATACCTAAATAAAAAAATAAAATAAATGATCCAATTAAAAAATATCCCACTGTCACAAACGAAAATCGCACTGAAAGAAAATTTATTGTTCGCTCCCTTGATTGACGCCGTATCAACACGTCGCCGACATCAATACCAGACATTAATCTGAAATATCTATAGAAAACACGATTTCTGTACACGAATAAATAAAATTTTGAATGTAAGAGAGACTGGGTTCGAGCCGGCCCAAGCACAAAGTCTGATATAAAAATTCAGCCCTTTTAAGCTCCATCACCCTTTAGCCCCGTCTATTACCTACGTGTGTGACACATTGCGTCACATATAAGTTGGTTGGTTGGTTGTGTTTAGACGGCTAATTATCAACACGAGGGATATAGGCCCTAAGGAGGGGAGTGCCCTCCGTGGGTGTCTTTTTAAGGGAATTTAACCCGTATTTACGCTTGGAAAATCCAAGGTTCGAAGAAAACCACGAAAACTCCGAGCGATTAGGCCGACGGGTGCGATTGGGATCGAACCCATCACCTCCCGTCTATCAGCTTCGAGGGCAGAACCTCTCGGCCATTGGTGGGGCCGTCACATATAAGTGTTTTGATAGAAAGAACGCAATAGTTTGGAGATGAGAGCGAAAGGAAAGGGTAATTTAGGCTCCGGTTTTTCGGAAGTGTTATTGCACTGGCCCCCGGAGCGCTGTATTCAGGCACCGGTTTACACATTTGGGAGCCCTGGGCACAGATACGTACGGGAACCCTCTTGCACCGATCACTTACAGGGAGACTGAGTACAAAAATAAAAAAAGGTACTAAAAGAACCATTATTGGCTTTAATAATTACTTTAAAATATCCATTAAAAAATAAATATGATAATCATTAATTTACTTTTAAATAATTATTTCACAATTATGAAGTTTAAATGAGTAGGCGTTTCATAATGAATCGTGTGGTGTTGATTATCTTTTCCTGTACAAGTCTATATATCTGGAATGATAAAGTATGCAACAACTAATAATAAATTTTCGACAACACCAAGCTACAACTATTTAAAATATTAGGGCGCTCTACTGCCTGCAAGCTACGCTCACTAACCCCGAAATAATTTGACGAGGACAGGTACAGAACTAAAAATACAATGCATTTATAAAGTGATAAAGATAAAAGAAAATATTCACTATAATAAGGTAATTATAAATGAATGTTTCAGACAACATTTTAAAAATACAATATGAACGCAATAGAATGTAGAATGAGATGTTATATTCCATTAGATATTAAAACTACATCATATTTTGGACAATAATTGAAAACCTTCAGTTGCATTTGGGGGCTCCTTAAAATCAGGGGCCCGTCCCCCGAATGCCCTGCCGTAAATCAGACACTGGCTGTATTTATGAGTTCCAGTGAATTCCGACCAATATTTAAATATGTACTAAATGCAGAGAAGTACAGGAGCTAAGCTCCGGTGGGCTCCGGCACAAATTAAGCCCTGCAGAAATCGAATTAAAAATCAGCGGAGTTAAACAAAAGGGTGTAAAAAATAAAATACATTGCAAACAAATGCTAATCCTCCTATTCAAACTAAGCATTTTTAGTAGCAATAAGTTTTATGATTAAATAAGACGATAGAAACTATACGGAAAATATGGTTGGAAAGAACATGCTCAGATTGAGTATCAAAATTTACCACTTCGTATAAATGAGCTACATTTATTTTTTCTCCGAAATAATAAAAAAATATGTCTTTATGAAGAAAAAAAAGCTAATTCAAGATAATTCAACATTTAATATAGTAGCAATAATACTGTCGTGAAAAAAATTCTCTTTTGATAGTACTTTAATTCTATCATGCATATTTTATGCCCGCAGCCTTTTTCTGTATAATCACAAGCGAGTGTGATAATTTACAATTATTCGTCAGCAAAGATCATAAAGAAATTTAAAGAGGTATTATTTTAATAAAGAAAATGGTTTATGTATATTCCACCAGATGGCAGCATTTACGAAACTTTAAAATAGCCTTGGATTCCGCATTCTTGTATTTTAAATAGATAAAATATTTTATTTAAGGGAGGGGGGGGGGGGGGATATTATTTCGAATTTTATATTTTTGCATTATCTATCAATGTTTATTCATAAAAATTTATTACTTTGAAATTATCTTCTAGAATGATAATAATAATAATATAATAATTAAACAAAAACCTAATTTGCAGAACAAATTAAAACTAGTATGTTGTGGCCATCACAAAACTTTCTTCTATATAAATCACAGCAATTAAATCATTTAAATAGCACAAGAAATAACAGCGATTTAGCACCAATTCATATGAAAGTATATCTGTATTTGAAGTTGGATGAAAATTCGTGTATTAGTTCTTGAGATAGAGCTATAGCGGAAATTCTGAAAAAAATGTAGTATAGCAGCGCCACCTGTTGAACGATTTACACCAAAAGTAAACAGCACTAAACGATATCAAGGTATACCTGAATCTGAAATTTTTTGTAAATCCAAGCATTAGTTCTTGAGATAAAGCTATTGCGGAAATCGCAAAAAACACAGCATAGCAGCGCCACCTGTTGAGCGATTTACACCAAAAATTAAACAGCACTAATTTATACGTCAATTCATGTCAAGGACTAACTAAATCTGAAGTTTGATGAAAATCCGTGCAATAGTTCTTGAGATACAGCTCTTGTGGAATTCGTGAAAAAAGCAGAACAGCAGCGCCACCTGTTGGGCGATTTACACCAAAAATTAAACAGCACTAATTTATATCAGGGACTAACTGAATCTGAAGATTGATGAAAATTCGTGCATTTTTTCTTGAGTTAGAGCTATTGCGATAATTATGAATAATGCAGCATACCAGCGCCACCTGTTGGGCGATTTTTACAAAAAAGTAATCAGCACCAAACTATATCTTGGACTAACTGAATCTGAAGTTTTATGAAAATCCGTGCAGTAGTTCTTGAGATATAGCTATTGCAGAAATCGTGAAAAATGCCGCATAGCAGCGCCACCTGTTGGGCGATTTTCACCAAAAACTAATCAGGTCCAGATTATATTGAGGTCTAACTAAATATGAAGTTTTGTGAAATTCCGTGCATTAGTTCTTGAGATAGAGCGCCCACAAAATTTTTGTCACATACAGACTCACAGACAGAGTGACAGAGTGACAGAGTGACGGAGTGACAGAGTAACAGACAGACTCACAGACAGACATTTTCTAAAAACCATCAAATCGTGTTCTGGGCATTCTAAAATGTATAAATCCGTCGAAAACCGAAAGTCGAAATTTTTCACTAATCCAATACTTTCTTCTTGTAAAGATAGAAGAAAGTAAAAACAAAATTTATTTCCTAAATTGTTTAAGCCCGAGAAAGGACAGATAGTAAGATATTTCATTCAATTCGTTCTACATTTAATGTTAAATTTTTGTAACAAATAAGTTAAACCAATTGAACATTAAAAAATAAAAATAAATTCATACAATATAATACTTTAAACACCTATATACTTAGATTCCGTTCAAATGAAATCGAAATAAATCTTAGACTTTTTTAAAGTTTTGTATTTTGCATGTATCTTATCATATTATGTACAATCGTCATAAACATAATGCAAACTCTGCAGTACAAATATTTACAATTTAAAAATGGAAAAAGTCTAAGATTTATATCGATTTCATTTGAATGGAATCTAAGTATATAGGTGTTTAAAGTATTATATTGTATCAATTTCATTTTTATTTTTTAATGTTCAATTGGTTTAACTTATTTGTTACAAGAATTTAACATTAAATGTAGAACGAATTGAATGAAATATCTTAATATCTGTCCTTTCTCGGGCTTAAACAATTTAGGAAATAAATTTTGTTTTTTTAATTTGTTCTGCAAATTAGGTTTTTGTTTAATATGTCAAGTTTTTTAATAACTACTGAATTCAGACGAACACATTTCAAAATTATTGGAGGATATATCATCATCAGGCTTTGATTTGTGGGACATCGCATCACAATTTGTGATGCAATTTACCTATGTATAATTCAAAATGTTTCACCAGTGCAGTAATGCAGGTTGCTGTAGTTTGGCCAAAAAATTACAATCTGAACTTAAAAAAATCTGCTTGAAAATGTCATTTTTATTTCCACTATGACGCCATATTCATCTTCTTTTTAATTCTTAAAAAAAAAACTATTTCAGTTTCTCCAGTTTCATGTTTCACGTGAAAATCATTCAACTAAATATAGGCAAATTATTATTACGGCTTTTGAATTATTTACAACAATGAAGGAAAAAAAGTTAAATTTTATTAAAAAATGTCCGTTGATTCTCAATGAAAAAAGCGAAATTTGGAATTTTAAGAGAAATATTTGAATAATGTAAATAAAAATTAGCCCATGTTACTCTCTAGATTATAATCCACCTATATGCAAAGGCATTTTATGATCCGTTTTGACCCTGACGTCAGGCAAGTGTTTTTACACTTTGAATTTATAATAATATTATTAAAATTAGCAAAGAATTAAAAATGAGTGGCATCAGGGACAAAAAGGTGGGAAGAAAAAATGAAAAAGTTATCATTTCCACAGGCTTTTCTATGTTAAATTAACATTGAGAAGTAACATTGGAAATAAATAAGTATTGCGCTGCCGCGCAATACTTAAATAATAAATAATAAAATCCGAATCCTAAAATTATGCATTGCACTTAAATTATGCTTATTTAGGCAACTAGATGGCAGCACTACAAACAGAGCACGCACGCTTATTCCTCATTTTATGGCGTCTGTGGAGAAATAATAAAAAATGCAATTTTGGGATGATTATTTAAAAAATAGGAAAACCTACAAGTAGCTGTTTAATCAACTTAAAATAAGTATAAGGTTTTATTTTGGTTAATACCTGTACTATATTATACTTTTATTTTTATTTATTACCAATTTTTCCCAGGCATTATTTCTGACCATGGGGTTCTTTATACATGTTTGTGTTATGAACCAGAGTAAATATGAAGTTTTATTGGATTTCTTATATACTTATAAAGACTTGGATTCTTAAATGAACCTTTAGTTTTCTACAGAACTAACCAATTATTAAACTTTTTAGAACGTGAACGATTTTAAAAAAGAATGTATTTTTAGAAATAAAAGTAATACTTTGCTATTTTATTATACCAATGCGTAATACTGTTTTTATAGATAAATTGTAGAGCAACTTTGTTGAAAAACCACAGTAAATGTATTTACAAATGGTAAATAAAAAAACTTTTTATGACTACGTTTAGAGGTAAGCATATAACACAGACAGGCATAAAGGATCACATGGTTTGAAATAATACCTGAGAAAAATTGGCAATAAATAAAAATATAGCTGTTTAATGTTTTTCTTTAAAAAGTTATTTTATATGTATTTTATGCATGGCCCTACGCATAGTTTTCGTTAGGTGCGGGCAAGTGTTTAAATTTGGTCAAATTTGGCAAAAAGTAACCAACATTCTTACTTTTTGAAATATTTAAAAGGGGTTTCTTCCATGCATCCTCTTGCGTAATCCATGGTTTGCTGTGCAACTTTCTTTAAACAACTGACAGTTAGAAAATTTGACTTGTCGTTAACTTCAAATGTCTAGTGAAGAAAAATGCATAATTTCTTTTATTGTTTTACATATTTTTTTTTTTTTTTTTTTTTTTTTTTACAAAGAAAAAGAATGTTGTCTTTTTAAAATTAATTATAGCTTATATAGTTTGTAGCGTAAAACAAAATATTCAACAGGTCGGAAATTGTACCTCAAACTGGGCAAATGAGGTGCGTTCGTACTATAACTAGTTTTATAACTATTCAAATCTTGGTGTAATAGCTGTTCCACTCTCATGCAAAAATTCATGAATACAAAATATATTACGATTATATGTATTAAATTCAGTAATACGGAAATAATAGGGCTCCACCTTAAATACGGCGTCATCACCTGGCAACCTGGAATCATTACCTATCATGGGATATCATTGAATTAATTAAGTATGATAGGATTTAATAGAATGAAGAAAAATTTATTAATATCTTTTAAAGTTTTGATTCGATTTTCATAAAATTTGAAATGACTCGACAAAATTCTGCAACGATTATATAATATATTAATTTCAAACTATTCGGTTGGGTAGCTTTTGGGCTGTTATACGCGGACAGACAGACGGACGGACCCGATGACGACTATAGATGATACGTAATTACGAACGCACCCAAAAAATGGAAAATATGAAAAATTTGAAACACACGTGGATCTGAATTCAGTCTGATTCAATCATGCTTTTACTCGTGTACTATTGAATCGGCTATCCGACGTAAATTTGTTCATGAGTTAGGAATTAAACAAGGTGTCGCAATTTTTAGCACTTAAAATAGAGCAAAAGGAAAAAAAAAAATAGGCAAACCGTATGGTTATTAAAGACTTCTTATATCGTCTCAATCAGTCCAACTCTAATATATATGTTACGGCCAAAACCCGGAGCTTGGCCAATTCGCGAACTGGCCGAGAAGCCTTGGCCAATATACGAAGTGTTCAGCAATGGGTATCCACAGCCGGTAATGTGATTCTTTTAGCTTTCATGCAGCCCTGCATATGATCTACAAACCTGGTAATACACTACATATAAATTAAATTTTAAAAGCCTATCACAGCTGAAAACGCACATCAAGCAATAATGGCTCATAGCCATACCAATAACCCAAATTATTTCAGTGACTCTTTAAATAAACGACAAATTCTACTTAGTCTATAATCTATAGAAAACATGTTGTAGCATATAATAGTAATGTATAACAGTTTCATTATGTATGAAGTAGTGTAACATCATTAGAATACCCTATAAGCGTTTTTTTCACATATATCATAATTCTTTATCGGAATTTTTTGGCGTCCGTATAAACGAACTATAATGACTACTTAATTCGACCGGCAAATGCAGCCCACAACATGCCGATGGTTACTGTCACCCATTCCCGCAAGGATTATCTGGTTCTCCCGGCAGAAAACTGAAAAAAAAAGTAAAAACTCAACGCGCCTCTCCGCTAATGTCGTTCAACCCGCAAAAGAAAAGAACTACCGAAAATACGTCAGTGCTCCGAGGATGAGTCATGGATCCTCCATCGCTGGTTGTTTTTTTTTGCTTTTTCGCTCCTTCGATTGGGGACGCTGATATCTACCCCCTGTATATCTGCCCCCATACGTCATTTTGACGTCACAGATAGAAGGGGGCACATATCCAGTGCTGCAGAATTTCACTGTCGTCGAAGGGTGTATATCCGACCCCTGTATATATGTCCCCATAGCAGATGGGGGCAAATATCCAATACAGAGCATTTTATTTTCATCGATAGCTGTATATCCACCCCCTGTATATATGCCCCCATACGACGTCACAGCTGAAGGGGACACATATCCAGTCCTAGAGAATTTTCCTTTCGTCGAAGGGTGTATATCCAACCCCTGTATATCTGCCCCCATACGTAATTTTGACGTCACAGCAGAAGGGGACACATATCAAGGGGGCAGATATCCAATGCTAGGACTTTTAATTTTGGAGAGAGATTTGGATATCCGACCCCTGTATATCTGCCCCAATACGTCATTTTGACGTCAGAGCAAAGGGGATACATATCAAGGGGTCAGATATCCAATGCTAAGGCTTTTACTTTTGGTGAGAGAGTTGGATATCTGACCCCTGTATATATGCCCCCAAACGTCATGTTGATGTCACAGCAGAGGGGTCACATATTCGATGCTATAAGAATATTTTTAGGTTCGTCGACAGCTGATTATCCGACTCCTGTATGCGTGTCTCCCCCCCCCCCTTTTTTACATGCATATTTTGATGTTGCTGTTAATTAGTATACGGCCTTGAAGAAATATGTAGGAAAGATTTAGTGTGTAATATAAAAAATAATATCTCGCTTATTTTGCATACTCGGCTTTCAAGGACATACTATGCCGAAACAGGACAGTAGACAGAGACAGCCGGCCCCGTTAATAATTCGAATGCCACCACAATTATGATAAAGAAATATCTGCTAAGACGAAAACTTAATTTATCAGTAAAGAATTCCGTTTTACACAGGTTTTTTACGTCTGAAGTGGTATAATTGCATGGTATTTTTTGGCAAGAACATGATTTTTCCCGTTTAAAGTGAGATTCCGTTACAGACAGGCTTTACCATATTAGAAAATAAATTTGTGGGCAAGTTTTTTTCTAACGTCTATAAATTTGCTTACAATTATTATTATTATTTTTTTTTTACAGCATTACTGTTTATTATAACACTTTTCATCTAAAGATTTTAAATAGAAATATAAAATATTAAAATATAGGCAAACCATTTTCAATTTTCTTTTAGCAGCTCACTGTTACATCCTTTCTTTTCCCCTTCGGTAATCTATAATTTATATGATTAATCCAATTATCATGAAATTCAAATGTATTATTTGTGAGATACAGATATTTGTTGTTGTCAAATAAAAATTGAAAGCAATATATTTTTTTTTTTCGGAAACGTTATTGTGTTAGCTCTGCTTCTGAATAATAATAATAATGTATTATTATTATTATTATTTAAATAAAAAAAATTTGATTCTTATATTGTTTATTCATGTGAGCTGGAAACATTCTATTGTGAACAAACTATTGTAATGCAGCCAAGACCTTCTAGGGATAAATTTTGGTTAATGGTATGGGTTTCAAAGTCAAAGAATTTGAGATCGGAGTATCAGCACGCAAGTAAAGAAAAAAATCTTGATTATAATTCCGAAAGAAAAAAAAATGAGATTGCGTAATGCATCTTAAAATTTCATTCAGGAGGTTATACAGTTGTCAGGTTTTTTTCATAAACATGTGTCATAATCTATGTTTTTATGCTTTAATTAATAAAACTATTATTAGTACTAAAAGATTAAATCAGCAAATTAGTTATTTTATCAGTTAGTAATACCATTATGTATGTTAAAATTTTGTAATAATTATGTAAACCTATATTAAATACTGCAGACATTTATATTTATCAAAATTATTAATAACTTAATTTAATATAAAATTGTTAATACTATTTAAATTAATAGTTATTAAACAATAATTTCTATAGTTAGAACATTACACATTTTACGTTTTGATTAATAAAATTATAATTAATATAATTACAGAAATAATAAAAACTTCACTTAAGTAATTTCATCAGTTAACACAAATATCAAATCAAACAAATATCATAGCAAGAATTTTTGCATTTCAACTTATAAAAATTACTGTTAACACCATAAATGAAAACTTACACGCAGGTATATGCTAGCTAATCAAAACAAATTATGAAAATGGGTGGAAACCATTAAATTATGCACACAAAGTAAATATGAGAACGACCAATTTTATATCTGAAGTTATATTTGAAATCCACAAAATAGCAGCATTAGATTTAAATATCTTTTTTAAATTGAATGATTTTTACGCCAGATAAGAACTTGCTTTTTACAAACTTATCATATTTAATTTTTTATAAACATAATCATTTAATCTAGAACATGTATTTAAAGCATTTTTCGGTTATTCATTAAGGCAAAATATCCATAGAAACTTTACAAATTAGGTTCACTTTATATTTCAATGCTTTTTTATACCGTTTTAAAAATCTTTAATTTTTAAACACGATTTAATCATTAATTTTAATTGTCTGATTAAAATCGTTGACATTCTTATTAAAAGTATTAAAATCAAATTTAGAGTTTATTTTTATTTTTTTAGTTGTACTGGTTGCTTTTCCAGTATGAAAAAATATATTTTTTTCTAATTGAGGGTTTTTTTTTTTCAGATATAAAAAAATTAATCTAGTATGAAAGTATTATAAAAATATAAGTATTTTATAAATTAAAAATTTATTAAATTTAATAATATTTTAATACGAGTTTATACATATTTTATTATTTATAATATTTTGTCTTTGAATGTTGCACTCTGAGTTAAATACAAAAAAATATCTTTCAAATATTTTACATAATGAATACTTTTATCTTTCAAAGCATCCTGAAAAATCTGTGTTTTTTATTTTCATGAATTTATTTAATTCGTGTATATATAGTCGGTTTCCCCCACAAATTTCAAAAGGTAATATTTATGAACTCTTTATCGCCTTATTTAATTGCAAAGTTTCTGCTATTAAATAAGACAATTTTTAGATATTGAATTAGTGGTAATGCGTCGGCTCACGGTCTTCAAATTAACCCCTTAACTGTCGCATTAAATTACAGTTTAAAAATTCAAATTACTTATTGGCACCTTTTTTTTTTTTTTTTTTTTTTTTTTTTTTGAAAAAGAAATATTCACCTTATGTAATAGCAGGTGAAATGATACCATAATAAAACCAATTACACTGTTTTATAAAACTGGTGGGTATTAAACAAACTGAATAAAAGACACAGCCCGTGAATATCACGGGCGCGAGAATTAAGAGGTCAAAGACATCTTAGGAGCTACTACAAGCAAATGTGTAGAAATCTTATATATTTAGCAAAATTTTCGTCTCAAAATGTCCATAATGGACAGAACTTTAGCACATTAAGATTCACAGAAAGCATATTGTTTACATAAGTATTGTACTGATTGATGAGTTTAGACATTAAATTTTGACGTAATTAATGAAAATGTGCATCAACAAATTTTTCAGAAGGACATGTTTAAAAAAAAAATGGAACATATAAGTTAAAGTTTTTTTTAATTCTTTTAATTAATTTGCCTTTTAAAGTTTTGTATGTAACGGTTTGCACAAAATAAAATCTAAAACTGAATACAGTAGACCGCTGATTATCCGAACAAGTTGGGACCGACCCTGGTTCGGATAAGCAAAAGTTCGGATAAATGGACAGATAATTTAAGGAATGTTTCTGACTTTACTAAAACCTTCATACCTTATCTAAGCTTAAGTCTGGCAGCACAAGTTAGTGCTGGCGCGTTTATTTATTTATTTTTTTATATGTTTACCATTATTTTTTTTTTCTTTACATATCATTTTCTCAACTCCAGATATTATAATTTAAGCAAAAAAGCTTTTGATTGTTGCTTACTTAAACGAAGAAATTCTTTTCAATGCTGCCTTATTTCTAATTCTTCTTAAATACGTTAGTTGAATACGATCAACGTTCTTCTGCCGTTCGAGCCATTTCATAGCTGTTTCCAAATATTCAAATGCTTCATTATGTGATGGACCTTGGTTATTTCCAGAGCATTCGTTTTCATTATCTACAATTTCTTTTTCATCATGAATCTCATCCACAATCTCATCATCATTTAAAATCTGATATCCAGGGTTATGTACTACTTCACTATTTAACCACTCGTTAATTTCATTTTCTTCATACCTTCTTCCCATCTCCTTTATTGTTTTACATTCCTCATTTCCATCAGCTTTTTCTTCATTTAAAATTTTATTTCAAGGCAATGGATAAGTGGGAGTTCGGTAACAAATTTTTTTGGGGAGAAATAGGCTGTTCGGATGACTGTAAGTTCGGTTAAAAACATTTTTGAGAGAAATAGGGTGTTCGGATAGTTGGAAGTTCGGTTGATTGGAGTTCTGATAATCGGCGCTCTTCTGTATATGGATTAAAATCAACAGATTATAACCATATATATTATATATATATATATTGTTTCCCGTGAAAATTCACTAGACTATTTAAAAAAAGAGTTGTATATTGTAGAGATCATATTACCTTAAAAGGAGTAGATTCATATTTCAAAAAGATTGATATATATGTATATGTAATTTAAATATTTCTGATTATAAAAGAAAATTAAGCATTTTTTTTGTTAGCAATAAAATCTTATTATCTTGAAATTTTAAGAGACTAGAGCTGTTTAATCACCAAAATATTGATTTTTCAAAAACTTATATATGAAAGAACATTATTGTAGTTTGTTGCATTTTAAAACATTTTGCATAGAAATATTTCTAGTTTTACGTAAGTTATGACTAAAAAAAATGCGTCCACCATTTTACTGCAAACAATGATTTAAAAGACACTTTTAAAGATATTTTTCTCAGAAAGATAAAAACCAATTTTTTTTTTTTGTTGTTGTTAATTGCGCACAAAAGATGTATTTTAGATTAGTTAATATTTTTGCATGCAATCTTTACGAATTTAGATATTATATCTATAACTTAAGATTGGATTTTTATTTGTACATAATTTAGTAAAATTTCTATTTAAAAATTATTGTTGAAAATATTGTACCCATTAAGATTATCTGTTTTTGTGCCTAGAATTACAAACGAACTTTGGTTCAATTTTAATATAATTCTTGCGTTGCAGGTTTTATAGCGAGAACATAGCCAATAGTATTTATTTAGAATTTTTTTTTTTATCTTGCTGAAATTCAGAACTGAACATTGGCACTATGCGACTCCTATACCATCCTTTACATTTCACACTCTAAATGATTTTCGGGCTCAGGTTCTTTCCTAACGGAAGTGCTTGATTGAGTACTTGATTGATGAGTTTTTGGAGAATCCGGAAAGTACGGTTTTGATTATCGCTTTCTTTTCGGTATACATCATTAATTTTCAATTTCCTCACACTGGTTTGATGGAACGTTTATTGATCTATTGGTTATTGATCAGTAAAGGTTTAGCAAAGATTATAGCAAAAACCAAGGTTGCCAACAATTAATCTTTGATGTCTTTTAACTATCGCTCGGTTTTTATTGCGCATAGAAAAAGATAATATAATCTGGACAACATGGAGATTCAAAAAAGAGGTAAAAAGAGACATAGAGAGTTACAAGATAAATTGTCTGTAATCTAGCGCCGGTAATTCATATATATATATAAATAATTCAGAGACATAAAACTCAAAAGAGAAGAAAAGTTACAAAAAAAATTTTTTTTTCAAAAATACAAACTTTGTAATATTTTCTTAAAATAAAAAATCTTCATAAAAAAGACTAAATTCAGGGGATCAATACATTTTCAGAAGATATGCCTAAACAAATCCTAAAAAAAAAAAAAAAAAAAAAAAAAAAAAAAGTATTTAAGATTTCACTTAAATTATGATTTTGACATTTTTTAAACAACTAGGGGGCTCTGCCCCCTACGAGCTACGCTCGTCAACCCCCGTTCAGACACCGCAGACTCTAACAGCACGCTAATTTGATCGCCTTTAAAAAGATTTCGGAAGATTGAATTATAATTTGAATCTGACAATTATAATCTGACGTAATTTTCACCAAACTTTTCTTTCTC
This sequence comes from Maratus speciosus, assembly GCA_963932465.1. Classification (NCBI taxonomy): domain Eukaryota; kingdom Metazoa; phylum Arthropoda; class Arachnida; order Araneae; family Salticidae; genus Maratus; species Maratus speciosus. Next base: position 382,147,294 of record OZ010797.1, on the reverse strand, counting down.
TTTTTAATATTCAAGTCAAAATACTTTTGTTAGAAATGAAATATTATGATCATCTTAAAATATCAAGTAAATGTCTCGCGCAATTTTTAAATTAAAACTGTTTTGCAATATTATTTTTTGTTCATTTTACGTAATAAGTGTAATATGACGTAAATTCTCCTATTTAGGACTCCTAACGCATGTTACTGAATTTATTATTTTACAATATTCTTTCTCATTTAAAATTCACGTGTAACTATAGTTTTTATGACGCAATTTTCAATGAGTTCCTGCTTTTTATATTTTTTGTTTATAATAGTCACGTGTAAAATAAATTTTTAATTTGAAGCAAACATTACTGTTTGCGCTGTTTATACAGCTGGCAACAGTTTAAATTAATACAATTTTCTAAAATTTGTAAAAAATGTCTCTCGAAATGCTGAAAATTTGAATTTAAAATAGAAATAAAACCTCGAAAAATTATTCAAATTAAAAAACTAACTGCAATCTGCACACCGGGAAATTCTGATGCATAAAATGATCTAAAAATGATTAAATTCCTATGTACAGTTTTTGCTCCTATAAAACTTTTTTAATGGAACGATTTTGTCCAACTTTGGCATTAAATATCTCTTAAAATAATTCTTCGATTTGAAAACTGTCTGCATCAGCGTGTTTATCAAACATTTTTCTATAATACTACCGATTTTCATATTTTTGTATGCAACAGTTTTTTTAATATTAACGAAGAAAGACCTCCGGTCACAAAAAATTCAAAACCGGCGGCGGCGGCGGTGACAGCGGTAGTTACTTTTTTTTAGAATAGAGAGATATTATTCTTCGTATTATTGTTGTTTATTAAGTTTATTTTAATTTAATGTCAAATCATTTAAATCTAAAAGTTAGCCGAATCTGAAGTGTTTTAAGGTTTTCATATAAAAATATATATCGGTAAATAAGTTATATTTTAATCAGAAAAAGAAAAGTTAAGAAGAAAAATTACTAAAAAGACAAAGATTTTATACGGGAAATGAAGCTTTATTAACTTTGTCAAGTTAACTTATGTTATTTTTTATGTAATAAAAGAAAATTTAGAAATAATTCCATTAAGAGAAAAAGTGCAAAATGCAATGAATTTTTTATATAAAAAAAATTGAAATTACTTTGTTATTTTTTTTAAATTCTGGATTAATCTTTATAATAAATGTACAGTCGTAAAAAAAAAAAAAAAAAAAATTAAAAAAATTAAACAGCCCCCAGAAATTAAGCAATAAATTATCATAGCAAAAAGTTGTTGTTGCCAAACTATCGGAAATAAAGTCTACTGTTAAATAATGTATATAAATTTTGCTTAAGGGGCTATATGTATGTATATGAAAACAAACTCAATCTTTGTTTGTTTCTTGTTTTGTTTTTTTAAGCAAGTCACAATTTTGACACCACAAATAAATTCTACACCACTTAATTAGTCTAAAAACGAATTTTCATGAAATTCGCACTATAGTTTCAGGGAAATTATTTATTTTAAAATGAGCATATTTCGAAGGCTGTATCAAAATTTTAAATTACACATAATACAAGAGTAATAATAATAATAATAATAACACACGTATACAAAAATGAAATTTTTAATATGAACACCCAAAATTGATATTATATTTGTATTAATTAAAAACCTGCCCTAGAATACCAAACACAAAGTCAATGTTAAAGTCATTTTAAACACTTTCCAACAAAGTAGAAAAGTGTTTATGTATTCGGTTTGTCTGGCCGTCTGGCCGTCTGGCCGCCTGTACGCGCTCTAACTCCCGTAAATATAATCGGATCGTTCTGAAATTTTTGGATGTTAGTGACCTCTACCATAGCACGATCCCTATTTCAAATAAAGTTTCTAGCATGTTTAGTTCATTTACAGGGACAGTCAAAAGTTTTCCGTTACATTACGGCCTATGGGAAAAAATCGTTTAAAATGATTTTCAATGATGTTACATGCTTTCAAACATATTAAAATTGATATGCATTTATCAAATGCACTAAAATATGCATTTCTCAGAATATGCGGAGCAAAGAATAATTATAATAATAATTTACAGGGCCACACAAAAGATCTCCATTACATAATGATATATGGGTGGAGGGAATTTTTTCCGGCATATTTTAATTATGTTAAATTATTTCATGTGTAATGAAATTGATATACGTCGCTGAGGTTTACTACTACTTATTTCATGCATAATAAGAAGTGCACAGCACTTACAGTGACGCAAAAAAGATTTCAGATACGATATTGTATCCGAAGTACTGTACAGTAGTAATAATTGCTGGAAATGCATTTTTAATTATGTTATGTGCTTTTATGTTTCACTATATTTATGCATTGTATATGGTGTGTATAAATGCTGAAATTCATATACAGGGCTACACAAAAGATTTCGTAATGGTTACTGGGTATGATTGTAAATTTCTTAAAGGTGGTTTTTAAATGGGTTATGCATTTTTACGCTGAATTGCATTTTGTTTACTAAGAAATGTTTGTAGAACATAGATAAAATTATGTACAGGGTCACGCAAAGAATTGGATACATGACCGTCTATAAATGATAATTTCTTGAAATGTGATTCCAGTAGTTTTAACAGTGTTTTACTTTGAATTAAACTTTAGCTAAATAGTGGCGTGTAATAAAGGTACTAGGTTAACTATAGGGTTGTACAAAAGTATACAAGTATGTTTCCATCTATTAGTATAAATTGCTGAAAGAGAAATTTCAACCTGTTATTCGTTTTCTTGCTAAACTAAATTTCCCCATTATATAGCATACACTGTTAAAAATATGCAGCATTCTGGCAGGTCATTCGACCGTTTTTTGAAAAAACGGTTTCATAACCATAATTTAACTATATTCTGACCATGAAATGGCCAATAATATGCTCAGAATAGTGTTAAATTACGGTTCTATAACCGTTTTCGAAAAAAAAAAAAAAACGGTCAAATGACCTGCCAGAATGCTGCAAATTTTTAACAGTGTATATATCAACCTGCAGATCAAATACAGAGCTGTTCAAAAGAATTGGAATACATATTTGCTATGGATGGTAACTGCTGAAATCAGTTTTTCAAATGTTTTATGCGTTTTCTAAAATGTTTACTTAGTTCTCTTATATACCTTATTTCCCTAAATAATGAAGTTTTATTAAAGCATTCAGGAAGCGTTGGAAAGTGTTTCATAATCTATGCTTAACGCATGATTTTTTTTACTTGTTATAGTTGTAAACAAAACTGCAATTCCTGTAGTTTCTTTTAATTTTAACTCGAAAACCACTTAATGGAATGAGCTGCAATTTTGGATTCGGATATTTGAAGCTTCTAATAATCTTTTCCTCTTAATTTTTTTCAAATGTTACATAGTATAATATTTTTTATCATATATTTAAAAATATTTTATGTATTCCGTAATTAATATTCGAAAAAAAATATATGTACCATAACGTATAAAATTAGATGGATTTGTAATTTTTTTGTTGGTCTATTGCGGCAGGCTGCTATACTTAGTATTAACATTTATTTCTATTTACCTCTAAAATTGTTCAACTAAGTGAAAAAGATAAAATATTGAAAAATTTAATTTTTAATTTAAATTTTTATAATTTTCAGACAAGCACTCTATTAATTTAAAAATAAAAAATCTATTATGTATTTAATTTAAAAAAACCTCATACAATTTATAATTAAAAAGTGGAAGCTTTTTTTCTTTTTTTTTTTTTCATGTTTTTTATAATAATTGGGGAATGATTTAAAAACGTATATGAATGTATATACACGTGGTGTTGCAACCAGAGCTGTGGAGTCGGTGCGAAAAATGGACGACTCCAACTCCGGGATATTTTATCGACTCCGACTCCGATTCCTATTCCGACTCCGGGATCACTGCAGTAGTACTCGGGCTGGGGTACTAATGTTGCCTGTTGATTTAAATAATGATAGAATATAAGAAAAATAAAGCTCAAATCTCACTATTTCGGCATTTATTATCTTTTTTAGAGGCCTGAACGGGTCGTAATTTCCGGGAATAGCCCGGTTCATTTATATTTTCACAGTTCATGACCCGGCCCGTACAAAATCAGTGAAATCAGGCCCGGCCGGGGCCGTGGAAAAATTAATTAAATGACTCAATTTTTACAAAAAAATCTAGGTTTTTCTAAACATACAATTAAGATTCTTTTAAAGAATCTGAATGCATACTGCATGCATATTTATGGGATAATTTTACAGTATATTTTAAAATTAGTATGTATTCGCAAGACAGAGAATACAGAATAGCAACATTAATGATTACTTATAGAGTATTAGATGTTTCAACATTTAAATAAGGATTCATTAAAAAAATAATGTAGTTTAGAATAAATGGAAAAATGGTGGGTTAAAAACATGATAACTTTTGAATCTGTATAACAAAAATCAGATTTCTAAAAATATTTCTTTATCATTTAATAAGGCTTTTCTCAAATACCAAAGGAGCTACTTTCTGATACATTTCTGAATTCATTTCTTTTCGGAAACGCATAAGATTTGTGCCGGTGTTCTTATTCAGAAACATTACGTTATTACGTTATCCATTTTTTGATAAAGGTAACATATCTTTGAGAAAATACTGTCAAAATTACAGTTTTTAGTCAAATTTTCAGAAGCGATAGCACGGGAAAGGATAAAAACCTGCAGTCTCGTGACAAGAATCTCTTATATTTTATTAATTTATTTAAAAAAAATGGAAAAAACTGTTCGATTCCAAATCTCTTCAATAGTCATTAAAATAACATTTTAACAGTCATTTAACATTAATGGCCATTTAACATAAATTGCCTTATTTCTACTTACACGGCCTGTTTGAAAAATTCCCTTCATTTTCCGGGCTTTGGGTCCTTCCAGACCTTTGTACCTCTGGTTCTATCCGCAAACCCCAAAAATATGAGGGAAGTACTTATTTATATACTACTAGGGGGCTCTGCCCCCTACGAGCTACGCTCGCCAACCCCCGTTCAAGCACACCAAAATCCAAAAAGCACGCTAATTTGATCGGCTTTAAAAATATTGAATTAAAATTTAAAAAAAAAACTGTAGCGATCTCTCTGTAAACAGGTTTCCATTCGTTTTCCTTGGATTGGGACTTTTAAGACCAAATCTGCTGCTGTTAAGAGATACAATGAATGTTTTCGTATTTAATTAAAAAAATTAGTTAAACATTGGAAAATAAGCTAATGTAAAATGAATTAAGTAAACAGTGTCATTGTCTCCCGGTATTTTTTAACTGCGCTATAAGATAGTTCTTTTAAATAATTCATTTTAAATGTATCGTTTCAAATCTGACGTAATTTACACCAAAGTTTTATTTCTCTTATTAATATTCACGTGAAAATACTTTTGTTGTTAGAAGGAAATATTATTTGCGCTATCTTCGAATTCACGATAATAGTTGAAAAGATTATCTCAAAATATCTCACGCAAATATATTTTTCAATTTAAACTGTTTTGCCATATTTTTGGGGCATTTTAAATATGACGTAATTTCCTCCATCTACAAGTTTTAATGCATAATAATGATTTTTTTATTTTAAGATTTTGTTTCTCAAATTCAAGTGTAAATATGGTTCTTATGACGTAATTTTCCTGCTATTAACATGTAATCATTTAATTCTAATTTTAAAGTTTTTTTTTCTGTTTGTAATAGTCACGTGTAAATAAATTTTTAGTTTGAAGTAAACATTATTGTTTGCGCATTTTATACAATTGGCAACAGTTTAAATTAATAACATTTTATAAATTTTATAAAAAATATCTTTCGAAATGCTGAAAATTTGAATTTAAAATAGAAATAAAAACTCAAAAAATGGGTCTAATAAGAAAAATAAATGCAATATGCACACCGGGAACTTATAACGTATAAAATGATCTAAAAATGATTAAATTCTCATGTATAGCTTTTGCTCCAATAAAACTTTTTTAATAGAACGATTTTGTACCACTTCAGCATTAAATATCTTAAAATAATATTTCGATTTGAAAACTGTCTGCATCAGCGTGTTTATCAAACATTTCTCTATAATACCGCCGATTTTCATATTTTGGTATGCAACAATTTTTTTTAATATTAACGATGAAAGGCCATGCTTAAGCATTCAAATTGGATGCCGATCTACCCAGAATATCTACGCAGATTTTCATTGGTCCATTTCCAAATCAAAACTTTTTTTTATATATAGAAGGAAATGTAAAATATCTACTACAGTTATGAATTAAAACAGTTTTCATCTACTCTGTATATGGGCAATACCTACCTACCCTTGTATCTACTTTGTACACTGCAGTAAATCGGTCATCTTTAACTTGAGTAGCCTGATATAGTCCACAAATAACAATAACAATTCATTTTATAGATTTCAAATTGCATATAATTAGTTTAATTAGTGTTTCGTTCATCTGACGAAACCCTATTCGTCTCGCTCATCTGTCTGTCCGTCACAGAGCCTTTTCTCATAAACTATACATGTTGGAGACATGAAATTTTGGGTACTTATAGCTGAACACCTCACATCATACGACAAATCATAAAATTTTGAAAATGTCGTACGTTTAACCCTTTGGGGTCCCACATGTGTATTTTAAACAATTCTTTCTAAGTGAGCCCCTAATTATGTTGGAGGAGTGAAATTTTGCATACTTATAGCTCAACAACTCAGATCACACGTCAAATAATAAATTTTGAAAAAGTTTTATGTTTAACCCTTTCAACTGCAGCTTGTGTATTTTAAGCAATTCTTTCTAATTGAGACCCTAATTAAATTGGAGATTTGAAATGTTGCATACTTATTGCAGAACACCTGAGGCCAGGCGACAAATCATGAAATCTTGAAAAAGACTTACGTTTAACCCTTTGAGTTACCACATATGTATTATAAGCAATTCTTTCTAAGAGAGCCCCTAATTAAGTTGGAGACATGAATTTTTGCATACGTATAGCTGAACGCCTCAGACCACACGGCAAATCCTAAAATTTTCAAAAAGTCTTATGTTATTTACTCCTCCGGGATTTGGGTATTTTAAGCAATTTTTCTAACCACCGCCCTTTTCACCCGGGGAGTACTTTTCCAACTTTTGCCGACACCCCTTTGACCATTCTTTTATATTATGCACCATAGCCTTACATATTTTAGTCCCACTTTTTACCGCCAGGGCGCCTTCTTATCTCGGGTGCTATCGGCCCAATCCCCTCGACTAATATATCTGCGGATAGTATGTAAAACGTATTTTCGTTCGGATAAAGGTTTGTTTAGAATCAAGTGCTCCCCCTGGTTGTGACATGTGGAACTAACAGATTTTTCAAAAGGATAAAGTGTTTTGAAAGGAATATTAAACGAAACCCTCTGTACGATCTGTGATCACACTTACCCACTTGTTTCATTTTTAAGATGTCTAACAAAAAAATCTAGTGTCGGAGTCGACTTGTTTTTTAGCGATTCCGACCCCGACTCTTTTTCTCAAAAATTGGTCCGACTCCGCAGCGCTGGTTGCAACTCAATCATTTTGGGGAAGAGCATAATCCCTATTGGAGATTTCGGACTGCCATCGGCTCGTCCCGAAGGAAAAACTTCAGTTCATTTTCCATTTTATGCTTTTGTAGCAGTTTTAGTTTGATTAAACCTTGGCAATTGTAACCAAGAGTTGAAGTCCTAATATACGGCTTTATCTTTCGGGTGCTTTATTTTACGTTGATTTATTTTCCAGAGTTTTATATTCGGGTTGTTTATTTAATTGTGCTTCTTTTTTTGCGGTGTTACATAATTTAATAGTCAACTCTATGGAGCAATTTATTATAAATATCCAGTCAAATATCGTAAAAATTCAGAAAGATATCGGCGTTAGAGTGAGCTAATTTTTAGTTGTTCTCTAAAAGCAGCTGAATGATAAGGGATTTTCCTCAAATTGTCATTTTTTATTAACTGATTTTTAGAAAAAAAGTTAGTATTTAGTGACTATCAACGAGTAGATTTGGAAAAAATGCTTCGATTTTGATACTTCTTTTGGCCGAATCTAGGGAAAAAGTGAACGTAAAAAGCGTGACAGGAAAAAAAGTGACAGAAAAAACAAGAGCGGAAAAAAGGTGACAAGGAAAAAACGTGACCGGAAAAAACGTGACAAGGAAAAAAAGTGACCGGAAAAAACATGACACGGAATTTATAAATATTGAACTTATTCATAAACAATTACTAAAAACTAACAAAGTAACAAATGTCTGATATTTTCAATACAATGTTGCATCTTATAAATTTTTTTTCATAAGTTACTTTACCATTATGCATTGGGAAATCAACAGAGATTTGCTTACTAGGGCGTGCTGAAATAAATATTTTGTTAAAAAAAAAATAGATCCCCCCCCCCCCTTCTCTCTGCTCTTTTTATAATTGTTGCTTGCAACTTTTTTTAAGTCTTCCCACCCTTGAAGAACAGTTTTGTGAGCAAATTTTATTAAAATTAGACCTATTTCTTTTAATAAAACGATTATTTTTAATGTTATGTGATAATGTTATTAATACCTTAATAAATAATTTTTTAACTGACAAAACTAAGCTTTTTTGCATTTGTCTTTTATTATTTTCTTTTAATTACCTTTTTCCTTCATCTTTCCCAGAAAGTAAGTTTAATAATTTTTTTTATCTTAGTTTTATTATTAATTATATTAATAGTTTTAAATCTCAGTAACTTTAAATATAAAATAAAAAAGCAGATAAAGGATAAATTTCAGCTTATACCTAATATTAAATATAATGATAAACTGAATATATAATTTGTATTGAGTTTATTTTAAAGTAGAAATTTGTAATTTATATTAACGTTAATAATTTAATAAATTAAGAATAAATTGAATTAAAAAATATATTTAATAAAACATTAATTTAATTCTTATATTAAAATTACTAACTATTTTAATAATTAATTAATAGCAATTATTCATCAATTAAAGTTTTTATTCAAAAGTTTTTATTTATTACTCCCCCCCCCCTCCCAAAAAAATGAAAAATCAGTCAAAAATTTAAGTCTAAGTAATTGTTTTGTTGACTGATGGTATTATTATTAATTAATAATAATAATAATGTAATATTGTACAAAAATGTAAAAATATTTTTTAACGATGTTAGGTGATGTTATTGTCCAGATGTAGAATTAGATTTTTATTTTTTTTAGCACAGTTATAGTTTGCAATAAAAAAAAAACTAGATATTATTAATTAATTATATTTAAATAACAAGAAAATATTATAAACTAAATAATAAATAAATAAACAACATATTTATCCTCAGAATCATTATCATTTTTATATAATCTAATGATATTATAGTAAACGAAAATTAAAAAAAAAATTATATTTGCATTACCCTGTAATTATTGTATAGCTCATGTAATATTTTTTAAACAAGTAATTGATAAATTAATTATATAAACAATTAATAATTGAAATAATTTTGAATTGTTACTAATAAATGCGTCAATAAAAACAATTTAATTTTTGAGATTTTGTTATTAACAATATAGCTGCTTCCAACAACAACTGCAAGGGACCGAAATGGCTAGGAATCGGAATGGCATCAGGACCAAAACGGCGGGACTAAAATATCCTGTTTCCTAATTTACATATATCAAAAATCAAGTAGTGATGTAAATATGCATTTTCATATGCGAATATGCGGGACTTTTCTCAATATTTGCATTCCTAAACATCGACGGAAAATATTCGTATTCCCGTTCGCGATTGTCAAAAATCAAGTAGAGCTGTAAACAAGTATTTTAGTATGCAAATATTCCACTCCATTTTTCAAAATTCGCATTTGTAGTCATTGACTTAAAATATTTGTATTATTTATAACTGTTCCATACCGGACAAAGTACAAGCAGCACCAAACGGTCTCGTTTTTTCCTTGTCCCTTTTTTTCCGGTCACGTATTTTCCTTGTCACGTTTTTTCCGCTGTTGTTTATTTTGTCCCCTTTTTTCCTGTCACGTTTTTTCCGGTTACCCTTTTGATCATGGTATAGCCTCTTTCTGGTGGTTATCCAAGAAGAACTAAAGCATCAATAAAAAATGAAATAAAAAAAATTAATTAAAATTGACAATTTGTGGGCAATTCCTTATCATTCAGCTAGTCTAATCTAACTTGCTATCCAATCTAATTTGCTATATCAAAAAATGGATGAAACAGAAAATTTCATTTTAAATTATTTTAGTACAAAATAAATTTTAGCACAAAGAAAGTAGTTATAAGGATATTATCAATTGGATATAGACAAACAAAGCCAGAAAATCATACTTTCATTTGTTAAAAAAATTTAGATACTATAAGCAAAAGAGCATGTCACATTCTTTATTGCTTCTCAGTTTCTTTGATAATTTATCCTCCGTGTTATCTGTCTTAATTAATATATATTTTTGAGAAAAATCTAGAATTAAGTTTAACAACCTTAAAGAAATTAAAACATGTGTATCTAAAATTGTATGTTTAAATGTATATTTAAATATACTTTTAATAAATTGCATTACTTTTTTATGATGAATTTAAATGGGCATTTTCAGATACTTTCATTCGTTATGGAATAAATAATACTAAAAGTAATGAAAAAAGTTTGAAATAAAAGAGACAACATGATATACGAGCGGCTATATTTTGAATGAGTACTGTTAATCGTTATTAAATCATATATTGTACCCTTTCATAATAATATAATGTTAAATTTGTTTGTTTGTTTCAGAGAAACGTAGTAAGATTTATTTCAATGTATGTAAATGAAATTATCAAATCACGTATATATAAATTTTATTTTATTTATTTATATTTTTATTTGACGACTTGTTAAACCATTTATTAAGTTTTCTACTAAAGGTCTTGAATTGGTAGCTCTAACTAACGCCGCCTATGATTAAAAATAAAGTGTCTACCATTTTCGGCACCTTGTGCCAGGCTATTACTTCTCTTGTGTTTGTGTTTCGATAAAATAAATTAATTCAGTAAAATTATTCGTTAAAAGAGATTGTGCAAAAATTAAGTAATAATTTATGAATTTTTTAATAGCCCGAACACAATTATATGTAGTTCTATAAATAAAATTCACAAACCTATTTTACTAATTATTTTATTTTACTAAAAACAAGGATTCACGAAACTAACATTTTGCTTACATTTTATTTATTTTTATTTGAAACATTTTGTAAAATTCACCTATATTTATTGAGATAACTTAATTATAAACGTTAGTGTGTAATTCCCGAGGTTATCATATAAAAAAAGCATGGTAATAGAAATTTACAATCGAAATTTTGAACTTTTTTGTCTCTTTCAAAGGAATTGTGCCTGAAATTAGTATTCGTAAAACTCTGTAATATTTATTTTATATTATTTTTCTTATTTTGTTATGCGATGTAAGCATTATTCTAAGCCCTAAATTTTAAGGGACACATTTGATGAAATATTGCGTTTTTCTATCGTTCAAGTGAAAATATTCTCTAATTGTATATAAACCACAGTTTAGTTGTTCTTGTATATTCTTGTGAATTATAATGTATAATTTATAAAGATATAATAATGTTTTTTATTTATAAAAATAAATATTTTTTAATGTTTTTTATATACTTTAAAAATTTAGTTTGAAACAAAGTTTTAGGAACTTAACCACTAATTTAAAATTTAAAACAAATAATTACAATTTAAATATCTTATATAAAGTTTTTATTTTGAATAATATGCATTTTGAAATTTAACAGAGGGTTTATAAATTTATATTCACTGCAAACCTATTTTAGCTCATATCTTTCCATATGTGTGTACGAAATGTTCAAACAATAAAAAAGTATTACATTAAAATTAATATTGTTATTTCTCTTTTGATATTTCACTTTTGAAATAGATATGCATGAAAAATTCACATAAAAATATTAAACCTGAAAATTCTTTAAGTAAATTTTGATGAAATTCAGTGCTGTACACAGTTAAACTTACTCGAATTTAAACTAAATTCTTAAATTTTTAAATTTTGAATTTTTTATTACACTCATTTCAAGTATTTAGGATTTACAGTTATTAGTATTATTATTTATTATTTAATAAAGATTAAACATAATTCGGTATTTTTATGAAAGTATTCGTTTTGACTACACTATTGAAGCTTTCTATTCCACTAACTCAAATCAATAACTTATTCATCATGAAAAAATACAATTTGAATATCCATCAAGTACGCTTTGACACTTTGAAATGATAATTATTATTCTTCAAACAGCATATGATTTCTTCGGATTTCATTCGGGGGAAAGGGGGGGGGGGTGTATTCACCAAGAAGGGAAGACAGATTCCGGAAACCACAAACAGGTATGCTAATGACATATACCAATAGACCACCCGCGTTAATCACCTTTACTGAAAAGGGGGTGAGGGTGCATACTTTTTAAACTTCTCGTAACTAAGCAACAAATTAAAGTAAACGGGTTATAAATGAGCCAGGAACTGTGTCAGAAAATTTCGCGAGCAGGTCATTTGAGAACCATCAAGAGGCTACTTCAGTCAAATGAAAAGACCCGTTCGCTAATTCTAATCCTATGGAAGAAATTTATAACGATATCTCGGTTACATTTCAATATTTTTAAATGATTTTTTTTTTTTTTTTGCATTGGATAGATGAGATCGATCTGTATGCAGGCCGTTTTTTACTTGTTCGATTTTTATTACAGATTTTTTTTATGAACATGCCTTTCAGTTTCGAAACCGGTTCCGAAAATGAAAGCGTCCTCGTTAAAAATATATGTAAACAAAATCGAAAAATTAAAAAACGGCCTTTGTACAGATCGATCTCAGCTATCCAATGCAAAAAAAAAAAAAAAAAAAAAAAAAAAAAAAAAAAAAATCATTTAAAAATATTGAAATGTAACGGAGGTATCGTTATAAATTTCTTTTTTTTTTATTATTAATTTCAAGAAAATTAGCAACATAGTTCCATTGGCTTATGTCTCCAGAAACAATTATCTTTCGTTAAGTACATGTCGTAACACATGTTCTCAATATGGGAGGTAAAAAGGACCGACTCGTTAGTTCTAACGTGGCATTAGTCTTATTTCCAATTACTTATTTCGACAATTAATTCACTTAAAGATGTTTTCATGAATTGAGAGTGATCTATGTGCTATGGGTTTAGGATTTTTTAAAGTTCACACGAGTGTCTCTCTTCTATATGATTTCTTTACGCCTTCTAGCTATGGGGAGTTCTTTTCACTGTACGTGACACCTCCTAAAATAATTAGTCAGCCAAATGTGGAAGTCGTATTCGTGTATTTCTTTTTTGCAAACACTTATCAAGAACACACTTACATTTGTCAGCCTTTAAAGGAAGGAGTGACTTTTTGTTCAAGTTCAGATTTTATAGTTACTAAAGCTTCTTATAATTCTAATTTTAAAACGGAAAAAACAGTTTTCGAAGTGCCTGGCGCTAAAAATGGATGATTATTTTCCAATGGTGATGGATTTTTTTATAGAATTAAAGACAAGCCCAGTGCCGATAGATGGAAACTAGCATGCAAAGATATTAAATGTCGGGGAAGAGCAGTCTTGTTGAATCCAGAGGGGGAGAAAAAAAATTGAAGAAAAATCCGCACACACATGCAAACCAGATTTACTTTATAAAGAAAAAATCAATGTTCGTGAGGATATTCTTCATAGATGTAAAACGGAGCTTACACCGAACAGCGAAATTTTCCGAGAAGAGTGTGCGAAAAGGTAAGTGAGCTAATTTTTACAAAAGTATAATAACATTTCAATTTATTTAAACCTGTGAAAACGAAAGCGAAAGGGACCAAGAAAAAAAAATATGTTTATTAAAAGTTTCCGTCTTAGCAAGTATAATTGTTTGTTTTCTTTCCGTCGAGACCAGGGCTTTACAAATTCGGTCGCCACTGCTCGAGCACACTTAAAATTTCAATAATACCGTAATAATTCTATTCTACTTAAAGGTTTAATTGCTTTATTTTGTTTTGATTAATTTATGTATCTCGGTATAATAATCATCCTTCTAAAAGAAAACAAAATAGTTATTATAAATAGTTAATTATTGAATACGATAATAAAAAATTATTTTGACTCATATTACCCATAATCTTTTTCATTGGTATATTTCGTGTTTATATGAAGAATTATTGTGTGATATATGTGATATATTATTATATGTGAGGACTGTTCAGTGAGTTTGAATAAACATAGTAAAATAACAGACGAATGCTAGTGTTTCACGTTTCTTGACAAATAAACTATTAATCTATATAAGTAAATGCTGAACTATAAACCAAGCAACGCGTTTTGATGGAATAAATCCTTCTTCAGGCATGCATAATTACTACCAAGTGTTTGGAGTAAAGTGGCACTTAATGCTTTTTAATTCTGGTGTGTTAAAATTTTCTCAAATTAAAATTTAGGAAACATTTTTAAGCGCAGTTTCGTAACATTCGGCTTTTTCAAGATCTTCTGAAATTACAAGTAACTTTTATATGTCTTTTGAATAACAGAATAGACTGTATTTCCCATTTAACCTCTATAATAATTAATCATTTAATTACATTTAATGCTACTTAAATAGTAAGGAAATTATTCATTTGCGTCTAACACATGATCGATATAATCTTACTGAAATTCAGTTTTCTTTAAAACAATTTAAATATCACGCTTTTTCTTTCTATTTTTTTTTTTATTGTCTAAATCCTTCCTCCCCTTTCCGAAATCTTGCTTTCCTTCCCCTTTCTTCCCTCTCATGCACTACCCAAAGATTAAAACCATTAAATTTATAATTTATATCTGTAAAACTCTTTTGTTTGTTTCTTTATTGAAACGAAAAAATAGCCGACTGTCTAAATTTTTACTTTCTTCCATCCCCCCCCCCCCTATTCCAAGTATGCAAAAGTTTTTAAAAAGTTAAAGCTTATTATTATTTAATTATTTTCCTGTCCTATTTTTAAGCATATAGTAATGATAAATAAGTATTTATTTAATCAAACTCTTTCCCCGACAGAAGAGGAAGAAGAAAAAAAAAGCCTTTTCTCCATTTCCCCGCCTATCATATCAAGAAGTTATATATTTTTTCAACTTTTTATTTTATATTTTTTCAACTCTTTATTTTATTTTTATTTTGTTGCTTTTTGTAATATTAAATAAATAGCCCTCTAAATCAACGCTCCCCCTTATGAAATTTATATTTTAGTTACAGGGACACACAAAAGAATTCAGTCACATTGCAGCGTGTGGGAAAAATCGTACGAGGGTCATTTTTCTGCGGTTACTAGATATTAAACATAATTAAATTGATAAATTACTGAAGTTCGGTACAAGATGATTTCTGTACATTATTGGATGCATAACATTTATTAGTCATTTACGGGGACACGCAAAATAATAAAGTTACAGTACTGGCTATGAGCACTAATTAGTAAAAATACTTTTTCCGTTCTATTATGCTTTTTTCACACAATTTTTGCATAATACGAGATGTGTATAGTTCTACATCTGCATAAAATAGAGCTAGATAAAACAATTTGTAAGCGTTATTGTTAAGGGTGTAAATTATTCAATAAAGGTTTTTCAGTTTGTTATGCATATATTTAGTATACTGTATGATGTTTGTAGAATATAAATAAATTACTGTACAGGCTTACGCAAAGAACAAGATACATTGCTGTCTATGATTAGTAATTGCTAGAAGTTTGTTTTTAGTTGTGTTAAACATTTTTTACTTGGGTTATTTAAATTTTAGCTTAATCCGGGGTGTCCATAAAAATCTGTAGATAATATGCAGGCAGTATAAGGGAATACGAGTACATTTCCTTTTAATGACAGAAAATTCTGAAGATGATTTTTCACATGTTTTATGAATTTGAACTAACTGAAATGAATTTTAAAATACCTGTAATATATATTGTCGACTCAAAGCAATAGTAAAATATATCAATAAATAATAGAACATTAGTTGTCTGGCTTACTGGTATGAAAAATTGTATCTGCATCTAGTGGAGCAGTAGGAAATGTTTATTTGAACACATCTGAGTTATATTAAAAACAACTCTGTGTTTTAGAAGTGTTCAACGATATACAAATCTGTAAATCATAGCCAGCATAAAAATAAATCGACTATATTTCCAACTTTGGACGGAAATTGCTAAAATTAGATTTTTAATATATTATGAATTTTCTAAATTGTTTCATTAGTTATTATTTTTTTCGCTTCACTGTGAAGTTTCGTGACAATTTTCTAGAATTGTTAAAAGTAGTTTATAATTATCACTGTAAAGAATACGTAACGTTACTCCATAAAAAAAAAAATGTTCAATTATTCTGCCTGCATTTTATTGGGTACCGATGTAACTGATGTTGCGTTACACAGGAGCGTAGCTACAAATTTATTTTCGGGGGGGGGGGGGGGGGGGGTGAAGGGGAAAGTTCAAAATTTTTCCAACTTATAATTCAAAAATTTCACAATGTGAAACAAATTGCTCTATTTTCCAACTAAAATGATATGTTCAATGTGTGTTTAATAATAATAATACTTATACAAAAAAAAACAAAAAAATTATAATAATTGGTTCTTTTAATGAAAGTTTTTGTCTTCAATTGTGTAAGAGTCATAATCGTACTTCATATGAAAATAGCCTCATACTTTTAGATTTTTGAGAAAGGAACAAAGTTTTGGAAGAAATGTATTGGAGACACTTTTGATGGATAACAGTAGAGAAATTCAGGTCTGGTAGAAGTATGATATTTTCGTAGCACAGAGAAACATAATGAGAAATTGAGTCTGGCTGCTTTTTGTATTTCTTTTGAAAGTTTAACTATTTTGCTATTACAGAACTCAGAAAGGTAGTAAACAAAACAATAAAAAATCTATATATATATATATATATATATATATATATATATATTTTTTACTTAAAAAAAAAAATAAATAAATCTATAATTTCCAATAAGTAATAATAATTTCCAATCTATAATTTTAAAAATCTATAATTTCCCAACTCTAAGCTCAAATTTCCGAAGTTCACATATGTTGGGGGGGGGGGGGGAACCCCCATAGAACCTCTGCACTAATGTGTAATATTACGCCAATTATATCAGGTCAAATTACACTATAATATAAGTTAAATTACTCCATAAAATTGGAGGTAGCATGTTGCCACTAATTTTATGGAGTAACGTTATATAATTTTTTTTTTTTTTTTTTTTTTTTTACAATGATGCTTGGTACATGATTTCCCTCTCTCTTTTATTATTTTAATTATTATTATTATTATTATTATTAAACCTTTTTCAGAAATCTTCGTTTTTCTATTCTTTTCTACTCTTTTCTTACTCTTTTTAAATAACTTTAAATTTCATTTTTTCTTTGGTGGTGCTTATTTTGAAATAACTATGATTAAAAATCTTCTAATTTTCTACTGCTAGATATCAAAATCTATGCTTAATACAAAATTTCTCTATTTTTTTTAAGGTAGCTTTCTTTACAAAAAGCTACCTATTGCAGCCGTTCGGAGGAAAGCGATTTCAAAAAATTTTGGTATATTTTCATCGATCATGACCCCCAGACCCCGAAACCTCCCTCCGTTCAAAATTGATATATATATATATATATCAATATATATATATATATATATATATATATACTAGCAAATCCCGCGGCTTTGCTCGCGTAATATTTGAAATATGCCAAGTGATATTTATATGTCTAATTTTTATTAAAAGGTACTAACTAAATTTTTATTTTATTAAAACGTAATATTTTAGTTTATTAAAAGGTACTTATTACTTTTAGGAATAATTAAAACAATTACTATTTAAAACACAATTTGATTAAGCATCATTGTTACACTGCATAAAGCAGAAATGAGACTTAAATTAATAAAACGAAATAAAACTTAATAAATAATAATTTAGAAAATATTTTGAAACTTTTATGCTCAGTTAATACGCTCATTTCAGTATTCATTTGAAGTTTTGAATTTTTTAGAAACCATCTTCTTACATCTTAAAATTAACCATCATGTCAAATTCCAAGTTCTACCACCTCTCTCAACATAAAAGGCTGTGTTGAAATAGAAACTGTCACCATTAATTTGCCAACATTAATTTTGAAATTAGTTTGTTATTTCCTAATATTCCACAGAAACGTAATTTAGAAAGCTTTTAAAGGCCTTTTTTAGAGCGTTTGTTGTTCCTGTGAACCCCAGGTGGTAGAATCATCGGCATAAAATATAGCCTGTGTAGGATCAGAGACTGCTACCATTGATTCGCAGCTATTACTTTTATATTTGGTTTATATTCCCTGAAATTGCGTAGAAATCGTAATTTAGGACTTTTTTAGAATGCTTTTCGCACCTCCCCTTCACTTCACCCCTTTTTAATTCGAATTTATTTTCGACAGTCCTTCGAGGGCATTTATATTTTATAAGTAACTACCATGCCATATTTAAAGTTTCTAGCCTTTTCAGTATCACAGAATTCGCAATTTAGAAAGTTTTTAGCTACTGCAACCCTCTGGTGGTAGTGGCACAGACATAAAATATAGCTTATGATTGAGCAGGATCTATCACCAACAATTTGTCATCATTATTTTTTTAATCGGTTTGGTATTTGATAAGATTACATAAAAATTGTTATTTACAACGCTTTTCACTCACTTCATCTTTTTAAATTTGAAATTTTCTTTCGACAGTTCTTAGAAAGCAGTTGCATCTTGTAAGTAAATACCATGCCATACTTCAAAGTGTTAGACCCTTCAGTTATGTAAAAAACGCGAATTAGAACATGATTTGCTTTTGCAACCCTCAGATGGTAGTGACAGCAACATAAAATATAACCTATGTTATAGCAGGGACTGTCACCATTGATTTGCAACCATTACTTTTGAAACAACTTTGGAATTTCCTGAGATTGAGTAGAAATCGAAATTTAGAATGTTTTTAGAACGCTTTTCGCGCATTTTCATCCCTTTTTAAATTTCCAATTTTTTCGAAACTGTTCTTAAAGATCATTTATATGTAATACATATGTACCTTTCCTAATTTTAAGTTGCTAGCCCCTACCGATCACAAAAATCGAAATTTGGAACGCTTTTTTGCTCCTGCAACGTCTAGGTGATACTGATACCGACTTAAAATAGCGTCTATGTTAGAGCAGAGGCTGTCAGCATCAATTTCTTAACATTACTTTTGAAATCAGTTTGACTCTTCCTGAGATATTGGTGACAAATCGGCATTTAGATTATTTTTAGAACGCTTTTTGCTCATTTTGCTCCTGTATCTCCTCTGGGTTAGTGGAAACATATATAAAATATAGCCTATCTTGGAGCAAGAACTGTCACCATCATTTTAATGCCATTACATTTGAAATTGGTTCATTATTTCCTGAGATTGCATAGAAATTGCAATTTAGAACGTTTTTTACAACGCTTTTTGCGCATTTTGACCCCCTTTTAAATTTCGATTTTTTTAGGAAATGTCCTTAGAGATCATTGATATCTTATAACTAACTACCATTCTAAATTTCACGATTCAAGGCCCTTCCGTCACGCAAAAACAGCAATTTAGAACGTTTTTCTCCTGCAGCCCCTTTGGGGTAGTGGCACCGACACAAAACATAGCCTATGTTGGAGCAAGGATTTTCACCATCATTTTGACGCCATTATTTTTCAAATCGGTTTGGTATTTCCTGATATTGTGTAGAAACTACCATTTAGAACGTTTTCAGAACGCTTTTCGCGCATTTTCACCCCTTTTAAATTTCGAATTGTTTAAGAACTGTTCTTAGAAATCCTTTATATCTAATAAGTAGCTGATACTTCAAATTTCATATTTCTAGGCCCATCAGTAACACATAAATCGCATTTTTAGAAAGTTTTTTGCTCCTACAACCCCTTTGGGGTAGTGGCACCGACATAAAACATAGCCTATCTTGGAGCAAACCTTGTCACTATCATTTTGACACCAATATTTTTTTAAATCGGTTTGGTATTTCCTGAGATTATGTAGAAACTACCATTTAGAACGTTTTTTAGAACGCTTTTTGTGCATTTTCACCCCTTTTAAATTTCGAATTGTTTAAGAACTGTTCTTAGACACCATTTATATCTTATAAGTAACTAATATTCCAAATTTCATATTTCTAGGTCCTTCAGTAACGCAAAAATCGCATTTTTAGAACGTTTTTTGCTCCTGCACCCCCTTTGGGGTAGTGGCACCGACATAAAATATAGCCTATGTTCTAAGTTGGACTAACACCATCATTTTGATACCATTAATTTTGAAATCGGTTTGGTATTTCCTGAGATTATGTAGAAACTACCATTTAGAACGTTTTTTAGAACGCTTTTTGTGCATTTTCACCCCTTTTAAATTTCGAATTGTTTTAGAACTGTTCTTAGACACCATTTATATCTTATAAGTAAGTAATATTCCAAATTTCATATTTCTAGGTCCTTCAGTAACGCAAAAATCGCATTTTTAGAGCTTTTTTGCTCCTGCACACCCTTTGGGGTAGTGGCACCGACATAAAATATAGCCTATGTTCTAAGTTGGACTAACACCATCATTTTGATACCATTAATTTTGAAATCGGTTTGGTATTTCCTGAGATTATGTAGAAACTACCATTTAGAACGTTTTTTAGAACGCTTTTTGTGCATTTTCACCCCTTTTAAATTTCGAATTGTTTAAGAACTGTTCTTAGACACCATTTATATCTTATAAGTAAGTAATATTCCAAATTTCATATTTCTAGGCCCTTCAGTAACGCAAAAATCGCATTTTTAGAACGTTTTTTGCTCCTGCACCCCCTTTGGGGTAGTGGCACCGACATAAGATATAGCCTATGTTCTAAGTTGGGCAAACACCATCATTTTTATACC
Source organism: Maratus speciosus (assembly GCA_963932465.1). Lineage (NCBI taxonomy): Eukaryota > Metazoa > Arthropoda > Arachnida > Araneae > Salticidae > Maratus > Maratus speciosus. Next base: position 382,126,352 of record OZ010797.1, on the reverse strand, counting down.
ATTACTTTTGGAATCGGTTCGGTAGTTCCTGAGCTTATCTCCGACAAATAAACAATTTTTACCTCTTTATAATAGGAGTATGATATATATATATAGCTGACCTATGTCACACTGTAACTCTCGTATTTATGAACCGATTTGGATGTAATTCGGTGTGTACATAGTACATACCAATGTCTCGACCGAGTTCGTTGGCCAGCTTCATCCGCCATTTTGTTTCAAAATGGCGGCCATTTAAAAAATTTAAAAAAATTAAATTTGAAATGTGGTACCAAAAAATTGAAAATGGAAAAATATTTTTTTCTTATGTATTTGACCTTTATACAAAGACTCCGTAGCAGTTTTTGTTTTGTCTATATCTTAAACAATGGCTGAGTTATAGCATTTTGAATTTCCAGCGAAGCTGACATTTTGAAACGTCCTGAATTTTGTCATGCGATAAAAGACGTATTTATGAACCGATTTGGATGTAACTTCGTTTATACATAGTACAGACCAATGTCTCGAACGAGTTCGTTGGCCAGCTTCATCCGCCATCTTGTTTAAAAATGGCGGCCATTTAAAATTTTAAGAAAAATTTAACTTTGAAATGTGGCAGCAAGAAGTTGAAAATTGAAAAAATATTTTTTTCTTATGTGTTTGACCTTGATAAAAAGATTCGGGAGCAGTTTTTGTTTCGTCCATATCTTAAAAAATGGCTGAGTTATAGCATTTTGAATTTCTAGCGTGGCTGACATTTTGAAACGTCCTGATTTTTGCCACGTGATAACAGACGTATTTATGAACCGATTTGGATGTACCTTGGTTTGTACATAGTACATACAAATAACTCAACCGAGTTCGTTGACCAGCTTCATTCGCCATCTTGTTTCAAAATGGTGGCCATTTAAAAAAATTTTAAAAAAATTAAATTTAAAATGAGATACCAAAAAATTGGAAAATGAAAAAGATTTTTTTTGTATGTATTTGACCTTAATACAAAGATTCCGGAACAGGTTTTGTTTCGTCTACATCTAAAAAAATGGCTGAGTTATAACATTTTGAATTTCTATTGTGGCTGACATTTTAAAACGACCTGATTTTTGTCACGCGATAACAGGCGTATTTATGAACCGATTTGAATGTAACTTGGTCTGTACATAGTACATACCAATGTCTCGACCGAGTTCGTTGGCCAGCTTCATTCGCCATCTTGTTTCAAAAGGGTTTCCATTAAAAAAAAAAAATTAAATTTAAAATGAGGTATTAAAAAATTGGAAAAAGAAAAAGATTATTTTTATGTGTTTGGCGTTGATACAAAGATTCTGGAGCAGTTTCTGTTTCTGAAAATTTGTTCTTTTGTTTATATCTTAAAAAGTGGTTGAATTATAGCACTTTGAATTTCTATCATGGCTAACACTTTGAAACGATCTTGTATTTGTCACGCGATACCACACGTATTCGCCTATTTCGATGGAAGAAGGCATGTGGATAGTATACATCAATATCTCGACCAAGTTCGCTGGCCAGCTTCGTCAGCTATCTTGTCTCAAAATGGATTCCATTAAATTAAAAAAAATTATATTTAAAGTGAGGTGCAAAAAAATTAGAAATTGAAAAAGGTTTCTTTCTTAAGTATTTGACCTTGATATAAGGATTCAGGAGCATTTTTTGTTTGTCTTTATCTTAAAATATGGCTCAGATATAGCAGTTTCAATTTCTAAAGTGGGTGACATTTTGAAAAATCTGATTTTTTGCCTGCGACAGCACTCGTATATATCAACCGATTCCGATATGAGTGAGCATGCGCACAGCAATTACTAAGGTCTCGACCAAGTTCACTGGTTAGCCTCATCTACCATGTTGTCTTAAAATGGCAGGCACTTTAAGAAATCGCCGAATTTGGCAGCCAAATATAAGTGACTTTAAATAAAAGCAGCTTGGATAAAGCTGATTAATTTCGCGAAATTCTCATTCATAATGATTTAGTATTGATAAAAATTAGTATTGAATCTCCTACATTCGGTTTCCACTTAATTGAGCTTCGTGTGTTTGAATAATATAAGTTGGCTTTTTAAAAATAAGGAATATGAAAGCTACCTCTTCCTCCCGGCACTGGCCGGAAGGTCTTTTTTTTTATTCCACCTACATTGCCCCTTTTTATGAAATTTCCGTTTTTCTTTTCCTTGCTTTTCTCTTAACAAATATAGTTAATCTTGATCTCTTTTAATTTTTGAAATTTATCCGCCTTATCTGATACTTTGCTGGGATAATAACGGACCAGCTTTACTTCAGTAGTTTTGAAACGGCCCAGATTTACTTTACTTTGTTGCTTAGTTACGGAAAGTTACAAATGCATGAATCCGACTTTTAAGTAAGGCATCGAATAGACTGCGTTTCTTTTCGTCGTAAAGTTTGATCTGGTCAGGCGCTCTCTTTCATGTTTGTTGACTTCTGTGGAATTCTAAATGACATAGAACTTCACAGGCTGTCGTTGACGTGTCTCCACTTCTTTCTTTTGTCGAGATTCTCCTTTCTTTGCTTGATGACCACAGAACCATTGGAAAAGAAAGTGCAGGTATTAAGCAAGGGAAGGGGGGGGGGCACTGACGGGTCTGCAACCCGCTCGCAATTTAAAGAAAATATAAAGTTTAATTCCAGTAGTATATGTGAAATTTACTTGAAGTAGTTTAGAAGAATCTAATGAAACCTGCTAAGACGGAAACAAAAAGTCGTTCCGGCCAGTGCCGGGAGGAAGAGGTAGCTTTCATATTCCTTATTTTTAAAAAGCCATCTTATATTATTCAAACACACGAAGCTCAATTAAGTGGAAACCGAATGTTGGAGATTCAATACTAATTTTTATCAATACTAAATCATTATGAATGAGAATTTCTCGAAATTAGTCAGATTTATCCAAGCTGCTTTTATTTAAAGTCATTTATATTTGGCTGCCAAATTCGGCAATTTCTTAAAGTGCCTGCCATTTTAAGACAACATGGTAGATGAGGCTAACCAGTGAACTTGGTCGAGACCTTAGTAATTGCTGTGCACATGCTCACTCATATCGGAATCGGTTGATATATACGAGTACTGTCGCAGGCAAAAAATCAGATTTTTCAAAATGTCACCAACTTTAGAAATTGGAACTGCTATATCTGAGCCATTTTTAAGATAAAGACAAACAAAAAATGCTCCTGAATCCTTATATCAATGTCAAATACTTAAGAAAGAAACCTTTTTCAATTTCTAATTTTTTTGCACCTCACTTTAAATATAATTTTTTTTAATTTAATGTCCGCCATTTTGAAACAAGATGGCTGATGAAGCTGGCCAGCGAACTTGGTCGAGATATTGATGTATATTATCCACATGCCTTCTTCCATCGAAATAGGCGAATACGTGTGGTATCGCGTGACAAATACAAGATAGTTTCAAAGTGTTAGCCATGATAGAAATTCAAAGTGCTATAATTCAACCACTTTTTAAGATATAAACAAAAGAACAAATTTTCAGAAACAAAAACTGCTCCAAAAACTTTGTATCAAGGCCAAACACATAAAAATTTTTTTTTCATTTTCCAATTTTTTAATACCTCATTTTAAATTTTAAATTACATTTTTTTAAAAATGGCAACCCTTTTGAAACAAGATGGCGAATGAAGCTGGCCAACGAACTCTGTCGAGACATTGGTATGTACTATGTACAGACCAAGTTACATTCAAATCGGTTCATAAATACGCCTGTTATCGCGTGACAAAAATCAGGTCGTTTTAAAATGTCAGCCACAATAGAAATTCAAAATGTTATAACTCAGCCATTTTTTTAGATGTAGACGAAACAAAACCTGTTCCGGAATCTTTGTATTAAGGTGAAACACATACATAAAAAAATCTTTTTCATTTTCCAATTTTTTGGTATCTCATTTTAAATTTAATTTTTTTTAATTTTTTTAAATGGCCACCATTTTGAAACAAGATGGCGAATGAAGCTGGTCAACGAACTCGGTTGAGATATTTGTATGTACTATGTACACACCAAGGTACATCCAAATCGGTTCATAAATACGGCTGTTATCGCGTGACAAAAATCAGGTCGTTTTAAAATGTCAGACACAATAGAAATTCAAAATGTTATAACTCAGCCATTTTTTAAGATATAGACGAAACAAAAACTGCTCCCGAATCTTTTTATCAAGGTCAAACACATAAGAAAAAAATATTTTTTCAATTTTCAATTTTTTGCTACCACATTTCAAATTTAAATTTTTCTTAAAATTTTAAATGGTCGCCATTTTTAAACAAGATGGCGGACGAAGCTGGCCAACGAACTCGTTCGAGACATTGGTCTGTACTATGTATAAACGAAGTAACATCCAAATCGGTTCATAAATACGCCTTTTATCGCGTGACAAAATTCAGGACGTTTCAAAATGTCAGCTTCGCTAGAAATTCAAAATGCTATAACTCAGCCATTGTTTAAGATATAGACAAAACAAAAACTGCTACGGAGTCTTTGTATAAAGGTCAAATACATAAGAAAAAAATATTTTTCCATTTTCAATTTTTTGGTACCACATTTCAAATTTAAAATTTTTTAAAACATTTTAAATGGCCGCCATTTTGAAACAAAATAGCGGATGAAGCTGGGCCAACGAACTCGGTCGAGACATTGGTATGTACTATGTACGCACCGAATTACATCCAAATCGGTTCATAAATACGAGAGTTACAGCGTGACATAGGTCATATATATATATATATATATTGATATTTATATATATATATATCAATTTTGAACGGAGGGTGGTTTCGGGGTCTTGGGGTCATGATCGATGAAAATATACCAATTTTTTTTTTAATCGCTTTCCTCCGAACGGCTGCAATAGGTAGCTTTTTGTAAAGAAAGCTACCTAAAAATCGAAACGTATTCTGTATTAGACAGATTTATATCTGTGAAAGTGCATAATTTACCAGAAATCATAAAAGTTCTATTACCACCTGGTATCCGTTTACATATATTTCATTTACGCACGTTTTATTATATTTTACATAAATGTATATGAATGTGTATAAATAATAAAATGTATATAATTATTTTACATAATAACACATATCATGTTTTATTATATAAAACATGATATATGGAAATTCAAATTGCATATTTTTTTTTCTTTGGGCAAAAAACACTAATAATATGTTTACTCTTGCTGTTTTTCCATTTCTTTTAATTTATTATAATGGTTGGTACGTTACAGGCTTGTTATTCAGCTTGTTGCAGCTTGTACTATCATGTTTTTTTTTTTTTTTTTTCTTTTTTTTTTTTAATAACATTTCAAAATTTTACAGAATTTTTTTTTAAATGTTTATGTAACTTTTTGCTAAAAATCAGCTTTATTTTATTTTAAAAACCTTAGAAGTATAACTGCATGTTATAAATCGCAAACACACAAAAAATGTCCTTATCAACAACAATTTATGATTAAAAAGTATTCAGAAAATGCTACCAAATTTGACAGTTAAAGCCAACTTTCGTGAAGTGATTGTCTTGGAAAAGTCATCATCAAGGTGTGATTAACTGCAATTCCAAACATATCCTATTTATGAAAAATGAAAAACGTTATTCAATTCTTAAGAGTACTGCGAATGTCATTCATGTATGCTTCAAAATGAGTCCGAAAATGTACGAAAGAGGGAGGTAATTTTAAATATAATTTAAACGCACATATCTTATTTTCGGGTAACCAGATTTTAATCCAACCATACTTGTGTTTCTATTTGATGCTTTTTCTTTTCGTTGTGGACCAGGTTAACTTTCAATGATTCATGATCATATTGAGTTTTGATTTTTTTCGAGTTTTGTTCAGACTGAACCAGTTTTTCAAAAATATTTTCAATTAAAAACTATATGTTTGAAAATTAATTATATGTGTTCATTTTAATACATAAAAAGATACAATTGATGACATAACTATTGACAACTTTTCCATAATTGTATTAAAATATGAATTAATTCTTCTTTCATTCCTGGTTGCGATCGATTCGATTCGGGTTGAAGTGTGTCAGATTTCAAGTTCACTTGAAGCAGAAGTTTTGGTTCTGTTCTGGTACAATCCTACTTGCACAAGACTCAAATGTAGACCTTACAAACAAACATTCTGTTATATTCTATTATTGTGCTCTATCTTTGTTATTCATTATATTTGCTTTTCAGTAATTTACAATATTGTCACTAATGTTAAGTCATTTTCTTAAATAACTGCATCTATGAATTTTGAAAATTATTATTTTATTTATTTTTTTTCGACTGAAAAAATTTCCATTCTTTTATAAATATTTTTTTATTATTATTTATAGCAGCAACATAAAAACTAAAAAAAAAAAAAGGGGGGGGGGCTTAGAAAATCGACAGAAATGTATATTTAATTTAATTTTTATTTTGAATATGTGTATAATATTTATTTGCACCAGATTACGTGTTTCCAGAGATGATACAATGATGATTTTATGATAAATTTTCCATAGGCATACAAATTTGAAAGTTAATGTGCTAATTCATTTTTTCATAGAGTGTCTCTGAAGTCTAGAATTTCTAAAAGCTTTAATAATTTTAAATACCAACTGAAAAAAGTTTTTTAAAAGGTATTTCGCATTTTTTTCTTTAAACGCATAATTTTATGCGGATATTTTTACATATTCTGTGATACAAAAAGAGAGGCAGCCACTATGAGGAATGTGGCAGATGCAATGTATTTGACGCCTGCTCTTATAGGGTCCGCACCTATAACGTGATCTAAATACCTTTGTTTATCTTTAATAAAAAAAATTCTTGCACTTTTTAAAATGGAGGCCAGCACTGTACAAAAGTGTTCAAAAGTAGGTTATATGCTTAAGCTTGTTTTAAAAAAGGAGGAAAATTTCCCACTCGATAACGAGAAACATTCGTGAACTAATTTTTAAATAAATAAATAAGAAAAAAAAAGAAAGAAAGAAAGAAAAATATATAGCAGATATCAACTGTAGAAAATTTGGAATCAAATAACGTTTTCAGTTTTCGATAAATGAATTGCATCTTATGAGATTAATTTCTCACGTAACGTGGTGACATTAACATTTCTCATTGCATCTTATGTGATTTATTTTTCATTTTACTTTTCTCTGTAAGAGCTTCTGAAAATTTGTTTCAAAATATCATCTTTTCATATTTAAAACAAAAATATTCTTTGCATTTATCGAAACTAGGGGATTGTACCCGGGCTTCCCGGGTTAAAGAATACAGGCGAAAACATTTTTTTTAATTGAAAACTAATATTTTTTTATATGCAATAAATTTTTTAGAATGCCCACTTACATTAAAAAAGCATTTTTCATATGGAAAATACGAATTATACAATCAAATAAATTTTTGATATTTATCAAAAGCGATATTTTCTTATTAGCCGCATGCTAAGAGTTACTTGCCAAGATTTTGCTACTTATGGCATCCTTTTATATTCAGGTAATTTCAGAGCTTATACATGTCTGGTAAATTTGTGTTTTATTTATATTATTTTATTTATTTATTCAAAGGGAATTTTTTTAATGGATATTAGCCGTAAGAAAAGGATGAACTCTTTATTTACTTTTAAGGGCAATCGGATTAATCTTTCGTAATCGAGCTCCGCGCGATATAGATAAATTAATAAATATTCCATGCTTTTAAATTGTTTTTAAAACCATAGACAATCAGTAAATTGAGATGAACTTTGCAAACAAATTCCATTTGAAAAAAAAAATCCTATTTGATGATCTAAAAATTTAAATTGTACGATTACAAATATGTTATATTTGTGTTTTCTTTTTCAATATTATTCTTTTATTTGTTTATAAAAGAAGTATTAATTTCGTTAATTTGTCTTTCACAAATATGTTAGATTGGTGGTTTTTTTAATATTATTCATTTATTTTTGCTTATAAAGGAAGTATTAATTTCGTTATGCAAAAATAGTCAGAAACAAATGCTGAAAAATGTTTGTTGCTTTATGTGCAAAATGTTTATTTTTATTATGTATTGAAACCGGCACGTGATAAGATAAACTTAGAAAAAATCATGCTTAAAAATTATTTTAGAAAATATAATACATCAGTCAATGAATGCAGTTTTTAAACAAATTGCATTTGAAAGTAATTTTTTTCCCTGTGCGACGAAAATTGAAAATGTACGATGGTCAGAAGATTAAAAAAATGCAGTAGCGAAAATTTCAAGACCGAAATTTTATTGTAAAGTGTTGCCATTCGCAAAATGACTTCAGCATTACGCACAGATACGTTTGTATTTTATAATATAGATACTTAATCAGTAAAATGTAATAAAGATCAGTTTTTTGGATGTGGTTATCAATTCAGGCTCTTATGCTTGGATTTCCGGAATGAAAACAGCAATTTTCACCTTCTCAAGATTTGCATACGCACTTCTCATATCTATATTCATCATTTTTTTTAAATTTGTAGTTTGTTTGATCATTTAAAAATCATTTTAACTCAAAACTTGAAGTCACGATTGTCAGCAACATCTTTTATGTGAACAGACGCACTCTTTACTTGAGATTCTAATCCCAATTCCGGAGAGTATAAATTTCCATAATTTATGTTTTTAGACGCATTTGTGTTAAAATGTTTAATTTTATCTAAGAAAGTTATCGTTTTCTTTTAAATATGACTTCATATTCATTTAAATAAGCATTTCGCCTAGTGTCTGAAACTTAGTATCAATACACATGCAGAAGGAAAAACAATATAGAAAATTTATGTGGAAAAAGGCGTGCTTTCAAAAGCAGTATGTCATTTTCCGTTATATGCCCCTAATATAATATTCTGCTCCTAATGGGATTTTGCGCCACTAAACCCTATACAACAATTTTTATCAACAATTTTGAATTTTTATCAGAAAATAGCATGAATAAAGTTAAAAATACCTCATTATTTCTCTCTTGTCTGCAATAATGAAAGCTATCTAATTTTCATCATTTTGGAGAAATTTCATAAAATGCTTTTAAAATTAAAATATAAAAGTGCGGATAAAAAACAACAACAACAAAAAACAGATAGTGCGGTCACATCTGCAAAGGAAGAGCTTTCAGTTTTAAAAAAAATATTAGTAAAATTGGTTCAGCAGAAAGATCAGGGCAGATGACTAAAAAACACTACTTGTGTTTTAAATATATAGATTATATAAAATTGGGAAAAATTAAATTAAGCAAATTATGTTATTTTGATAAAAATTATAGTAGAATGCCCTAAAGAATAGCATTGAAATTAATTATTCTAGAGAATTTTCGACAATAAACTTCAGGAACACAATATTATTTTAAACCACGAATTATTTGTTAGCTTTTCTAACTTGGCGAAGCAAATCCATCCAGGCGAGAGTCATCAATTTCTGTAATATAAATCGCTATTGTTTGCATGTCGCCTCTCTTTTATAAAGACACTCTAAATTTTAGTAAAACATTGCGTTTTATCAGTGTGTGATTTCGACTACATTATTAGGTAGCTTTCTTTACAAAAAAGCTACCTATTGCAGCCGTTCGGAGGAAAGCGATTTCAAAAAATTTTGGTATATTTTCATCGATCATGACCCCCAGACCCCGAAACCACCCTCCGTTCAAAATTGATATATATATATATATATATATATATATATATATATATCTATATATATATATATATATATATATATATATATATATATATATATCTGACCTATGTCACACTGTAACTCCCGTAATTATGAACCGATTTCGATGTAATTCGGTGTGTACATAGTACATACCAATGTCTCGACCGAGTTCGTTGGCCAGCTTCATCCGCCGTTTTGTTTCAAAATGGCGGCCATTTAAAATTTTTAAAAAAATTTAAAACTTGAAATGTGCTACCAAAAAATTAAAAATGGAAAAATATTTTTTTCTTATGTATTTGACCTTTATACAAAGATTCCGGAGCAGTTTTTGTTTCGTCTATATCTTTAAAAATGGCTGAGTTATAGCATTTTGAATTTCTAGAGTGGCTGACATTTTGAAACGTCTTGAATTTTGTCAAGCGATAAAAGGCGTATTTATGAACCGATTTAGATGTAATTCGGTGTGTACATAGTACATACCAATCTCTCGACCGAGTTCGTTGGCCAGCTTCATCCGCCATTTTGTTTCAAAATGGCGGTCATTTAAAATTCTTTTAAAAATTTAAAATTTGAAATGTGGTACCAAAAAATTGAAAATGGAAAAATATTTTTTTCTTATGTATTTGACCTTTATACAAAGATTTCGGAGCAGTTTTTGTTTCGTCTATATCTTAAAAAATGGCTGAGTTATAGCATTTTGAATTTCTAGCGTGGCTGACATTTTGAAACGTCCTGAATTTTGTCACGCGATAACAGGCGTATTTATGAACCGACTTGGATGTACCTTGGTGTGTACATAGTACATACAAATATCTCGACCGAGTTCGTTGGCCAGCTTCATCCGCCATCTTGTTTCAAAATGGCGGCCATTTAAAAAAATAAAAAAATTAAAAAATTTAAATGAGATACCAAAAAATTGGAAAATGAAAAAGATTTTTTTTGTATGTGTTTGACCTTAATACAAAGATTCCGGAACAGTTTTTCTTTCATCTATATCTAAAAAAAATGGCTGAGTAATAGCATTTTGAATTTCTCTTGTGGCTGACATTTTAAAACGACCTGATTTTTGTCACACGATAACAGGCGTATTTATGAACCTATTTGGATGTAACTTGGTCTGCACATAGTACATACCAATGTGTCGACCGAGTTCGTTGGCCAGCTTCATTCGCCATCTTGTTTCAAAAGGGTTGCCATTTAAAAAAAATTAAATTTAAAATTCAAAATGAGGTATTAAAAATTGGAAAATGAAAAAGATTTTTTTTATGTGTTTGGCCTTGATACAAAGATTCCGGAGCAGTTTTTGTTTCTGAAACTTTGTTCTTTTGTTGATATCTTAAAAAATGGTTGATTTATAGCACTTTGAATTTCTAGCATGGCTAACATTTTGAAACGATCTTGTATTTGTCACGCGATAACACACGTATTCGCCTATTTCGATGTAAGAAGGCATGTGGATAGTATACATCAACACCTCGACCAAGTTCGCTGGCCAGATTCATCAGCCATCTTGTTTCAAAATGGCGGCCATTAGATTAAAAAAAAAAAGTATATATATTTAAAGTGAGGTGCAAAATAATTAGAAATTGAAAAAGGTTTCTTTCTTAAGTATTTGATCTTGATATAAGGATTCAGGAGCATTTTTTGTTTGTCTTTACCTTAAAAAATGGCTCAGATATAGCAGTTTCAATTTCTATTGTGGGTGACATTTTGAAAAATCTGATTTTTTGCATGCGACAGCACTCCTATATATTAACCGATTCCGATGTGAGTGAGCATGTGCACAGCAATTACTAAGGTCTCGACCAAGTTCACTGCTTAGCCTCATTCACCATGTTGTCTTAAAATGACAGAGGCACTTTAAGAAATTGCCGAATTTGGCAGCCAAATATAAGTTACTTTAAAGAAAAGCAGCTTGGATAAAGCTGACTAATTTCGCGAAATTCTCATTCATTATATTGATAAAAATTAGTATTGAATCTCCTATATTCGGTTTCCACTAAATTGAGCTTCGTGTGTTTGCATGATATAAGTTGGCTTTTTTTAAATAAGGATTATGAAAGCTACCTCTTCCTCCCGGCACTGGCCGGAAGGACTTTTTTTAAAAATGAAGCAATTTCACCTGTGAAGAATTTCAAAGTAGCTGCACTGTGAAAATGACGCACCTCTACAAAACATAATTCAGGTTTAAGAATTAAAATACATGCACGCTTTTTTTATAAAATGACGTCATTTGCCACCGCTAAAGCAATCCACTTTTACAATCCAGTCTCAAACTTATGACATCGTTATCGAGGAATAACAGACAATATTATTGACATATCCCATATTTTAATTTCAACTTTTTTTTTCAGGTTTTATGAGAAAATGGCAACAAAAAAAATACAGTATCTCCTATTTTTGACTATTTTCCGTTTACTTTCAATGACTTTCAATAGAAATGAGGTACTTTTGTTGCTACGATAAGAAAAATGGTATTAAAAACTACAAAAAAATTAATATCTCAAAAATAAATTGAGATACAGCTTTCAAACAAAGTGCATTTAAAAGAGCATTTTTTTCCTTATACGACGGTGTAAAAATTTAAAATGTGCGATGTTCAGAAGTTTAAAAATTTGCAGTAGAGAGAATTGCAAAACCAAAATTTTATTTCAAATTTCAAAGTGTTGCCATTCGCAAAATGACGTATGCGTTACGCACAGATATGTTTGTCCTTTATAATATAGATATAGAAATCTCTACTCAATTTCTCATTTTTTGAATAAGAGTGCTTGCCAAGTGTATCTAAGATTAAATTTGACTTCTTGAGTGTGTGAGAAAGTTCTCACTATGAATATGATACTGATTTGAGGTAGTTGAATAGAACGCTGATTAGTGTAACAAATACTTTCATCTATGTATCCAATTATTTTTAATTTGTATTAAATTAAATAAAAAAAAATAATTGTAAATTTTAAAAACAAGAAATGGGAAAAAAATCCATTTTCTTTATTTGCATGTTCTTTTAAATTTAGGAATTTTTCAGTGTAATTTGAAATTTGAATAAGTTTAAAGAAACTGTATATATTGCGCGCATTAAATTTCACTCAATTTCCTTAAAACATTTATGAATCCAATATTTTTGTGTGTACTCTTTATGGATATAATTTTTTTTAAATGAAATACGAAATATTAATTTTATTGAGAATACATTTTTATTGTTTGAACAATTCACATGCACATATTGAAAGAAATTATAAAAATACTTTTACTCTGATTATAAGTGTATAAGATCCTCGATAAACTTCTATATGTAAGTTTTTTAGAATCAAACCTTCATAATTAATAGTTCAAGTTCTAGTTATCAGTTTTCCATTTTCTATTAGTTCTTGAGTTCCTTACTCTCTGTTTTGAATTGAAATTTTAAAGTATATAACAAGACATATAAAAATATATTTTTTATGAGCATACAATTTTATAAATCTACATTTTGGTAAGCAGATCAAGTTTTTATTTCATTATAAATTATGCTATTTATTTTATAAGAATATACCAACAATTAAATTTCATATATATGCAATTAGAGAAGCAAAAATCTGATATCCGCAGCACATTTTCTAAAAAGGTTACAGCAAAGAGGGAAAATCCCCTACATGCGCTAATTATGCATTTTTTCATGACCTTTTGATGAAATTCGTATATTTCTGCGACCCTTTCACAAAATTCGAGTTTTTTCACGATACTTTGTCGAAATTCGCTTTTTTTTTCTTCTTGTGAAGAAATTCATGTTTTTTGCGATGTTTTGATGTAATTCGCGTTTTTTTCGCGATCCTTTGACGAAATTTGAGGGATTTTTTACGATCCTTTAACGAAATTAGTTTTTTTTTTTTTTTTTTTTTTTTTGCTATGCTTTGATAAAATTAGTTTCTTCTTTCGGGATTTTTTGACAAAATCCGCGTTCCTTCCCCTGATCCCTAGGCGAAATTGGTGAAATTTGCATTTGTTCCGCGATTCCTTGACGAAATTTGCATTTACTTGCAATATTTTTGCTACATTCATATTTTTCCCCGATCCTTTGACCAAATTGACGATTTTTTCTGCGAACGATTTAAGAAATTGAGTTTTTGGCGACCGTTTGTCGAAATTGGCGATAATGTTGCGTTACATTTTTAATGCCAGAGTTTTGAGAACCGAAAGCCTTAAATTTTCGAAAAATTGGGAATAGAATCACCTCTATAATTAGACGGTGATAAGATTTTTTTTTTTTTTTAAATAATTTTTCTTGTGTGTTCTTGAAAAAAAAAAGGTTTAAACTGTATTTTGTTTCTTATAATGCAAAATTTATCAAAATATCACACATTCACAATTTTTTATATGTACTCTTGTGTGACAAATTGAAAAAAAGAAATACTGCTTTTCTAATATTCCCCACTACCATGATTGCTTACTTTATACATATTTTTTGTAACATGTATCCTGCTCAGATTAATCTTCTGACCCTACATAGTTGAATATTAATGTTACACTTAATTTATATCCACGTTAAAAGAATTATGTGATTACAGTACACAATTTTGATGTAATTTGTATGTATTTTGTTGTACATGTGTATATATTAAATAAATTATTTTTCACTTTGTATTCCTGAATTTTTTTCACACATAAACGCTATTTCTTTTATGCGTTTCTTTCGCAGTTTAGCAACTGGAATTTTCAGATTAAGGCGACAGTGGACGTTCAAAAACATTTTCTACAGTTTTTGCTCAATCGTTTTGAAATTTAATACACATATAATTTGTGCAATAATTAAGAAAATTTCTTAATTTCATTAAAAAATATTAATATGCAAATGAGTAATTAATTAATAATATGCTAATTAGTGATACAAATTAAAAATGCTCCATGCGCATTAAATTTTGTTTCAGAAACTTGTAATTTTTTTTTTTTTTTTTTTGTGATAGCTTTATGATATTACATCAAAAATTGGTATACATTTTAAAATTATACTAAGTAATTTGGCAGAAAATAATTATAAACGTATAATATTTTCGGATTAATCATTTCGGATAAAATTCAATGATAAAATATTACTTTTTTTTTTTTTTTTTTTTTTTTTTTTTTTACACATATTAATAGCAAGTTTTGTAATAAAGTATATCAACAGCAATATTAACAAGTATTATAAAAATTAGTATAAAATTAAGAAGAATGGAGCATTTTGAACTTACTCAGTCGGCGAAAATTCTCATTTTGAGAAAACTGGATTTAAAGTTTTATTTTAAGTGCAGATTAACGATTGTTTATGTTAGAAAAACAGTTGTATCTCTGCAAAAAAATTATCAGATTTGAATAATTTTTTTTTATTTGAAAGTAGAAGATTGCCGGAACATTTTTTCGAAAAAACAAAAAATGATTTTTTTTTTTATGTTTTTTGCGATTTTGAACGTCCACTGTCGCTTTAAGAAGCCACTTACTCCTTAAAAATCTCTGAAATCGACACCTACTCTAATATCCAATTAACATAATTTACTTACATCTAAACCACAAACACCTTAATTTGATGGATAAAGACTTATGGAAATGAAAACATGCGTCATCTAATTTAGAAATATAATTTCTCCACTTTCTGTTTCCGAAAACAGTTTTTATTACCGAATTAAAATTTAAAAAAAATTAGAAATAAAAAGGATGAAAAGTTTTATGTATAAAAAAATACATTCTTATGAAATAGTAATTTAATTTTAATTAATTTACGATTATGCGTTGAGAAATAAAATTTTAAATTCTAAAATAAGAAATTAAATAATGTTTATTTTTTTCTTTCTAGTTGCCTTATCTTAAAAAAGTGACAAAATAAATATGTCTTTTTGAAAAAAATTCGTTTGTTTGCGCTTTCTACCAAGTGTAAAAAATCTGTACATTTTTGATAATCGAATTCGATGTCAAATTAATACGGAAATTTTTGGGAAAAACATGAAATACATTAAAAGAATAGGCGCAATTTTCAAGATGAACATTTTATGCTTATAAAAGAAAGTAGAGAAAATCTATTTTTCATTTCTAGTTATAAATGTTATAAATTGATGATGGATAAAATATATAATGTGAACTTAAAAAAGCCCACAGTCTTACTTAAAAGGCGACTAAAGTGATGAAAAAGTTTTTACAAGTTTAAAATATACATTTTATTTAAAACTTCTTAGTACTTTCAAGCTTTCCAAGCTCATCATCAGAGAATATCTTAATAACTAAACGTTGTTTATTTATACAAATACGTCACTTTGTTTTGAAGATGAGAGAACCAATAATTACCAGAGTTGAAAGTAGAAGTAGCAGCAGCAAAGGAAATATATATTATTATTAATTACAGTTCCATTTATTTTATGACATCACTCTGTTCTTATACGTCACTTTTCATGGGTAGAAGAAAATATTTAACTGTCGTACTTTAAATTTTAATACGTAACTTTGCTCCAGTTTTCAGTATTTATTTTTAGGATATTGAAGCATAAACTGGGGATATTGTACGATAGGGCGTCGTTATATACTTGATTGTTTTTACACAGGTTTTCTATGGATTCTCTTATAGTGGATGCGTAATAATTGGATGTTGGGAAAATGATTTTTGCATGATCAAAATCTATTGCGATATTCTGATAGAAACTTAAACGAGAGAGAGTTGTGAGTTGACGACAAACTTTTATCTCTGCTTTATGTTCTTTTATTCTTTCTTATTTTTCTTTTGTGTTATTCCGTCAATCGTTTAAGTTTCAATCAGAATATCGCAATAGATTTTGATCATGCAAAAATCATATTCCCAACATCCAGTTATTACGCATGCACTATAAGAGAATCTATAGAAATCCTGTGTAAAAACAATCAAGCATGTAACGACGCCCTATCGTACAACATCCCCAATTTATGGTTCAATATCCTGAAAATAAATCTTGAAAACTTGAGAAAGTGACGCATTAAAATTTAAAGTACGGCAGTTAAATATTTTTAGTTATATAAATAAAAAGTAATAAAATTGTTTTTATGTGTATGTATATAATATAAAATTATTTAAAATACCTTAAAAATCATATTAGAATTCCAAAATGTTTTCGACCAAATTCAGACGATCATCGGAAGTGTTCATTTCATCGTCAGCGTAGAAATAAACTTTTATATTTTAATGTTTGCGCTTGTACTAAATCTTAAAATTAGTCTTTTTTTCAGTAAATTTCGTCGCTATCCATTTTTTCTTGAATGTTCTAAGCACAAAATTTTTCCTCTGAATGCTTTGAAATGTTCTATAGCTGTTTGCTGTTATGCTTGAATTTTTAAAACTAAATACAGATCAAAAGTTAAAGGTAGTTAATTGCAGCAATATGACCGAAAATTCTGAGAATTTCATAAAATTTAGAAAGTTTTTTTTTCTTACTTTTATATTCAAATATATAAAATTTGAGGCAGCGTTTTATTTGTATATATAAAGCAAACTTGAATAAAAATATTGGGGGTTTTGAATTGATCTGGAATGCTCATGTTGTATTTTGAAAAGTTCTTTTAACACTTAAAACATCCCGGAAAATTCCTTATTTTTCTCAAAAAAAAAAAGTATTTAGTATTTCTTGTGTGATAAATATATACCATAATGCATATAGTGTGCCCTTGATTAGTATTTAAAGTAAAAAACAAAGTAAAATAAAAAAAAAAATGAGTTGTATGTTCCTTGTCGTCTTAAGTGATTAAATTAAAAAAAAAAAAAATTCCGCGTAAATTTAATTTCAAATGGCATGTTTCACAAAGAAACAAAAGGGTAGAAAAGAGAACGTAAAAAAGCTATAACTGCTTATCAAAATGGCTTTCTCAAAAACGAGAAACTTTCTGACACATTATCTGGCTCATTTATAAACGCAGAGGCAAAACTGGAAAGACTAGCTATTGAAGCAATTTGGAATCGAAATGAGTTTACTATTTTTTGACAAATAAATTACTTATCGAGCTATAAGCGATTTTTGTCTAGTGATGAAAAGTCTTTACCCTTTCTCGCGCTTCCGCGACGGTAATTTGGTTTAAAAGCCGGCATTGAGAGAATTTTTTAGAAAGGTCTTTTGCTTTTAACAAAAAACGGAAAAGTCTTCCGGTTACACATTTTCTGAATAAGAACACAGTGTAATTTCATGGTTTTCTGAACATAAATGAATTCAGAAATGTGTCAGAAAGTGTCTTCCTTTTATGCGAGACTAGTGTTCAGCTATACTGCAGAATGTTTCTCAGAGAAAAGAGGGTGTATCTAACAATTATAGTTGTTATAGGGGGCAAACAAAAGAATTGGGATACGTTAGAGTCTATAGCAGAAATTTATTTGAAGTGCATTTTGATGGTGTTTTTCTCGGACAAATTCAACGAAATTTATGTAATGTTAAGCACTGCATGAAAGTACAGAGTATTTTGAAAAACTGAAGTTGGATAAATGTAAATTATAAAAGTAGTTGGGAAGTGTTTAATAATCTATACAACCGGCATGATTTATCTTTATCATTTTGGTCACATGTGCTATCTGCAGGAATGAACCTCAGATGGAAAACCAGCAATAATATTTCTTTCTAACTATATATAGTTTCTAACATAGTTTCTTACTATATCGTTGTATAAGAAACAATGTTAGAAACTATATCGTAGTTTCTGACTATAACATTTATTCGAACCATAACTGTCTATAACATTTTAAAATGGAAGCAAAATGATTATTATTTTTTTTTAACTTTATAAATTTTCAATATATATTTTTTTATGTATATATGAAGACGTGAGTTTCAACCTCGCCCTGTCCAGATAATCTAATTTTGGGAAATCGCATAAAACCCGTTGGTTTTCATTGTAAACCAATATTTTACAATGGCAGACATACACGTTAAAACTAGGGTTTTTTTTCAGATTATAGTGTTTTTTTTATGCAGGTTCACCTATAGAATAGATTCATAAAGAACACTCGATATTTTAAAGTTTGGATAAGGTGAGTTATGAAACTCACGTCCTCGTATATAATTACATAATTCTTGAGTTACATTTTAAATGTCTTTCACAGATTTCTAGATAAATAAGGCCTTCGCGGCAACAATAAAATCTATACGTAGAAGGGGACATATATGCAGAATATCCAACTCTCGACGAGCATAAAAATGTTCTAGCAATGTATATGTGTCCCCTCGACTGTGACATCAAAATGACGTATGGGGGCATATATACAGGGGTCGGATATACAACCCGCTCGCCAAAAGTAAAAGTCCTAGCATTGGATATCTGCCCCCTTGATATGTATCCCTTTCTGCTGTGACGTTAAAATGACGTATGGGGGCATATATACAAGGGTCGGTTGTCCAACTCTCTCGCCAAAAGTAAAAGTCCTAGCATTGGATATCTGCCCCCTTGATATGTGTCCCCTTTGCTATGACGTCAAAATGACGTATGGGGGCATATATACAGGGGTCGGATATACACCCTTCGACGAAAGGAAAATTCTGTAGGACTGGATATGTGTCCCCTTCAGCTGTGACGTCAAAATGACGTATGGGGCATATATACAGGGGGTGGATATACAGCTCTTGAGAAAAATAAAATGCTCTGTATTGGATATGTGCCCCCTTCTGATATGGGGGCATATATACAGGGGTCGGATATACAATTCTCGAATAAAGTGAAATGGTGTAGCACTGGATATGTGTCCCCTTTTACTGTGGCGTCAAAATGACGTATGGGGGCAGATATACAAGGGGTAGATATCAGGCACCTCCTTCGATTGGCTCCTAAACTACGCCGCTCTTCTGGAAGAAAAACTTTTATATCTACGTTCTTTCGAACAGTCGTGTGTTAGTCACACTCAAAATAATGAAGAAGGAAAATTACATAATGTGTTTTACACTAGAGAATGTGCTTTTTTTTCTTCTCTAGTAACTATACGGAAACAGGAACTAACATACTCTTCACGTGTATTAACATTCCCTTCCGCGAAACTTTGGAAGAAAATTAACAGTGAATTTATAATTTGAGGCAAAGGAACACAGTTTAAAAAACTGTTTACAGCACAGTAACGTTCCTTTAAAAAAAAAGGAAAGTGAATAAAAAAAATTGATAGGAGGTATCCGAATTTAACCTTTATGCATAGACACCTAAATGTTTTTGAAGTAAAAAAAGAAGGTATTTTTCTGGCTCGAATCATATACCCTTAGAATTCACTTTAATTGTTTTTGCTTTGCATTAGTTATAATTTAGAGATGCTTCTAATATTTTCTTTCACAGCTCAAGGTAAGTTTTAGTTAACTTTAGCTGTCATCATTTGAAGAGTCTTTCTTCAGATATATATCATATTCTGTTAGATTACTTTTCTAGATGTTTAATATTAAAAAAAAAAAAAAAAAAAAAAAAAAAAAAAAAAACACTTTTTTTTTATTATGTTATAAGGTATGTGTTTATTTTAAAAGTTTTCTTTTTTCAAACACATTTATTGGTGTATAAAGAAAATTCTTTGTTGTGATGAATATAACTTTTCTGCTGGCTAAATTGTTAACGAAGATATAAAAAAAAAAATTGCAGTTAGATACATTTTTCTAGGTTTCAAAAGGTATTTTGTTTTAGTATATAAGTTACATATTTGTTTAGAGTTATTTACTCTCTAAAAAAAAGTTATTAAATTTGCCTTTTCATTTTATTGTACTTATGGTAAGTTGAAAAGTAGATTTTTTTTTCTTTCACTTTTAAAGGTAATTTTTCTCTCTACTTATTATTTTTATGCTTGTGCTAAAGGTAGAATTATGCTTTGATAATGATTCCTAAATAATACAGTATAGATACTGTTTGGTTAAAAAAAAAAAATTTTTTTTGCTACTCTTTTAGCAGTGGATATTGAAAAATATTATAGTACTAGGGGGCTCTGCCCCCTGCAAGTTACGCTCGCCAACCCCCGTTCAGCACCGCAGAATCTAAAAACATGCTAATCTGATCGGTTTAAAAAATATTATAGAAGATTGAATTATACTGAAAAAAGCTGTGCAGATCTCCATGTAAACGGGTTTCCATTCAATTTCCTTTGATTTAAAAAAATTAAGGCCGAATCAGTTGCTGTTAAGACATCCAATGGTTGTTTTCGTGTTTGATTAAAGAGGATCAGTTAAACGTTTGAAAAGAAACTAAAAATAAAAGGAATTAAGTGTACAGAGTTTTTGTCTCCCGGTATTTTAAAACAATTTCTATAACAATAGCCTAAGTCATGTGACTATCACAAGGTTCGCACACTCCTTGGAATTTCCAAGAACTCTGGCACCACTATTAATGATAAGGAAATTTACATTTAATTTTTAAAACACAGCATTCGCAATCACCGCCTTTATTCACAGATTCTGCAATATTTTTCTGTAGTGAAATACTTTGAAAAGACTGTAAAAATTTAGTGGTAGAACTGTGCGAACCCTGCTATCATCAAGAGTTCCGGGCGAACCACTTCGCTTTTTATATTCCTGGTGCCATTTTGGTACTTTAATATTAGCCAGGTACAGGTGATAAGTCGCTAAATATTATTCTATCGCCATCATTTCATCTACATTATAATAGTCCAAGTCATGTAACTGCCATAAATAAATACGCTCTGATCCCTTCGCTTTTCATATGAAAGTTTGGCCCAGATATCATATACGGCCCCATATTAGCGCGATTTTTTTCCGACGCTAATTTGGGTAAAAGATCAACAGCATAAACAACAACATCCGACTTATCAAATCAAGCAAAATAACGATACTATGGCGCCAGTTAAGTACCCGTTGCGTATATGACATTGGCGTCAGAAAAAAATAGCGCCAATATGGGACCGTATGTGGCATATGTGCCGAAAGTTTTCCATTTCGATTAAAAAAAAATCATTTTTTTTCCGAATAATACTCATAAAAGCATTGTCGCAAAGAATTCTTGGTACTGTTACGCTAGCTGGATGCAAATCTCGCCAATAACTATTTTTCAACTCGCCAGTTAGCATTTATTTTTTTATTTTTCGAGTGGTAAATTAAAACATTGCTTTGAAGTTGAAATTAAATGCCATCGTTTGTTACATCATTTAGTATTTGGCCAGATGTTCATATACGCACCCGGTTTGGCGTGATTTTTTTTACGAAAATTAGGCGAAATCCACGTTTTCGAATACCAGTTACATATGTATTTTTGGTACTACTTAGTTATCCCGTAGAACAAAAATCTATCATCAAACTATAAGATTAAATGCTAATAATAGTTGATAAATGTCACATTCACTTGACTTTAAGCAAGTTACGCGTCTTTACGTCATCAAGTGATTTTTATTTCGACGTTTTATTTGTATATTTATTAATGTTATACTATTTTCTTTGTTCTTTTGTTATTTAAAATAAAAATTATGCCAATTTGTATAATTTGGCGAGTGGTTTGGCGATTTATATAATTTGGCGAAATGGGTCGATGGAATAACTAAGCATTACCGTATTTTTTAATTAGTTTCTATTATTTTTTATTTTTAAAGGAAAATAACCAAAAAAATAATTAACTATAGAACAAAACAATTTATGTAATTAAAAAAAAGAAAATAAAGTAAATAAACACTTATTATTAAATAAACAACAATCGCCGGGTTGCCATGTCAACCAAAATAATGCCATTTTGGCGCCAATTAGGTACCCCGGTGCGTATATGACATCTTTGCCTAATATTTTTCTTTTCATTTCGTTTAAAAAAAATAAAGAAGTGAAAGCCATTTATTTTAAATGTTTCTGTTTGTATTAAATAAAATGATAATGAAATACAAATTGAATTATGAATAAAAGTAACATGATACATTTCTTAGCATACATTTAAGGGAGGCCAAACTTCTCGCCAAATTAGTTTAAAATAGTAACCTTTCCTAAAATCTGAAGAAAAAAAAAATATCTGTTATGATTAAAATTTGAGTTGCCATCATTAGAAAAATGTACATAAAATTAGAAAAAAAAATAATATTTCGAAAACTAATCCGAAATTAAAAATTCTAATACCAGTTTTGAAACCTGCGGATCAATATTGATTTTTGGTGTTAATTTCATCGCAAAGTATTCCATATTTTAGGAGAAATCGCCGTGAAACATAATCAGTTGTTTAATCAGTCGATTCAAAAAATCGTTACATTTCAGCCATTTCATAAATTCGTTTCATTAGGATTTTATATATATAGGGTAGATTTCAAATAATGATGATTTAGTTATGAGGATTAATTTGCCATATATATATATAGATATAAATAAAAATAAAAATAAAATATATCCTCATGACTGGATTATGTTGCTCTTTTAATATATAGATATTTCTATAAATGGCTTCTTACTAAAAATTAAGCATTTGGTTTTATTAATAATATGCTAAGATTTTGTATGTCTAGGGATGCACTTCATATCCAGTTCAGTTTGAAAGTATTTTTTTTATACACATTCTTTTTTCCTTTCCACCTTTCCAAATTTTATTTAATACATAATATATATATCTTGCAGTGTAACACAATATCGCAATCCTGAGATGAGATGCTGTTTTTCTTATATCTTTTGGCCTGGGATTGCCGATATGGTTGTTCTCGCGTAATTAGGCGCTGGCGCTGGTCGCATTTTTTTCTCTCCTTTTTAGACATTATGCTTCTGCAGCAGATACCGGGTGTCCCAAAAAGGACTGACTGATTTTAAAATTCAATAACTTGCAAACGGTGACAGATATTTAAAAAATTCTTGCAGGAGGGTTATGCATAAGGTCAAAAGTTTTTTTACGGTGATTTTCGATTTTAGTTCGAATTACAAACAATAGATGGCGCTGTAAGCAATAGTCGCTAAATACAGGCTCGATTTCTGGTCCTTTCTCTTGTTCTATGCTGAAAAAGGAGATGGAAATGTATTATCCGGGCCACGAAGTACCAAAAATCGAGCCTGAATTCAGCGTCTATTGATCACAGCGCCATCTATTGTTTGTAATTCGAACTAAAATTGAAAATCACTGTAAAAAAACTTTTGACCTTATGCATAACCCTCCTGCAAGAATTTTTTAAATATCTGTCACCGTTTGCAAGTTATTGAATTTTAAAATCAGTCAGTCCTTTTTGGGACACCCGGTATGTGTCACATTGCATCTTATATAATAATGTTATCTCTTATGATCACAGGCAATATTTTTACTTTTTTTTGTTTGGGTAGCTTTTAAATCTTAGCAATGCTGTTGAAATCAAGCAGTCTTTCACAAGGAAAGAGAAAACATTCTTAGATAAAAAAAAAAAAGTGGCATATAGTAAATAAATAAATAAATAAATAAAATAACATAAAATTTCCCCACAGAGCTCAGTGTAATGTTTATATGACATAGGTAAAAAAAAGAGGCAAAAATGGAATAGCTTCAATCGATACTGCACTGATCTTATTATTATTATTGGTTTTTTTTTAGTTATTTTTTTTACTTAATGTGTTTTTTTATCCCAATTTCATACAGGTAATTTCTTTTTCTTTTATATTGTATGTGTATATTATATTAATCAATCATTAATCATTATAATAATCAATAATTCATATCAATAAGATATGAAAAAGGTAATTATTCTAAGATATCTTAAATAGATACCTTGGAAAGTTTATAATAATGGATGCACTAGTGACATGTAATAATAATAATATTTAAAGAGGGAGGAAGTTAGCAATAGCATCATTTAAGTTTACCCATTTCATTAATCCTCTTCTGTTGGTTGCTACTAATTTAAGAAAGTTACATTTAGTAGTACCTATATAGTACACTTTTCTGTTTATACTAGTCTGTCATATTCCAGTTTCCACGGATTTTATATCTTTTTTTTTTTTTTTTTTTTTTTTTTTTTTTTTTTTACTTTTCATTAATTTAGGTACCCTAGCATAAATTAAGCTTCTTTATTTTAAGTATAGCGCGAGTCATCATGCCATTCTTGCAAAAATTTCCCCCTTTCATTCTCGTTTGCTTTTGCAAAGGAAATCGGATGTATAACATAGGTTAGGATGGTTCTAAACAATTATTTTTTTTTAGTTATATGCTTCTCAATGACATACATTCACATAATACATTGTTTTGGAATTTTTTGTGTAAGGTTTATTGCTAGTACTTCTGTCATGTTTTATGTAGGATAGTTCAGTCATTGCGCTATTTTCCATGGGATAGCAAAGTGTCTGAGGTGTGTATTTCGATCTATGGTTAAGCAAGTTGGCCGCTAGCTTAATCAGGGATCAGATATGTTTTCTTACGTAATTCATGGAGTTAACACTAATATTAATTTCACAATTTGACTATTGTTCACATTTTTTTTAATTTGCTAAAAATTCACCAGTAACAGTTTGCTAATGCTGAGTATAAATACCACTTTTTCACTAGTTTATACTTTTATCACTAACTTGCTATGAGTATATAGCATTGTTAGATATTACTCATACATTTTTTTTCTCAAGCACATGTTTGTTGTGATGTCATGTTTAATCTGGTACTTCATACACACACACATTTTCGCTTTCAGTTTAGCTGATGTAGTTTTATAACAATTAATACTCACCGTGGTTAAAGACATTCATGACTATTCTGTGCATGTATTGGTTTCTTTTATCAGAATTTGTGTTTAACTTAAAATTACTTTTTTCCCTGCATTCACAACTTCGTATTTGTTTTTAGATAGATATCTTGTAATGTAAGATGTTTTTTTTTTTTTTTTTTTTTTTTTTTTTTTTTTTTTTTTTTTTTTTTGGTTGGTGTGTTTAAAATTTTTGCAGAAATTATGACATAATTTAACTATTGTACATTCTTTGCAGACACATCTTAAATTTTATGCAAGGGATAATTAATTAGGTGGACATCTTTACACATACAGTTAATATTCTGTTTAATTTCATCATTTACGCGCGCCCGATGACTCATTGCTATTTTATTTATAACATAAGGTATTTTATTATAACTGACATGATATTTGATATCGTTAAAAAGATTGTTTTTATAAAATTTATTCAAATGCATAATGTGAGCTGTTATGTACACTTTATTTATTTTTTTTAAAAAGGGCTATTCACATATAGTCATTAAACTAAATCTTTGGCAATTTCTCATATTTAATTTTTTTTAATTAGTGAGTTATAGTCTCACCAGGTGTCTTGTGACGGATACATACACTCATATATCATAATGTAAAAAGCTTGGTATTTTGCTATTCATTTTTTTTTCTCTTCCATCCCTTTACTTAGAACAGGCTTGGCTTGGCTTGGCATAACTTCTACATTTAGCGTAGAGTTGTACATTTTATGCCCTCTTCTTTTTAACTTGATACAGTAATAACTTTGGCAGATATAGTTTTATTTTAATTTTAACTCTTAGTTAACCATTTGTCAGCAGTATTTTTTTTTCTATACAAGTAGTTCATGTGTTGGGTATTTTGTTTGTATTACACAAATTTTGCTCATTTAGAATACAATTTTGTCCATTCATACACATACATTACACTAGTTCATGTGTTGACTTACATATTTTTGTTCATTTGTTTTTACACAGTGTACTTTGCGAACGATCTATTCGACAGTATTTCTTTTTGTTTTTTTTTTCTCACAAGTAGTTCATTGAGTATAACACATAGTTCATTGTGGCTGGTTTAGAGTTTAACCAGAGTTTTTTTCACACATTACACGGAGTTCATTGCCTTTATTAACCCTTATTCATTACATTTTGGTGATTAACTCATTAATTATGTAGTTGAATCTCACTCGTATGGTAGTGTTTTGGGTTATTACACACATACTGTCCGTATATTTTGTTAGCAAATGCATAAAAAAAATGTTAGTTCATTGAGACATTATTACAAGTAGTTCATGTGAAATTATAAAATTTGTTCATGTGTTTACTTACACGTTGTGTATGCTTGGGTACACACTTGTTCATGTGTTTTATTTCATGTAGTTCATGAATTTGGGGTTTCTTTTTCCCCTCCCTTCACACACATATTTTTTTTCCTGTTACTTTTCTATCTTTTAAACTTTACATCACTTTTTCAATATTAAAAATATTTCATCAGTTTTTTTATATTTTAATTTTACCAAGGTTGTGTTTTTTTATTTTTTTATGTGTTTACATAATGTCATAACATATCAATGTCACCATCACTTTGTCTATGTACAAAGATTTTAAGGATTCAAGGAGTTATCCGTCACATGACATGTTGGACTACACATACATTTCGAATCTGTTTACTTTTAACATGTAACTTTTTTTTTAACACTTTCATTAGATACTTCTTCCTTGAAGGTGGCAGATCGAGTAAGGTATCTTGTTACACTATATTAAATCGTATGCAATTTCTTAGTAAATGTTTTTAATATTTTTGCCAGGAGTTAAATTTTAATAAATACACAGAAGGTCTATTAGGGATAAGATTTCCGCGTTTTTGCACACCGGTATATTCTTAGAGAACATGTTGATCTGTTAAATCGCAAGAGTATTCCGATTAAATGAAATATCATTTTCTGTAACAAAATACTGGTGTGCAAAAACGCGGAAATCTCATCCCTGGTCTATACATGAAAATTCAGCAAAACTAAAATCTTTACATTATCAATTTTTTTTTAGTGGCAAATTTCATTTACTGTGTTTGATTCTCACTGGTTATCGAGTGAGGAATTTTTTTTCACACACATATGTCATGATTTTAAAGATTTTTTTTGGCAAACAACACTTCTTTTTCTATATTTTGCAAGAGACAGTTTATCTTTTGCGGTAACACTCCTTTTTTTTGTTTATTTAACTTAAAGGTATGGATCCTGTCAATTTTACACTGATGCGTTTTGAGTAGATATATTTTTTTTTCAACAAATGCAGCAATTTCTTAGTAAATTTACAGTTAAAATTAAATTTAACCCTTTGCTGACGATTTTTTCCTACGGTACATTTTTTTTCTCTTCTTTTTCTACAGTTATATTTTGGTTTTTCGTACTTGGTGCATATAGAGAATTTTTGTTCATAGTTAACACACACAGTAGTTCATAGTTTATTTTAGTTCATAGATAAAAAAAAAAAACCTTACACTAGTTCATTGCTTTCTCAATTCTTTGTGTGCACCAGGGACTAATTGTCACTAATTTTTATAGCTGTGTTCATCAAAACACTTAGACATTTTGCTTCATTAATACACTTCTTTAGTTCATTGTTATTAGTTTACACTTGAGGTCACTGTGACACATTTCTTCGGTTCATTGTTACAATTTTACACTTGAGGTCACAGTGATGCACTTCTTTGGTTCTTTGGAATAACTGCACACGTTTGTTCTTTTTTTTTTTTTTTTTTTTTTTTTTTGTTCTATAACAAAAGGTTTTTTCACATTGAGGAAAATTATTTAAACTTTTTTCCACGTTTATTTACACACATATTATTTTTGTAGTCAGCATTTAATTTTATTATGTCACACATGCTTTTCTTTTTTTTTTTTCAAAAAAAAAAAAAAAAAAAAAAAAAAAGAATAAGCGCTTGTTGCATCTGTTAGGTATCTCACTGGTGTTTAAATTTACAATGGTATTAAACTTAAAAGTTTTTCTTGTTAAACATTAGTCAAATTTCTTTCTAGCCTTTTTTGCTTTTGCGCAATTTTACAGGCAGATACTCTATACAAAGGTTTCTAAAAAGGTTACATACAACGGTTAATCATAGGTACTGCGTGTGGGATTGCTCATTTTTATAGACAGCATTTTTTTAAAATGGTAGTGACACATTATACATAACAGTTTTTTTTTAGTTTCGCATTCTTGATTTTTTTCGTAAAAAAAAGTAAGAAATGTACATTCCTTTCACATTAACATGGCATATGATTAAAATCTGTTGACCTTTTACTTAAGGGTTATTTTGATTTAATCGGTAATTAAAAAAAAATCAGTTTAGTTTTTTCTTTTTGGCAACTTCACAGGATTACACTTTACTTTTTATTTAAACATTTTTCTTCATTCAGTACCCTCCTTGGCTATTCAAAGTAATTCACGTGATAAGGTAGTTTTTTTATTCATGATTTCTAATCACTCAGTACACAGCTGTGCATTGTTTTGTTTTTTTTTTTTGGTTCATTGACACATGTGGTTTAATACTGGTATATATGCCAGTCGTAACACCAAATGGTGTTATTATGACTACATTCACACACAAACACATACTTTTTGTGTCACCTGTTGTACAGTTCATATTAAGTTTCATTAAAATTCATGTACATTTTTCTCATTTATTTTTAAAGGGGTACTTTCACTGGAAAGTTCTCACTACCTCTTGTTTATACCTTATAAGAAGGTAATATGTTTTAAAATCCATTTTACTTAAATTAGGTTCTCAGTAAAACACATTCTATCGTTGTTTACGACATAAAACGATGGCAAGTTTCAACAAATTATTTAACCCCATCTTCCTCACCTTTTACTGCAGTAGTGATCAAAAGTATTTTGACAACATTACATTCTGTCTTATTTTATTTAATATAAAAATGTAAAAGAAAATATATTCCCTATAATTGAGAACACTATGACTGCAGTTATTCAAATGTATCAAGTTTCAACTTGTTTGTTTACATTCGGCGCCACCGAAGAAATAAGACTCCTCCTTAGCTCAAAAGTATTTCGACAATTAGTTTGCATTTAATTGTTGAAGGTGTCAGTGGCGCTATAGCTTCGATTAGTGTTTGTATTGACTTATTGTAATTATTTTTAAATGCCGAAATTTAAAAAATATTGAAGTGATTCTAGAAAAGCCGCTGTAAATGCACTTAAGAAAGGTAGACTGCAAGCAGAATTAGCTCATTTTTTTAACGTGTCTCGGCAACTTGTTAAGTTTTTAATAAACAAAAATACATCGAAAATAAGCCTCAAAGTGGCCAACCGAAAAAAACAACTTGCAATGTTGACTGTATTATAAAAATGATATCTACAAATGATTGTGGTAAGTCCGCTGTAATAATAATAAAAAAAGGAATTGAAAGAAAATTACGGCATAGACATACATGTTTCCTCAGTCAAACGACGCCTAAACCTCTATGGTTTACATGGCAGAAGACCTGCAAAAACAAGTTTGTTATCTACTAAGAATAGGAAGGCTAAAGTTGCATCTGTAAAACGGCATAACCCTTTCAGGGGCAAAGCAATTCCATTGCTAAAGTGTTGAAATTAATGATTGACACCAGAATTTTGGTTAAGAAATATTCAGTTTATTATGTGTGTGAAATATAGATTTTTCCCATTTATAAATAAATTTGTTTTCAAATTCCGGTGTCAATCATTAATTTCAACACTTTAGCAATAGAATTGCTTTGCCTCTGAAAGGGTTATGCCGTTTTAGAAATGCAAATCTAGCCTTCCTGTTCTTAGTAGATAATAAACGTGTTTTTGCTTGCCTTCTGCCATGTAAACCATAGAGGTTTAGGTGTCGTTTGACTGATGAAACGTGTATGTCTATGCCGTAATTTTCTTTCAATTCATTTTTTATTATTACATCGGACTAACGACAATCATTTGTAGATATCATTTTTATAATACAGTCAGCATTGCAAGTTGTTTTTTCGATTGGCCACTTTGAGGCTTATTTTCGATGTATTTCTGTTTATTAAAAATTTTATCCCATATAATAACAAGGTGCCGAGACACGTTAAAAGAACGAGCTAATTCTGCTTGCAGTCTACCTTTCTTAAGTGCATTTACAGCGTCTTTTCTAGAATCACTTCAATATTTTTTGCATTTCTGCATTTAAAAATAATCACAATAAGTCAATATAAACACTAATCGAAGCTATAGCGCCACTGACACCTTCAACAATTACATGCAAACTAATTGTCGAAATACTTTTGAGCTAAGGAGGAGTCTTATTTCTTCGGTGGCGCCGAATGTAAACAAACAAGTTGAAACTTGATACATTTGAATAACTGCAATCATAGTGTTCTCAATTATAGGGAATATATTTTCTTTTACATTTGTATATTAAATAAAATAAGATTGAATATAAGGTTGTCAAAATACTTTTGAGCGCTACTGTAGTTTCACCACTTTAAAAAAAAAACTTGAGAGTCACATATAGTGCTGAAAATGTACAATTTTTTTTTAATATTTACTACATCATGTAATGTTTTGTCCTTATATACAGTTCATGTCTCAAAAAAAATTATAAGTTGGAGTATGACCAACTGTTGTAGCAATTGTGGAAATTGCTCTTGCTTGCAGTGAAGGTTCAAGCAATTTTACATTTAAATCTTCTGGAATTTATTAAATAAAAAACTGTGTGCATACGTAAAAAAAAAATAAGAAAACAGCTGTCCAGAAGTATTAACTGCAGTTCAAAAAAGTTTCAATATATTTTATTTTGGCAAGTCTTTGGTACTAACTTGCTTTGTCATGCTTATAGGCATGCTTTTATATGAGACATGATTTAATTGTTCTTTACATATTTAGTATTTCTGTATATGTTTATAAACTGTTGGTCACCGAGTTCCCACTACAAAATATTCTATTTTTCATATTTCTTTATGTGTAATGTATTTGAGAGAAGACATGGGTCAGTTTTTTTTTCTCCCGCGATTCACTTCGTTCTTTTTCGGCTGTTGGGGAGATATATGTGAAGGCGTCTACCTTCACATATTAATATTAATGGTTTCCTCTTTCCCCCCTTTAAAATTATTCTTTTTAAATTTTTAAATTTAATTATCTGTGTACATTTGGATTCAATTCATTTTCTAGCGCTCTTTTCCTTTCATAAATTAAGCAATCATTTTTCTGTATCTGTAATATTTTAACCGCAGCGCACTGCAGTTAAAAGAAAAGAAATAATTTCCTTTTCTAGCCTAACAACTGGATTCTAATTTTCATCCTTCTGCCTTAGTTTGATGGTATGCAGAAATTTGTCAGACATATTACTTCTACATTTTTAACCGTTGGTCCAGATGTAAGATATATTAGTCAGATCAGTTAGAAACCCTGCCTTTATTTTGTTTTGTTTAATAATGGGCGTTTCGGCCGCTTCAATCCCATGAGAACTTTGGTAAACCCTATCAAATGTTCTTTTGCGGTTTATAAGCTATAATTCCTATGTAATCATTTGACGTTAAATATTTCTTATTACTCTTTTACTTCCCCCATTCAATTTCAATTATCGTACTTTGACCACATGCCTTCCTCTCTGTAATCTCGCCATATAGCATATGTATTTGGCGAAATTGTGTATGTACTCCTGCCAATACTCGAGCATTTCGAGAAAATGTAATTTTGGCTCTTCCTTCTAAGATCTCTTTCTGTGAACATAAAAAGAGTGTAACACTTCGCTCCCTTCTCCAACACCGGCTTTCGCCGGATAATCCAGGCGTGGTTGAAAGAATCCCGGGGCATAATAAAGACTTTCAGTCATCATACCACTGAATCCACTTACTTTTAATGCTTCGTGTCTGATTACTCAAAGTAATTAAAATTGATTTCCAATCTCCTGATGTGTTTGACGTATCAACAAAAGGAAACATCCTACCACAAGAAAGCTTCGTCAGACGTGCAACACATCTAAGTCAAATCACCTTTTTGAAAATTAATTAGTATGCCTTAATAATACTAAATACTAATTATATTGTCATTACAAGTATTTAAAGAAATACTTAAATATTTCTAAAGGGTGTAGCTGGATAAGCATCGGAAACATGCCTTTCAATGAAATTTCCTAATTTATTTCCTAGTTATGACTACCTATCTGACAATACACTACGCCTATTATCACCTTATAAATATTGATATTTTATGAGATAAAAATATATTTTCGAATTTTTTAAAAACTGATTTTCACAAAAACTACTGCACCGAATTTCATGCCACTAGCTTAGGTAATGTAGATACCAAATATGCATATCTGGGAATTTTTGTATAATTTTCTGTTTATAAAAACTGTGTGAAATAGCGATAAAAATATTTACAAAAAGTAGTTGGATGTGCCAATCCCAAAATTTTCTTCTATCTTATACATATGAATATTTCAAAAAGCAGTTACAAATGTTAATACTACAATATTATTAGTTCAATACTATACCAACTTTGATTTTCTTTTAAATTTCTGCTTCAGTCAATAAAGCGTAGCAACAAGTAAAAATTAAACTAAAAAAAATCAAAAAACCCGACTGCATAAAAAGCGAACTAATTAATTACTTCTCATCAATGTGAGACTATTTTTTTTATATTACTTACCTATTTTTTATTTACTTGTATTGATGACTTTTAAGTTTTGTTTAATTGTTAGTTCCTATCTATAAACACTGTTTTGATGAGGCCTATAGATGTCTATGATGGTAGGAGTTGCAGTAAAGCTAGAGATCCTACCTACACAACTTTCAGGTTGTGTAATATTTAAACGGAGCTTCTGACTGTAAAATAGTCAATGAAACATCGTCTTCATTTTGAAAGACCTATCCAATGATATGCCACTTAATAGGGTGCGTAAATTTTTTCGTCTCTACCGCCCTTTTGTATTCTACGGCCGCCATTTTGAATTTATGCAAACAAAACCTAGCCTATAACCACCGGGTTGTTAAGATGAATCGATGGAGACCTCATTCATTAAAATCCATCCAGCCGTTGGGATGTTTCGAGGGTATAAATAAATCCACATACCCAGATACGCGTGAAACACATAACCCTTCTTGGCAGTCGGGTAAAAATAAACACTTATAGTATAATATAATAAAAAATACAGTTCAGTTAATATTTAGGAGAAAATTTGCATGGTATGTCACAATCCGCACGATAACTCAACTTAGAATAGATATATGAACACAAAACTTACGTTAAAATGAGCTTTAACCTCTATATTTGATAGAATGAATTAATGTTATTGAAATAAGTAAATATTTTCATTACTTTTTAATCATTAATTATTTTTTTTTCTTCCGTTTTTTAAATTTAACCGAATTTTTAAAATAGTTACTGTCAAAGCATTTATATATCATTAATTCGTTCCATAAAGTATGGTTTAAAGTTCATTTTAACATACGTTTTATGTATTTATACCAATGCAGAGTTATGTTATGTTTTTGATTAAATTATGTTATGATTATGTTTTTGATTTTTTCAGATAAAATAATTCTTATTTCAATCAGCAAGCTTTTTTTTTTTTTTTTTTTTTTTTTTTTTTTTTTTTGCTTTACACGTTAAAAAACAAATTAGAAACATAACGGGAAAAAGACTGTGATAGATAGACGTAAAGAATTTTAGAAATAATAAAAAAAAATACTTATTTATAAAAAATTGCGTATTTTTTCTGTGCATAAGAAATGTTATTAATCAATACAATTTATTAAAATAATATTCTTATTGCTTAATAATTGTTATTAGCTGTATTTGTGTGATCTTTAAAAAAAAAACTTTGGTAGCGAGTATTTAGACCACATTTAAAAAACTCAAAATTTGAAGACATTCGGAATTTTGCTTTTTATAAACAGAAAATGCCTTTTAGACTGATTTTTTTTCTCTATACAGGTGCAAAACATGTCAAGGTACCCTGTTGTAACTTTTTATTTTATTAATTTTGAAAATTGTATTTTCTAGATTGAAAACAAAAGTGGTCGCCGGTATTTGGACCTTTTCCTCTATACACAAAAAATTTGGTTCAATCCTGTGCATAACTTCATACAATAATAGATAGTACAATAATGAAAATGGCACAGACATCGGTATTACAGCGCCCCCTTCTAGCGGAAAATTTCCAAATTAAAAGAGAATCTGCTGGCCGTAGCCAAAATCATCCACATTTTTTTTTCCATTCTATGCATAACTTCATACACTTTTCGATGGTACAATAATGAAAATGACACAGACATCGCTATTACAGTGCTTCCTTCTGGCAGAATTTTTTCAAATGCAGGGAGGACTTACTGCCCACATCCAAATACATACACAAAAAATTTGGTTCAATTATATGCATAACTTCGTACACTTTTCAATGGTACAATGGCGACACACGCACAGACGGACAGACAATCATTTTGTACAAACATGTTTTTTGGGATCTTTGATTTCTACAGTGGCGCAGCCAGGGTGGGGGTTTTCAGACACTGGATACCACTTTTTTCTTAAAGTTTTGTTTCGTATAATTCAATAAAAAAATTCTACAAGTAAATTTTGCAAAGTTAACTGTATACAAATAGTGGTATATTGAGCTTGAAAACCCCCACCCTGGCTGCGTCACTGGATTTCTAAAGCGTGTAAATCCGTTGAAAACTGGAAGTCGAAAAAAATTTCGATTACAATACTTTCTTCTATTGAAGATAGAAGAAAGTAATAAAAATAATATGTTATTATTATAAGAAAATTACCATTTTCTGGTAAAAAAATCCTCATACATGGTGTGTTCACAAAATTTCAAGACTGGTTTAAGAATACAAAAATTTTTAACATTTTTGTACAGCGAGCTAAAATTCTTCCAA
Organism: Maratus speciosus; assembly: GCA_963932465.1. Lineage (NCBI taxonomy): Eukaryota > Metazoa > Arthropoda > Arachnida > Araneae > Salticidae > Maratus > Maratus speciosus. The sequence continues at coordinate 382,091,265 of OZ010797.1, read as the reverse complement.
AGATGACCCTTGGGCATCAACACACCGCTGTCAGCGTTTTTTCCATACTTCATGGGCTCCCTGGAAGCCTTCGCGCGCAAGACTCTTAAGGGACCTCGTCGTAACTGGAATTGTGGATCGCTGGAAACGTGTCGAATCGCTTCCCTTCCAGGTCTTTCGTGATGAAGTCTTTCTTCAGAGGAACAAAAAAAGTTTCTGGGGGCGATGTCGGGGAGTGTAGAGGGTATTGTGGCAGTATTGCCACGTTAAACTTAGCCAAAATTTTGGCGGTTGCGAGCGACGTGTGAGAGGGCGTATTGTCGTGGTGAACAATCCAATCGTCATGGTGTCTGGGCGGAAAAGTCGGGTCAAGTCAGTTTTTTCGCTGTAATGCACCACCATTTGAAAGATCGAGTCCGGCGCGCCAGCCCAGACATGAGAGATGATTGGATTATTCACCATGGCAATGCGCCCTCTCACACGCCGCCGCCGAAGTTTTGGCTATGTTTAACGTGGCAATACTGCCGCAAGACTCCCAACAGTCCCGATCTTGCTCCCAGCGATATTTTTTGTTCCCCCGACCAAGAAAGACCTGAAAGGGAAGCGCGATTCGTCACGATTACAACGATCAGGGCAGCTTCGACGAGGTCCCTTAACAGCCTTGTGGGCGAAGGTTCCCAGGGAGCACATGAATAATGGAAAAAATGCTGGCAGCGGTGTGTCGATGCCCAAGGGTCATATTTCGAAGAATTTTAGTTCGCTGTATAAAAATGTTTATTAAATTTTGTATTCTCAGTGCAGTCTTGAAACTTTGTGAACACACCCTGTATATGCACGTATATTATTGAGTCGATCGGAAAGTCGTGTCGTGTTGGGAAAATCAATTCGTACCGGAAAATTCTCCCCGTAACTATTAGACATTAGATATTGGAATAAATGTCTAATAATTAAATGATAGAATTTTCCGGTACGAATTGATTTTCCCAACACGACATGAGTTTCCGATCGACCCAATATATATAAATGTCTAAAGTTTGCGTTGGGTGTAACATATAAATATTTACAAAAACATGTGTAAAAATTAATAAAATTAATTTAAAGGCGTTATTTGGGGCGGAGCTACTAAAATTAGACATCCGAAGAATGTTTATTCCAAAAATTTTTGGAATAAACACTTATTGAATTGCTGCATTTCAAATTTAAATAAACGTATGGGCATTATTCTCAACGCTGTCGATAATGCCTCGATATCAAAAATTGTCGTTGCTGTCGCAGAGAACAATAGGAAAGAATATTTTTGGCATGGAAACAAACTATATTCTTCGATATCGAAATGTAACGACAATGATCACAATCAATTTAACCCTTTCAAGGACAAGTGATTGCGTTTGTGTAATGTTGAATTCACACCGGAATAATCGAAAACTTTTGCTTCAAAATAAAGAAAAAAAAGTCGAACTTTTTTTCTACCAAAGTTAGAAAAGTAAATTTTACTATAAAATTTCTGGTGTAAACCTTGATTAAAATTGGATGGGATATAATATATCCCACCGCTCCTTAAGGGGTAAATGAAAATGTCTTTTTTAGCAGTTTTAATAAAAAGTAATTATAGTTAGAATTTCTTTTATCGCTTTTTTATATATTTACTGTCTTAAATTATTTGAATTTACTTTATGTATAAATTATTATAATACATTAACACTTTGTCAGCTGCTTTTTTCTCATAAAAGTCACTTTTCTTCTAAGTGAGGCTTGAAGAACTGAACCCGACTATGTATTTGTATATACGTTCATAAATATATTTCCAAAAAATTAGCTATGTCTTTATTAACATTTTAATCTCCTGAAATTTTTTCCAATGTTTCGTTAGACTAATATTTATTTATTTAAAAAAAAAATTATCTCATCAAAAATTAAAGGGCTTAAAATTAAAGAAATATATTTTTAAATACAAAATCATCACCCAGTGTTGTCTGCTTGGATTTTTTTTACTCAAATTATGTACCAATTTTCCATAACATTTCTCTTCGAATTAAATAGCCACAGAAATCTGCCATTAACCCTTTATCTACTGCATTATGATCTACTGCAATTTTTTTCATGTAATATTTTTTTTTTCAGTTACTACAATGAAAATTAAAGGAGAAACATAAAAAAGTACTCACCCGTGAGAAATTTAATTTCTTAGAGGTAATTAATTAAAGTGGTACTTTAAAGTATCGTCAGAACACTATGACTAAAATATCGCAACAGAAAACCCACAAGTTATTTCAAATGGCACCAGAATTGTGGTAAAATATTTTCGATTTAATAAGTATGTGAAATATAGTCTTTTTCTTACTTACTAGCAAAGCCCTTGAATATATATTCAAGGGCTTTGCTTACTAGTAAATGTTTTGGCAAATTCCGGCGCCAATAATTTATGTCAACACTTTAGCATTGAAAATGCTTTGCCCCTGAAAGGGTTAAAAACTATTTTTTTTTAAGTTTCCATCTTGATAGCAGTCCTTTAGTTATGCGACGTCTATATTCCAGGGGCAATATGTTTTCTCGCATCTCCATCTATGCAATATATGAATCTATATATGCCATTTCTAACATAGCAAGAAAGAACCTATGCCACAATTTTTTCGATTTCCTATAAAAAAAAATAATAATAATGAAACAGAAAAGATATACTAAGGAAAGTATTACTACACTACATTTTAGTAATTACATTATAAAGCAGATGAAAACGATGGATAAATACACAGACGAAAAGTAAACAAGAAGTTTTTCTCCGACACCCAGTGTACTGACGGTACTTATAAGTACCACCGAGTAATTCAACTGTTAAATCAAATACATACACCGTTTACCTAAAATAGCTAGTCAAATTGTATTCTAAGATCATAACGAACACATATAAAAAATCCATATCCTTTACTGTGTTTGTAGCAATAAAAAGACTAGCGTGACGATCTGTACAAAATATCGGCACAAAACACATCGACTGTTTCAAAGATAGCCCCCTTCCCGGGCTAAAATATCAAACCTAGAACTACTGCTGCCATCTATCCGGATAAAGTGGAGTTAAAAGAGTGTTTTTGCAAAGTACCATTAGAATATTAGTAATATTCACTATGGGATGAAAGTTTAAAGTGAGTAGTACTTATAAGCACCGTCAGTACATAAAAGGTTAAATAAAGCAAAAATTACGAGTAGCACATATCTTAAAAAAATATATATATTATTAATACCCAAGCCTGGCAACATCTCATCAATTAATAAGCACTGTTGGGTCAAACTCCTGTCATATAAATTCGTTATTTTAATTCAGTAACGCGCGCACAAAAAGACGAAACTTCTTACTCTTCTTACTCTTCGTTAAAAGTGGTGAGAAAATTGTTTAAATAAAAGTCATTGATAACTTTCGTTATACACTATATGTCCAATGGGGACCGATGACTTGCGATTTTTGACGTTTTATTAAATATCTAGAAAAATACACGAGGAATCAACCTGAAACTGCAGGTGTGTACACAGTATGGTATAGGTCATATATTTCCGCGAAGAATTTTTCCCTAAGCCCCATAGGGGACCGCAAACAAATTGAAAGAGAACGAATATATTTTGGATAACCCTGTAAAAACTAATGTAGCAAAAGCGTTCAAACTCGAGATTATTAATAAGTGTCTTATTGTAATAGACTGTGTTCATATTTATGAGGATAGCATTTGTACTTGTAGAGAAATTAAGGTTTTTATAAAAACAGTCTCAAATTTCGCCAAGTTTTTACCTTATAATTTACAGAGTTATTAATATAAAAAAAAGTACTTTTCAGAAAATATGACAAACAACATTGTACATAATACTCTGTAATCAGAATTAAAAAATAATAAAAATTGGATGAACAATGAGCAGGTTTACTAAAAATTGTTTCGCTGCGCATGCGCGAAGGCAATCAAAATGTAATATGCATAATGTATTAGCTAAGCATATAGAGCAACTTTTGTGAAAGTCTCAAATTCATAGCTTGAAAATTCTGAAAATTATCGTTGATAGAATAAGCTCGAAATCCATTGTTCCCAAAAAGAAGCAAAAAGATAAGGGGTTGTATCAAATATCTGTTGATTAGTGCCAAGATAGCGTACACAATATTGCATGTGCTACTATATTTGGATACAACCCCTCATCTTTTTGCTTCTTTTTGGGAACAACGGATTTCGAGCTTATTCTATCGACGATAATTTTCAGAATTTTCAATCTACGAGTTTGTGACTTTCACAAAAGTTGCTCTATATACTTAGCTAATACATTATGCATATTAAATTTTGATTGCATTCGCGCATGCGCAGTGAAACATTTTTTAGTAAACCTTCTCATTTTTTATCCAATTTTTATTATTTTTTAACTATGATTACAGAGTGTTGTGTACAATGCTGTTTGTCATATTTTCTGAAGAGAACTTTTTTTTATATTAAGAACTCTGCAAATTATAAGCAAAAAATTTGGCGAAATTTGGGACTGTTTTTATAAAAACCTTAATTTCTCTAGTACTATACATACTATCGTCATAAAAATGAACAGAGTATATTACAATAAGACACTTATTAATAATTTCTAGTTTGAACGCTTTTTCTACATCAGTTTTTACAGGGTTATCCAAAAGATATTCGTCCTTTTTCAATTTGTTGACGGTCCCTATGGGGTTTCGGAAAAAAATCTTCGCAGAAGTATATGACCTATACTATACCGTTTACACACCTGCAGTTTCAGGTTGATTCCTCATGTATTTTTCTAGATATTTAATAAAATGTCAAAAATCGCAAGTGATTGGTCACCTTTGGCCATATAGTGTATTTCGATATCGAAGAATGTCGTTGCCTTCCAAGCGAAAATATTTTCTCTTTTATCTCCGATACAAAACGCTAGTTTTCGATATCGAATCAGTATCGACATTGTTGAAAACGATGGCCATCTAAAATACAGCAGTTGACACGTTGTCTGCTGAATTTATTCCAAAAATTCTTCGGTTATTGAATTTGAGTAGCTCCGCCCCAAATACCGCCTTTAAATGAATTTTATGTATTGTTACACATATTTTTGTAAATATTTGTATGTCATACCAACGCACGCTTTTGACCATTTATATATAATATATGTGCACATATGAGGAATTTTTTTACAAGAAAATGGTAATTTTCGTATAACTACAAGCTATGATTTTTATTTTTGTAAATTTCTTTATCACTATTTCACGCAGTTTTTATAAACAGAAATATATACAAAATTTCCCAGTTACGCATATTTGGTATCTGCATAACCTCAGTTAATAGCATGAAATTTGGTGCAGTAGTTTTTGAGAAGATGAGTTTTTATAAAAATCGAAAAAACATTTTTGTCTCATAAAATATCAATATTTATAAGGTGATAATAAGGGAAATGTATTGTCAGGTAGGTAGTCACATGTGGGAAAAAATCACGAAATTTGATTGAAAGGCATGTTTCCAATGCTTATCCGGCTGTGCCCTTTACTTTAAAAAAATTGTTTAATATGAAGAAATATTTACAGCTCCGAAAAATTTCTAATATATTGTTAAAATCAAGCAATATCGAGCTTCTGAAGGTGCTCCCCCCCCCCCTTAAAAATTGATAGGTATCCGTGAACATGTACATTAATTTTAATATTTCCATTATGTCATTATTGAAAGGCAAAATCTTCTTTGCAAATAAGTTGGAACTGGTGTGAATCAATAAGTATTAAAAGAACGCACATTTAAAAGTTTTTGATGATGTTTTAAGATGTTCTTTTAATACTTAAAATCTTCTTTGTTCCCTTTTTCCAAATGTCCGAATATCTTAAAGCTTAAGACTACTTATGTGCGATAATGTATGCAGCTGGAACAACAATATCTTGCATAAAGTCTTTTGCTTAGACCTCATTCGATTGTTTCTAAAGTCATTATTTCTTTCGCTTTTGTGTGTTCGATCTTTTGGAAGTGCTCATATCGAAATTGTCAAGATGAATATCTTTCTTTGTATCATATTAATTTTAATCGCCATCTTATTTTTGTTTTGTTTAATTACTTATTTTTTTCTGATGGATGAACCTTCTGTTAGAGTATTTTATAGAACTATAGGGAGAGACCTTAGGTAAGATGAAATTTATATTTGTAAATTTAACTAACCGTTAGATATTTCATGATTTAAAAAGAAATATACCGTAATTTCAGGCGTATAATGCGTGATTCAAACAATCAAGTTTGGACCCAGAAATTTTATTTAATAATTAAAGTCAATTATTTACCACGATCTAATAAGTTAAATTTTATTAAATAAAATTTCTGGGTCCAAACATGATTGTTTTAACTGCGGATTATACACCGGAAATTACGGTATTATTACTATTATTATAATATAATGTTTTGCATAGCTGCCAACTTTTATGTTTTCTTTTACCACAAAAATGTAACAGAAAATTTTATTTTATTTAATCGTCAAATTACGAAGATTAAACTTGTTGGATGTGCCAATCCCAAAATTTTCTTCTATCTTAAACATCTTAATATTTCAAAAACGAGTTACATATGTTAATACTTCAATATTATTAGTTCAATACTATACCAACTTTGATTTTCATCTTAAATTTCTTCTTCAGGCAATTAAACGAACTAAAAACGAGTTAATCTATATCATGATATTTGTTAAAATTAATAGTTTTTCCTTATTCTGTTGTTATCAGATGTTTGCGAATAGCCGGCTTAGCAGGAAGCAAGTTCCCGCCTTTGCACGAGCCGCCGATGGACAATAGAACTACGAAAAATCAAGAAAAGTATACAAAAATCGCTATCACAAAGCCCCTTTACCGCGCAATATTTCCAAATTCAAGGAGGACCTGTTGGTCAAAGCCAAAAACATGCGCGAAAAAATTTGGTTCAATTGTATGCATAATTTTATACACTTTTCGACGATACAATAAAGAAAATGGCACAAACATCGCTATTACAACGCCCCCCTTTCGGCAGATTTTTTTCAAATTCAGGGAGGACTTTTTTGCCATGGCCAGAAACGTACACAAAAAATTTGGTTCAATTCTATGCATAAATTCATACACTTTTCGTTGGTACAATAATGAAAATGGCACAAAGATCCAATTATAGCGCCCCCTTCTGGCGGAATTCTTTCAAGTTCAGGGAAGACTTGCTTGCCATAGCCAGAAACATACACAAAACATTTGGTTCAATTCTGTGCATAAATTCATACACTTTTCGATGGTACAATATTCAAAATGGCACAAAAATCACTATTACAGTGCCCCTACCGGCGAATTTTTTCCAAATGAAGGAAGGACCTGCTTGCCATAGCCAAAAACTTAAAATAACAATTTGTTTCAATTCTATTCATAACTTTATACACTTTTGGATGGTACAATATTCAAAATCGCACAAAAATCACTATTACAGCGACCCCTAGCAGCGAATTTTTTCCAAATTAAGGGAGGACCTGCTTGCCATAGCCAAAAACTTAAAATAAAAATTTGGTTCAATTCTATGCATAACTTCATACACTTTTTGATGGTACAATGGCGATAGACAGACGGACACACGGACAGACAGACACTTTCTGTAAACATGTTTTTGGGGATCTCTGACCCCTAAAACGTGAAAATCCGTCGAAAACCGGAAGTCGAAAAAAATTTCGATTACAATACTTTCTTCTATTGAAGATAGAAGACAGTAAAAAGGAAAAAACTGTTACATTTTTGTGGTATGAAAAATCGTAAGAGTTGGCAGCTAAGTTTTCGATTTTTGTTAACTCGTTGGAATAAGGTTTTGAAAAATATGATTTTGTTTTTAATTCAAGTGGTTAAAAACAGTTGCCTCCTAAATGACAAAAATCAATTTTTACAAAAATTCTATGGGTAGATTAGAGTTTCACAAACGACGTTTCTCTACAATTAAATTTAACACTAGAACCGCCAAAGCGGTCATTTTGACCGGTAAAAAGTGAAATTATTTCGATTCGAATCAGAATTTTTTTTTTCTAAAATAAGTTAAGTATGTACCACGGAGAAATAAGTTAGATAAATAAGTTAAATAGTTTTAAATGAAAATTCTGGTGTTAAATAGTTTTATAACACTTGAGCAAAATTTCCGGCGGTTCCAGTGTTAACCCATTTGAGACAATTTTAATCCGATTTCAGTTATTTTATTACATGACTTTTTCTGATAGTCATGCTCAAAGCAGTGTTGCCAATTACGTTCATACCGTAAATTCCTAAAGAAGAATTTTTACTGTAAGTAATCAAGAACTTTTTGCCATGCAACTAACTAAAAAATACTATCCGGTATTTCTTGTATGAAGTCGGAATTTCTGAATAAAAAAGACAGAACTGTTGCCCTACTAGAGCGGAATGAGTCAAACAAGATCAAACAGGTTAACCCTTGGCCCCTTCGGGACGGGAGCCTTTTACGAAATTTTTAATCTTCTGTCACCGTTTTTTAAAAACAGAAATTTGTGTCTTCTTGAATCAAAAAAAAGCGCTGATTAAATAAGGCAAATTTTACAGTAAAATTTTACTGGTGAGGAAAAACAAAGATTCTAATCGCTTCACGCGGCACGTATACGTGTCGCTCGTCCCCAAGGGGTTAATTGCATGAATTATTCTTTTAGAATTGTGTTTTTTATTTTTATGTTAAAGATTAGACACCAGAAATTTTAAGATAGATTTTTAACTCTATTTAGTAGCATATTCTTGTAATTTTTAGAGGATTAATATTTCTATATAAATATAGTGGTTCTAAGAACTAAATTTATGTATTAAAAATTAAATAAAAGGTGATGAGAATTTACATCACTATGCAATTAAGGGTTAAACTTAAATCGGTCAAAAAGGAGACCACTTCATACGTTTTAATCGTCAAATTGTCCCAAGAAACCAAAAACAGATATTCAATTGGGAATTACGCCTTTTTACAAAATTTCCTGTTTTCGCGTCTTCTTAAAATAATAGTAATAATAATAAGCTTAGGGGTCGTCATCATAGTGAAATAATATCAAACTTTGTAATTTTGCAACATGAACACCTAATTTTAACATTACAATTGGATTTTTCGGAAAATTTTACCTTTGGTATACTTCCAAACATCCGACTTAACTTCTGCAAAATGTGAGTTAATTTAAACCAGGTTGAACATGTTTCGAACTAGAGTTTCATATTAAGGAAATGGTAACAAATATGTTCCTCGTTGAAACAGGAAATTAAATAGCTAATGATACATCTAAAGTATTTTCCGGTCAGAAACCTGTTTAACATAGTTTAAATTAACTCTCATATCTTATGGAAATTAAGTCGAAAGTTGGCAGGTATGCCTCAAATACACTGTCTAGAAGTATATACAGGGTTCATACGGGTCCTTGAATTTCCAGACTAAGACATAGCTGCCAACATCTTACGCTTTTTCAGACCACAAAAATTTTATAGTAAATTTTACCTTTTTAAATCGCCGTAATTTGCCGATTAAATAAGGCAAAAATTTCTATTAAATTTTTGTGGTCTGAAAAAGCGGAAGAGTTGGCAGCTATGCTAAGAAATTCTTCGGTACCAGTATTTTATTATAGAAAATCTCTTCTCAAATACACTGATATAGTGTGGAAATCAACAAGTGGAACAGTATAAAATAAAATTACATTTTCATTAGAGGGCGCTATGATCGAGTCTGTTGCTACGAATGAATAGAAATTCGGTTTGCTTTTAGATATTAATGATGCAATTTAAACTACGCTAAACTTATTTTTTAAAGATAAATTTTGAGATTTGAAAGATAAATTTTGCGAAAAACAGAATTAACGCGATAGATTAGATAAGAGCGAAAATTCAGGCATATACAGTGAAACCTCCCTGTGCGACCACCTCCCTGAACGGTCATTTTTTTCTTGGAACGAAATTTATTCCCATAGGCTCACTAATTTTACCTCCATACAGAGACCATCTCAGTTGAATTCCCTCCATGAACGACCAATTTCTTTGTAGAAAATGAAACAAATTCCGTTCTTTCCTGGTCGCTTGAAGAAGGTTTTATTAGAAAAATAATTCCGGACGGCGCATCATTCATCAAATTTCTAAACTAAGTTTATATATTTTTTTTAATTCCAGAAACTTTTAAGTGTTTATAAACCCCCTTGTGCCTTTTTAGGCAATGAATTTAACTCTGATGACGAATTAAGAATGACGTGTCAATAAACTCCCTGCCCTATTCTGTTAGGAAACTCTCAAAGAAATAGATAAATTAATGAAATCGTCATTATTTTTCTCCGTCCAAAAAAATTGCATTTATTTACTGGGCTTCGGGAGGACTTGTAAATAAAATTTATGAAAGATAAAACCGTAAAATCAAAGCAAACTTTAATATAGTATTTATTTTTAAAATTCTGCTGTAATTAACTTTGTAATTAACTTTTGCTTTAATACTTACATTTTTATATTTTTTTCCTAATGTGAAAAACAAATTTTAGTAATATTAATTGTTACCTTTTTTCAACAATTAAAATCTAGATTTAAACATGACCTCCATTAAGAGACCACCTCTCGAAGTGACCAATTTTTATTGAAACGGAGCGTGGTCGCTTTAAGGAGGTTTTACTGTATAAGGTTACTTAAGTAGGAAACATCCAATTTGAAAACTTTTTTTAATTTAGAAATCCTAAATTCACGCCAGAAAATTTTGAATATTAATTTTCTTTTAATTTATTTGTGGAATGTAATTGTTCTGTACCAGATGACGTGTTCTCTGGCCCAGTCAATAGAAAACTCTTTAGATATGGTTTGCTTGTTGAGGACAGGGTTTCCAGTTTTGGCCTTCTTTTAATTCTAAAATTTTACGTTCACACCAGGAATTGTGTATTGTATTACTATTTTCTTTATTTAATGACAGACAATTAATTCATAATTACCTGAAGTAAAAATTCTTCTTTGATAATTTCCGATGTGAATTCGAAGTTTTTAAATTGAAAGGAGAGGCCAAACTGTCAACCCAGGTATATAAGTTGTTTCTTCCTTTTTAATTTTATATATATATATATATATTTGTCTTTGTAAAAAAAAAAAAAAAGAGGCAAAGTATATGCAAAATGCTGAAATGAGTGAATAACCGCAGAATTTATAAACAAATTTATTACAAAATAAGCAAAAGCTTTTGTTCACCTCCTTAATCCCTTAGGGACAAGCGATAGGTATACGTGCCACATAAGGTGCTTATAATCCTGGATTATTCCCATCAGTTTTGTTTTTTTTTGTAAATTTTGTGTTATGTAATCGGGGCATTTTCCCGATAAAATTAGACAAAAATATCTGTTTCGAAAAACCGGTGATAAAAGATTAAAAATTCTGTAAAAGACGCTCGTCACGAATGGATTAATAAAAGGAGATTTTTCATTCCAACATTCTGGAGATAATGCGGCATTTTAGGGATTAAAATTAAGGTGTCCAAAAATGAGCATCCGCCCTTGAAGGGGATAAGAAAGATCTGGGCTTAGTCCCGGTAGCTTTTTCGTCTTGCCTAGGAACTAATTTTATTTCTTTTTAACTTTTAATTGTCTTTTTTATTTAAATCTTTTATTTTCTTTATAATTATATTTTTTGTTCTTCCATTTTAAGTAATTTTAACTACAGTTAAATTTTTAATTTCTTAATGTTTTTAACTTCATTTAAACTTTAAATTCTTAATATTAACTATTAAACTTTGAATTTCTTAATGTCTCTCCAATGTCTCCAGTGTTGCCAGTGGGCTACTTTTTTAACCCCTTAAAAGTCGCATTTAATTACGCTTTAAAAATTCAGACTGCTTATTGCTACCATTTTTTTGAAAAAAAAATATTCACCTTATTTAATGACAAGTAAAATGATACTAGAATAAAGCCAATTACACTATTTTATAAAACTGGTAGGAATTAAACAATCTGAATAAAAGACACAGCCCGTGAATATCAAGGGAGCGAGAATTAAGGGATTAAAATTCAGATTTCTTGATTGGCACCACGTTTCTGAAATGGTAAAATTCTCCTTCCTTTTGCCTTAATTAATTTGTCATTAAAAATGCGAATTTTACTACTTAAAAAAAGTCGTGCCAATCAACAAACCGGAATTAAAAAAAAGTAGCCCACTGGCAACACTGAATGTCTCTGCAAATTGCTTACATGTTACCTGGATCAGTGTTGCCAGTGGGCTACTTTTTTTAAATTCAGATTTCTTGATTCCCACCACTTTTTTGAAACGGTAAAATTACGTTTGTTTTCGCCTTAATTAATATGCCATTATATAAGCCGCATTTTACCATTTCAAAAAAGTGGTGCCAATCAAGAATCTGAAGTTAAAAAAAGTAGCCCATCTGGCAACACTGGCCTGGATGTGAAGTTGCTACACAATTGGGAAATCCGTTAAATAGCCTTACATGAAAGCCACTGAATTGCCTTGCATTGTTCCACTGTTCTGTCATCTTAAAAAGTGAAAATAACGATTAAAAATTTCTGGAAGAAATCGGTATTTCTAAATTAAACAAGAATTTAAAAGAACATTTGTTTTACTATTCGATAATCTAACAAGTCGGAAAATTGTACATCAAACGTGGCAAAAGAAGTGCCGTTCCCATCTGTTCGTACTAGTTTTGCAATAGCTTTCGCACTTTTATGCAAAAATGCATGAATACAAAATTTATTACGATTGCATATATTATATTCAGTAATGCAGAAATAATAGGACTCCACCTTAAATGGGACGTCGTCACCATGGCAACCTCAAATCATTACCTACCATGGGATATCATTGAATTAATTACGTATGAAAGGATTTAATAGAATGAAGTAAACTTGTATTAATATCTTTTTAAGTTTTGACTCGATTTTTATAAAATTTGAAATGACTCTACAAAATTTTGCAACGTTTATATATACTAAATTTCAAACCGTTTGGTTGGGTTATTTTTGAGCAGTTATATGCCGACAGACAGACAGACGTACCAGGCGACGACTATATTGGTGATACGTTATTATATAATTAAGAACGCACCTAAAAAACCGCTTTCAAATCGAACGTTTCATACTTAGTAACCTAATATTTTAAATGCATTTCGCAGTACATATTTCTAGACGTTGTAACTGCCGCTTATTGTTTACACTTTCAGGCAATAAATTCAATGGCAGCGCTGCCTATGAAAATGAAATTTTTTTGGATACATTCAAAAACAATACCTATGTATGAGATTTCTACACTATATATTTCTAGACACTGTACTAGAGGTCTGCACAGGCCGAAATTTCCAGCCCGACTCATAGAAAAAAAAATCGGCCCGGCCTGGCCCGGTAAAGAACCTAAAAGTTCGGCCCGAGACGGTCACGGCCCGGAAAAAAGTTAAAACCTCGGCCCGAGCCCGACCCGGCCCGAGTGAATTTCTACAAATCATTGATTTTTACGTCAGTTTGATTAAAAATTTGTCTCGTACGAAGAGTTCTGACCAAAAATATTTATCTTAACTTTTTTTTTTTCATGTTTATAAAGTTCATTTTTATAGAAGTGCCGCAGGCTGCGATATTTATTTTTTTAATGAATCTCTATTTCTTGTATGTAAATGTTTCAGCTATCATTAATATTGTTAATCCATATTCTATGTATTGAAGTGTTAAAAATCTGAAAAATGCTATACAGTAAAATCTTTAAGACGGAATTGCATAAAAAAATACATTATAGACAATTTCCCTTCTTAGCAAGTATAAATGTATTATATATTCTTTTCTTAGGTATTAGTATATTAATTATGCATAGATCAACACGTTTGTTAGATTAAAACAGGATTCCGTCATAGGCAGGTTCTTTTTCACACATATGACTATATTTTAATTTTGCTATATTTTAATAAGCGTAGAAATCTACTGTTCTTTAAAAAGAATAAATTTTAATGTTTAAGTGTAGAATAATGGAGGTTTAAAAATGTATGCATTTTTTGCAAAAAAATTTTGGGCCAGGTGTAATTTTACTCACCTTTGGATGGAACAGGCCACGCTGAGAGAATGATTTCCGTACGAGCTGGGTCAAAACTAGATCGTAAAATTTTGGGTCGTGAAGACTAGGAATGAAACCAGTCCCGGCTCTGTACAGAAAAAATAAATTAGGCCCTGCCCGAAAAGAATGGAGACCAGGTCCGGCCCGTGCAGATCTCTACACTGTACCTTAGGCTACCAAACGGTATCCATTCGGTGAAGTAGTTTAGGCATTATGCAGATTTAAAGATTAAAATCAATGAATTATGATGAAATCACTTTTAATCGCTGCAAAACAAATTCTAATGTATTGAATGTCGCCTGCCACAGCCGACCTCTTCGGGACAGGGGTCTTTTGCGCATATTTTATTCGGTTGGCACAACTTTTTTTAAAAAAAAGTTACCTTATATTACATATTTTCAAAAATGCTTCAATTAAATAAGTCAAATATTTCTTTTCTTTATTACTGTACCAAAAGCAATTTTTGTATGCACGTTTTAAAGGTGCATATATGCACCCATGGTCCCGAATGGGTTAATTCTACCTCGCACCTTGCGCCAATTTCTTGCGCCAAAATCTTTGACATACAGTTTAACCCTTTCAGGGGCAAGATATTTGTATTCGTAAAATGTTCAAATAATTTAATGACACCAGTATTAACAAGAGATTTTATTTGTAAACAAGTAAAAGTAAATTTTCGCGTACTTAATAAAGATGACATTTTCATCATAAAATTCTGGTGCCAATGTGGCAATTTGGGATTAAAAGTATGTGATGCCGCGACGGCATCACCGCCCTTCAAGGGGTTAAAAACGTTTGGAAGAGAAATATATGTACTACAAAATTAATTTTTTCGAAATAGTGGTGCGTAGAATAATCTTAATTTAAAGCCTACTTGGTGGAATGAGCTGTAATTTTCAATTTCCTTATCCAATGCTTTTACGAATCGGTTTCTATTTAAATTATTATAGGTACTTAAACTTTATACATTATACATTAATACTGTAATAAGGCAGATTGGATAAAGAATTTTTACCTTTGTACATATTTCGAAAGTGAAATTAAATGTAAATCATCTAACTGAATGTCTCCATCTTTACAAAACTGAGTAAGATTTGAATTTTTATTATTGCTAAACTTCGAGAACGGCAATCATTACCATTTATATTGATTTTTATTATTTAAAACTTTGGCGGTCCAAGCCTGAGTCTGATTCGGGATAATTTTTCTTTGCAAAATTTGCTTTCGGCACCAGTAATAAACAAAAATAAAATTTGTCTTTTTATTTAATACTCCCTTCCGTCCCAAATTAGTTGCGACCTTTAGGTAGAAAATTTTGTCCCAAATTAGTTGCTACATTTCAAGTGGGTGGAGTCATAAATAACTCCCGATGCAGTTTAGTAGATCGACACCATTTTGTAAGGACTCTACCACCAGTATACCATAAAGATAATTTTCTTCCAAAAGAATTAAAGATTCATTAGCTAGAAGGTAGTTTTATGCGATTACTGCTGGAAGAATCCTTACAAAATGGGGCGTTGCTTAAGAGCGTGCGAACCCTGGATTTTTTAAATTAATTTGGTACCTATTTAAGGAGAGGCGGAGAGAATGCTTGGTAAGTAAATGTTGTTGATTGATTGATAGCATAGCAACCTGAAACCTCTGAAAAATGGTCAAACAAAATCATAAAATCAACAGTATCAATAATCAGTACAAAAGTAATCAAACGTAGCAACAAATTTGGGACAGAGGGAGTACATAACAATGTTTTCCAAATTATCTAATTCAAAGGTAACTTCTTTTAAAAAAGTGGTGCCAACCGAATAAAATTTGTGTAAGAGCCACCAGACCGCAAAGGGTCAAATGATTCATTCTCGAGTTAAGAAATTGAACAAGAAATGTATTTTTATCTTTGTAACAATTTTGAAAGTAGTATTCAGCAGCAATTTAATGGAGTAATTTAAATGGAGTTAAACAAATCGGTATTTTTGTGATATCCGTGACATAATCTTTTAAAGTAAAGCGTATAGTTTATAGTTTTTTTTTTCGAAGAATAATTTCATAATGTATAAATTCTGAAATTTATATTTGAAAAAAAAATAGCATAGCTATCTATTTTTACCCCTTGCTCGTTCCACTAAATTCTAATAGAAAAAATTTCCATATTTAGTAATCGAAATCTGCAAATTTAATGAGCCAGAATTTCTGTTAAACTTTAATGGTAAGAGAAAGCCGTAAAAGTTGGCAGCCGTATAGCCGTTAGCTACCTATAAATTTATAAACAGAATTTTTTTTTCTACAGACTTCAAGTATTCGAATCTAAAATTATAGTTAGTTCCGTAAGGTTGTTTTTAACTCATTAAAACCGGTTGGTAAGAAAACTTGCCATGTAAGGCGAACAAAACTTTTAAATTTTGTTACCAGTATTTTAGTTTGGAAATTTTCATATTATCTAATCTGAAATTTTTAGCGATTGAATAAATCAAAATTACAATGCGCAAAGAACCGGTGTCGAAGAATTAAAAGAAATGTAAAAGATGCTCGTCCTTAATGGGTTAAGTAAGGATTAAAGAAGAAACGTATCTGGGGTATTCTTAGAATCTTTTGACTTTCGGGAATAAAAATCTGGTGAAATTAAACTTGCTAAAATAGCATTTTAATCTGATAGACGAATGCCTTAATGATTCAAAATAAAGAAAGCATGGTCAGCAGCGAAAGTTTTTTTATTTAACTGAGGTTTATGTTAAACTTGCGAGTTTAATTTTGCTTACCATTTTACCACTAAAACTTTCTATTTCCTTCTAAATTTTTACTTAAAATGAATTTGCATAGTACCCACAGGACATTCAAATAAGAAATAATAATAATGTAGTATTTTAAGTTCAAAATTTTTGTGTAACATTGTCTTAAACGGGTGTTAAAGAAGGGACGGAAAAAAAGGGAGATGGTATAGGAAAAAAGGGACGGTAATGGAAAAAAAGGGATGGTAAGGATGGGACGGTAACGAAAATTACCACTATTTTTTGGTATATCATGTTAAGATTAAGTGATAGCCACAATGTTCATTGATTTTTAGAAGCAGTTATTTACATCGGATTAAATTAAAAAAAATAAATTAATTTATCTCGAAAAGTGCAGGAAAAAATCTTGGTGACGGTAAGACTACCAATAAAGTCACGATGCTTGAAATTGATATTTAACCCCTTGAGGGGCACCGGTTTATATTATATACCACCTACGATTAATGCAGTTTTACACCAGAAAAATTTTATTAAATTTTACTTTTTTAACTTTGATGGGAAAAAAGCCGTAAAATTGCTTTTACTTATTTTGAAATAAAATTTTTCAAAGATTCCGGTGGGAGTTCAACATTACAGGAACGCAATCACTTGCCCCTCAAGAGGTTAAATGCTGATTTAAATTCTGCAGTAAATTTCCTGTCAAAAACTTTCAGACAATCTTTTTCTAGCATACTTCTGCATGAGAAAAAACTTGAAAAAAAAATTCTGTGGCTGCATCTGTAGTGATTTTCTATATAAGTTTAGCAAGAGGGATGGTAAGGAATCTAAACACCAGGGACAGAGTTCAAAAAATAATATCAACCATATCAACCGTAAAAATGTGTACAGGTTAATTTTTTGCTAAAAATTTATATAAAACAATTGTTCCAGTTTCGGAAAAAAATACATAGAATTACTTTCATTGAAACAACAGACAGCTCCAAACATAAAAATCAGCATCAGTGACACAGGACGGTATAGGAGTTTTCCTGGTATTTCGACCCCAACATCGTCCAAAACTTATTTATCTCGTTAATACTGTTATGCAATCATGCAATGGGATGTTCCCTAGTATATGAAAACAACAACAACAACAACAACAAAAACAAGAATGTGTACTAAAATAAAAATTATTATTCAGGGTCTTAAAAGTCAAAAGATTCTGAGGATACCCTATTCACTGTATGATATACTGATTGGTATCATAATTGCACAGAATAAACCAAAAATTGAGTAAAATAAAACAATTGATGGCCATTCACGAACATGTCAAGAAAACTTTGTTTTAGCACTAGAAATAAAGATTTCGATGAGTCCCCCCAAAATTAAGCTGATTTACATTGTTTTTTACGGGGAAAATGCGGGGGGGTGGGGATTTTACCTCAATGAGGTAGTGATAATCAATTTTTTAACTAGGTCAAGTGGTTTATCGTTTGTTGCGTATTTTTTTAATTCTGAATCGAATGACACCTTCCGCAAGTCGATACAATATTTATTTTTACAAAGTTACTGCAAGTTTTATGAATACAAAGTCAGCAATTATATTTTATACAGGTAAAATAGTTTTTTACAGTAACAACTGATGGCCATCCACGAAAATTTAGGACGAACGGCGTTTTGGCACTATAAATGAAAATCAGAGAAATCCCCCCAAAGTAAAGTTGTTTTACCGTGTTTTCAAGGTGCAAAGGGGGCATTTCAGGGTTGCCACGCTTCAGAGAATTTTCCAGGTAAAATATCAGTATTTGTTTATAGAAAATAAAATCTATGTTAAAAGCACGGAATTTTGCCTTATTTAAGGAGAGATTTTCTATAACAAAATACTGGTACCGAAGAATTTCCTGGTCTGGAAATCCCCTGAAGCGTGGCAACCCTTCATTTTAACCCTTTATCTACTAACGGTACTTATAAGTACCACTTACTTTAAACTTTCATCCCATAGTGAATAATACTAATATTCTAATGGTACTTTGCAAAAACACTCTTTTAACTCAACATTATCCGGAAAAATGGCAGAAGTAGTTTTTGTTAGCTATTTTAACGAGGAAGGGGGCTATCTTTGAAACAGTCGATGTTTTTCGTGCCGACATTTTGTTCAGACTGTCGCGCTCGTCTTTTTATTGCTTCAAACACAGTAAAGGATATAAGATAAGTGTTGGATTTTTTTTATGTGTTCATTACGATCTTAGAATACAATTTGACTAGCTATTTTAGGTGAACAGTGTATATATTTGATTTAACAGTTGAATTACTCGGTGGTATTTATAAGTATCGTCAGTACACTGGGTGATGGAGAAAAACTTCTTGTTTACTTTTCGTCTGTGCAGTTATCCATCGTTTTCATCTGCTTTAACCCTTTGAAGGGCGGTGATGCCGCTATGGCATCAGCTAATTTTAATACCCAATTTCCACATTGGCACCCGAATTTTTGCTTGAAAATTTCACTTTTATTAAGTAAGCGAGAATATACTTTTTCCTGTTTGCAAATAAATCTACCCTATGTATATAAAATTCTAATGAAACGAATATATGAAACGGATTTATGAAACGGATTTATGAAACGGATTTATGAAACTGATCTATGAAACGACTGATTAAACAACTGATTATGTTTTATGGCGATTTCTCCTAAAATATGGAATACTTTAAACGATGAAATTAACACCAAAAATCCGAATAGATCCGCAGATCTCAAAACTGGTATTAGAATTTTTAAATTCGAATTAGTTTTCGAAATATTAATTTTTTTCTAATTTTATATACTTTTCTCTAATGATGGCAACTCAAATTTTAATCATAACAGATATTTTTCTTTTCATATTTTAGAAAAGGTTATTATTTTAAACTAATTTGGCGACCAGTTTGGCCTCACTTAAATGCATAATAAGAAATGTATCATGTTACTTTTATTCATAATCAATTTGTATTTCATTATCATTTTATTTAATACAAAACTTTCATTAAAAACAAACATTTAAAATAAATGGCTTTCACTCCTTTCTTTTTTTTAAAAATGAAACGAAAAGAAAAATATTAGGCACAGATGTCATATACGCAACGCTCTACCTAATTGGCGCCACAATGGCGTTATTTTGCCCGACATGGTAACCCAGCTATTGTTGCTCATTTATTAAGAAATGTTTATTTGAATTTATTTTCTTTTTATTTACAAAAAATGTTATAAAATGTTTTGTTCTATAGTTATTAATTAAACTTTTTTTATTTATTGTTATTTCATTTTAAAATTAACAGGAAATAATTTAAAAATACATATGTAACTGGTATTTGAAAACGGGGTTTTCGCCAAATTGTCGTAAAAAAAATGCACGCCAAACCCAGTGCGTATATGACAATACAGCAAATCAAGACACATAATTTCAGCTTCAAAGCAGTGTTTTAATGGTACTGCTTCTTCCGTCGATCAATTTCGCCAAATTATATAAATCGTCCAACCACTTGCCAAATTATACAAATTGACATAATTTTTTATTTTAAATAACGAAAGAAAAAATAAATTAGTGTAACATTAATAAAAATACAAATAAAACGTCCAAATAAAAATCACTTCATGGCGTAAACACGTGTAACTTCCTTAAAGTCAAGTGAATGTGACATTTACGATCAACCATTATTGGCATTTAAACTTATTGTTTGGCGACAGATTTTAGATATAACAGGCAAGAGATTGTGAATCAAACACGAAAACAACCATTGGATATCTTAACAGCAACTGATTTTGCCTTAAACTTTTTCAGTCAAAGGGAATTGAATCGAAACTCGTTTACAGGGAGATCGCTACAGGTTTTTTCAGTATAATTCAATCTTCTCTTATCTTTTTAAAAGCGATCAGATTAACGTGCTGTTAGATTCTGCGGTGTGTGAACGGGGGTTGGTGAGCGTAACTTGCAGAGGGCAGAGCCCCCTAGTTTCATTATAAATACTTGTGTCATTCAATTATTTCAACATTTTACGAATACAAGTACCTTGCCCCTGAAAGGGATAAAGTGTAATTACAAAAATGTAGTGTAGTAATAAGTAATAATTTTCCTAGTATTTCTTTTCTGTTTCATTATTTTTTTTTTTTTATAGGAAATCGAAAAAGTTGTGCCACCGGCTCTATTTTTCTATGCTAGAAATGGCATATGTAAATTCATATATTGCATATGTGGTGATGCGAGAGAATACAGTAGAACCCCGCTAATCCGAACTAATTGTGACCGGTGCCTCTTCGGATTACAAAAAATTCGGATTACCCGAAATTCCGACAAAAACAGAAAAAAAAAAACGCATTCTTAAAAAATGTAAGCTATAAGCACTCAGTAATACAGTAAACATCCTCTAATCCGGCATCCTAAGGTCCATCATGCTGAATAATTCAGTACGACTTTCGGAAAAAAATAGTATACATTGTTTAATCACTTCTGATGTTTATAATAACGGTTCAAAATCGCGAATCTGTAAATTACTCAGTCAACACATCACAAGGTGAAAAGAAACATTTCTATAGATAATTTGTGAAATCAAACTGTTGAAAGGAAAAAATAAATTTTTATCATCTGAATTAAATACTTTTTCCATTTTAGAAAAGAATTTTATAGTGACTAGCAAACAAACTGATATTCAAGATTTTTTTAAGATGGCTTCTACGAGTAGACCTACAATGCACGTTTTCATTTTATTCGGTTTAGCGGGGTTCGGATTATCGGGGCTCTACTAAATGTTGTCCTTGGAATATAGACGTCGCATAACTAAAGGACTGCTAATAAGATCGAAACCTAAAAATAAATAGTTTTTTTAAGCCTTTCAGGGCAAAGCATATTCAGTGCTAATGTGTTGAAATAAATGATTTGCACCGGAATTCGCCAAACAATTTATTTATAAATAAGAAAAGGAGCTATATTTCACATACGTATTAAATCGAAAATATTTTACCACAATTCTGGCGTCAATTGAAATACCTTGTGGGTTTTCTGTTACGATATTTTACTCATAGTGTACTGACGGTACTTTAACCCTTTCAGGGGCAAGGTACTTGAATTCGTAAAATGTTGAAATAATTGACTGACACCAGTATTTACAAGAAAATTTATTTGTAAACATGTAAAAGTATATTTTCGCGTACTTAATAAAAGTGAAATTTCCATTAAAACATTCGGATGCCAATGTGGCAAATAGGGATTAAAATTATGTGATGCCGTGACGGCATCACCGCCCTTCAAGGGGTTAAAGTACTACTTTAATTATTTACCTCTATGGAATTAAATTTCCCACAGGTGAGTATTTTCTTTTAATGTTTATCCTTTAATTTTCAAATGAAAATTAAATTTCAAATTATTTGCTTCAAGCTTGGCGCAAAGGCCAACCTAGTAAAAAAGATTTAATTTTCATTGTAGTAACTGAAAAAAAAATTACATGAAAAATATTGAAGTAGATTATAATGCAGTAGATAAAGGGTTAATTCGGTGGGAGTGGCGGAATTCAAATTTTTTTAATTAAGTCATGTGAGGTATTGCTTATTATGCATTTTTTAATACTGAATCGAATGACACCATCCGCAAGTCGATACTAACATTCGTTACAAATTTAGGCAGATATTATAAATACAAAGTCAAGAATTGTTTTATGAATAAAGAATTATGAATACACGGATTTTGACAACGTTAATGACCTAGTAGACTGAAATGATCTTGATTTTGATTACTGCTGTTTTGAGTACATTTAAGAAGTTTGCGACTATTTGATATGATATAAAGAACATGTTTAACGTAAAACAAATATTACAAAACTGCGCTCAATAATAATGTACACTGTAAGAAAAATCCGTCAACATACTCAAATTTTTCCGTAAAATTTTACGGAGTAGTTTCATTTTTCAAAGAAAGCAGTACATTTTCCGTAATTGACATTTTGAGATGATAAGTCCGCATAAATCCAGTAAGTTTTCCCTAAATTGTGCGGAATATTACTTTATTGCTTTCAAAACAGTACAAGTTCCTCAAGTGATGTTTTGAAATAGTTGAATTTGTTTGGAAAGCAAAGTAATTAATTGTTGTATATACTTGTTTTACAGTGATATTATTTTTATTGAAATCCCATTATTAGCTAAATATAGCTCTATATTGAAAATATATTCAATTAAAAAAAATTACATGAAAAATATTGCAGTAGATTATAATGCAGTAGATAAACGGTTAATTCGGTGGGAGTGGCGGAATTCAATTTTTTTTTATTAAGTCATTTGAGGTATTGCTTATTATGCATTTTTTAATACTGAATCGAATGACACCATCCGCAAGTCGATACTAACAATCGTTACAAAGTTAGGCAGGTATTATAAATACAAAGTCATGAATGGTTTTATGAATAAAGAATTATGAATACACGGATTTTGTCAACGTTAATGACCTAGTAGACTCAAATGATCTTGATTTTGATTACTGCTGTTTTGAGTACATTTAAGAAGTTTGCGACTATTTGATATGATATAAAGAACATGTTTTGAACGTAAAACAAATATTACAAAACTGCGCTCAATAATAATATACACTGTAAGAAAAATCCGTCAACATACACAAATTTTTCCGTAAAATTTTACGGAGTAGTTTCATTTTTCAAAGAAAGCAGTACATTTTCCGTAATTGACATTTTGAGAGGATAAGTCCGTATAAATCCATATAGTTTTCCCTAAATTGTGCGGAATATTACTTTATTGCTTTCAAAACAGTACAAGTTCCTCAAATGATGTTTTGAAATAGTTGCTTTTGTTTGGAGAGCAAAGTAATTAATTGTTGTATATACTTGTTTTACAGTGATATTATTTTTATTGAAATCCCATTATTAGCTAAATATAGCTCTATATTGAAAATATATTCAATGATTTTTCAATAATGGCTAAACAGTGTGTGTTTTACATGAGTCTGCAAGTATAACGGATAAAAATTATGGCGCCATCTATAAAATGTACTTTTAAACAACTCGCTGTAATATTATTTATTAATTTATTTATAAAAAGTTAACGTATTTTTACGATTAAAAAAATTTAAATATTAATAAGATTTCAATTTTTTTAATCGTAAAAATACGTTAACTTTATATATAAAAAATATATCGTTTTAAGATTGAGGCTGTTAAAAATGAAATGTTACAGTTTATTTTACAATATGATTTTAAAATAATGTTTGACTTATTTATAGCAAACTGTTAATATGTTTTATATGTTTCTGTTAGGAGTTTTAAATGGAAAAAATCTATTTTTAATTTTAATATTTTTTAATTTATTCACTTTAACAGATTCGCACATAAAATTTAAAACATATCTAAAATATAATAATGAAATTAATATAAAATCGAGGTTTATCTATGTTTAATAAGCAATAAAGGAAATTTATTTTAATACCATGGAGTAAATATCTTTATTCAGGGATGAGATTTCCGAGTTTATGCATACCAGTAAAATCTTAGGGAAAATGTTGTACTCTTTAATCACAACAATGTTCCGATTAAATAAAATAACATTTTTGCTAAGATTATACTGGTGTGCAAAAAGTCGGAAATCTCATCCCTGTTATTTGAGTTTACAGTAGATCATTAGACAAATAATTTGGAAGATTTAAAAAAAAAAAAAAAAAAAAAAAAAAAACATGTTTGAAAAAAATATGTTGGTATTCTTGCAAAACTAAGTGAATAAATAAATAAATAAATAAAAATAATATTAAAATTTTTAGAAATCTTGCAAAAAAGAAGCAGTCATTAATTACTCTTTATACATTCTTTCATACCCGTAATATGTTAAAGAGTAAAATTTAGCTTTTATAAAGCATAAAATTAAAAAGCTAAATATTCAGATTTATAGGGGGGGGGGGGGATGTGTATAATATTCAGAATTGTATACTCAATTAAAAAAAAATTTCTCTACGAAAATACCTTCCTTGTTTAAAATGTTAGCCTTTGCTTTATAAAAGACATCTGAAATAAGTAACGATATTTCAACACGTACTTTGTGAAGCCATGGCGTAATCGTTAGGACACTTATCTGGAAAAGGACTGGTTCGAATCCCTTCAGGGCAAGTGTTGTTGATTTAATGTTGTTAGAATTAAATTGTGATTTTCTGACCTCGATGTAAACCTGTCCTTGAAAAGTGAAGTGTCAAATTCATAAATATGTAAGTTTCTCCTTGAAAAATTGTTAAATTTGTCTTTGAGACGGAAATGTTTAAATAGGGAAATACGAATAAAAACGGAAAAATTTTGTGAAAAAATAAAATTTTTTCTGGAGTTTATGGAAACAAAATTCCGTTAAAATACGGAAATAGTATTGGCGTCTCGACTGCCAGTACAATTTCCGTATTGTAACGGAATTTTGCTTTACAGTGTATAATTTTCGGCTTTGTTTTCATAAAACCTATAACTTTGCAAAGAAGGATCGTATCGACTTGCGGATGGTTCCATTCGATTTAGAGTTAAAAAATACATAACAAACAATACTTTAAAAACTTTTTCTCCTCCAAAACATGGTAAAACAACTTTAGATATTTTTTGATTCATCGGATCTTCATTTCTAATGCTTAAACGATGTTCTTCATAATTTTCGTGAATGGGCATCAGTTTACTGTAAAATCCTATTTATCTGCATAAAGTGTAATTTTCGACTTTGTATTCATTCGACATTATATTCGACTTTGTAAAAAATGAATGTATCGACTTGCGGATAGTGTCATTCAATTCAGAATTAAAAACTGCATAAGAAACGATACTTCACTTCATGTACTTAATTTTGTATTTGCTCTCTCCTTGAATTAAATCTCCCCCCCCCCTTCTTTTTGTCTCCCAAAACATAATAAAACAAATCGATGTGCGAATCTGTTATAATAAATGATATATGAAAATAAAGAAGACCATTCGAAGTTTCTTTTTATGTAAAAGTGTTCGATGTCCGAACCTTTCATAACAGGACAGAGACACCTACATGGTAACAAAGTTCTTTCCACATATTTGGTAGTTTTGCGAAGTCAACGATTCCTAAAAGGGATTGCTCAGACAAGGAAAACGAAGTCTGTAGAGCATATTGCCCTCCCGGTCGCCTTTATTAGGGCCTTAAAGAAAAAAATACAGTTTTTAGCCAATACTTGCAGTTTTTAGCATACAGTTTTTAGCTTTTCATATACAAGGTTTCCATTTTGATTAAAAAATCAAAATTACTTTTTCGAATAAAAGTACATAAAAGTTGCCATGATCGCAAAGAATTCTTGGTACTTTTATGTTAGATCTTTTCTTCCTCAGTCCTGCCCTCTATCGCGTGAAGCGCAGGCCTGGCGGACTCGGCTTCGGCCAAATATTGGCTAAAAACTGTATTTTTTTTCTTTTAAGACCACCGACCATAAAGGCCACCGGGAGGGGCAATATGCTCTATGAACTTCGTTTCTTTGTCTGAGAAATCCCTTTTAGGCCATCAAACCTCTCTGTAGTAGGGGAAAGGATTTACTGTTTAGTCACCTTTTTCTATTTCGAATTCATATCGGAAATTCCAAAAGAAGAAATTTTACTCTAACAAGTCCTAAATTCCCAGTCATTAAATGAAGTAAAAATCCATATTCGAAATTTTTGGTATGAATTAAAAATTTCTGAATATAAAAAGAGGCCATACTAGCAACCCTGTTAAGAGAGTAACGATATTCAGAAGTCTTATAAGAATTATAAGTCTTATGAAAAATTTTATACACCCTCACTATTTTAGCCATAAAGCCCCAAAATATGCAGAGCTCGATGTGAAAAATAACTGCAGAAAAAAACAGAATTATCGTAAATTTAGAATTACATTTTCCTGAGAGAGAGGGCTATCAAAATATTTTGTAAAGAAAGGAGCCGAAAATTTAACGACAGTTGTAATAAGAAATCATGTGGAAGACTAATGTTTTTAAAGAAGCATCTTTCAAAATGGATTTTCATTTTGAAACTCCTAGTAACAAGAATTATTCGAAAGGGGGCCATGAAAAACTTCCAAAGGCACCATTGCGACCGCGGGCGCCGCGTTGATAGCCCTGAGCTATTGGCTTTGAGAGTGCGTTTATACAAAAATGTTGTTTTAAGGTCGCAAATTTTTATTGCATTGATTTAAAAGCTGGAAATTTTTAAAAGACAAATGGGGCCGTGAATCTGATTATTTGATACTCCCTCCGCCCCAAGTTAGTTGCGACATTTAAGTCGAAAATTTTGTCCCAAATTAGTCAAGTGGGTGGAGTCATAAATAACTTCCGATGCAGTTTAGTAGATAGACACCATTTTGTAAGGACTGTACTGCCAGTATCCATAGAGATCATTTTCTTCCTAAAGAATTAACGATTCATTAGCTAGAAGGTAGTTTTATGCGATTACTGGTAGAAGAATTCTTACAAAATGGGGCGTGGCTTAAGAGCGTGCGAACCGGT
This sequence comes from Maratus speciosus, assembly GCA_963932465.1. Taxonomy (NCBI): domain Eukaryota; kingdom Metazoa; phylum Arthropoda; class Arachnida; order Araneae; family Salticidae; genus Maratus; species Maratus speciosus. The sequence goes on along the minus strand of OZ010797.1, from coordinate 382,064,068 downwards.
GTTGCCAGACGAATACTAAAATTTTATTTTGAATACCACTATTTTCTCACGATATTATTCGCTTGCTTTAATCGCATTTTTTTTTTTTTTTTTTTTTTTTTTTTTTTTTTTTTTGTAAATAAATAAGGCGACTATCTCTCTATGAAAATAATGGCATTTAAAATAAAATTTTAGTATTCGTCTGGCAACACTGAACCTTGGATTTTTTTAACTAATTTGGTACTTATTTAACCCCTTCGGGACGAGCGTCTTTTACATAATTTTCAATTATTTATCACAGGTTTTTTCAAAACAGAAAATTCTGCCTAATTGAATCGGGTAAATGCTCGGATTAAATAAGGCAAAATTTACAATAACGATTTACTGGTGAAAATAATCACTGATTCTGAGCACCTTACCCAGCATGTATACCGGTCGCTCGCCCCCAGGGGGTTAAAGAGAGACGGAGGGAATGATTGGTAAGTAAATGTTGTTGATTGATAGCATAGCACCCTGAAATCTCTGAAAAATGTTCAAACAAAATCATAAAATCATCAGTATCAATAATCAGTGCAAAAGTAATCAAATGTAGCAACTAATTTGGGACAGAGGGAGTATTAATTTCAATTTAATACCTTCAGCCGTTCCTGAAAAAAACGTACAGACGTGATGATAGACAGATGGAGAACAAAATGACCTATAAGGTTTTTTTTTCCTTTTGAGGTACGAAACCCAGGGCTCCCAAATAATCCGCCAATTGAATACCAGTATTTCTTAGAATTTTTTTTTTTTAATTGTAAATTGTGCAGAAACTACGTTCGCAGGTCAATTCTAGTGCAAATGCTGTAGAAGTCTACCATTAAATTTTCTGTTATAAAACATTGATATTCAGTTGGCGGACCATTTGGGAGCTTTGGGGACCATTAACCTTTAAATGCATAGTGATGCATATCTGCATTACTTTTTATTTAACTCTCAGCAACCACTATATTCATATAGAAATTCTAATCCTCTCGAAAGTACAAAATTATGTTACTGCTAAATAAAGTTAAAAATCTATCTTTAAATTTCTGCTGTCTCATCTTTTAACCCCTTGAGGGGTGGTGGGATAAAATATATCTCACCTAATTTAAGCAAGATTCTCGCCAGAAAATTTTAACTAAATTTTATATTCTTAACTTTGGAGGAAAATGTTGAAAAATTGCTTTTCCTTATTTAAAAATAAAATTTTTCGATTATCCCGGTGAGAATTCAATATTTAGAGACATTTTTGCTTGCCCCTTAAGGGATTAATATAAGAATAAAAAATATAATTCTAAAAGAATAATTCATGCATTTAAGGGTTAAGTTTTACAAAATAAAAAATATATAAAATAAGATATCTAGATTCATACTTATTAACACTTTGCACACCGTTGTCGCCGCTGCGGCGACATGGCACAGTAAGTGAAAAATTACGTTGTCGCCGCTGCGGCGACATCATCTTTCATTGACAAATTCGTTTTTGACACCAGTAATAAAGGAAAATAAAATTTGCCTTATTTAATCAAAGCATTTTCGAAATTGTGTACTTGAGGGAAACTTCTTTTTAAAAAGTGGTGCCGACCGAATAAAATTTTTGTGTAATGATGCGGAGTTGCTGGTAGCTCACAGTCAAAATGACGTGGTGTGTAAAGGGTTAAAATATTTAGTGATTTGCAACATTTTAGTTTTTACTTGTTTTGCAGATGTGCAACATATGGAAAGGTTGACATACTGTACGCAAAAAACGAAAAAAGTATCTCTGATTTTGTTTCATTATTTTTCATGTGTAATAAACCTTTATGAAAATTATGTATAATGTTTTCGAAACAAAATAAAAAATCAAACATTTAAGGGTAAAGAAAAAAAAACAATTGTAAAAACAGAGATTCATTTATTAACCCCTTAATCGTCGCGCCTGATAAGTGTCGAGTACTTTATTAAAATTAAGATTGTTTGATTGCCACCACTTTTTTCTAGTTGAAATATTCTGTTCATTTAATGACAGATAAAATAATGAGATAATAAAGCCTATTGCATTATTTAAAAAAAATTGGTGGGAATAGAGCAATCTGAATAAAAGAAAAGAAGCCTACACTGCCCGTGACAGTCACGGGCGCGACGATTAAGGGGTTAAGGACACCTCAAAGAGTAATCATACACTGCGCCCAAGAATGCATTTAGATAGTTCTGAATACGTTCATTCATTTTCAATGGATGATGAATTAAAAGACACTTCCCTTGAGATCAATTTCTTTGTCTAATAGTAGGAATTGTTGATTCAATAAAAAAACAAAGCAAAAGTCTGTGATTGCAAAACGAGAGGTCCGGCGTTCGAACCTAGCCTATTCCACTGCAGTATTGCCAGATGGGCTACTTTTTTAAAATTCAGATTCTTGATTGCCACCACTTTTTTGAAATGGTAAAATGCGCCTTATTTAATGGCACATTAATTAAGGCGAAAGCAAAGGTAATTTTACCGTTTCAAAAAAGTGGTGGAAATCAAGAAATTGGAATTTAAAAAATGTAGCCCACTGGCAACACCGTTCCACTGTGTCAAAAATTTATGAAAATTCTCCTCTTTGTCTATACGTACTGGACTCTGGAAATACTCAAGGCCAGAGGACACGAGTGTAACGTCACCACTAATCGACCGACTTCTCACTAGTGTTGGAATTCACACCGGAAAATTTTGAATAGCAATTTTCTTTTATTTTATTTCTGAAATATCTATCATTTTATAAAACAATAGATGCGGAAACACTGTGGCATTCCGCATCTGCCTGAATTTTTATTTAGGGATTCTGAATTCTCACCAGTAAGTTGAAATCAGAGCAATTATACTTTGAGCATGTTGAGTACGTATTAATTTTGTTAGCGCACACTAGCGCCCCCTTGCGGCCGGTGTGCAAAATAGAAATGACCTACAAACGTACATTATGTAATTTTTTTGCTGGGATGCATAAGTTCCACTCCCTTCTCCCGCACGAGTTACCAATAAAAAAAACCGCGGAGGGAGACACAATGGCTACAAGTTAATCTTACAAGTAAAGATACTATAGTCCGTGGCGGCGATTTTCGATTTTTATAGCACATTCAATTTGTCTCATCGAGCTAATTAATTGGCCGCCTTGCATATCGGCTATTGAGTTTTAATAATGACAGGGTCCTAGGTCAAAGTTTAAAAATTTACATAATGCAGGGCTACCAAAGGCGACTATTTTTATATTTTATTGGCACCGCTATTTTAAGAGAAAAATTTTATTTTACGTTTCTCTTGCAGATGTTGTCACAGTATACGTGAAAAAATTGTGTTTTATTAAAGTGGTGCGAGATAGAATTAAAAAATAGTGCCTGTGGCAGTCCTGTAATGCGAGCTGCCGAAAACAAAACAGTAGCAGAAAATTCCTTCTCATGCAACTGTACGCAGACGTTCCGCAAGTTGCGAAGAGACTGAAAAACTGACAAAAGAACCGACAATTTGTGGTTACAAAGATTTTTGATCGTAATTGGAAAAAAATGTATTTACAGGATGAACAAAACTAGACGAGGACATCATAACTTGCGAAAACCTACCTGTCAAGTAGCTTACGAATATTTTATCTGCAATTAGAAATTCTTATAATAACAACAAAAATATGAATATAAATTGTTATTGGCACTGTAAAAACAATTAGTAAACTTAAATCTCACTTATTTATTTGTTTTTCAATAATCGAAATTTTGAAATTTGGCCCCGCCCCCTGTCATTATTAAAACTCAATAGCCGATACGCGAGGTATAAAATTACTAACAAGTAAAGGTACTATACTCTGTGGCGCCGAATTTCGATTTTATAGGTCATTCGATTCGTCTCATGGAGCTTAATAATTTTATACCTCGCATATCGGCTATTGAGTTTTAATAATGACCGGGGGCGGGTCAAATTTTAAAATTTCGTTCATTGAACAGATGCGCTCCAAGAAATAAATGAGATTTAATTTTACTAATTGTTTTTACAGTGCCAATAACAACTATAATGTTATATTTTTGCTGTTATTATAAGAATTTGTAATTATAAAATATTCGTATGCAACTTGACAGGCAGGTTTTCGTAAGTTATGATGTCCTAGTCTAGTTTTGTTCATCTTGTTAATACTTTTTCCCGAATTACGAGCAAAAATCTTTGTAACCACAAATTGTCGGTTCTTTTGTCAGTTTTTCAGTCACTTTGTAGCTTGCAAAATGTCTGCGCACGGTTCCATGAGAAGGAATTTTCTGCTGCTGTTTTATTTTCGGCAGATCGCATTACAGGGCTGCCACAGGCACCACTTTAATAAAACAGAATTTTTTCACATATGCTGTGACAATATCCGCTACAATAAAATTTTTCTCTTAAAATAGCGGTGACAATAAAATATAAAAATAGTCGCCTTTCGCAGCCCTGTATTATGCGAATTTTTACACTTTGACCAGGCCCCCTGTCATTATTAAAACTCAATAGCCGATATGCGAGGCGGCAAATTATTTAGCTCGATGAGACGAACCGTATGAGCTATAAAAATCGCAAATCGCCGCTACGGACTATAGTACCTTTACTTGTTAGATTATATACCCCATCAAACTGACTTTAGCTCAACGTTAGTTTTTGATTATAGTTACACGATTTATCTACTTACTTCAGGTTAATTTTGGATTAATATTTCTTAATTTCTATTTTTAATTTTTCTGGTGTCAACTTTTCATTTTACTGCATGCAAAAAGTACACCAGACGTTAGACGGCGCTATTGCCAACTTGTGAAATTTCTTCCGTTCAACTTATAAGGCTTATTATTTAATGGCTTTAGTTTAAATAGTTATTATTTTAAAAATTAAAAAATTCCCGGTGTGAATTACAACGCTAGTGAAAAGTTAGTCGAATAGTGATGACGTCACAACTCGTGTCCTCTGGCTAACATTACCATTACCTGGCTAACCACCCCTTGGGGACGAGCGACACGTATACGTGCCACATGAAGCGCTCAAAATCCTTGTTTTTCCTCACCAGTAAAATTTTACTGTAAAATTTGCCTTATTTAATCAGCGCATTTTCTCGATTCAAGAAGACACAAATTTCTGTTTTTAAAAGACGGTGACAAAAGATTAAAAATTTCGTAAAAGGCTCCCGTCCCGAAGGGGTTAAGTACCTCGACAGCAGCGACTGGACACATGCATCAGTGTTTGAAAAGTCGAGTGGGGACACTCAAGATTTGTTTTATTAAAATATATTTGATTTTGTGTTTTTATGCATATAACATATTTTCCACGTTCAAAGATATTTTTACCTTTTACTTTTTGCAGGGGTATTATTATATATTGCAGAATATATCTTTTCATGCAATACTGTCGTTTTCGAAATCTGACTGTTGTAGATTTCTTCAATCAAAATGTTAAAAAGCATCCTAACAAAGTCTGTTTTGTATTTGAAGATGAAGGGTGGACGTACAAACAAGTAAGAAATATATATTTTTTAATTTGAAGTTTTGAGTATTTTGAATTTAATTCCATGCGATTCAAACAAGACAAAAAATGTGACTGCAAATACTGAACAAGTCGGAAATTGTACGTCAAACGTGGCAAATGAGGTGCGTATCGGTCTGTAAATAGTTTTATAAATATTCAGATCTTGGTGCAATAACTGTTGAACTCTTATGCAAAAATGCATGAATACAAAATTTATTACAATTCTATATATTAAATTTAGTTGAACGGAAATAATAGGACTCCATCTTAAATAGGACGTAATCAGCATACCGACCTAAAGTCATTACCTATCATGGGATAGCACTGAAGGAATTACATATGATAGAATTTAATAGAATGAAGAAAACTTTTACCAGTATCTTTTTAATTTTTGATTCGATTTTCATAAAATTTGAAATGACTCGCCAAAATTCTGCTTCGATTTTATATATTAAATTTCAAAACATTCAGTTGGTAGTTTTTGCGCTGTTATATGCGGGCAGACGAACAGACAGACAGACCAGACGACGACGATTTATATAATTACGAACGCACGTAAAAAGAAATTTAAGAAGTGATAAGATACGTGTAGATAATAAAAACACGGAATGGATATGAAGGGGATTTGATATATAAGCATTAACCCTTTCAGGGGCAAGCAATTGCATTTTTGTAATGTTGAACTCACACCGGAATATTCGAAAAAAATTGTTTCAAAATATGGAAAAGCAATTTTTGATTTTAATTCCACCGATGTTAGAAAAGTAAATTTTAAATAAAAGTTTCTGGTGCAAATCTTGATTAAAATTAGGTGGGATAAAATATATCCCACCGCCCCTCAAGGGGTTAAACCTTTATCTACTGACGGTACTTATAAGTACCACTCACTTTAACCCCTTAACGCTCGAATTAAATTACGGTTGAAAAATTCAAATTGCTTATTGGCACCACTTTTATGAAAAAGAAATATTCACCTTATTTAATGACAGGGAGAAAAGATACAAAAATATAGCCAATTTCACTATTTTATAAAACTGGTGGGAATCAAACAATTTGAGTAAAAGACACAGCCCGAGAATATGACGGGAGCGAGAATTAAGTGGTTAAACTTTCATCCCATAGTGAATATTATTGATATTCTAATGTTACTTTGCAAAAACACTCTCTTAACTCCACTTTATCCGGATACAAGGCAGCAGTAGTTTTAGGTTTGTTATTTTAACGAGGAAGGGGGCTATCTTTGAAACAGTCGATGTGTTTTGTGCTGACATTTTGTACAGATTGTAACGCTCGTCTTTTTATTGCTGCAAACAGAGTAAACGATATAAGATAAGGGTTGGATTTTTTTATGTGTTCATCATGATCTTAGAATACAATTTTACTAGCTATTTTAGGTGAACACGAGCAGTGTGTGTATTTGATTTAAAAGTTGAATTACTTGGTGGTACTTATAAGTATCTTCAGTACACTGGGTGTTGAAGAAAACTTCTTGTTTGCTTTTCGTCTGTGTACTAAAATGTAGTGTAGTAATAATTTTCATAGTATTTCTATTCTGTTTCGTTATAATTTTTTACAGGAAATCGAAAAAAATGTGCCACCGGCTCTGTTTTGCTATGCTAGAAGTGCCATGTGTAAATTCCTATACTGCGTATGTAGAGATGCGAGAGAACACGTTGTCTCTGGAATATAGATGTCGCATAACTAAAGGACTACTAACAAGATCGAAACCTAAAAAGAAAAAGTTTTTTAACCCGTTCAGGGGCAATATTTTCAATGCTAAAGTGTTGAAATTAAAAGACTGGCAGAGGAATTTGCCAAAACATTTATTTTTAACCCTAGATCTACCGGGAATTTTATTCAAGTTTTAATAAAACGTTCTACACCAGAATTTTTATTTAAAACTATTTAACTTATTTATTTACCTTATTTTTCTCTGGTTTATATACTTAGTTTATTTTAAAGAAATTTCTGGTTTGAATGAATATTTTGTATGTACCTGTCGGGTCCAATGGACCCGTCTGGTAGACGGAGGGTTAAATAAGAAAAAGATTATATTTCACATACGTATTAAATCGAAAATATTTTACCACAATCCTGGTGACATTTGAAATACCTTGTGGGTTTTCTCTTACGATAATATTTTAGTCATGGTGTATACTGACGGTACTTTAAAGTACCACTTTAATTAATTACCTCTAAGGAAGTAAATTTCTTACGGGCGAGTATTTTTTTATATGTTTATCCTTTAATTTTCATTTTTGTAACTGAAAAAAAAAGTTACATGAAAAAAATTGCAGTAGATCATAATGCAGTAGATAGATGGTTAAAGTGCTTTTACACGAGGCGTCAACATTGCCTCTAATTCCCGGCGACTCAACGTTTACCTTTGGCTTTAAAAGAGTTGCTCGAAACCAAGCAATTATCTCTGATAGGAGCAATTTTGTCGCTTGTAAAGGAAGCGAGTCGGCAGTAACAGCTAATCAAATGTTTAGAAAACTGAGAAAGGAAAAGCCTTTTCCTGAACAGCCAATGAAATGCTTGGTAAACGAAAGAGTGTTATCGTTTTCCTCTGGAAAACTGACAAGTCGTAAGCAATTTTTGTCGCTTCAAATTGTCCCGTGTAAACGCACTTTTAATTTTCAGTCCCACCAATAGCGTATTTTTTTTTAAGATGTCTCGTTTTGACTGTTTTAACAATGGAGTTATGAATAAAGAGGAGGAGACATATAGTGTATTATCAACGAGTTACGAGTGAAGTAACTGAGGGGGTTGTCACAAGATGGCGGCTGCTTTTTTTTAAAATCGGATCTCCAGTTTCTGATTACCGTTAGGACAAACATTCCACCAGTAAAATTGAATAGAAAATTCCCTCTTATTTAAGTGTCCTTTTCATGAAAATTTTCCTCAAAAATGTCGTAAAAATTTCTATTTGTTTTTACTGGTGTCAGTATTCCTTGTAAAACTATCAGTTTGTTTCCCTGGTTGTCACAATATGGCGGAAGCGCAAGAGCTAACTAGCGCCAAAGTAAACTACTACCAGTAAAAATGAAAACCTGTTTTAACCATTATTTATGACTGAAATTTTGTAAGAATAACTCGTTTAATCCTCCGTCTACCAGACGGGTCCATTGGACCCGACAGGTACATACAAAATATTCATTCAAACCAGAAATTTCTTTAAAATAAACTAAGTATATAAACCAGACAAAAATAAGGTAAACAAATAAGTTAAATAGTTTTAAATAAAAATTCTGGTGTAGAACGTTTTATTAAAACTTGAATAAAATTCCCGGTAGATCTAGGGTTAAATAAGTTGAAGAATTCTATATAAATCTACTGGTGGAAGTTTCCACCAGCGGTAAACAACGTGTGCGATAGCGGTTACAGTGGAAGCTTCACTCTTTTAAGGATATGTCAGTTCCTCTTTATTAATAGTTCCATGGTTTTAACATAATTTTGTATCTTTATTTATTTTCTCTGATTTATTTGTGTTTGATAATCGTTCAAATGTGTCATAGAATTAAGATCAGCAACTTTCTTGTAGTAGCACAAAATGTTTGGTGCGCAAAAGCACAAAATTCCGTTTTGGGCACAAAATGGTTGGATCAGTGTTGCCTAATTGTTGTCCCATATTGGCCCAAAGTAAGAAATGTCCGCCATATGATTGGTCAACGAATCATTTGACGACAAATGCCCAACAGTGGCTTCTTGTTGTAGGTTGGCTAGTAGTTTTCTTGTTGTAATTTTACAAATACAACAAGAAAATTGCAGCTTTAGCCAGATTATATAACAAAGAACCTGTACAGATTAATTTTAAAAATAGTAGAATGATTTATTCATCAAGATTTTATTTGCCATTCATTATCCGAGAATCAATAGAGGTCTTCTTACGCAGTCTGAATATGTGCTATGATTGAGCCCCCATGGAGCTTCCTAAAATTTGGAAAGAGATGCTCTGCAGAATAATGAAACAATAATATAAAATAATCCACGCTCGCAAATATTCATTTTTACAAGAAGAAAGTATTGGATTCGTGAAAATTTTCGACTTCCGGTTTTCGACGGATTTAGATGTTTTAAAGATCAGAGATCCCACAAAATGTCTGTCTGCCTGTATGTGACACAAATTTTGTGGGCGCTCTATCTCAAGAACTAATGCACGGAATTTAATAAATATTTATATTCAGAGAGTATTTGATATAAATTGGTACTGATTAGTTTTCGGTGTAAATCGACCAACGCTCAAGAACTAATGCACGGATTTTCATAAAATTTCAGATTCAGTTAGTCCTTGACATGAATGGGTGCTGTTTATGCTTTGGTGTAAACCGCCCTACAAATGGCACTGATATGCTGAATTTTGAAAGATTTACAAGATTTCCGCAATAGCTCTATCTCAAAAACTAATGCATATATTTTCATCAAACTCGCATTATCATCGATTTCATCGTTCGCATATAACAGAGTAAAAACTATCCAAAAGAATGATCTGAAATTTTAAATATATAATTGTTGCAAATGTTTGTTGAGTCATTTCAAATTTTATGAAAATCGGATGTATAGTTTAACGACAGGGACCGTCAAAAATTTTCCGTTACATGACGGCAATGGGAAAAAGATATTTCAAGAGCATTTTAATGATGTTACAGCCTTTCGAACAGAATGAAATGGATATGCACTTATGAGGTGCATTAAAATATACATTCAATACAATATGCGGTGCAAAAAATATTTATAGAACTAGTTTTAGTACGGACGCTCCTCATTTGCCACGTTTGACGTGCAATTTCTAACTTGTTTTACTCTGTCGAAGAAAGAAGGGGGGATCAATGCTTTTTTAACCTGTCTTTTTACTTGAGGTAAATTTAATAATTCAATGAAGCAAGTTATAAAATTTTAGCATTGTAGTTATTGTTTTCAATTTGCATGTGTTTGACAAATCACCTTTAAAATTAATTATTATTGCACAATTTAATCTTTAAGCACTGTGGTTAGTTTCCATTTGCTAATTATGTATTTTTCAACAGAAACACATGTGCTCCAGAAAATTGTCTGATGATTTTTATTTTCAAATTTCAGATGGACGAACTTTCAAATAAAATTGCCCATTTCTTCCTGCTACAAGGCTACCGAGAGGGGGATGAAGTGGCTTTATTTATGGAAAACTGTCCTGAATATGTTTGCTTTTGGTTGGGCTTAGGTAAAATTGGAGTAGTAACAGCCCTTGTTAATACCAAGTTGAAAACAGAATCTTTAGCCCACTGCGTGAATTCAATTGACATTAAAGGACTGATATTTGGTCGAAATTTTGTTGAAAGTATGTATAGACAACTTTTGTTTATTTGTTAGAAATAATTCACATATTGTCTATAAAAAGATTATTTGCCTTCATTCATAAATCAATACAAACATAAGAAGGTGCAGTGTCTTTAGACTTAAAATAATGTCCTCATTCAGAATATCAAAGCAATTTTTGAAATAGGGACTGTACATATTAAAAATTAAGCATTGACGTTGTTCTTTCAAATGGTAGCATTTAGATTTGATAACATATCTGAATTTCTTTGTTTGTAGTAGTCCGGAAAAGGTGATAGTGTATATATTTTTCCTTGAATCTTCATAGGGTAATAATGGAAAAAAGGATTAGGATTATAAATTAAGAAAAGTTACCAGAAAAAGTATCTTGCAATACTTAATTAGTAACAAGAAAACAATAAATAAAACATTGCTACACAATCACATTTCCACTGGATGTAAAGTTGCAACGCAACTAGGTAATACATTCAGCTGATCACATTGTTCCATGAAACATCTTAAAACAAAACAAAACAAACATTCTCTCTTAACTGTCGAAGCGTGTAATTTCTCGGAAAATATTGATAGGAATGAGTTTTAAATGTAGGCGAAGGTGTTGTACCTCTGACCACATTGTTCCTTTGACTACCTAGGCTGTAGCGCCATCTAGCAGCATTTTATGAATTTTTCTGTAATTAGTGCTTCGTTCCTTCACTAGAGGGCTTGTGCCTCTAGTAATTAACCTACTGTGGATTATTCAAGTCAAAGAGGATTCCTGTAAATAATACTAATCCATTTCCATTATAAAAATGTAATTTTTTGTTTGTTAATGTTTTGCTTAATAATATTTTTTGTGCTATGTCTTTGTTAATAGAAATAATTTGACATGGTAGCTATAGACTTTTAAGAATATGGTGCGACTTGTGAAAATGATTATCCTAACTCTAAAACTGTAGCATGCTTTGTAATTTGCACTATCATGGTGTTGTACCTCTGACCATGATCAGTTGTTGTTCCTTCGACCAGGTCAAAGGTACAACACTTTTGAAAGATTTTCTAAACATTTCAACTTTTATGACTTACTTACTACAAGTATCTTGAAATTAGTTAGCGATATTCTTTTACTTTAGTTGTTCATAAATAATAAAAAAATATGTATGTGATAAGCACAGTTCATGTACCTCCTAAAGTCATAGCCCCCGAAGGAAAAAAAAAACAAGTTGGAGGGATAACGTCTGACGAAAGAGGAACAACTAACACTATGATTACTGCTGTTAGTGCATCCGGAAACATCATTCCCTCTTTGTTTTTTCTCCGGATCAACTTTAAATCCTTTATGCTTCACAGAACACCTCCTGGATCAATCGGGGGCTTCAAACCCATCAGGCTGGTCAAATGAGACCATATTCCAACAGTTCTTTCAACATTTTCTGAAAAAATGTTAGACCTAGTACTGAAAAACTAGTATTGTTATTATTTAATAACCATGAATCTCATATTACCATACCAAAAATTGATTTAGCAAAGGCTAGTGGTGTGATACTAATGACGCTTCATCCACACTCTAGCAATAAAATACAACCCCTTGATAAGGGTGTTTATGGTCCTTTTAAAGCTTTTATAATCAAGCTGTAAATAATTGCGTTGTTTCTTCAGGAAAAGTTAGAAGCCTCTTACAATCTACAACATTGCTGAACTTGCAGGCATAGCAGATTCTAAAGCCGTAGTTTTAAACAATATTATAAAAGGTTTTAAGGTCACAGGGTTTGTGACTTTCAATGAGAACATTTTCTCTGATGACGAATTGCTTGCAGTTACTGTAACAGACAGACCAATGCTGAATGAATCTGATTTTGGTGAACAATCAGCGGGTGGCGCAGCTCAAACTGTCTATATCATTCCTCAATGTAGCAGTTGAAATCTATCGCCACTTATCATAATACCTGAAACTGTGGGACCTCATCTAAAAGTGCAAGCAAAAAAAAAAAAAATGTCAAATAGGGGTCGGCATAAAGGGAAACCTCGTATCCTAACTGATACTCCTGAAAAGCTAATTATTGAAGATGAAAAAAAAAAAACAAAAGCAACACCCTAAACGTAAGAAACAATGATACTGAATAAAATGCTTTTTTTTCTTCATTGCTGTGTTGTCTAATTGTCTGGTCACAGGTACAACAACCCATGGTAAAAGGTACAACTAACTGTTGTACCTTTGACAACAATGTTATCTATACTATAAAGGACAAACATATCTGTGCGTAACGCATACGACATTTTGCGAATGGCAACACCTTGAAATTTGAAATAAAATTTTGGTTTTGCAATTTTCTCTACTGCCAATTTTTAAACTTCTAAACATTGCACATTTTAAATTTTTGCATCGTCGTATAAGGTAAAAAATGCTCTTTTAAATGCTATTTGTTTGAAAGCTGTATCTCAATTTATTTTTGAGATATTAATTTTTCTGTCGTTTTTAATAACATTTTTCTTATCGTGGCAACAAAAGTACCCCATTTCTATTGAAAGTCATTGAAAGTAAACGGAAAATAGTCGAAAATAGGCGATACTGTATTTTTTTGTTGTCATTTTCTCATAAAACCTGAAAAAAAGGTTGAAATTAAAATATGGGCTATCAAGAATATTGTCTGTTATTCCTTGAAAAAGACGTCATATGCATACTTTTCTATAGACGAAGTTTAAGACTGGATTGTAAAAGTGGATTGTTTTAGCGGATGCAAATGACGTCATTTTATAAAGAAGCGTGTATTTTAATTCTTAAACCTGAATTATGTTTTGTAGAAGTGCGTCATTTTCACAGCCCAGCTTCTTTGAAATCCTTCACAGGTGAAAATGCTTCACTTTTGAAAATAATGTAATCGAATTCACACACTGATAAAACGCAATGTTTTACAAAAATTTGGAGTGTCTTTATAAAAGAGAGGTGGCATGCAAATAATAGCGATTTATATTACAGAAATTGATGATTCTCGCCTGCATGGATTTGCTTCGCCGAGTTATACAAGCAAACAAATAATTTGTGGTTTAAAATAATAGTATGTTTCTGAAGTTTTTGTCCAAAATTCTCTCGAATAATAAAATTTTAATGCTATTCTTTAGTCCAATCTACTATAATTTTATCAAAATAACATAATTTGCTTAATTTAATATTTCCTAATTTTATATAATCTATATATTTAAAACACAAGTGTGCTTTTTAGTCATTTTCCCTGATCTTTCTGCTGAACCAATTTTACTAATATTTTTTTTAAACTGAAAGATCTTCATTTGTAGATGTGATCGCACTATCTGTTTTTTCTTTTTTTTAAATATCCCCACATTTATATTTTAATTTCAAAAGTATTTTATGAAATTTCTTCAAAATGGTGAAATTAGATAGCTTTCATTATTGCAGACTAGAGAGAAATAATGAGGTATTTTTATATTTATTTTCATGCTATTTTCTTATAAAATTCAAAACTGTTGATAAACATTACTGCATAGGGGTATAGTGTCGGAAAATCTCATTAGGAGCAGAATATTATATTAGGGGCTTAATAACGGAAAATGGCATACTGCTTTTGAAAACACGCATTTTTCCTCATAAATTTTCTATATTGTTTTTCCTTCTGCATGTGTTCTGACACTAGATTTCTGACACTAGGCGAAATCCTTATTTAAGTGAAAATGAAGTCATATTTAAAAGAAAACGAACATTTTCTCAGATAAAACTAAACATTTTAACAGAAATGCGTCTAAAAAACATAAATTACGGAAATTTTTACTCTCCGGAATTAAAATTAGAATCTCAAGTTAAGAGTGCGTTTGTTCATATAAAAGATGTTGCTGACAATCGTGACTTCAAGTTTTGAGTTAAAATGATTTTTAAATGATCAAACAAAATACAATTTTTAAAAAAATGATGAATATGGAAATGAGAAGTGCGTATGCAAATTTTGAGAAGGTAAAATTTGCAGTTTTTCATTCCAGAATACCAAGCATAAGAGCCTCAATTGATAACCACATTCTAATAACTGATCTTTATTATATTTTACTGATTAAGTATCCATATTATAAAGAACAACCGTATCTGTGCGTAACGCTGATGTCATTTTGCGAATGGCAACACTTCACGATCAAATTTGGGTCTTGAAAATTTCGCTACTGCAATTTTTTAATCTTCTGATCATCGTACATTTTCAATTTTCGTCGCTTAGTGAAAAAAATTTACTTCCAAATGCAATTTGTTTAAAAACTGTATCTTAATTGACTGATTTATTATATTTTCTAAAATAATTTTTATGCACGATTTTTTTAAGTTTATCTTATCACGTGCCGGTTTCAATACATAATATTAATACACATTTTGCATATAAAACAACAAACTTTTTTTCAGTATTTGTTTCTGACTATTTTTGCATAACGAAATTAATACTTCCATGATAAAGAAATAAAAGAATAATAATAAAAATCCCCTCCAATCTAACATATTTATGAAAGACAAATTAACGAAATTAATACTTCTTTTATAAATAAATAAAAGAATAATATTGAAAAAACACAAATCTAACATACTTGTAATCGTATAATTTAAATTTTTAGGTCACCAAATATGATTTTTTTTTCAAATGGAATTTGTTTGCAAAGTTCATCTCAGTTTACTGATTGTCTATGGTTTTAAAAACAATTTTAAAGCATGAAATATTTTTTAATTTATCTATATCGCTCGGAGCTCGATTACGAAAGATTAATCCGTTTGTCCTTAAAACAAAATAAAGAGTTCACCATTTTCTTACGGCTAATATCCATTTAAAAAAAACTTTCTTATGAATAAATAAACTAGAAAACAGGAATTCTGCCTTTTCAGAATTTAGAGTCGCCCCCGATGAAAAAAAAACTATGTATCAATACAAAAACCCTTAACGGGTTAAAAATTTGTGACGCAGCACTTTATCTTATGCTCTAAGAATTTTAAATATGGAACTTAAAAATAATGATATCAAATTTTGAGTGACGCTATGCTATTAATTATAATCTCTCTATATATTATTTATTTCATCTTTTTATTTTTTTATAATCGCATGTGCAAAAATTATGTTCAATTAAAAAAAAAAAGTATAAAAGTTTATTCATTGATGCCTTAACATTTACACCTCTCATAAATTCCAAGTATGAGTTTTAAAAGATATGATATCAAAATTTTAGTGACGCTTTGATGTGGCTTTAAACGATTTGTTTTAAAATTAAATTTAAATTATTTTTGTTTTGGCTAAGATATATTCACACACCTAAATAATAGTTTTAATTTTCCAATATACTTTAAATATGTCACTTTCACTGAATTTATATGATGCATTTAAATGCATTTATTTGAATAAATTGATTTATCCTTTGTCCAATGCTATTAAAAATTTAAAATAAGATTTACGTAAATAATTTTTTTGCCTCATAGTATCCATTTGAATACATTTCACTTAGTTTGGATACAATGACGCAAAAAAATTATTTACGTAAATCTTATTTTAAATTTTTAATACCATTGGACAAAGGATAAATCAATTTATTCAAATAAATGCATTTAAATGCATCATATAAATTCAGTGAAAGTGACATATTTAAAGTATATTGGAAAATTAAAACTATTATTTAGATGTGTGAATATATCTTATCCAAAACAAAAATAATTTAAATTTAATTTTAAAACAAATCGTTTAAAGCCACATCAAAGCGTCACTAAAATTTTGATATCATATCTTTTAAAACTCATACTTGGAATTTATGAGAGGCGTAAATGTTAAAGCATCAATGAATAAACTTTTATACGTTTTTTTAACCCTCCGTCTACAAGACGGGTCCATTGGACCCGACAGGTACATACAAAATATTCATTCAAACCAGAAATTTCTTTAAAATAAACTAAGTATATAAACCAGACAAAAATAAGGTAAATAAATAAGTTAAATAGTTTTAAATAAAAATTCTGGTGTAGAACGTTTTATTAAAACTTGAATAAAATTCCCGGTAGATCTAGGGTTAAATTGAACATAATTTTTGCACATGCGATTATAAAAAAAAAAGAGGTGAAATAAATAATATATAGAGAGATTATAATTAATAGCATAGCGTCACTCAAAATTTGATATCATTATTTTTAAGTTCCATATTTAAAATTCTTAGAGCATAAGATAAAGTGCTGCGTCACAAACTTTTAACCCGTTAAGGGTTTTTGTATTGATATCATTACTTTTTTTAGGTTATTAAAAAAATAAATAAAACAATAAACACACACAAAAAAATTAAAGACCAATACAAAGAATTCATAGTAAGAATTTCCATTCACTTTCAATCTCTCCCCCCTCCCTCCCCGCAAAAAAGGATGACCATGCTTCAATTTTAAAGAGCACCGTGCAATGAGATTTTTATAGGAACGCTTTGGTAAGATATGGAAGTAATGTACAACATGCATGTTTAGAGGGTATTTCTGTTGGTTTGTTTCAGAGATATAAAAAGCTATGTTACATTTTACTATATAAAAAATTTACTTTGTTAAGAAAAATAGCAAGAAATATTACTCATTAAACCTTTATATATATATATATATATATATATATATATATATATAACAATCATCGCTCACTTGTAAAAGTAATTACATACATTTATATTAAATCCAAAACTACAAATTTCTGCTTCTTCCTTTTCTCATTCCTAGTGCAAAAAAATTAAACATTCTTTAATTTTATATAAAATAATCTTTCACCATCCCTATTTAAAATTCTTTATTAACAATAATAATAAATCATATAAAATAATCCCCTGAGCTCCGAAGATTCCACTTCTGCTTTTGGACCCACCTCTCCAGCTTACCTAAATAATAAAATCTTTCAAAAATTAGTTTGAAAAAAAAAATCTGCAACATTTGTTGCTCACTAACATAAATAAATAAATAAGCACTAACTTCCCTAATGTACAGTCATGGAAAAAAAAAAGTAAGCACCCCCTACTAACTCCTCATAGTCCAAGAGCTGTTAAACATTTTAGGGAAGGTATTTGAGGTACCCTGAAAATTTGTGCAACACTTCTTTTGTAATGGCTGAATACAAAATCGAATGTCTGGCTGAAGGATCGTGGCCCAAAAACTGTGCCAGACACGTGTCAAGTGCCATTTTTTGACTACCCAAAAAAAAGGTATTTTAGGCACGCTGAGATTGAGACAGAATAATATTTATGTTTAGAAAAAAATATTTTGAAAATGACAGACACTTTAGTCGGCACAAAAGCTGTGCCAGACACGTGTCTGGCACAGATTTTGGGCCACGATCCTTCAGCCAGACATTCGATTTTGTATTAAGGCATTACAAAAGAAGTGTTGCACAAATTTTCAGGGTGCCTCAAATGCCTACTCAAAAATGTTCAACAGCTCTCCTACTATCAACAAATTATCGTAGAAGAAAGTTACTGGTACCGAACGATTGGAAATAAAGTCTACTTTTAAATGATGTATATAAAATTTGCTTAAGGGGTCATCTACATATTAAAACGAACCATAACTTTGTTTTTTTCAATAGCAGTACACAATTCTTACAGCATAAATGAATTCTACACCATTTAATTAGCCTAAAAACAAATTTTTATGCAATTCGTACTATATGTTTCCGAGAAAATAGTTATTTTAAAACAAGCTTATTTTAAGGGGTGTATCCAAATTGAAGTTCGGTATTCGATTGTTAACCGAGGGAGCCCCCTTCTTGATCAAAGCACCTTAAGCGTCACTCAAGCAGTCAATGAAGTCTGCTAGATTGCAGGACAGCGTAAGACATTTCAAAATATCTAGTCACTTCTATCATAGACGGCCCCTTAAACCATCATTTTGCCGTTTTTTTAGCACAATTTGAAAACTATTTGGAAAAAATATGTGAAATTTTGAATTTCCATAAAGCAGGACTTAATAATTCTAAATCCATCAAAAAAATTGTAGGTTGCAATTCATAACTTTTTTGAATATTAATTTCATAATTCATATCATAAAATTATAAAAATTGCAAATTCAACGTATTTATGTTTAAGTATATTAGTATTACTGCTACACAAAAAATTAGCACATTAGGAGCATAATTTCAGGAGATATGAATAAAAATATGAAAATGTAATTCAACATTAGAAGCACTATATTTTGAATGTTTATAATTCAAAAACTTATTATTCAAATGACTTGAAATTTGGTGCCTAGGCATAGTTTGAACCGAAGATTTGAAATATCTCGTTAAAATTGGGTATTGCTATTGAAAAAAATGAAGTTTGGATTTGTTTTAATATGTAGATGGCTCCCTAAGCAAATTTTATATACATCATTTAAAAATAGACTTTATTTCCAATCGTTCGGTACCAATAACTTTCGTCTACGATAATAATTTATTAAGGAGTTAGTAGAGGGTGTTTACTTTTTTCTTTTCCGCAACTGTACATTTCACCTTTTCTCCCTCCCCCTACTCCCCAGCATTAAAATAATTTAAATCTTTATTTTTATACAGAAAATTCTTCTATATAAATTATCCTCCTATTCCTCAAAATTACCACTTTCCCACTCCAGCCTAGAGATTTCAATCTTTAAAGCTTTTGAGAAAAACGGATCTGCAAAGTCTGTTGCTTAATAATAAAAAATATACGTATAACCATGTACACTTTAAATTATTTTTCACACAATCAATTGATGTCATGATAATAGTTGTTCTGAGCGAATAATGTGTTGGCTGGGCTGTCGTACAGATAGCTCAATTGGAAGAGTACTGGCAATTAAAGCCAAGGGTTATTAAAGTTCACTGTAATTCAAAATATTTAACCCCTTCGCGACAAGAGCCCTTTGGTTAATTTTTAACCTTTTACTACAGGTTTTTAAAAGCAGAAAATTTTCTGTAATTGAATCACAGAAATGCTCCGATTAAAGAAGGTAAACTTTACAATTAAAAATAAGTGGTGAGAATAATGAAGGATTCTGAACACCTTAAGTGGCTAAGTATACCGGTCGCTCATCCCCAAGGGCTTAAAGATGCTTTTTTGCTATTATAACCTTTAGGATTTACAATATAAAAAAATCTTGATCACTTCTGAGGTAAATAAAAACAGTGGAAAAAAATCAAGATGGCAATGTTTGGATTGGTAAATTCTAAGCTGAGCAATTTGAGTTACAAAATGAAAAAATTATAAAGTTGTAATAATGCCCTCTTCAGAGCAGTCACAGATACTAAATCTTTAAGGTTTTTGATGAGTGAACTTGAACTACAGATGAATATAGTAGAAGATCTTTATAAAGCACACCTTGGGATGAGAAGTTGTGTGTATTATTGAATTTTGCATTATTTAGATCATATTTCATACATCATTAAATTTACCTCGTATACATGCTTTGAATTACATTCCTTGGAACCATAAATTGTGCAAATTATAAAATTTTACATAATAGGTACAGATCACACACTATTAAATTACCTTAAAGCATGATCTAGATATGCCTGGGCAAAATACAGTCGGACCTCGTTTTCCCGACACCCGGTTTTCACGTCACTCCGTTTATCACGTCAGTTTTTCAAAGTCCCGATTTTCTGTATATGATTTTAATGCAAATAAACTCCGGATTTTACGTCGTTGAATAATTTTCAACTCCGGATATCCCGACGGATTTTCTTGTGGCCACACGGCGTTTTTCATCCGACTAAAACGGAAGCATTGCATTGCATTGAAACGTTCAGTAGTTATCTAACATACATTTCTGAAACAACGAATATTGATTACAATTCATTGCATAATATCGAAAATATAATTGTAGGATCTAGCTAAAGCAAACCTTAATTCATCGATATTTCATGTAACAATAAAAAAATCAGTCATCATAAATCTGATTTTTATCCTTTTCAATTTTCTTTTTTGTGTTTATTTTGTTTAACAGTAATGTTTTATTGCTTAAAACTGCAAGAACAGTTATGAATTTAAAATTGTCTTAAATTAATTAAAAATACAGCTTTTTATAAACCTATTTTTCTCTAACTCCGGTAATCGCGACACACCGCTTATGACGACACTTTTTTCTGGACATTAGAGTGTCGGGATAACGAGGTTCGACTGTAATTATAAACAGTGGTAGCTCGTTACTGACAGTTTTGGGGACACTAAATGCATTGTTGGCAAATTTATTCCTTTTTCACTATTTTTAATAATAATGAAATCTTTGCCTTATTTTTGGCAGAACTTTCTTCCATTAAATAAGGCAAAAATTTAGCAAAAAAAAAAACTTTTGGAAGGCATGCATTTTAGTGCTGTAAGAAAAACCTGTCATGAATTACTACTGATTATAACACCCATTTACAAAAAAATGTAATATAATAACATTGTTTTCATTACTCCAAAATAATGTGTTAAAGACGATAATGCATCAAATTTATTGTTCTAAGAAATAGCAATATTTGTGAAATACCTAAGCTTCTTAACTGCAAAATTCATTGTTTACATATGAGAAATACATTACATTTTCTGCATTAAAATGTTTAAGTGGCAGACTTTTGTGATTGAACAAGAACTGCTTGCAGAGTGCTTTTAATGATTTTAGAATATAAAATTATGGCTCTTAAACTGCTATTAATCCAATACAGTAATAGGGATAAAAAAATCATTAAATAGTTCATTTTAAAAAATTATTTGTATTTTGATCAGATATACCGATTATTACTACCATATGTTATATGTAACATATTTATTAGAAAAGTTACAACTATTTTGATGAAGTTTTGGATCCCCCCCCCCCCCCCCTCCCTGACATACTGTCAAATTTCGTTTCTTGTGATGTTCCTCCCCCGACCGAGAATGGAGCGGGTTTTTTACAATCAACTGATTAATTTTGTTTTTCTTTTATTGCTATTTTTTTTTATGTTAGTGTTGTGATCTTTCAAATGCTATTGCACAACGAGGCGATAAACGTGCTACTCTGTAAGTGATACGGCAACCCTCCAGTGTACAGGTGGAATTGATAAAAAGAGTTTTTGTAAACGGAATATGCGGAATGTTAAAGAATAGTGGATGGCTTAATGAAAGAAGAATAAAAACTTAATATTTAATTTAAGATGCGAGGCAGATTAATATATTAATTGAAATGGTTACTGGGTAATCACTTTATTAGTTTATACAAAGTCTAATTATCATGACAGCTACAATGCAGCTGCTAATGAAATTTTGTGAAACCAATCTTTTCTAAATAGTAACATGTTCTGAATTGTTCTTATTTACAATAATACTTCATTACCACAAATACCATATAAGGGAGCTGGCTACTTTTATATTTTTTAAAAGTAAATTATTTAAAGCTTTCTTTTAAGCATATTAACTTTAAAATTAAATAAAAACAAGTATCTTACTTTTGCAAAAAAGCTGTTTTATCTTATTTATCTATAAACTTTAATTACTAAATAAGGAAAAGTATCATGATGAAAATTTTTACTTTTAGGAGCTCAAAAAAACCAGTCAAGATAAAATGGTTCATTTTGAGCTAATCGTGATAATTTAAGTATATAAAGTAGAATTTACTATCAGTCAAAAATATGTCAAAGACTGAAATCAGTCCTGAGACTGAAGGTCTTGCACCCATGGCTGTAATCAGCCTAAAAGACATGCTTCAGGGTTTGGTTTTTTTTGTTTGTTTTTCTTCTGTTTTTCTTTTGTTACAGAGATAAACGGAAATAAGAATTTTTTTCCCCTTTAGGTTTAATTTTATAAAAATAAAATACTACGATGCTTTAATTTTTGAAGCTGAAAAGAGTTATATATAAAAAAATAAATAAATAAATAAACGAAAGATACCCATATTTCGAAAAAGATGTCATTTTAAGTCAATTTTCGTTTATAATGTTATTAGAAACGATTCGCAAATGAATCATTTTATAAACGGGATTGGAAATCTTAATTTTGATTTCTTCATACCTTTTATTTAAATTGTGCGTTCTTTATAAATGAAAGATTTTGTTTAATTTCTTTAAAAGAAGGCTCAAAACACAAAATTAAATTAGTAATCTATCTGTATTACACTCACATATCACAAGAAATACCTATGCCACACATGAACGTTATTTTGTAAGGAAAACAGTTATGAGTATTGTTGAAAATAAAAACAATTCAGAACATTATACTAATTAGAAAGGATCGGTTGCAAAGAATGCTGTCTGGATAATTAGAAATTGTACTCACTTTCTCCCCTTGGAATACCATTTCAAGATCTTTGATATTTCTTATTTCTTCAGTCAACTTCGCGTATCGCGTAGTGATACATGGCGAAGTCTTATGGCGAACGCGATGAATTTTCATTTCGATACGAGAATTTGCGATAAATATCGAATTTCGATACGAGAATTTTTTTTAAATGTGAAATATTTTCTCCTTAAAAAATGTTTACTTACTATGAATAACAAGGAAATAAAATACATATAATTACAAAATACTGTTCCATTTAAAAAAATCAGTCTAAGTATTTTAAAGCACATAATAAACTGTTTTTGTAGTTTAAAAAAAGATTTATTGCCAATATTCAGATTTTTAACTGTGACCTTAATCGCGCAAAACCGATGTGCAACGTTCTGTCTGCTAGACCATAGAATAACATGTAATCCGCGATCCTAAGAAGTCCAATTTTTCATGCGGATTATATAAAAATTAAGAGTTTTCCTAGATACTAGGTTAGTGTTATCCACTTCATCAAAAATAGATTCATTTTATATATTAATGTTTTTAAAAAAATCTAGACCGTTTCGGAAAAAAAAAAGACAAACTTACACCATCGAAATTGCTTTCAAAATGGGTTTACAGATCTGAAAATATACTGCACGTAGAATTGTAAAAAATTCAGAATAGGATTAGACTGCAGATATAAGACTGTTTTAAAAAAATCAGAACAATAGGACCTATATTTGCTGAGTTATTAATAGGCGGCTTTTCGCATTTTCTTTGATGTCGAGTTAGCTGTATATATGAGTTCCGCCATCTACGAATTCTACGATACGATACGATACGATTTTAGGCTTAAGGCTGCGTCACTCGGAATACTACCGTCTTCCATGATATATATAAGTAGTACAAAACATATTTCAATTTTAAGACTTACAGCACACGCTTTTATTTTATGTAAAATGACGTCATTCGCATCCGCTTAAGAATTCCACATTTACGACCAACTCTTAAACATCTACAATAAAGCATGCATAGGACGTCACTATCGCAAAATAATACACAAGTGCAGCAAAAAGATGCCGTCATTAAAGAAATTCTACACACACACACAAAAAAATGGCTGTCTAATGATTCACAGGCTTTCATTTGTTTGTAACATTAATATAGATAATGAAAATTAAATATAGTTTATAATAGCTCCATGTTTTAACAGAAATCATTCGTTTATATTTTTTCAAAACAGCACGTATTTTAATTACATTTTCTTTCGGTTGTTATGAAAAAATGGCAATAAAATTATATAATTAATATTTTACAACTATTTTTCCTTTACTTTCTACAGAAATGGAGTACTTCCGTTGCCAATATTAACCCCTTGAGGGGCAAGCAGTTGCGTTTGTGAAATTCTGAATTCACACCGGAAATTTAAAAGAATTTTATTTCTAAATAAGAAAGAGCAATTTTACGACTTTTTTTCCACCAAAGTTTGAAAAGTAAAATTTCATAAAATTTTTCTGGTGCAAAACTTCATTAATCGTAGGTGGGATAAAATATATCCCACCGCCCCTCAAGAGGTTAAGCAAATGTCTCCAAAAACTACAAAAATATTAATATTTCAAAAATAAATGGAGATGCCGTTTTCAAACAAATTGCATTTTAAAGTATTTTTTTTCCAATACGAAGGTATAAAAATTGAAAGTGTGCGATGCTTAGAAGTTTAAAAAATTGCTATACAGTATTTAATCGTACTGCTTTGTTTTACGGCTGCCTTCTGAAAGGTAACGTTATTTTTTGGAGACGACACAAAATAAGCTGGGAGAAAGAGATAGCATACCGTACCGGGGGCTAATAAAATAATATAAATGAAACACAAATTTAAAAGACATGTATAAGCTCTGAAATTATCAGATTATAAAAGGATGGCATAAGTAGCAAAATCTTGGTCAAATAACTCTTAGCATGCGGCTAATAAGAAAATATGGCTTTTGATAAATTTCTAAAATTTATTTGATTGTATAATTCTTATTTTCCATATGAAAAATGCTTTTTTAATGTAAGTGGGCAATCTAAAAATTTATTGCACATAAAAAAAATTATTAGTTTTCAATTAAAAAAAAAAAAATGTTTTCACCTATATTCTTTAACCCGGGAAGCCCGGGTGCGATCCTCTAGTTATTTAAAAAAAAATGAAATTAAACATAATAAAAGTAAAATTACAACCTTGAAAAAATTACGTATTATAAACCAGATGATACTGATTATAATAAAACAAAGAAATTGAATTTAGCCTTAGTAGTTATTCTACGAAAATTGAAATTTTACAAAGTGGTCAAAGGAACAACACCTTCCCCTACATAGCCTTTATATATGGGACCGTGCTGATTAATGCTATGTAAAACGTAATATAGATCATTATTCATGAAATTGCACGGTGTTCATAAAAGAATGCTCCAGTTATAAATTTTAATAGTATCAACTGTAAGCGTTGTTGAGTATTGATTCAATGTCTCAAATAAAGAGTAACTCAAACAGCTTTAGATAAGCACATGCGCCAGTTCTGCTTTGTTATTGAGTTTACGCTTGTAGTGCCACGCATGCAAAATGGCGACTCCTGAGCGTAAAGAGTTATTGCCGGGCTGAAGATTTAAAATCGTACACTACTGGAAAAGAACTTATATCGAAGTTTTATTGAAGAGGTTTTATAGAAGATCATGTCTATGTTCCGCCTATAACTAATATTGACCAGGAGGTAGCAGCACAGACAAACACGTCATCGAGAGTTCACGGCTGAAATTCCATAATTAGTTAAAACTCGACTCGCATCTTAAAACGCAATCGGTCTGCCAAGTCCTATCTTGGTGGAAAACACCTGAAAACCCGATTTTAGCGGTTGA
This sequence comes from Maratus speciosus, assembly GCA_963932465.1. NCBI lineage: Eukaryota > Metazoa > Arthropoda > Arachnida > Araneae > Salticidae > Maratus > Maratus speciosus. Next base: position 382,038,196 of record OZ010797.1, on the reverse strand, counting down.
CTCGAAGGCTTACCATTGTGTTTTCCTGCACTCAAAGGATGAAAACATGGAGGACTGGAAGTAGGAAAAAAAATGTTAAGCCTACGAGTCAACCTCTAAAATCGGGTTTTCAGGTGTTTTCCACCGAGATATGACTTGGCAGACCGATTGTGTTTTAATATGCGATTCCAGTTTTCAGTACTTCTGGAATTTCAGCCGTGAACTCTCGATGGGGTGTTTGTCTGTGCTGTCGCTTCCCGGTCTATAATTATTTGCCAGAGTTGAGACACAGAATTGAAGAGACTATTACTTCTATTACTTTTGGCTTGTTAACCGAAGTGAGGAAAGAATTAGACTTTAGGTTGGATATGTGCCATATAACTAAAGGTGCACATATTGAACATTTGTCAGAAAACCTAGGTTTGTTTACCTTCAATTTGATGTGTCCTAAAAAGGACTGAATGATTTTAAAATTCAATAACTTGCAAAGGGTGACAGATATTAAACAAGTTGGATGTGCCAATCCCAAAACTTTCTTCTATCTTATACATCTTAATATTTCAAAAACTAGTTACACATGTTAATACTTCAATATTATTAGTTCATTACTATACCAACTTTGATTTTATCTTAAAATCCTGCTTCAGTCAATTAAATGAACTAAAAACGAGTTAATCTATATCATGATATTTGTTAAAATTAATAGTTTTTCCTTATTCTGTTGTTATCAGATGTTTGCGAATAGCCGGCTTAGCAGGAAGTAAGTTTCCGCCTTTGCACGAGCCGCCGATGGACAAGAGAACTACGAAAAATCAAGAAAAGCATACAAAACTCGCCATCACAGAGCCCCTTTACCGCGCGATATTTCCAAATTCAAGTAGGACCTGTTGGCCAAAGCCAAAGACATGCACAAAAATTTTGGTTCGATTGTATGCATAATTTTATACACTTTTCGATTGTACAATAAAGAAAATGGTACAGACATCGTATTGTAGCGCCCCCTTCCAGCGGAATTTTTCCAAATTCAGGGAGGACCTTCATGCCATGACCAAAAAGAAACACAAAAAATTTGGTTAGATTCTATGCATAACTTCATACACTTTTAGATGGTACAATATTCAAAATGGCACAAAAATCGCTATTAAAGCGCCCCCTACAGGCGATTTTTTTCCAAATTAAGGAAGGACCTGCTTGCCATAGCCAGGAACTTAAAATAAAAATTTGGTTCAATTCTATGCATAACTTCATACACTTTTCGATGGTACAATATGCAAAATGGCTATTACAGCGCCTCCTAGCGGAGAATTTTTCCAAATTCAGGGAGGACCTGCTTGTCATAGCCATAAACTTAAAGCAAAAATTTGGTTCAATTCTATGCATAACATCATACACTTTTGGATGGTACAATATTCAAAATCGTACAAAAATCGCTGTTACAGCGCCCCCTACCAGCGAATTTTTTTTTAAATTCAGGGAGGATCTGCTTGCCATAGCCAAAAACTTAAAATAGAAATTTGGTTTAATTCTATGCATAACTTCATACACTTTTTGATCGTACAGTGGCGACAGACAAACGGACACACGGATAGACAGACATTTTCTATAAACATGTTTTTTGGGATCTCTGACCCCTAAAACATGTAAATCCGTCGAAAACCGGAAGTCGAAAAAAATTTCGATTACAATACTTTCTTCTATTGAAGAGAGAAGAAAGTAAAAAATTCTTGCAGGAAGGTTACGCATGAGGTCAAAAGTTTTTTTACAATGATTTTCGATTTTAGTTCGAATTATAAACAATAGATGGCTCTGTAAACAATAGGCGCTAAATACAGGCTCGATTTTTTTACCTTTCTGTTCCTCCATGCGGAGAAAGGAGATTAAAATGTATTGAGTGAGTCCCATGCGACCAAAAATGGAGCCTGAATTTAGAGTCTATTAATCGCAGCGCCATCTATTGTTTATAATTAGAACTAAAATCTAAAATCACTGCAATAAAACTTTTGACCTCATGCATAACCCTACTGCAAGAATTTTTTAAATATCTGTCACCGTTCGCAAGTTATTGAATTTTAAAATCAGTCAGTCCTTTTTAGGACACCCGGTATTATATTTGTTGTAAATAGTCTAAATTAAACTGTAATAATATACCATTGAAACTGGGACATTTCTTTTATCGACAACCTGTATTCTAGCAACTAAAAACGTGAATCGAGAAATGCCTTAAATATGTTTCATTCTATACAGTGTATCTCATTAAAAAATAAACATCCAAGTATAATAATTTTTGGGAATCAATTATAAATTGCTTGTCAGAAACGGTGTAACCCTTCATCTACTGAGGGTACTTATAAGTACCATTAAAATCACTTGTTATAAAATTCATTTAATGTATCGATTAGTTGTAATACAGTTTAGAATGAGTTATAGATACATTACTTTATCTTGTTTCAAAAGCATTATTGGTTACACAGAAGAAAAATACAGGGTGTTTTTAAAGTCCCGGACCCATTTTGATGTTTAATGACTCATAAAATAATAAAGATAGATTAAAATTAATAACATAAATGGTTAGGTAGACTCAAAAAGTTTCATGACCCTTGTCAATGAACTTCCACGTGTGCCCCCTTCCTTGCACGGAGAATATCAAGTCGATAGTGAATTTCACGCCAGGTAGCGGCAAGCATGTCGGCATCGACAGAGGCTATTGCGGTTGTAATTCTGGCATTTAAGTCATCAATGTTCGACACTCTCCTTCTGTAAACATTGTCCTTTACAAATCCACAAAGGAAAAAGTCCAGCGGCGTTATATCAGGTGATCCGGGTGGCCAAGGAATTGGACCTCCTCGCCCAATCTGTGCTTTCTCTTGTGGTGTATGCATTCACCTTAATATCCGCTCGAATAAAACATCACATACAAAAGTAACATAGAACAAACACATCAAAAGTAAACATAACATTGCAATAGTTGCCAAAAACAAAAGAGAGAAAAATGCAATTAATAAGCAGACGATATTTAGAAAAGTACAGATATTTAGACTGGAAAATGAAATTATCTGAAATTAACCACACGCGCAGACGATATTTACAAAAGTAAAGATATTCAAACCTGAAAAGGAAAATATATGAGTTGTTCCATCAATAAATGCCATAAGTTTGTTTATATCTTCATTATTTTATGAGTTATTAAACATCAAAATGGGTCCGGGACTTTATAAACACCCTTTATTTTTAAAAGGATGATTTCTTTTGCCTTTACATCTTTTCAGGTTTCTGGGCGCTGGGGGAAGGGGGGGGGGATTTTTAAATTCGGAAATATTTCTATTGTATGAACATTATATTTGTACATTTCCTAATTCTGCAAAATACTAAGAAAAATATTTAAAATAAAAGATTTCAGTGGGGTTATAAATATTGCACAAAATCCCTATTAAATCAAATTTAATTAATCCTTCTAAATCCTTCTAAAATTTATTAAATGATTATGTAAATCATCTAATATAGTTTAAACAATTCACGAAAAATGCTTTAGAAGATAAAGTTTTCATGAATTCATAATTCAGTAGATAAAGGGTTAACCCTTAGCGGCGCTGAGTAATTCTGTTATAAACTGATGAAATAATGGACTGACACCAGAATTTATAAACGAATGTATTAGAAAATATGAACTTGCTTATTTTCACGTACACTATAATCGGAAAATTTCAATTAAATATTCTTGGTGCCTTTAGTCAGTTTTGGAATTAAAATTAGGTGTCCTTTTTTAAGGACAACGCCCTCGAAGGTGTTAACAAATAATAAAAATGTAAACACAAAAAAGAATTTCTGATAATGAATGATTTTTTCTAATAACATTATTTTAAATCTTTGAGTAGAGTGAGAATTCGCTTCCCATATTTTTTTAAGGGGACAGTTTATCTTTTCAACAATTTTGTTTATTTTAAAAAATATGGTTCAAATGGTGAACTCACTACATTTAAATGTTTAACTAAAAGTAAATTTTTTTTACACTGCATATTTAATTAAAAATTATTATTATTATTTTAAATTTGAATTAAAAAAAAATCCCTACTATTATTTTAAATATTGATATTTTTGTACATTTTTTTAAAGATTTTCAAATGTGCATTACACAAGACTACGCATGGATTTTTAGAAACATCTAATATTACATTTCATATAATTTTTTACTGATACATATAATGTAAAACTATGAAATGTAACACATCTTCATGTACAATAAAGCCTGAGCATTTTTAAAACTTGAAAGTGAAGAAAATATGAACATGGAGAAAAAGCCATTTAAAGTTTTAATTTGTGTGGGTTGCGCTGGGTGTATTATACGATTTTATATACAGGGTGTTTTTAAACTCATGGTACAAACTTTAAGGGTAGGTAGAGCACACAGTAACAATCATTTATTGTATAGGAATGTATGGGACTACGTGACGCACCAGGGGGGGGGGCAATTAGGCCCCTTTTTTAATTTTCAAAATTTCTCATTCATACCAGAAAATTTTTATGCTATCCTTTTCTTGACATTTCATAATTACGTAATAGTAAAATTCTTCTTTGAAAATTTTTGGTATGAAATCGAAATTTTTTGAATTGAAAATAGAAATAGAAATTTTTTTGAAATAGAAATGGAGTTTTTGGTTGATTCCACTGGCGGTAAAGGGCAGTAAGTGACTGGTCACCGTTCAAAACCATGCATTCAAGTAGAAGAAATCGGCATTTATTAATTATGCTATGGTTCATCATGGTAGACTTTACATATGCCGAAAAAGCCGGCATGCATTTCATGTATGGTCGTGCAAATGGCAACGCCAGAGTTGCCCTACGAATGTATCAGGAGCAGTTTCCTCGCAGAAGAATGCCTGATCATAGAATGTTTCACCGCTTACACCGTCAACTTTCTGAAACAGGTTCTTTCCACGTCACCAGACAGAAAACTGGGCGAGAAATAGTTGTACGCAGTGTAAGCCTGGAAGAAATTATTTTGAATTTTGTGAGTGAAAGGCCCGAATCAAGTACAAGAGCTGTTGCACAGAATTTAGGTGTGAGTCATCCGACCGTTTGGAGAATGTTAACCCTTTCCGGCACAGTGGGCCCAGTTTGGGATACCTAATTTTAATTCTAAACTTACGAACGGCACCAGGAATATTTTAGAAAAAATTTGCTTTTACAATGAACATGTAAAGTAACATGTTTTTAATAGCTAAAAAAGTAGTTTCTAAATTACGGTGGCAGCCAATCATTTCATCATTTTACAATAAAAATTGTCCGTGCCGCAAAGGGTTAAATGAAAATCGATTTCATCCCTTCCGTTTTCAAAGTAACAAAATTTGAATCCGGAAGACTATCTTCTGCGGTTGAACATTTGCCAGTGGGTTTTTTCAGCAACATGTATTGCAACCAGACTTTACTGCTCATATTCTATTTACAGATGAGGCAGTATGCGAGGGTGTATTTAATGCGCAGAATTTCCATCTTTGGGCAACCAATAATCCACATGCAATGCGGCCACATGCTTATCAACAACGGATTTCTGTGAATTTGTGGGCGGGTATTGTTAATAATTATTTGATTGGCCCATACCTACTACCAAAGAGGCTGGATGGTCGCTGTTACCTTATTTTTTTGCAATAGGTTTTACCAGAACTGCTGCAAGATGTTCCGATCGCCATTCGTAACCGAATGTGCTTTCAACATGATGCAGCGCCCGCGCACTTCACCACTGATGTGCGCAGTTACCAGAATGCCACATTTGGGACGCGATGGATTGGGCGTGGTGGACCAGTTCCTTGGTCACCGCGATCTCCCGATTTATCGAGCCTTGATTTCTTTTTATGGGGACATCTGAAGAGTCTTGTTTATGAGACTCCAGTTGACTCAGACGAAAATCTAGTATGTCGCATATCGAAGCTGCTGCACGTGCGCGGGAATTGCCTGACATCTTTAGAAGTGTCCGTCAATCGTTCCACCGACGCACCGAAGCATGTATCACAGTTGGTGGGCGCAATTTCGAACACTTATTGTAATATTATTGTATGCATTATTATTTACTTGTAAACTACATTGTAAATAAACATTTTATCTTTTTTATTCATGTATTTCGTTTGATAAGTTTGCCAGTTTTGCGCTTTTTTTTTAATTCAAAATTTTCGATTGCATACCAAAAATTTTCAAAGAAGCATTTTACTGTTAAGTAATTATGAAATGTCAAGAAAAGGATAGAATAAAATTTTTCTGGTATGAATGAGAAATTTTGAAAATTAAAAAGGGTCTAATTGCCCCCTACATTCCTATACAATAAATGATTGTTACTGTGTGCTGTACCTACCCTTAAATTTGTACCATGAGTTTAGAAACACCCTGTATATAGGGTAGATATGCATTTTATACATATAATCAGGGGTGTAAAAATCTAGGCGCCAACTGGCAGTATCTCACCACTAAATTTTATTAGTTTCTTTTCTTAACTTTTATTAATATTCTTGCAAAAAAAAAAAAATTAGACGAAATATTAGACGAAAAATAACAACTAAAATTTAGTGGTGAGAAACTGCGTGCTGGCGCCTAGATTTTTACACCCCTACATATAATCTTTATAATTTCAGCACTTGAAAATGCAATGCCTTATATATGGAGAGCTAATTCTACTAACTTTTACTGCTACTCGAGGAAATCCGAGAAGTCGATCCCATCATTTCCTTGTAAAGATCTAAACGTACATTTAGAAAATGTTACAGCTCGACCTGCAGATATAAAAATGTTTAAGAGCGACTACAGCGGTATGTATTTGTCATTTTTAAAGCCAAATAGAAATATTTTAAGAGTATTAAACTCACTCCATTTCATCTTTAACAGGTAAATTTATGTACATTTACACCTCAGGAACGACAGGGATGCCTAAAGCTGCAATTATTACACACAGAAGGTATATTTTCTGCATTTATAGCTTAAACATTTTGAGAACGAAAATGCACTGTTAAAATTCGGTACTTAAAAGTAATAAAAAAGCACTTTTGTGAACCTGGATCATATTTGCCAAACCTTACGATATTTGAGTACCACTATTTCCGAGTGGTAATCATAGTTTCATTTAATCATAAAATTCTGTTATAAAAAACCTCAAATACTTCCATTCAGAAATAGTGGCATTCAAAAATTGGGAAGTTTGACAGCTATGCTGGCATATAATAACGCCGAGAATGGTTGCCAGTTTGCCCTCCACTTCTAATAAAAAAATTCAGATTCACACCAGAAAATGCAAAAAGTATTTTCAGAATTATTTAATGTCAAACTTTTCTTGATTACTTAAATTAATATTTTTTTTTCAAAAAGTTCCGATCTGAAGCCAAAATTTCTGGATAAATATGGACTAGCCCTTCAATGACAAACTCCCCCCCTATGAGACAGGATCATTCCATTTCTTTGGCAGGTGGGGAAAGGTACTCAGGTAGCACAAAGATATCGGCCAATATCAAAATTAGATATTGGCCGATATCAAAATGTAATATTGGCCAACATTAAATGACCCCCCCTAAAAAGATATCCACGAATATTATTTTTTGATATTTGGCAATGTTGGCCAATATTTCCCAACATCTCTGAATATCAGTTTGTGACATTAAGCGATATCTTTTTCTGTCATTGCTGAATATCATTATTTGACATTGAGTGATACATTTTTCCAATATCCAGAATAACATTTTTAAATATTAAATTATAACTTTTTAGACATTAACTTCTTTTTTAAACACCAACAACTGCAATTTGCAAATGTGGTGAACGTATACTTCTCACTGAGCTAGAAGTTGATGCTCAAAGAGATATTCAGTCTTATAATTAAAGACAAGGTTCTTCTGCATTAAAGATTAAAATAGAAAAACCTACTAAAATTGTAATAATAAGAAACTCTCAATAGAAAATGGTGGGAGTAGATTTTTCTATTAGTGACGAAAAAAATGTCTGATAAAATTATAATTTAATTATCTCATACTTTTTCAATCCCAACCGACTTTTTTTTTTTTTTTTTTTTTTTTTTACATTCTTTCAACACATATTTATTTAAATATCACTTTTTATAATTAAGTTTGTTAGAAATTTAAAAAGAAATTATGTTGAAAACTAATGACCTACTTTTGAAACTAAACTTGTATTCTTTCTATAATAAAAAATAAAATTATTTTAAAAGTCTGAAATTCGAGAGCATTTTAAAAAGATAAACGTAGTATCCATTAAAAAATACATAAATTGATCTCTTGAAAAAGAGACCAATTGGTCTCTTTTTTATTGAAAAACTTTATGTAATAAAACAAGTCGGAAATTGCTCGTCAAACGTGGAAAATGAGGTGCGTTCGTACTATAACTAGTTTTATAATTATTTTTTGCACCCCATATTGTACTGAATGTGTATTTATTTGCAATTCATAAGTGCATAGTCTGTAACATCATTAAAATCCACGTGCAATAATTTTTCCCATTGGCCGTAATGTAAAGAAAAACTTTTGACTGTCCCTGTAATTTAACTATACATCCGATTTTCATAAAATTTAAAATGGCTCGACAAAATTTTACAACAATCATATATTTAAAATTTCAGACCATTCAGTTGGGCAGTTTTTGCTCTATTATATGCGGACGGACGGACAGACAGACGGACTGAACGACGACTATAGGTGCTACGTATTTATATAATTACGAACGCACCTAAAAAGCATCTTTCGTTTTTTATAAAACTAACAATTGTTATATTTTAACATCGTTATAGGCACTACATTATTATTTTAAATACAAATAATTCTAGAGCAATAATTACAGATTTCCTTATTAAGTTTTTATTAGCACTATCAATAGATTTTAATATGAATTCTATTTTGCATCTATAAATTTCTATATAAATTGTACTACAGAAAATTTTCCATACTAATCTCAATAGATTTCTATGTTTTTTTGTTTGTTTTTTCAAATATATACATATATATAAATAACTATAGATTTGTAAAAAAAATTTTTATATAACGCAAATTTCATGGCCTAACGAAAACTATAAAAATGGGCGGTCCTTCAGAACTTTGCATTCACTTTCGTCAAGATTACAAACTTCGTCAGATATGCTAAATGTCGACAGATATCTTGAAATGTCTGAAAAATGATATTGTTTTTCCGAATGTCGACAGATATCTCTGAATGTTGGAATACTAATATCATTTTTACGACATTGGCCAATGTAAATAAAACATCAAAAATAAGGCATTATTGGAATCGGATTTTTAAAATTCAAATCTCACTAATGTTATCTAGTTTAGCTGCAGTGATAGCGTTTCCTTGCTAAAATTATGTAACTACAGAAATGCAATTGGAGCAAGATTTAGCTAAATTTTGCCTTTTTGGCGAAAAATAAAAGTAAGTAAAGTATCTAAAACAGATTACCAAAATTTTTTCGTATTCTATTTCATAATTCTTTAACTTTAAACTATCTTAAAATTGGTGAAAAATAAAAGTAAGTAACGTATCTAAAGCCATATTACTGGATTTTTTTTGTATTAGATTTCATAATTCTTTAACTTTAAACTATCTTAAAATTGTGTCATTTGTGCCTCCCCTTCCCCCTCAAAAAAAAGTAGATAAATTAATAATTGGATTAACTTTATTTACGAGCTTTCGAATTGCTTTGATTTTATTTTGTAAGCAGATACACCCTAAGTAATAATCATGTTGAAGTACTCCTATATGGAAAAATTCAAAAGAAAAAACCTATGCTCTCCACAACCTTCAGCATTTTTCACTTTTTCTATCTTTACAAGATGGAAGTATCAAAACGAGGCAAATACGGACCCTATCGGTTCCTACTACATTCATTCCCTTCGTACCGCACGCCGCGATCACTTCCTACCTTTCCCCACCTGCTAAAAAAATGGAATGATCCTGCATCATAGGGAGGGAGTTTGTCATTGAAGGGCTAGTTAAATATGGAGGTCAGACTGGCATCCCGGACCCCGAGTATCCACGAACATTTGCCGTATAAGGGATGTGCAGTTCTTAGTTTTGAGTACCACTATTTATGAGTAGAAATAAGTAGTCTTCGACTTAACTAATCGCAGCGAATAAATGAAGGAAAGATCATTATGCCTGTTATAAGAAAAACCAAATATTTCCTTTCAGAAATAGCACATTCAAAAATCGAAAAGTTTGGCAGGTATGCTTGCATATAATAACTCCGAACACCACGAGCACTTGCCGTATAAGATGTGTGCATCCTTAGTTTTGACTACCACTATTTACGAATAGCAATATTCCGCTTATCTAATCGCAGAATTTCATCGATCAAATGAAGCAAAGATTATTATTCAAAATTAGAGAAAAATAACAAGTCATTAACCAGACAATACTTAGTGGTTAAGCATAGCGATCGTCTAGTGTTGCAGTGAGACACTTTTTTTAAAATTCACATTTTTTGATTTTCCCCACTTTTTTGAAATGGGAAAATGCGCTTTATTCAATAACATATTAATTAAGGCGAAAACAAGGGGAATTTCGCCATTTCAAAAACGTGGTGCAAGTCAAAAAAAAAAAAAAAAAAAAAAAAAAAAAAAAAGCAGCCACTGGAAACACTGCGACCGTCCGCTGTAAACAAATGTATCAATTTGTTCGAGGTAAAAAAGGAAAATATTTTTGGAACTGGAAATTTAAATTAGAAAGCGTGATACCACTTCCATCGAAATACTCAAGGCCTGAGGACACGAGTTGTGACGTCATCACTAATGGACCGACTTCTAACTAGTGTTGGAATTCACATCGGAAAGTTTTGAATAGAAATTTTCTTTTATTTTATTTGTGGAATACATATCATCTTATCAAACAATAATAACTATTTAAATTTACTGGTGAGAATTTGGAATTCCCCAATAAAAAAATCAGCCACATGCGGCAACGCTCTGGCATTCCGCATCTGGCGGAATTTTTATTTAGGGATTTTGAATTCACACCAGTAAGTTTAAATAGTTATTATTATTTGATAAGATGATAGGTATTCCACAAATAAAATAAAATAAAATTGCTATTCAAAATTTTCCTGTATGAATTCCGACATTAGTTATAAGTCGGTCCATTAGTGATGACGTCACAACTCGTGTCCTCTGGCCTTGACTATTTCGATGGCAACGGTGATACGCGAGCAGTGTTGCCAGTGGGCTACTTTTTTTTAATTAAGATTTCTTGATTGCCACCACTTTTTTGAAACGGTAAAATTCCCGTTGTTTTCGCTTTCATTAATATGTCATTAAATAAAGCGCACTTTACAATTTCAAAAAAGTGGTGCCAATCAAGAATCTCAATTTAAAAAAAAAGTAGCCCAAATGGCAACACTGTACGCGAGGACCACACGGAAACCATATATTGTTTATTACAAATTTTTTTCTGGCGCAAAACGTGCTTATTTAACCCCTTGAGACACAGTAGGATATATTATATCCCACGTTTGATTAATGAAGATTTGCACCAGAAAAATTTTATAAAATTTTACTTTGGTAGAAAAAATGTATTATAATTGCTTTGACTTATTTTGGAATAAAATTTTTTGAAGATTCCGGTGAGAATTCAACATTATAGAAACACAATTATTTGCCCCGGGAAGTGTTAATACAGAAAATATCGTTAGACTGGAAGTTATATGATAAGTATTAACTTTGAAAAACGCGATATTTTTTTTTCTTTAGCAAATTGGTGCAATATGAATAATGAAAATTTTGGTATTAAATCAACTGCGGCAAATTGAAAATGAAGCTTTGCAACGAACTTCTAGTGTAAATTAAAAATTAAATGTTCAGTTGGCCAAACAAAAAGAGCATTTTAACCTCTTAACAGTTTCATTTTTTTTGACACAATAAATTTAAAATAGGGACAAGACACCACTTTTTTTGTTCAAAAATAACAAAGATATAAAACCATCTGAACAGACATTCTAAATGTAAGAACAGACATAACACCCATCACTTTAACATTGGAATATGATTACAACAAGAGCAGAATCCTGCACCTTTCACACATCCAAACAATAGAACACCATTTTCCATCAATATAAATTCAACGAAGTGTCCATCGTTGGCAGTTACATCCAACAAAAGGAACAGCACATCTCCAAGTAAATACAGATCGTAAGACATGCACATCGACTACCGCCCCAGCAATTTTTACTGATGGATCTCGAACAGCAACCAGCCTGGAATCATCTTACTGTGTCATGAAAGGTACTTCGGTTTATCACCGATGGGCCCTGCAAACTGGACGATAACAACCGGTTTACCAAACAGAACTATCCCACATAGCATTTTTAGTTTGCAGAAAATTTGCAGAAATTTTGCTTTGGAAAACTGCAAAGTTGCAGCAAGCTCAGCATGACAAGACTGAAAGTTCATAACAAGTCTGCAGCAAGATAATGCAAACGTCGAAGTCACCACACTTTGAACTCACAGCTAACTTGTCGTGCAAGTTAAATTCATGCTGTATCTTATTTAATGCAAATTAACGACAATCAAGTAATCAAAAAGCTGCAAAGTAGTAATCTTTCCATGCCACAATAACTGTTTCACTATAAGTTTAACCCCTTCAAAAGGGTCCACAGACCTGATCAGGTCTATTGATGCATACGCACCGTCAAGGTGCATGTATTGTTTTTACTACCATAAACAAGTTAAGGTAATATTTGTACTTTTCAATTCGAGCCTTTTTTGGAATTTGATAAGTATAGCGTTTTAAAAAAAGCTGTACCAACCGAATAAAATTTCTGCAATTTCTGCGTATCTGCTGATTGTCTATTCTCTCAACAGCGAGATTTTTTGCTTTCGTCACTTTGGTGAATTAAAGGCAGTCTTGCCATCAGTTTCACAACAAACTACTCATGCAAGTGGGGGATGGTATACCTTGCGGGAGATTTGCTGCGAATTTCTCAATTCAAATTTGTCACGGCAAGATAATATCAGAAAAAATCAAAGTTGCTGCTAATGTTCATGCTATCTGAGATATGTTATTCTCAAGCACTTGTATGGATTCATACACAGACAGACACAGCCCTACATTTTATATATAGCGACAGTCTGTCTTGTCTGCAGGCATTAAAATCCTACAGAACCACACTCCAACTAGTTCTTAGCATTAAAGAAATTAAAGAAAGTCTATTAACTCTTGTAAACTGGGCTCGAGTTGGTCACGTGTTTGCTCCCAATGGTATATTTGGTAACTAGAATAACTCTAGCAAAAGAAGCCACAAAACCCCCCAAACAGATCAGTACCTTCCACTTCCACACAGCTACATCAAACGTTATTTAAAAACAAATATTCTTAAAGACTGGCAGATTGAACCACTTCAACAAAACGCCTACATACTTATACTCCACTCCTAAAAGTCTCTTACAAACTATTCTTCCTCACTCCCCACACTATAGCTTTTCTTACTGGTCATACCCAAATAGCATTTTTAGTTTGCAGAAAATCTGCAGAAGTCTTGCTTTGAAAACCTGCAAAGTTGCAGGAAGCTCAGCATGACAAGAATGAAAGTTCATAACAGGACTGTAGCAAGATAATGCAGACGCCGAAGTCACCACACTTTGAACTTGCAGCTAACTTGTCGTGCAAGTTAAATTCATGCCGTATCAAATTTATTGCAAATTAACGGCAAACAAGTAATCAAAAATACTGCAAAGTAATAATCTTTCCATGCCACGTTAACTGTTTACAACTGTTACACTATAAGTTGAACCCCTTCGAAGAGGTCCACAAACCTTTGCAGATCTATTGACGCATACGCACCGTTAAGGTGCATGCATCGTTTTTACCACCATAAATAAGTTTGGGTAATATTTGTACTTTTCAATTCGAGCCTCTTTGGTATCTGATAAGTATAGCATTTAACAAAAAGGGTGCCAAACGAATAAAACTTCTTCAATTTCTGCATATCTTCTGATTGTCTATTCTCTCACAGAAGGATTTTTTGCTTTCGGCACTTTCGTGAATTAAAGACAGTCTTGCCACCAGTTTCACAACAAACTACTCATGCAAGTGGGTGATGGTATCCCTTGCGGGAGATTTGCTGCGAATTTCTCAATTCAAATTTGTTACTGCAAGATAAAATCAGAAAAATTCAAACTTGCTGCTAATGTTCATGCTACCTGCGTAGTCTCTTTCGCCAACACCTAAACAAATTCCATTGTGCTTCTTCAGACCTATGCGAATGCGGTGAATAAGGTGCAGCTTCATACCCATGTTTTCAATGCACACTAACAAGCCAATGGCCTCTCTCAGATACATTTAAAATCCTCCTAGAAATTGACTTACTAATATCCTCATTCGATCAATTCTTAGGAGAAAACTAAAGAACATATATGAACACCTAACCTACTTCTCTAAGTTAGCCTAGGGAACGCGTCTGTCAATTCATACTTCTAGTTTTCGTCACCTGACGCGAGTACTCTCACATAGTAATGCGAGGGAGTTTCTCCGGATGCGCCCAAATGTTCCCACCACCTACTGATGCCTCCTGCTGACCAGTGTCGCGTGGGAAATCTGTTTTCTGGCAGCGATTACCCACTCCTGTAATTGCCTTAGCCTGTCCCTATCCCTTGCTCGGTCTGGGATTTCCCTGACAGGGCCAGTCGTACGTCCAAAACTTTTCTCACGAACATTTAAGAAAAGACCGTATACTGTCGCGTTTTCTGGCGGCTATAGCTCTGGTTGAAAACTATATTTTTTAAGACCTCAATAAAGGGACTGGGAAGGACACCATGCTCTACAGACTTGGTTTATTTGCTTGAGCAGTCCCTATTAGTCAATTTAATTAAAAAAATATCCATAGTCTCTTCATTGTTTTTATAGAAAGCGTTTACTTGACTATAATATGGAGAGTTCTCATTGGTGAGAATAGAGATATTCTATAAAAACGGTAGATTAACTTTGTACCTTTTGCTGCAGACTTTTAACAGTGTACAAATAACACAAAGATTAGTGGAACTGGTATAAATTTCATCTGTAATGCATATGACATTTCTGATGAGACATATTCACGGGTATCGGCTAGTTTTGTTATGAGACTACGTTATGCTATTGCTGCAAATGGTGGAAATTTTGAAAATATTGTCATTTAGTTTATCAACTTATACTGTAATTGCGCTACCGATTGGCGAAATTTTAAACTAATTTTGAAAACATATCATTAAAAATATTTTCCTAATAAAGATGCAACAAACGGGACATTTAATATCTCTAACCATTTTAAAAAGGGTCATTCCTTTTTTAATGGGGGAGGTGGGGCGGTAATTATGTGTCAAAAATATCTTGAAAAATACTCAAATAATAAAATATTTCAAATGGTACCAAGTTCCCTTAGTAATTTATTAATATAATTTTCTTTCTGCCTTTTTTTTAGGTATCTGCATTGTGCAAGAAGTTGTTATTGCTTAATCAGTTCATATGAACCACGGGTAGTTTATAATTGCCTTCCATTGTATCACGCAGCTGGGGGAGATTTTCAGCTAGGTGTTATTTTAATATTTGGAGGCAAAATGGTCATCACGAAGAAGTTTTCAGCCTCTAACTTTTGGAAAGATATTGTGAAGCATAAAGTTACGGTAAATATTTTTACGTCATTGTCATAGTTTAAAATTTCGATGGCAAATCTTGTAGCAAAACATTATTGCCGAAACGTCAGTGAAGGCTTACTGTGGAGACCCGAAATTTTTTGGTTTCCATCTGTTTGTTTGTTTGTTTGTTTGTTAGTTAGTCTGTCTGTCCCGTGATAACTGCCGTAAAAAGCATCCGATTAGCTTGAAATTAAGGATGTATATTGGTGAGCTCCCCGGATTTAGCTGTATAGTTTTGGGTTAAATTTGGTTCATTCGTTCGGAATATACAGAACATTTTATTTTGTGATATAATGCTTTTCTATGGAAAGTCAGACGATTTTCAAATTTTCATTTGTTGAAAGAAATCGCTCATATGAATAATAGATTTAAATGGTAAATTTTGGATGCTGAAATTTTTAAATAAGAGTATTAAATTATTCCTACTAGTTTGCAATATTGTCAAAACATTTGTCAGAGCTTTTAAATTAGGTGTATAACTTATGATGGAATTTTATACATGTGTTCGAATAATATAAAACATTTTATTTTATGAATTTACTTATATTTCATTTTTTTTCTTTTAACCGTCGCGTAGCAACAGCATCTCATCTAAAAATATCATAAATGTGAAAGTATGTATGGTTTTTTGAAGTCAAATCAAAGCAAAAGGAATAAATTAATGAATGCCTTTGTATAGATATTTGCATATAGATTGATTTAAACGCAGAAATGAAAATAGTATTTATATACTATATAGAATAATATTTTTATTTATTTATTCAACTATTTGATTATAAATGAAAAAGTTCGTTATTTTCAGACAGAATAAACTGACATTATTCTGTTAAATTTTATAAACATTATTGTTGCCAAAAAAAGAAAATGAATAACAATTTCTCCCAAAGAGTTAATTTTAATTTGTAAGATTTTCACGTGCAAAAGAAAAATGAAATAAGCAAATTAAAAATAAAAAAAAGGATATATAGGACAGGAATGAATACATATAAACATTTCACACTAAATACCACCTAAAATAGTTTTTGTAGCAGTATTTTTCCAGCCCTACGAAGAAAGATTCCTCGATTTACACGATTTTACTTGGCCTTCCTTTTCTCATTGTTTGCGATTTCATTTTCGCAATTGCGTGCATTAGTTGGCACAAAATTTTACATTTTTACGACTGAGATATATGTAAGGCCATACAAATAAGAAGTTCCGTATTGTCTCCTATAAAATGTGATAAAGTGTTGGTTAACCATATATGTTTTTATTAAGAGGAGCAGAGCTGCCAAGCCTCCGGCGTTCTGGATACCAGTATTTTAATACAGAAAATGTTACTTTATTTAATTGAAACATTTGCGCGATTTAAAAGAACATTTTCTCTAAGATAATAGTGATGTGCAAAAAGCTTGAGACTTGGCATGTCTGGTGGGGAGTGAAATGTTTTACTTAATGCATTTATCTCTATTTTAATGCTACGTGAACAACGTCCCGTGTAACAGCTTGTAGAGTGTAAAATAAATTAAATTATTAAAACAATTCTTATTACGAAAAATGAAACAGAAAGTCCGGCTAACGGAAATGAAATGTTAGTTAACCTTTCGTAATTTGACCTGAACATAGGTTTGCATCAAATTTCAACGGTATTTGTAACATCACGATTTTAAATTAAATGTGGATACTATTAAAAGAATATCACAAAAAATACTTAAAGGCGCCAAATCACGTTTATCTATTTAACGATGATGAATTATTAACCGTTAGGTTTAGAAGCCCCCCTACTTTAGGGTGATTTTAGTAAGTTAATGCTATCGAGTACATTTTTTGATATTTAGATTAGATCTTAGATATAAATATTGCAGAATGGTAATCAAAATTATTTTTTGGAAACAAAATTTATAAAGGTATTTGATTTCTAAATTAGATGTCTCAGTTTACATTTCCAAAAGTTCTTTATCCATTAGATACAGGTATTTGTGGTTAGCGGGCAAGTAAATACTGCTGTATGAATATTAGGATAACGTAAAATGCTTGACCGAATTATTGCTTATCCTTATAAATCGCAGTGTAAAAAGAAATCTAAAATATAGGGTAATCATTAACTCAATCAGTAGAAAATTACAAATGCAAAATAAATTACACAACGGGGGGTCCAGGGGGCAGAGCTCCCCTGAAGAAATTTGCTTTATTATATAAAAATTACTAGAATAAGTAGCTCGTGTGATTTTCAGAATATGCTTACATAACAACGTGTTTAACTTAACGCTTTTAATGTTTGAAACCATCGAAATATTTTTTTCCTTTTATAAATGTTTGTGTAATTTAAATAGTTTAAATTTTGTTTTTGTAGAAATATTAATATTACGCGAAGTTTGATAAAAACAATGAGTTGCAGAGATGACGTTGAGGCTCTTGATCTGCAGATTTACTAGTTTATATATATTATTTTTATTGTTTATTGCCGAAACGTCAGTGAAGGCTTACTGTGGAGAACCGATTTTTTTTTGGTTTCTATCTGTTTGTTTGTTTGTTTGTTAGTTAGTCTGTCTGTACCGCGATAACTGCCGTAAAAAGCATCCGATTAGCTTGAAATTAAGGATGTATATTGGTGAGCTCCCCGGATTGAGCTGTATAGTTTTGGGTTAAATTTGGTTCATTCGTTCGGAATATATAGAACATATTATTTTGTGACATAATGCTTTTCTATGGGAAATCAGACGATTTTCAAATTTTCATTTGTTGAAAGAAATCGCTCATATGAATAATAGATTTAAATGGTAAATTTTGGATGCGGAAATTTTTAAATAAGAGTATTAAATTTATTCCTTTTAGTTTGCAATTTTGTCAAAACATTTGTCGGAGCTTTTAAATTAGGTGTATAACTTATGATGGAACTTTATACATGCGTTCGAATAATATAAAACATTTTATTTTATGAATTTACTTATATTTCATTTTTTTCTTTTAATCGTTGCGTAGCAACTATATCTCATCTAAAAATATCATAAATGTGAAAGTATGTATGGTTTTTTAAGTCAAATCAAAGTTAAAAGGAATGAATTAATGAATGCCTTTGTATAGATATTTGCATATAGATTGATTTAAACGCAGAAATGAAAATAGTATTTATATACTATATATAATAATATTTTTATTTATGTATTCAACTATTTTTATTATAAGTGAAAAAGTTCGTTATTTTCATACAGAATAAACTGACATTATTCTATTAAACTTTATAAACTTTATTGTTGCCAAAAAAAAAAAAAGGAATAACAATTTCTCCCAAAGACTTAATTCGTAAGATTTTCACGTGCAAAAGGAAAATGGAATAAGCGAATTACAAATAATAAAAAAGGTAAATAGAACAGGAATGAATACATATAAACATTTCACACCAAATACCACCTAAAATAATTTTTGTAGTGGTATTTTCGCAACACTACGAAGAAAGATTCCTCGATTTACAACATTTTACTAGGCGTTCATTTTCTCATTGGTAGCGATTTAATTTTCGCAATTGTGTATATTATTTGGCACAAAATTTTACATTTTTATGACTAAGGTATATGTAAGGCCATGCAAATAAGAAATTCCGTATTGTCTCCTATAAAATGTGATAAAGTGTTGGTTAACTATATATGTTTCTATTAAGAGGAGCAGAGCTGCCAAGCCTCCGGCGTTCTGGATACCAGTATTTTAATACAAAAAATGTTACTTTATTTAATTGAAACATTTGCGCGATTTAAAAGAACAACATTTTCTGTAAGATAATAGTGTTGTGCAAAAAGCCTGAGACTTGCCATGTCTGGTGGGAAGTGAAATGTTTTATTCAATGCATTTATCTCTATTTTAATGCTACGTGAATAACGTCTCGTGTAACAGCTTGTAGAATGTAAAATAAATTAAATTATTAAAATAACCCTTTTACGAAAAATGAAACAAAATGCCCGGCTAAGGGAAATAAAAGGTTAGTTAACCTTTCGTAATTTGACCTGAACACAGGTGTGCGACAAATTTCAACGGTGTTTGTAACATCACGATTTTAAATTAAATGTGGATACTATTAAAAGGCTATCACAAAAAATACTTAACGGCGACAAATCACGTTTATCTATTTAGTCAATTGGAAGTGGACACGATGATGAATTAATAACCGTTAGGTTTAGAAGTTTCCCTACTTTAGGGTGATTTTAATAAGTTAATGCTATCGAGTACATTTTTAGATATTTAGATTAGATCTTAGATATAAATATTGCAGAATGGTAATCAAAATTATTTTTTGGAAACAAAAATTATTAAGGTATTAGATTTCTAAATGAGATGTCTCAGTTTACATTTCCAAAAGTTCTTTATCCATTATATACAGGTGTTTGCGGTTAGCAGGCAAGTAAATACTGCTGTATGGATATTAGGATAACGTAAAATGCTTGACCAAATTGTTGCTTATCCTTATAAATCGCAGTGTAAAAAGGAATCTAAGATATAGGATAATCATTAACTCAATCAATAGAAAATTACAAATGCAAAATAAATTACACAACGGGGGGTTCAGGGAGGCAGAACCCCCCTAAGAAATTTGCTTTATTATATAAAAATTACTAGAATAAGTAGCTCGTGAGAATTTCAGAATATCATTACATAACAACGTGTTTAATTTAACACTTCTAATGTCTGAAACCATCGAAATATTTTTTTTTCCTTTTATAAGTGTTTGTGTAATTTAAAAAGTTTAAATTTTGTTTTTGTAGAAAGATTAATATTACGCAAAATTTTCTAAAAACAATAAGTTGCAGAGATGACGTTGAGGCTCTTGATCTGCAGATTTACTAGTATATATTATTTTTATTTCCGAAACGTTAGTGAAGGCTTACTGTGGAGACCCGAAAAGTTTTTGGTTTCCGTCTGTCTGTTTGTTTGTTAGTCTGTCTGTCCCGCGATAACTGCCGTAAAAAGCATACGATTAGCTTGAAATTAAGGATGTATGTTGGTGAGGTCCCCGGATTTAGCTGTATAGTTTTTGGTTAAATTTGGTTCATTCGTTCGGAATATATAGAACATTTTATTTTGCTCTATAATGCTTTTCTATGGCAAGTCAGACGATTTTCAGATTTTCATTTGTTGAAAGAAATGGCTCGTATGAAAAATGGATTTAAATGGTAAATTTTGGATGCTGAAATTTTTAAACAAAATTATATTATTGCAATTAGTTTGAAATTTTGTCAATATATTTGCGAGATTTTTTAAATTAGGTTTATAATTTTTGGGGGAATTTTATGCATGTTTTCCAATAATATAAAGCATTTTGTTTTATCAATTTCACATAATACATAATACATATTTCATTTTTTTTTCTTTTCTTTCATCTCTTGCCTAGCAACGTATTTGGTCCTAATATTAGTATAATTGCGTGTATAATGTTTGAGAAAAGCCAACGTCAAAACGGAGGAATTAATGCATTTTGCATATACCGGGTGTCCCAAAAAGGACTGACTGGTTTTAAAATTCAATAACTTCCAAATGGTGACAGATATTAAAAAAATTCTTGCAGGAGGGTTATGCATAAAGTCAAAAGTTTTTTTTACAGTGATTTTCGATTTTAGTTCGAATTACAAACAATAGATGGCGCTGTGATTAATAGAGACTAAATTCAGGCTCGATTTTTGGTACTTCGTGGCCCGGATAATACATTTCCATCTCCTTTTTCTGCATGGAACAACAGAAAGGACCAAAAATCGAGCCCGTATTTAGCGACTATTGCTTACAGCGCCATCTATTGTTTGTAATTCGAATTAAAATCGAAAATCACTGTAATAAAACTTTTCACTTTTTGCATAACCCTCCTGCAAGAATTTTTTAAATATCTGTCACCGTCTGGAAGTTATTGAATTTTAAAATCAGTCAGTCCTTTTTGGGACACCCGGTAGATGGATTTTAGCCCAGAAATAAAATTAGGAAATATTTTATTTATTTTATTCAAATATTTTGCTTAAAAATCCAATCTCCCTCTAATCTTCCGTAACATGCGGGTTAGTTTAAAGCAGGTTTAAAACGTTCGTACCAGAAATTTTTTTAAGGAATGAAGTTAAATAAGTTTCACATAAAATTTTGAAATTAAAGAAATAAAGATTCATCAAATAAATTTTCTGGTTCGAAACGTTATTAAACTGGGTGAAATTAATCTACATACGTATTATGGAGGATTACTAGGAACTTGGCACCTCTGCCAACAATGGCATGAAATATTGCCCTGACACTAGCACGTTTAGATTTTACCGTTTTTGATGAATATTGGCGAGAATCCTAGTTAGAAAATTAAAATCAATCTTTGAGTTTCTTTTTAATAGATCTTAATAGATCCAAGTAATTGGTTAGTTTTTTTTTTAATTTACTAATAGTTCTTTACAAAATTAATTAAAACCTTAAAATTAATATTAAATTCTATTTTATTTATCTACCTCGGAGTCAATGGATTACTACAGACAATGGACATCAGTCCCGTTCTCACGCTTTTTGGATCTTATACTCATAATTGATATTCATTTTACATTTCTTATCAACAAGTTATTGTCACGTTTTTAGAAGTCTGGTCATTTTATGGCGTTTCTTAGCTTATCGTCTATTATGTTCTTATGTACGGTGATCCAGCTAGTAGTTGATCAAATAAAGTCAGTGTTACGGGGTTTTTATTATATTTCTTTCCTTTTAAGTTTTAGAAGTAAACTAACATAATTTCTACAACCCTTAATAAATGTCCTATATTGGACAAAAATGAAATCCGTTGAAATTAAGTGGCAATAAAATTATAAATAAATAGATTTTTTAATTGCCATTTTCTCTGTGATTGATCAGGCGAAATAAGTCAATCGAAAATCTAAAAATTAATCTTTAAAATATCATCTATGGTCTGTGATTAACAATAATTCTTGTATAAATATTAGTTGAAATAAGCACGATGGAAGTGGATTATTTTAACTTACTGTAAGTTTCTTCAATTACACTGCAAATTCTCAAACACAAAAATAAACATATTTTACAACCCTTTTTGTCACCAAATTAACAACACATTAAGGTGTTGTGAATTAGAAAACTTCATATACAAAATATTTTTGTGTTGTGATTGTGTTCTTAATGTGTTGCAAAAATTTTGCTATCTAGAAATGTGTTTTTAAGATGTTGCAAAAGTGTTGCTGTCTAAAAATGTGTTCTAAAAATAGTGTTGTTAATTGTGTTGAAATCGTGTTGTAAATAGTGTTGATGAAAATATTTTCTTACAATAGTGTTGTGCTGCACAACACTTTGTCACCAAATTAACAACACATTGTAAACACCACACAGTTTGGAACACTATAAAACAACACATGTAAAACACTTTCAAAACACTTTCTACATGGTGCCTTTAAAATAATACACACACACTTAAAATGTACTATCTATTAAACATTTATAACACAATTTTATAAATGAATGTTTTGAAAACACATTTACTCATCTCGTAACTTTTAACAACACATTTTGCACAATCTTTTTATTTGGCACAACACATGCGCAACACATTCACTACACAATCGAAAATGATTTTAGTTAGAAGTGTTAATTATTATGTTCAGTTACTATTGCAAAAGTATTTCACAAATTTGCAGTGTAATCAAAAACTGTCTACACTTTCTAATAAAAAAAATTCATAAAATGGCTTCTCTTACAGTTGACAACAATGTGACAACAGGCTCACTAACATTCAAACAAAAATATTATGTTTAGTGCTACGCATAAAACTCATTTGCGCGTGAAATGGCGCAGTATTTCAAAAAATTTATCAACTACTATACTACAATTTTTTATCGCGGACGCTTGACTTTCACACTCGTCCTTCGACAACTGACATGGAAATCATGTATCCTACCGTCCCTTCCGTGACTTCCTTTGACCCGGAGAAAATAGGGGACTGCTAACCCGTTCGGGACGGGAACCTTTTACGAAATTTTTAATCTTTTGTAACAGTTTTTTAAAAACAGAAATTTATGTCTTCTTGAATCGAGAAAATGCGCTGATTAAATAAGGCAAAATTCACAGTAACATTTTACTGGTGAGTAAAAACAAGGATTCTGGGCGCTTCATGCGGCACGTATACGTGCCGCTCGTCCCCAAGGGGTTAACGGCCTACTTCAGTCACGGGAAAAGACCCGTTCGCTAATGCTATTCCTATGGAAGAAATTTATAACGATATCTCGCTCGTATTTCAATATTTTTAGATGATTTTTTTTTTGCAGTGGCTAGCTGAGGTCAATCTGTAAAAAAGCTGTTTTTTTACTTTTTTGATTTTCATTGGGGATTTTTTTTCAAGAGGATGCTTTTATTTTAAGAACCGGTTCTGAAAATGAAAGTATCTTGATTAAAAATACTTGTAAACGAAATTGAAAAAGTAGAAAACGTCCTTCATACAGATCGATCTCAGCTAGCCACTGCAAAAAAATCATCTAAACATATTGAAATGCGACCGACATATCTTTATAAATTCCTTCCATAGGAATAGCATTAGCGAACGGGTCTTTTCGCGTGACTGGAGTAGGGC
Source organism: Maratus speciosus (assembly GCA_963932465.1). Lineage (NCBI taxonomy): Eukaryota > Metazoa > Arthropoda > Arachnida > Araneae > Salticidae > Maratus > Maratus speciosus. The sequence continues at coordinate 382,014,028 of OZ010797.1, read as the reverse complement.
CTTAAAAACTACAATACCGAACTGAGATAAGGAGTCTCGTCCACCCTCCCTCGCAAGTATACGAACTTCCCACCCGCATCTCGAGTCACAAAGGTTTCGGTACGGGAAAGCTTTTACTATTTCGAATCACCATTATAGATAATCTTATTTTATGATGATTCTAAATTTAAAAACAACTGTTTAACAATTATCAATAAAAACAATTCAATTCTAAAAGCCTACATATTATTGTATCTTTTTTAATGTGAATACAAGAACTAAAAAAAAAGGTGCGAATTTAAATTTTTAACACTCATTTAACCCTCTCGCTTGCGCAACCCGAGAGTTTCTCGGGCAACGTAAAAGTAGCAAAATTTGCGCAACCCGAGATTTCATCGGGGATACATTTTTCCGTCTAATTAACTCTCCTTGATCATTCCCACCAGTTATTTTTTTATTCTAAATTTTGCTTTATCTAAACGGAGAAATTTCCCAATTGAATCAAACGAAAATTTTGGTTTTGAAAAACCGAAGGCAAAAGAATAAAAATTCTTATAAGACGCTCGTTACGAAGGAGTTAAATACGCAATTTTTGAAGTTATTTATATAATTACACAAATAATAAAAACTGCAAATAAGTAATTTCATCGTTAACACAAATAACAAATCTAACAATTATCATGGCAAGATTTTTTGCATTTCGACTTATAAAAATTACTGTTAATACCACAAATCAAAATATACAAGCATATATGTGCATGCTAATCAGATCAAATACAACCATTAATTTGACACAATGCGACTACTATATTATCCCTTATTATCCCCCCCCCCCCTCTTAATGTCTTCGTTATCGCAAGACCAGGGTCTTAACTGGTGAAGGTCAATGAAAGTCAAGCGTCTCGGTTAGCGAAAACTACTATAGCGGGGTCACCCTCCCATACACCCATACTTTTACTTTTGTGCCTCATTTGGTTTCATTAGCAGCGAGTCGGGTGTACGGATTCCAGTCTGTAATAATTTTTCTGACCTTAAGGGGACAGTGGAGTTTTTAATCCATAAAAATAATTTTTTTTATTCTTGTAAATTTCACCTTAAATATTATTCAAGGATACATTATATGCATTATGGCATGCATTTATCACAAAAAATAATATAAAAAATAATTTTTGACAAAAAAATAGAATTTTACACGTTGTCTTAGAAATCTTCGAAATGCCCCCTGCGCATTCCATATCAATGAAAATCCCCAATATTTTTTATAAAAGTTTGGTTTATATATGTAAGTAAAATAGAGCATCGAATTTTATATATTTGAATTTAAAGGTTAAAAAAAAAAAAAAAAAAAAAAAAAAAAAAAAAAAAAATTGAAATTTTTTCAAAAATTTTTTCTAATATTGAGTTTTTTTCTTAACCTTTAAATTTAAATATATAAAATTCGATGCTCTATTTTATTTCTATATATAAACCAAACTTTTATAAAAAATATTGGGGATTTTCATTGATATGGAATGCGCAGGGGGCATTTCGAAGATTTCTAAGACGACACGTAAAATTCTATTTTTTGCTCAAAAAATATTTTTTTTTTAATTTTTTTATCTGATAAATGCATGCCATAATGCATATAATGTACCCTTAAATAATATTTAAGGTGAAATTTACAAAAAAAAAAAAAAAAATAAAAATAAATAAATAAATAAATAAATAATAAATTAAAAAAAATTAAAAAAAATTAAGGGTTTTAAACTCCACTGTCCCCTTAAGGCTGCTAGTCACTCAGTTTCCGAATTCCCCTCGGTAATGTTAAGTCTATGGGCGTTTCATGCATTTTTATATTCAAAATATCTCCTCGGGAAATTAATATTTTTAGCCCCCGGTATGCTATTTCTTTCTCCCACCTATTAATGTGTCGTCTCCAAAAAATAACGTTACGTTGTATAAGCCAGCCGTAAAACAAAGCAGATGTATCATTGTACTGTTAAATACTCTATTGAAAATTTTAAACTTCTAAGCATCGCACATTTTCAATTTTTATACCATCGTATTGTGAAAAAAAAAGTGCTTTTTAATCCAATTTGTTTGAAAACCGCATCACCATTTATTTTTGAGATATTAATTTTTTTGTAGTTTTTAGCACCATTTGTTTAATTTTGGAGACTCAAGTACTCCATTTCAGTAGAAAGTAAAGGGAAAATAGTTCGAAAATAGCAATAATATCTTTTTTGTTACCATTTTCTCATAAAAACTGAAAAAAAAAAAATTAAAATACAGTAAATTCTGTCTAAGGCGGACTCTGTGCAAGCCGGAAATCTGTCTACCGCGGAAATTTTTTCAAGTCCCAGCAAATCCATAGAAAATTACATTAATCCATGCTGCATGAGACGGATTCTGTCTAACGCGGAAACGGAAAGGATTTTAAGGCCCACCGAAACCAAAATTTTGCATACGGCGGAAAAAAGGATAATTTAAAAATGAAAGGCATTTTATTTATTAAACTTTAAAACTGATAAGTCAAATACTCAATGTCGAGCATGTTAGTTAAATTCAGTAACACTTTGAAAAAGTTAATTCAAAAGAACAGAAACTGTTTAAATTTTAAGTAATATATGTTTGTGTCATTTTTTCATATGCAAAATTGCAGTTAAAAGTTAATATTTCTAGTAGAATGAACATTTATCAAAATATATATTTTTGAAAGTACAATATATTATAATTTAAGGCTGTACTCAAATTCAATATTATAGCGTTCTGTCTCATCCTCAAAGTTTATTGTTTTTTTTTTTGTTTTTTTTTTGTTTTTTTTGTTTTTGTTTGTGTGTGTGTGTGTGTGTGTGTGTGTGTGTGTGTGTACGTAAACTTCAAATTCGCATGTATTACAGCTGTACTAAGAAATTGAATAGCGTTTCTCATTTATCTATATAAAGACAAAAGATCTTTCCGAATTCCAGTTATAAATCGATTTTCGAATCAGGAAAGTCAATGAAAGATCATCATCTTCGAGGGATTTTTTTAGGGGGGGGATAGGGGTGAGGGGAAGCTTTTTTGCATAAGCCGGAATATTGTCCACCACGGAAAATTTTCTCAGTCCCGATCGATTCCGCCTTAGACAGAGTTTATTGTACGTGCTATTTTGAAAAAATATAAACGAATAATTTCTGTTACAAGATGGAGCTATTATAAACTAAATTTAATTTTAAGTATCTATATTAATATTACAAACAAATGAAGGCATATGAATCATTAGATAGCCTATTTTTTTTCTCGAGTTTCTTGCTGATTTCTTTTTCCTGTATTTGTGTATTATTCTGAGATAGTGAAGTCCTATGCATACCTTTTTGTAGATGTTGTTTATGACTGGATCGTAAATGAGGACTTCTTCAGCGGATTTGGATAACGTCGTTTTATATAAAATAAAATCGCACGTTTTAAGTCTTAAAACCAAACTACAGTACAGTCCCGATCATCCTAGTCCCGCTTAACCGAGTTTCCGCTTTAAGCGAGTTATTTTCTTCTGATGGACTGATGGTGTCCATTATTATGAAACAGCTATTATAAATGAAATGTTAGGTGAAGATGAAAGATCAGTCGTAAAAAGTTAGAACTCTGATTTTCTGGACAGAATGGGAAAAAAAATGGCCATAGTTTTTTTTTTTTTTTTTAATTATGTCAAATTTTTTCCCTTTCTGACCAGAAAATTAGAGTTCTAACTTTTTATGGCCCCACTTTCATGTTTACTGTTCATCTCGCTGTTTCATAATAATGGAAATCATCAAATCATCAGAAGAAAATGATCCATTCCAAAGGTATAGGTTCGATTGAAAAAAACTATGAACTAATTAATGAATTAAGTGAAAATTTATATTTCATCTCCTTAGTTGGTGACGATTTGAGTAAATCCGGTTTATCCAAGTTTTTTGCTTATCCGAGGTGAGCTTGGTCCATATTAACTCGGATAATCGGGACTCTATCTATATTTATACAGTGTGTCCACGTATAACCTGACCGACCTTTATTTTCGCAACCGTTGGTCCTAGATGCATACTTCCAATTACAAAAATGGTTTAAATAAGGTAAAGAATTATTTTTAAAGAAATATGGGTCAAGAAAAAGATTTATTAAAAAATTACGAAATTTAAATTTTTATACGGTCCCCTGGTCCTATAAGTAATATTTACTAAAAATTTACTGTGACACTAACAAGTAAGACAAAAAAAAGTCCCATTCATCTAACATTAAAATTGACCGAGTTATGAAACTTTGAAATGCTTGACTTATACTACTTTTTTGTACATGAAAACAGATGATTTTGACCATGCTTTCAGGGGTCGTGTATAAAGTACTTAAACTTATTCCAAGGTATCTGCGCTTTGAAAGAAATCGTACAAATATTACGATTAATTTTTATTAGTTAAGTATCAGATTAGTTAAAATAATTGTATTTTAACATATGTTTTATTTTGTAAGGATTTGAGGCTATGATTTCTTTTAACTAAAATTATGTTATTTTCATAAGGTTTTATTTAACTTGCAATGATCGTCTTTCCAGTTTAAAATTTACACTCGAACTTTAACTTACTTTCAAATGTCCGATCGAAGATAAATTTTACATACTGACTTAAATCCAATGACAATGCAATATTATTATAATTTTCGACTCTTACCATCTTATACATACTTATATTAGAAGATAACACAAAAAAAATCGGATTGATTACCGTCAAGAAGTTTAAGAAAGAGTTTTAGATTAGATAACATAAACCTGCGATGGTTGTGTTTTTTAACATTTATAATTACATTTTATGTACTTTTTAACGCTAAATCAAAAAATTACCTTCACTTTTAACCATCATGACAAGATTTTTCGCAAATCGTAAATTTCAAGGTTAAAAAATAGCGAAAAATCTGAAACTATAAAATAGATGTAAGACTTCTTTATTCAGTTTAATTTTAATTCAATAATTTATTAGATTTTTTGGCTTACACTGGGTTTCTTACAGCTAAACAGCTCGGGGGTTAGATGAGGTTGGGAGGGGAGGGGGATCAATTTTAATTTTTAGCTTTTTAACTTTGAAGTTTGCCATTTGAGAAAATTCCTGACATGATGGTTTAAAATGAAGGTCATTTTCGGATTCAGTGCTAAAAAATACATAAGAATCAATTTTCAAAAGCTAAAAAGCATGCCACAACCCAAAATTTGAAAGACAGTATAATCTAACATCATTTTAAAATATGTATCATTTTGTAAAGAATTGAGGCTGTTGTTTTTCATCCTTTTATTTAACAAAAAGTCTGTTATTTTTATCCTCTTATAATGTTCAGTACAAATTGTACATTTTGCAGTAATATGTCAGAATGATTTAAGATTTCCAATTTATATTGCGATGCTAATTTTACTCATAGCCATTTCTTTAATATATCTGACGAAATTATATTTCTAATCAATTTGTGAATGACCCCTAATATGCAGCAAAAAATATACTCCAACTTTAAACAGCTATTACTCGGTCAATTTTAATCGTAGAATAACGGGACATTTTTTGCCTTACTTGCCAGGGTAACAGGGAAATTTTACTAAATATAACTTATAGGACCGGGGGACCGTATAAAAATTTAGATTATGTAATTCTTCACTAAATTGTTTTTTCGCTTGAAACTTTTTTTATCTTAAGCCTGCACCTAAATTTGACCATCTTTAGGTGCGTTCGTAATTATATAAATACGTAGCACCTATAGTCGTCGTTCAGTCCGTCTGTCTGTCCGTCCGTCTGTCCGTCCTTCCGTTCGCATATAATAGAGCAAAAACTACCCAACCGAATGGTCTGAAATTTTAAATATATGATTGTTGTAAAATTTTGTCGAGCCATTTTAAATTTTATGAAAATCGGATGTATAGTTAAATTACAGGGATAGTCAAAAGTTTTTCTTTACATTACGGCCAATGGGAAAAATTATTGCACGTGCATTTTAATGATGTTAAAGCTTTCCGAATGGTCTCAAATTTTAAATATATAATTGCTGCAAAATTTTGTCGAGCCATTTCAAATTTCATGAAAATCGGATGTATAGCTTAATTACAGGGACAGTCAAAAGTTTTCCGTTACATTAAGAGGAATGGGAAAAAATTATTGCAAGTGCATTTTAATGATGTTACAGACTATGCACTTATAAATTGCAAATAAATACACATTCAGTACAATATGGGGTGCAAAAAATAATTATAAAACTAGTTATAGTACGAACGCACCTCATTTGCCACGTTTGACGAGCAATTTCCAACTTGTTGTAATTGGAAGTATGCATCTAGGACCAACGGTTGCGAAAATAAAGGTCGGTCAGGTTATACGTGGACACACTGTATACATACATATATTGTTTTTTCATCGGGGGCGACAACTAAATTCTGCAAAAGCAGTTCTCCTCTTAACACTAGAACGCCCGGAAATTTTACTCAAGTTTCATAAAAATATTTGACACCAGAATTTTTATTTAGATTTATTTGACTGATTTATTTAACGTAAATCTGTGTAGTTTAAATTTAAGTCATATTATGAAAGAATTCCTGGTTCCAGTAGACATTTAACCCCTTAACGCTCGAATTAAATTGCGGTTAAAAAATTCAAATTGCTTATTGGCACCACTTTTATGAAAAAGAAATATTCACCTTATTTAATGACAGGTGGTAAATACATACGAAAATGTAGCCAATTTCACCATTTTATAAAACTGGTGGGAGTCAAACAATCTGAGTAAAAGACGCAGCCCGAGAATATGATGGAAGCGAGAATTAAGGGGTTAATCATATGGTCGGAGTCGGATCGACTCCTTCCGCGCGTTCTAGTGTTAAAGGATGTCACCTTTTTCTTAGTTCTCAAAATATTTCTAAAATCTATGTTTAATTTAATATTTTATGTTTTAAAAACTCACGAACTGGGAGTAAAGTTTTAACACTTCATATTAAAATCAAATAACATTACCGAGGGGAATTCGAAAGCTGAGTGACTAGCAGCCTAACTATTCAGACCGCTGACGCATTTATGCCTCATTTATAAAGATATCTTCAAAGAATTCTAAATTCTCCCCAGAAAGTTTGCATAGTTATTTTTAGTTATTAGAATGACAGACATTTCATGAATAATAATAAAGGAAAATCAGTAAAATTTTTCTGATGTAGCCTTAAAATCTCTGAATAAAAACCCTACCAGTGTTGGCAATAGTGTTTGCAGACAGTGTAGTATTGGTACAGGCGACAGGGGGGGGGGTGGGGGATGTTCATACTCTACTATTGGCCTCGTTTTATCATCTGAGCAATCCCTTTCAGGTAGAAAAATATTGCCGAGAAATATAGCTCCGCCCCGGGCGAGCTACACTCACCAACCCCCGTTGAGACACTGCAGATTCTAAAAACACGCTATTTGTTCGGGTTTAAAAAGATTGCGTAATATTAAATTATAATTTAAAAACCAATGGCGATCTGTAACGGGGTTCAGTTCCTGTACCTTTGATTGATGAGTTTTAAGGCCGAATCAGCTGCTGTTAAGACATCTAATGGCTGTTTTCGTGTTTGATAATAAGATCAGACATTTGAAAATAAGGCAATATAAAATGAACTACGTAAACAGGGCATTTGCCTTCCGGTATGTTTTAACAACGCTATAAGAAAATTGTTTTAAATAAGACATTTTAAATGTATCGTTTTAAATCTAACGTAATTTTTTAAATCTGTTTTAAATCTAACGTAGTTTTCTTTCTCATTTTAATACTGATATGAAAATATTTCTGTTGTTAGGAAGGAATGATTAATAATTGCGCTGTCTTAGAATTGTCAACAATAGTTAAAAAGGTCATCTCGAAATAAGAAATAAATGTCTCGTGTAAATATAATTTTAAAATCATACTGTTTGGCAATGTTATTATTTGATCATTTTAAAAAGGACATAATTTCCGCCATTTATTGCTTTTAGCACATATTAATAAATTTATTATTTTAAAGTTTTCTTTCCCTTTTAATATTCACGTGTAAGCACGATTTTTGTGATGTAATTTCAATATTCTCCGGCTTTTAACACATAATCATTTAATTCTAATTTTAAGGAGTTTTTTGGTTTTAACAGCCATGTGTAAATAAATTTTTAATTGAAAGGAAATATTATTCTTTGCGCTGTTTTTCATATTGGCAACAATTTAAAATATTAGCCTTATCTAAAATATGAAAAAAATATCTCTTGAAATGGTGAAAATTTGAATAAATAATCGTAAAATTCTCTAAACAATTAGCAAATAAAAAAATAAATGCAGTCTGCACACCGCAAGTTTGTAACGTATATCCTCAGAAAAATTTGTTAAATTCCTACGTATAGTTTTTGTTTGTATAAAACTTTTCTAATGGAATGATTGTGACCAACATTAACAATTAATTAGCTCTTAAAGTAATTCTTCGATTTAAATAAGTCTATTCCAGCGTGTTTATCAAACATTTCTCTATAATACTACCAGTTTTAAAATTTTTGTATAGTAGTTTTCTTAATATTAGCGAAGAAATACTTTCGGTCACAAAAAAATCCATTTACGGCAGCGGTGACAGCATTAGTTACTTTTTTTGTGTGTGTGTGGGGGGGGGGGGATAGAGAGAAAATAGTTATACAATTGAAGTAAAGGTGCAGAACAACAATACTGCTATTTGATTCACGTCAACAATTCAAAAATTATTATTTGTTATTTTAAATGAAGATTCATTAAAATCCTTAATTTAATCAATTCCCAGTTGGTGAATAATTCATCCTAATCCCAGTTTTGGGATTATTATGATTGTAAATATCCCTAATGTATACAGATACGGGATATGGTGGGATATGGATTATTTTTTCTTTTTCTCATTAACTAAAATAGTGTTTAATTTCCTTTTAAAGATTTGTGCGTATATTGGTGAATTATGCCGCTATCTTTTGAATCAACCAAAAGTGGCTGAAGAGACCCAGCATTCACTTCAACTAATGGTAGGTAACGGCCTGAGTTCTGAAGTATGGAAGAAATTACAGGAAAGATTTAGAATCAACAACATTATCGAGATGTATGCTTCAACAGAAGGCAATATTGGTGTTGGTAAGGGATTATTTTATTGGAATTTTTTATGGATCTTTCTTTTCGCTCATGAGAAATTTAACCCCTTCAAGGGCGGTGGTTTATTTTTGGACCACTTAATTTTAATCCCAAAATGCCACATTGGCACCAGAATACTGGAATGAAAAATTTCTTTTTATTAAGAATTTGATGGAAATCTTTGCTTATTTTGAAATAAATTTGTTTGGAAATTGTGGTGTCATTCACCCATTTCAGCATTTTGCGAATAGAAGTATATTGCCCTGACAGGGTTAAGTGGGATATTATTTCCTGTAAGGCTATTTCCATGAGTACTTGTAGTGTAAGTCACATGCTACGATTTTTGGCTACCAGTATTTTAAAACGGAAAAATGTTATTTATTTTATGGGAGATATCTCATTAATTGAATAAGGCCAAGCCAACTTTACGAAAATAACGGTGGTCAACAAACGTAGCAGTTATCAGCTATGTGACTTACACTACAAAAACCCATGGAACTAGCCTGTAAAATTAAATTTGTAAAAGTATTTCTTTAAATCATTAATTTTACAGGGTTCCTACAGATCAGGGATTTCTCTGACTTTAGATCAGGTAAACAACAGCGTTCTCCAAAAGAAAATTTTGCAATTATAGTATAGTTTTTCTGTATAAAAATATTGGTAATATAGCTAAAAGTGTGGAAACCCTGTTTAATAAATAAATAGAAAAATATCACTTGTAAAAAAAAAATAATAATAATCAAAAATTAAAAATGTATTGTATTTTCAGATTTTAAATTAGTTTATTTTTAAAATATTTAGAAACTAGACTTCTGTAACTCATATATTAATTTTTAACAAGTGATATTTTCTTATATTTAGAAATTAGTCTTCTGTAATTTATATTAATTTTGAGCAAGTGATATTTTCTCATATTTAGAAACTAGTCTTCTGTAACTCATATTAATTTTGAAGAAGTGATATTTTCTTATATTTAGAAACTAGACTTCTGTAACTCCTATTGATTTTGAACAAGTGATATTTTTTTATATTTAGAAACTAGTCTTGTAACTCATATTAATTTTGAAGAAGTGATATTTTCTTATATTTAGAAACTAGTCTTCTGTAACTCATATTAATTTTGAAAAAGTGATATTTTCTTATATTTAGAAACTAGTCTTTTGTAACTCATAGTAATTTTGAACAAGTGATATTTTCTTATATTTAGAAACTAGACTTCTGTAACTCCTATTGATTTTGAAGAAGGAAAATTTTCTTATATGAATCAAAAATAGATTTGTTTCTTAAAAAGTATTTGACAATGTAGCAAAATTTGAATGTATAGATGGTACGGTACTTCAAGCGAATTAAAATTACTTATTTACTACAAGAAAGTAAAAAAGCATTTGAATTAATTTTCTAATGTGGTGCCAAATTAGGATAAGCTAAAATCCTAGGGAAAATGACGCAGTAACTCGGATTGTGTTTTAAATAAAGTAAAACATCAGAATAACGGACGACCTGAGAGCGCCAAATTTGTCTATTATAGGGAGGTGTCTGCTATTTAGAGATTAAAATATATAAATATTATTCCTGCTTGATATTGAAAAAGTGTTCGTTCAATAGGGATGTCTGCTAACCGGAGTTGTCTTTTAACGAGTTTTTACAATACATACATGATAATATAATGCATGGAATCATACAGACCCTTAAAATCGCCCTTTCCTTTCGACACTGGACGATTGCGCCAAACATTCCGAAAACTGGTAGGCAAGATTCCGGACCCTTAAAATGATTGAATATTAGGCAGTCAGTTTGCAGCGAAATCGCCCGCGTTGACTTGACTTGACAATTCGGAAATTGGACTATTTCGAGTTTTGGCCGTGACATATACACTGCTAAAAGTTTTATGCTGCTTTTAATCAACTTTTGATGCTGCAACCATAAAATGGCGAAACCTCGTTCCAACCTTTGGTGCTGCGGTTACAGTGTCTAGAAATATATAGTGTAAAAATCGCGTATACATATATTGCTGTAGAATGTATAAAAAAATTTACATTTTCTTAGAATCCATCGAATTTATTGCTTGAAAGTGTAAACACTAAGCGTTAGTTACAGCGTCTAAAAATATGTGTTACAAAATGCATTTAAAATATTAGATCATTACGTATGAAACGTCCGATTCGAAATAATTTTTTTTATCTAGAAATTCCGAATTCTCACAAGAAAGTTTTATTACTTATTTTTAGTTTACCAGATGATAGATATTCCACAAATAACATAAAAGAAAATTACTATTGAAAATTTTCTATGGTGAATTTAGAATTCCTACTTAAATAAAAAAAAAAAAAAAAACCGCTTTCAAATCGGACGTTACATGCTTAATTACCTAACATATGTCTGAATTTTAGTTCATTCCTAATGCATCGTATATTAAAATATAAATCATTTTAATTCTATTTTTCACAAAATGTATCTTTCAAAAATAAGTTTCCCGTAGTTTAAATTCCACCATAAATGTAAAAAAAACAACACATTGGATTTTATTCATTCGTTGCAATAGACACAATCGCCCTCTGGTGAAAATGTTTTTTGGATAAGGTTTCGCTTGTTGATTTCCATGCTATATACTTCTAGACGCTGTACTCCGGCTGAACCATAATTCCAAATCTTGGAACGAGATTTCACCATCGTATGTTTGCAGGTACTACAGCAGCAAAAGTAATTACAGTCGAACCCGACGCTCACGGTTAATATGCGATCCCGTTTAATAAGCGGATTTTTTTCCATAACCCTGTTCATGAGATTAATGGAAAAATTTTATGTTTAATACGCGATCCCGCTTAATACGCGATAAATTGTGGTGCCTGGAGGCAAAAAACTCACTTAATGCGCGAATTAATAGACCAATATATAGAGTAAGTGGGATTTTTTTTATTCAGGTATCACAATTTGCGAACAGTAATATTCGCATTATTTAATGTCAGATTAATGAAAGTAAATGTTATAAATCGGAAATATTGGTAGATATTTAAATAAAAAAAAATCCCGCTAGTTTAGTAGGATTGCAACTTTTAACAGTTGTAAATTTCCAAGTGGGTGAAAAAGGTCTTGGCCAGGATTCCAACCAGGGATGTCTTGGCTGATGCCGCCAATGCTTTAACAACTGAGCCATCCTGGAGGACTAATTCACACAACTAGCATTTAATGATTACAGCAACTGGTCTGATATCTGAATTATTTCAACAGAATAAATCGAAGGTTATATTTGGAACTCCAGTAAATGCTGCATGCTGTAATAGTTAAAGGTTAGTTGCGTGAATTAATCCTCTAGATTCATCCGGGATGGCTCAGTTACACTTTAATAGATTGCATGTGGGATGTTTTTACTATGGATTATACAAGGTGCGTCTAAAAAGTTTGGTGATTCAAAGCATAAAACAAATAAAACAAAACATGGAAACAAAATACTTTTAATCACACTCAAAGTAACATTCGTTGGCGACAATACACTTATGACATCGTTGATAAAGCTGCTGGAATGAGTCAGAGAAAGCCTCTTTTGGGATCGACCGAAGCACAGATGTCACACATCGTCGGATACACGTCCTTTCAGATTCCCAATTCCTCCGATATCCAATGTAAAGACAGTCGGCGATTGTTTAACAGCATCTGTCGCACCCGCTCGATGTTGTCTGTCGTCACATTTGTTGAGGGTCGACCTGAACGTGGTTCGTCATCGACGGTTTCCTTTCCCTTCCGAAAATGTTTAAACTATAGCGTCTAGAATATATTGTGTGGAAATCGGCTATCCCAGTAATACTTAAAAAAGTGCTAAAATATTGGATCTCTTAAATGTGGAACGATGCTTAAATCCAAAGAGTCGATCACAGCGACATCTGCAGGATATTTCCTATAACTCCAAGATGATTTGGTCTAGACGCTGTAATAATACGATGCTTACATTGAAATTTGAAAATATACCGCAGATGTCACTGCGAACGACTCTTTTTACTTCAGCATCATTGCACATTTAAGGGATCCAAGTTTTTAGTGCCGTTTCGATAGCAGATTTTACACTATTTTTTCTAGGCGCTGTAGTTTAAACCAGTCGTACGCGCATTTGTTGCTTACTGCGTCTGTTCCGTTCACCTGGACCAACATGGCATGCGTTTCTGTGGCGGCTTTTGTTAATTTGTAGCAAAACTTGATGTTTATCCGTTGCTCCATTTCAATATGACGCGAGTTTTCAAACATACGTTCGACTCCCCATAGTGGACAATTCTGCCTTGTTTTCTTGCTCTTCTTGCTACGAGCCGTCTCTCCATTGATCTCTGCCTGCGCATGCACAGGGACGCATTTTAACACTCGTTGTTTATCCTATATCCATCCATTCACCGAGCTTTTTAGACGTACCTTGTACATTTGTGTTAGAAAGCATTGCTGGTATTAGAATTTTTCGAATGAGGAAAACAGAGGGTGTAATCCAAGCACACTTGCTTCAATTTGGTTGTAAGCAGATTCTAATTTATAGTGGCATTTACACGTATGCATTTTACGCTCATTTAAAGAAAGAAAAATTCCGGAATACAATGTCTTAAAATAAAGTAACGATAAAATGTACAAAGAATCAATCCTTTAACACCCATAATAGATTAAAATTGTACTTCTCTTTTAGCCAATTTTTCTGGAAAAGTTGGTGCAGTTGGCTTTATTGCAAGAAATTTTCAAAAAGTTCAAGGAGCGTATCTCATTCAAGTGCATCCAGAAACTGGGGAAATTGTTAGAGACACAAACGGTCTTTGCATCCGTTGCAAACCAGGTAACGAAAGTTATTTTAAATGCTTTATTATAATTCTAGTGTTAAGAAAGAATGTAAAGACATCTAATATTACTACTAACTAAATATAAAGACATCTACTATTTACAGGGCATTAGATTACGGATAATAGAGCTCATGAAGTCCATGGATACCTTTACATGCATCGTATTTGCATATAAGTGTCAATTAACTATTCATCACATGTGTTAACTAAGATTATCGTTAATTATAGGGAAAGCAATGCTAAAACGGGAATCATATAATATGGAAATAAATTTAGATGACTTGTGTCGATAAATTGAAGAAATTTTTATATTAGGTATCGTTAACTCGGGATTATATTGTGTTTCAGTTAAAAATTGTGTTCAAACTGTAGTTGAATCCTAATGAAATCTTTACTGGACTGTCAACAGAACTAGGGAGACAGACTCTATAGGGGAGGAACGACATAAGATAGATAGAACTAGATTAGTTGAGACGATTTTCGGAAAAAACTACTCGCCAGGCACAATTTCGAGCCTTCTATTACCTAAAAGTTGGTGAATTGTTAACTTGCCTGACTCATCTAATCGAACTCCCGCAAACAAGTATCACTAAGTTCTGGATTCTCTCTTTCTCTATATATTTATATTTAGGCGTAACATAGTTTGGACAAAACTCTCTCTATCTGAGCATTCGACTGATGTCGTCACTTTCTTATAGAGGCACACAATTAAAATGAAACCTTTTCAACAAACAAAAATCTTATGAAAATTGAAACATCTGTTTGAAAGCTATGTGTTGACATGCATTAACCCCTTGAGGGGCAAGCAAAAATGACTCTAAATATTAAATTCTCACCGGAATAATCGAGAAATTTAATTTTTAAATAAGGAAAAGCCATTATTCAACGATTTGCCTCCAAAGTTAAAAATATAAAATTTAGTAAAAATTTTCTGGTGAGAATCTTGTTTAAATTAGATGGAATATATTTTATCCCACAGCCCCTAAAGGGGTTAAAATATATACATACAAAGAAACTGAAATACCGCGATTGTTGAAAGTCGGCTAATCCTTTGAATACGAGTCAGCGCAAACTTCCACCAGTATAAAGAAAGTTTTTCTTTGTTCGTGGCAGTAAATTTGAAGGAATAAAGCATTTATATTACTATTAAAATTTAGTGGTGGAAATTTGTCCCGTTGGTAATCAGAAGATGCTCGAGGCATCGCACACAAGTGGACTATTTTTTATTCTTTTCATACCAGTGATTTTATAAAGTAGCCGTCCGTCGTGTCCCGTAATGAAAGTATGAATGACATGCTTGTTAACTTCCAAATATACTTCCGTAAAATGTAAATTATATTGACTCACGTAAGCCACGTTTTGAACCAGAAAAAAAAAGGAATGAATTAGATTTCGTAGAGAAACACTACATTAACACGTTCTCGCCGGCGCGGTGGGTCACACTCGACTGTCTCCGGCTTTTTACACACCGCTGTTATTTTAGAGAAAATGTTTTTCCTTTAAATCGCCCAATTCCTCTAATTAAATAAAACAACATTTTCTGTATTAAAATACTGGTATCAAAAAGGCCGGAGACTTGCCAGCTCTGAGACAGTCGAGTGTGACCCACGGCGCCGGCGTGAACGTGTTAAGTGAACAATGATATGGTCTGTGCATATGTAACATTATCAACTTTTTGGCAGTTTGGACTACGATATCATACGTTATAGTTCCACAAACACCCCCTCCTCCCCTAATGATAACGTTATCAGCGTGTAAATTATTTTTATTTTTACAATTTCTTTTTTTCTTTTTTACCCGACTGCAAAGAAGGGTTATGTGTTTCACGCGTATCTGTATATGTGAATTTCTTTATACTCTCGAAACATCCCAACGGCTAGATGGATTTTAATGAATGAGGTCTCTATCAATTCGTCTGAACGGCTCGATGGTTATAGGCTAGGTTTTGTTTTTATAAATTCAAAATGGCGGTAGAGACGAAAAAAAAAATTACGCACCCTATTGAGTGGCATATCATTGGATAGGTCTTTCAAAATGAAGACGATGTTTCATTGACTATTTTACAGTCAGAAGCTCCGTTAAAATATCATACAACCTGGAAGTTGTGTAGGTAGGATCTCTAGCTTTACTGCACCTCTAACCATTATAGACATCTATAGCCCTCATCAAAACAGTCTTTATAGATAGGAACTAACAATTAAGCACAACTTAAAAGTCATCAATACAAGTAAATAAAAAATATAGGTAAATAATATAAACAAGTAATATAATAATAAAAAAAAAAAATAAGTCAATTCCTACTTAGGTCAATAAGAGAATTTTTTTTCTTCCATTCATCTTCTCTCTTGAGTGGCGCTTAAAATGCCTTGATCAAGAAGGATGCTTTCTCGGTCTTAAAATACCTTGATCAAGAAGAGGGCTCTCTCGATTATTGAAAATTAATTAATTTAATTTAATTAATGAATTAATATTTGAAAAAAACTGGATTAACATCAAGTGTCATCGCCTGCTTTATTGATTTAAGGCGACCGTGGACGTTCAAAATCGCAAAAAACATTAAAAAAATCTATTTTTTGTTTTTTGGAAAAAAATGTTCTGGCAATCTTCTACTTTCAAATATTATAAAAATTATTCAAATCCGATAATTTTTTGCAGAGATACAGCTGTTTTTCTAACGTAAACAATCGTTAATCTACACTTAAAATAAAACTTTAAATCCAGTTTTCTCAAAATGAGAATTTTCGCCGACTGAGTAAGTTCAAAATGCTCCATGCGTCTTAATTTTATACCAATTTTCATAATACTTGGTAATATTGTTGTTGATATACTTTATTACAAAACTTGCTATTAAAATGTGTACATTATTTCATATAAAGATCAAAAAGTAATATTTTATTATTGAATTTTATCCAAAATGATCCATATTACAGATTTTTAATTTTTTTCTGCCAAGGAATTTAGTATAATTTTAAAATGTATAGCAACTTTTGATATAATATCATAAAGCTATACTAAAAAAAAATTACAAGTTTCTGAAACAAAATTTAATGCGCATGGAGCATTTTTAATTTGTATCACTAATTACCATATTATTAATTAATTACTCATTTGCATATTAATTTTTTTTAATGAAATTAAGAAATTTTCTTAATTATTGCACAAATTATACGTGTATTAAATTTCAAAACAATTGAGCAAAAATTGTAGAAAATGTTTTTGAACGTCCACTGTCGCCTTAACTCCTTAACGTCCAATTAAAATTCGGTTTACAAATACAAATTGCTCATGGTACCTTTTTAACACTTTCCAACAAAGTTGAAAAGTGTTTATGCATTCGGTTTGTCTGGCCGTCAGTCCGTCTGGCCATCTGTCCACTCCCGTAAATATACTCGGATTTTCATGAAACTGATAAAAGTTATTTAGGGTCACCAAAGCATGTTTGGTATTGTATATGAAGTATGTAGGATTAATCGTTCATTTACAGGGGCACTCAAAAGTATTCCATTACATTATGGTATATGGAATCGCTTGCAGAGTATTGTCGTAGGCTAATTGAGAAATCCGGCTCTTTGCAAAGAGCCGGGCTAATTGGAGAATCCATCTCAATTTTTCCAATTAGCCTGATATTTTTCAGGCTTATTGCAAAGAACCTAGAAAGCGTTAGGCTAATTGAAAAATGACCACTTATTATCCGATCAGGGTGATATTTTTAGCTCACAGGCTATCAAAGCCTGAGAGCTTATGTGACCGCCGATTCTGTATGTACGTGTGTGCGTACGTACGTAAGTACGTGTGTACGTAACGCGATAACTCTTGATAGAAATATCCGATTTGCTTCAAAAAACTTTTTCTAGGTTCATTCTGATAAGGTGCTTCCCTGATTATTTTTGGGGGTTCATTGGTTAAGAACAAAGGGGGAAAAAAGGGGCTAGTCCCCCCCTTAATTTATATAAATGGGTTTTTCATGCAGAAATAGTCGATTTGCTCCAAATTTGGTATACCGGTTTATTGTGTTAAGGAGCTTCCCTGATTGGATTTGGAAGCTCATTATTTGAGTATAAAGGGGGAAAGGGGGCTAGCCCTTTAATTTAGATAAATCGGTTTTTCATGATGAATTATTCGATTTGCTCCAAATTTAGTATACCGGTTTATTAAGTTAAGGAGCTGCCATGATTAGATTTGGAGGTTCATTAGTTACATATAAAGGGAGGAAAGGGGGGCTACCCCCCGTAATTTAGATAAATGGGTTTTTCATGCAGAAATATGCGATTTGCTATAAATTTGGTATACCGGTTAATTATGTTAAGCAGCTTCCCTGATTACATTTAGAAGATCATTATTATATATAAGGGGGTTAAGGGGTCAATTGCCTCTCCCCTTAATTTAGATAAATGCGTTTTTCATGTAGAATTATTCGATTAGCTCAAATTTGGTATACTGGTTTATTATGTTAAGGAGATGGCTTGATTAGATTTGGAGGTTAATTAGTTAAGTATAAAGGGAGAAAAGGCGTGGGGGGGGGGCTACACCCCCCCTTAATTTAGGTAAATGGGTTTTTAAGGAAAAATTATTCGATTTGCTCCAAATTTGGTATACCAGTTTATTATGTTAAGGAGCTTCCCTGATTAGATTTGGAGGTTCATTAGTTAAGTATAAAGGGAGGAAAGGGGGGCTAGACCCGCCCCCCTTAATTTAGATAAATGGGTTTTTCATACAGAGTTACTCGATTTGCTCCAAATTTCGTATACCGGTTTATTATGTTAAGGAGCTTCCCTGATTAGATTTGGAGGTTCATTAGTTAAGTATAAAGGGAGGAAAGGGGGCTAGACCCCCCCTTAATTTAGATAAATGGGTTTTTCATGCAGAGTTATTCGATTTGCTCCAAATTTCGTATACCAGTTTATTATGTTAAGGAGCTGCCTTGACTAGATTTGGAGATTTATTGGTTAAGTGTAAAGGAGAGACAGGGGCTAGTTTCCCCTTAATTTAGATAAATGGGTTTTTCATACAGAATTATTCGATTTGCTTCAAATTTGATATACCAGTTTATTACGATATGGCTTCCTTCATTTAATTTGGAGGTTCATTGGTTAAGTATAAAAGGGGGGAAAGGGGGGCAATTGCCAATCCCCTTAATTTAGATAAATGTGTTTTCATGCAGAATTATCTAATTTAGTTTAATTTTTTTTTCTAGGTTCATTCTAAATAAGGAGCTTTTCTGATTGCATTTGAAAGTTCATTGGTTCAGTATAAAGGGAGAAATGGGGTAGCTAATACCCCCCCCCCCTTAATTTAGTGAAATGGTTTTTTCATGCAGAATTATCTGATTTGCTTCAAATTTGGTATACCAGTTTATTATGTTAAATAGCTTCCCTGATTAGATTTGGAGGTTCTTTGATTAAGTAAAAAGGGAGGCAAGGGGACTAATACATTTATTTCTCGACGGGCATTATTCTTTGAAATAAGAATATAATATATAATTAGTGTGAATAGCCTGTGAGCTCAATGCCATCAGTTTAACTGGGCAATTTTCTTTTTATTTGGTTTATTAACGCATAACCATACCCAAACCCGAAAAATAAATTACAACAGACAGTACCCCGATCCGAGCAAGACAAAATAATTTCAGTCTGCATGCAACCCGATCTGAACCTGAGAGTTCCATTTGAAAAAACCGAAATCCCGAACCAAATCTGATAACCGACAAAAATATTCCAAAGCTCCATAACCGGATCCGAACAAGACAAATTAGTTTCCGTAGACACGCAACGCTACCAGAACCTAAAAATTCCATTCGAAGTCAACCTGAAACCCGTCCCGAACCAAATCTTAACCGACAAAAATATTCCAAAGAACTATAACCCGATGCAAGCCAGACAAAATAATCTCCGTCTACCGGCAACCCTATCCGAACCTGAAAGTTCTAATTGAACTCAATCCGAAACCTGGTTGTGGTCGGTTTTCGGGTTGGCTTCAAATGGAACCTTCAAGTTCGGATCCAGTTGAAAAAAGATTAAACTAAATCAGATAATTCTGCATGAAAACCCATTTCTCTAAATTAAGGGGAGGGGAAATTGCCCCCTTTCCCCCCTTTTATGCTTAACAAATGAACCTCCAAATCAAATGAAGGAAGCCATATCGTGATAAACTGGTATATCAAATTTAAAGCAAATCGAATAATTCTGTATGAAAAACCCATTTATCTAAATTAAGGGGACACTAGCCCCTATACCTCCTTTATACTTAACCAATAAATCTCCAAATCTAATCAAGGCAGCTCCTTAACATAATAAACCGGTATACGAAATTTGGAGCAAATCGAATAACTCTGCATGAAAAACCCATTTATCTAAATAAAGGTGGGGGGTCTAGCCCCCCCTTTCCTCCCTTTATACTTAACTAATGAACCTCCAAATCTAATCAGGGAAGCTCCTTAATATAATAAACCGGTATACGAAATTTGGAGCAAATCGAAAAACTCTACATGAAAAACCCATTTATCTAAATTAAGGGGGGGTCTAGCCCCCCTTTCCTCCCTTTACATTTAACTAATGAACCTCCAAATCTAATCAAGCCATCTCCTTAACATAATAAACCAGTATACCAAATTTGAGCTAATCGAATAATTCTACATGAAAAACGCATTTATCTAAATTAAGGGGAGAGGCAATTGCCCCCCTTTCACCCCTTTCCCCCCTTTACACATAATAATGATCTTCCAAATGTAATCAGGGAAGCTGTTTAACATAATTAATCGGTATACCAAATTTATTGCAAATCGCATATTTCTGCATGAAAAACCCATTTATCTAAATTACGGGGGGGATAGCCCCCCCTTTCCTCCCTTTATATGTAACTAATGAACCTCCAAATATCAAGGCAGCTCCTTAACTTAATAAACCGGTATACCAAATTTGGAGCAAATCGAATAATTCATCATGAAAAACCGATTTATCTAAATTAAGGGGTGTAGCCCCCTTTCCCCCCTTTATACTTAAATAATGAGCTTCCAAATTCTAATCAGGGAAGCTCCTTAACACAATAAACTGGTATACCAAATTTGGAGCAAATCGAATATTTCTGCATGAAAAACCTATTTATATAAGTTAAGGGGGGGGGGGGCACTAGCCCCCTTTTCCCTCTTTATCCTTAACCAATGAACCTCAAAAAATAATCAGGGAAGCACCTTATCAGAATGAACCTAGAAAAAAAAAATTTGAAGCAAATCGGATATTTCTATCACGAGTTATCGTGTTACGTAAATTCGTACGTATGTACGTACACACGTACATACAGAATTGGCGGGCACATAAGCTCTCAGGTTTTGATAGCCTGTGAGCTAAAAATATCACCCTGATCGGATAATAAGTGGTCATTTTTCAATTAGCCTAACGCTTTCTAGGCTCTTTGCAATAAGCCTGAAAAATATCAGGCTAATTGGAAAAAGGGAGGCGGATTCTCCAATTAGCCCGGCTCTTTGCAAAGTGCCTAGGCTGTTTGCAAAGAGACGGATTTCTCAATTAGCCTACGACATATATAAATTCTATACCTCAGATACAAGGCTGCACAAAAGTATTCACGTACCGTTCTCCTTATTAGAGGAAATTGCTGAAGGTAAATTTTCAACTGAAGTATATGTAGCTCATAAGTGAACTAAATTTTGGCTTGCATGTAGCTAATAGATTCAAATCTATAAATCATATACAGGGCTGCAATTCGCATAATTTTCCGATTATGGATGGGAACAGCTGAAATTGTGTTCTGAAATGTAGTATGCGTTTTCATGTGGTTGAATTAGACGTAATATTTTAATTTTTTAAACAGTGCAGTTTTGTTACATTATTCTGAATGTGTTGGAAAGTGTTTCATAATCTATGCTTGACGCATGATTTTTTCTTACTTGTTTTATTTATTTATTAATTTTTTTTTTTGAAAAAGAAATATTTACCTTATTTAATGACAAGTAAAACGATACCATAATAAAGTCAATTACACTATTTCATAAAAGTGATTTGAATCAAACAATCTGTATAAAAGAATAAAAGACACATGCCGTGAATATCACTGGAGCGAGAATTAAGGGGTTAAATGAAGATAAGAAGTTAACAAAACATCACTGTAGTATATCAAATAAATCTGTTTCAAAAAACACTTTAATGAAATACTTACTACTTAAAAGTATTTAAGGAGTCTCAGGACTCAGGAAAAAAAGAAAAAAAAAGGACCATTTTCAACATTTAATATCTTAAAATGTATATGATTTTGAAACACACTTTTTATTGGGATGAAAGTTGTAAGTATGTTTTTTCATTTCATGTATTTAAAAAATTGCAAGATGCAGAATTAACATTTATAGGGGGCTATAAACTGTCAGACATTTGACGAGCAGAAAATTGGTATAACAGCTTACACGCAGGATTACAAAATAAATATTGGAACTACAATGAAAATTTTGGTGTCTACTTATACTTCTGATTGTGATAAATACCCTGATCCTCAATAAATTTGTATTAAAAGCATTTTTATATTTTTAATACAAAGATGTATTTAGCTAATACAAAATTTGGAAAATTAACATTATGGTATATAATACCGTCTATATACAGGGTGTCCGGTCTCAACGGTGTCCAATGGCTAATTCCTAAACCGTTAATCATAGACATGTAGTTCCAATTAGAAAAATGTTTTAAATGAGGTAAAGAAGTATTTTTAAAGAGATTTAGGTAAAAAAAAAAAAAAAACATTTATCTAAAAATTACGAAATTTAAATTTTTATACGGTCCCCCGGTCCTATAAGTGATATTTAGTAAACTTTTCCTATTTCTCTAACAAGTACGGCAAAAAAAAGGCCCATTCAGCTAACACTAAAATTGACCGAGTTATGACATTTTCAATTTTATGACTTAAACCACTTTTCTGTAACCGAAAACAGTTGAGTTGGACCAAGCTTTCAGGGGTCGTACACGAAGTGCTTAAAGTATTATAAAGGGCGTCCGCTCCAAACGATGTTCAATGGCTAATTCCTAAACCGTTAGTGAAAGACATATAGTTCCAATTACAAAAAGGTTTTAAATGATGTAAAGAAGTATTTTTAAAGCGATTTAACTGAAGGTACTGCCCCTTATAAATATTACGGTAGTATTAATTTTTAATAATTAACTTTGAGATTGGTTAAAATAATTGAAGAAGTGAGTTTCAAAACTCGGCTTATCGAGAAAATCAAATTTTGGGAAATCGCATAAAACCTTTAAATGAGCCATAAGGCGAGTTTCGAAACTGATGTCCTCAACTGAAATTCGACATTTTTTTTTTTTTTTTTTTGGTAAGGAAATGGGTGTGTTTCTTTTGATGATTTTATTTTAAAAAGTTGTACTACTTTTATAAGCTTTTAACTTACGACTTTCGTATGTGCGACTTCCTAATTCAAAATTTGTATTCCAATTTTAACTCACTTCCAAATATCCGATCAAGATTAAATTTTGCATAATTATGTAAATCCAATGACAATGTAATATTAATATGATTTTAGGTACGTACCGTTTATATTTAATTTACAGGACCACTCCAAAAATTTTGTGTACATTATTGTCTACAAACAAAAATTTTTAAATCAAAATCAGTAACATTTATGTAAGGCATAGACGTTCACAATGTAATTTTTCCAGATGAAAGTGCGTTGCGTTTATATTTTTTACACAGTGCCGCACAAAAGAAGTCAGATACATTACGATGTATGAGCAGGGATTGTTTATTATACATTTTGATGATATTATGCTTTTTTCAAATTCAACTTTTTAGTTCTTTATAAAAACTTGTTTGAAAAAAATATTTTAGAGACCAAAATCAAACCAGTACTTTTGGAAATAATATGATCGGATATGGAGGTCGTATTAAGTGGCCTCCCAGGTTGCCAGATTTGAATCTTTTAGATTTTTTTCTTTGGGGTTTTCTGAAAAATAAGGTATATGAAAGAGAATCCACTAGTCGAGCAGATTTGTGGAATCGTATTGCTATGGCGTGCAGATCTGTAACACCTACAATGTTGAAATTTCACATGTACATTTCTGCATGGTAGCCGAAGGGACTTCACTTTGAGCACGTTTTAATATAACCTTAAGTTTTATTAATTAAGTTTTAGATTAGGTAATCTAACTATGTATCATTTTCTAAAGAGTTGTGACTATTCCTTTCATAATCATTTAACAAAAATCTGTTATTTTCTCTTATTTATTTATTTTTTTACTTATATTTTTAGTACAAGTTGTATATTTTGTTTTAATATGTCAGAATGAACAAATATCTCAAAATATATTTGTAATGTTAATTTACTCTCAATGTTTAATGTTAAATTTCTATCTGACGATTATTTTTATTTCTAGTAAATTTGTGACTGGCCCCTATTTTGCAGCAAAAAAGATACTCCAACTTTAAACATCTATTACTCGGTCAGTTTTAATCGCAGAGGAATGGGACTTTTTTTGTCTTACTTGTCAGTGCAATAGGATACTTTTACTAAATATCACTTATAGGACCTGGGGACCGTATAAATATTAAATTTCGTAATTTTTTAATAAATGTTTTTCTTGACCGAAATCGCTTTAAAAATACTTCTTTACCTCATTTAAAACATTTTTGCAATTGGAACTATATGTCTATGACTAACGTTTTAGGAATTAGCCATTGGACACCGTTGAGACCGGACACCCTGTATATTAAACAAAAACATAATTTGAAGAACAAATTAAAAAAACAAAATTTATTTCCGACTTTGTTTAAGTCCGAGAAGGGACAGATATTAAGATATGTCATTCAATTCGTTCTACATTTAATGTTAAATTTTTGTAACAAATTAGTTAAGCCAACTGAAGATCTCAAAATAAAAATAAAATTCATACAATATGATCCTTAAAACACCCTAAAAAATTAGATTCCGTTCAAAGGAAATCAAAATAAATCTTAGACTTCTTCCATTTTTAATTGAAAATATTTGTATTGCAGATTTTGTATTATTTTTATGATAATTGTGCATAAAATGATAAGATGCATGCAAAATACAAAACTTAAAATAAAGTCTAAGATTTATTTCGATTTCATTTGAACGGAATCTAATATTTTAGGGTGTTTTAAGTATCATATTGTATGAATTTTATTTTTATTTTTTAATCTTCAATTGGCTTAAACAATTTGTTACAAAAATTTAACATTAAATGTAGAACTAATTGAATGAAATATCTTAATATCTGTCCCTTCTCGGACTTAAACAAAGTCGGAAATAAATTTTGTTTTTTTAATTTGTTCTTCAAATTATGTTTTTGTTTAATATATATAGACGGTATTATCATCAGGCTTTGATGTATGCGGTATTGCATCACAATGTGGGATGCAGTTTAACAATGTGTAATTCAAAATGTTTCACCACTGTAGTAAGGCAAGTTGCGGTAGTTTGGACAAAAACTTCTAATCTGAACGTAAAAAATCTATAATGAAAACATAAAAAATTATCTTCACTTAAATTTAGATACTCTATTTCCCACTCAGGAACGCTATGAATGTAAATGTAAATTGTGTTGAATCCTTACTGCTAGTATTTAACAATATTATAGCTGTGATGCAGTAAAAAATAAAACATAAAAGTTTTACTTAAATTTTTAAACTTTATTCTCTCCCAAGGGGTGGTGTAAACACATAAGAAAATTATTAACTAAGTTTAACTTGGGGTATAAATAGTTCTCATTTCGGAAAAAAATGATACATTTTAAAACTGAAGTTATGTAATTCCCCACTAAGTTCGCTACCTGCGTAAAAATAGCTATCCATTAGAAACTTTTTACTAAAATATAAACTTGACCAAAGCAAAAACATACTCTGAAAATATCCTTTTTATTTCCACTATGACGCCATATTCACCTTTTTAACTATTGAAAACAAACAAACAAAAAAAAAACTAGCTCAATTTAATATTTCACGTGAAAATCTTTCAACTAAAAAGAAATAAATTATGACTACGGCTTTTGAAATTTTTTAAACAATGAAGTAAAAATGTTACATTTTCTATGAAAAATGTCCGTTGATTTTCAATGAAAAAAAAAACGAAAATTGGAATTATTAAGAAAAATATTTGAATAATATAAAAAAAAATTGGTCTATGTTTCTCTCTGGGTTATAATTCACCCATATGCAAAGCCATTTTACAATTCGTTTTGACCCCGAGATCAGGCAAACGTTTTTACACTTTAAATTTATAATATCATTAGAATTAGTAAAGAATAAAAAGTGAGTGGCATCAGGGACAGAAAGGTGGGAAGAAAAAATGTAAAAGTTACGATTTCCATAGCCTTTTCCATGTTAAATTAACATTGAGAAGTGACACTGGAAATAAATAAGTATTGCGCTGTCGCGCAATATTTAAATAAAAAAAAAAGTATCGATTTGGAAATGGACCAATGAAAATCTGCGTAGATACCGTGAAACGCATCTAATTCGTCAGAGCTTTCTGACACTATAAGGGGTTACCAAGGGGCGACTCTGTCGCCAAATATAGCCAAGATTGTCGCCAACTTGGCGCTATTTCCAGTATTTCGCCAAATTTCCATAGACTCCCATTGAAATCCAATAGGGTTTACTTGCTTGCAGAAAATCAACAAATTGAGATATTTCAATGCGACAAAAACTAATATTAGGTTATGAATAGAGCTTAATTGAACTATTTACTTTATTTTTAAGCACAAACACTAACTATTTACAATATTTGTAACACTATATACATAATTTTATATTTAATAATTCTTATAATTATGAAACTCTATAAGCTCTAATGATTATGTACTTGGATATAAGGAAATAAAATTGTCAGGAGTTGGGGGGGAAGCCCATATTTATCAACTGGAATCTGAAAATTGAATGTCTAGAAAATAAGGGATCGCGAAGCAATCCTGAATGGAAACGCGAAACAATTACGTCTTGGGTTAGCTAGAAAATAGGGATTGCTTCGCGATACCGAATGGAATCGCGAAGCGATCATGTGGTGGGCTGGCGAGCGTAGCGAGCAGTGTAGCGGAGTCCCCCTATTCACCTAAAAAAGTATTTTTTTGAACAATAAAAAGAAAATTTTAGGTTCAGTTTATACAGGCAAACATGAAATATATGTTTTGAAAATTTCATTAAAAAATATTCAGAAGTTTTTTGAGATATCCTGCGCGTTATGCCCAAAAACGTCATTTGGAGAAAAATGACTTCAAAGTTTCGGAAACGACGCTTCAGCTACTGAGCGCATATAATTCTAAAAGCCATAACTTCTGTTCTAGTGGGAATTTCAAGGAAACAATTATATCAAAATGTTCAGAAATGATAGGAGTTTAACATCTAAAAAAATTAAAATTTCGAAATTTCTTAGCTTTAACCCTCTCGCTGGGCAACCCGAGATATCGTCGGGCATGTATTTTCCCGTCTAATTAATACTATTTGGTTATTCTCACCAGTTATTTTTTAGCGAAAACTTTGTCTGATTTAATCAGGACATTTTTCACGATTACGATAGTCAAAAATTTCTGCTTTAACGAACCGGTGATAAAAGATAAAACATTCTGTAAAACAGGCTCATCGCGAAGAATTACTTACGCAGCGAGAGTGTTAAGAGTCTTGAGACCCCTTAATAATAACCTTTTGTTACATAATGCATTTAACAGTAGTAATGCACATTTGCACTTACCCTCTGAACGGGAGTAAGCAGAACTTTTATAAACAAAATAGTTGGACAACATACTTCCCATTTTTTACTAGTAAACATGGCAAGACTAAGGTTTCTCTAACAACGAATTATACGCGAATATGGCAGAAGAATAGAAATGGCGAACGTTGGGATATTAAATACTTTGTAATGAAAAGATTTTATTATCATGTAATGATTTTAATAATAACTTTGTATTTTCATAAAAATAGATTACAGACTAAAAAAAAAAAAAAAAAAAAAAAAAAAAAAAAAAAAAAAAAAAAAACTGGAAACAGGAGTTCTGCTTTTTCAGAATTTAGTGTCACACCCGCTGAAAAAAAAATATGTATATATAAATAGTACAAAACATATTTCAATTTTAAGACTTACAGCACACGTTTTATTTTATGTAAAATGACGTCATTCGCATCCGCTTAAGAATTCCATATTGACGATCCACTCTTAAACATCTACAGTAAAGTATGCATAGGACGCCACTATCGCGAAATAATACACAAATGCAACAAAAAGATGCCGTTATTAAAGAATCTCGACAAAGAAAAAACGGCTGTCTAATGATTCATAGGCCTTCATTTGTTTGTAACATTAATGTAGATACTTAAAATCAAATATAGTTTATAATAGCTCCATGTTTTAATAGAAATCATTCGTTTCTATTTTTTCAAAAGAGCACGCATTTTACATTTTCTTTCGGTTGTTATGAAAAAAATGGCAACAAATATATATATTATAAATTTAATACTTTACAACTATTTTTCCTTTACTTTCTACAGAAATGGAGTACTTCCGTTGCCAATATTAAGCAAATGGCCCCAAAAACTAAAAAAAATTAATATTTCAAAAATAAATAGATATGCACTTTTTAAACAAATTGCATTTAAAAGTACTTTTTTCCCCAATCCGACGGTATAAAAATTGAAAATGTGCGATGCTTAAAAGTTTAAAAAATTTCTATAGAGTATTTAGTCGTACTGCTTCGTTTTACGGCTGGCTTCTGTAAGGTAACGTTATTTTTTGGAGACGGCACAAAATAAGCTGGGAGAAAGAAATAGCATACCGTACCGGGGGCTAAATAGTTCCTATTGATACAGCGAAACAGCAGAGAAAACTGGCGATATGAAGCAATTAAAATAATAAAACTTTGTAAAAAATCACCATAAAATAAAAACAATACAAAACAAACTACGTTTTGTTTTATTTTATGGTGATTTTTTACATTTTTTTTTAAGTTTTATTATTTTAATGAGTCCCTATTGATGTAAAAAAAGTTATAAAAAAATAAAGAAAATTTTGGTTAGATCAAAAATGATAATGGTACCAAAGATAAAATCCCCTCTCCCAAGAGATACCTTACGGTATCAAGTGCCAGCCCCCGTAACTTTCTTGATTGAGAAAAATGTTTAATAAATTTAGATTAATTTAGCATAAACTGACTTTTGATATTTTTAAAGTGCATTATTATATTTTCAATATTCATTGATATTTCTTTATTTTGTGATACAGGAGAAATTGGTCAAATAGTTGGAAAAATTTCGAACAGTCACCCAATTACAAAATTTGATGGATATATAAATGCTGCAGAATCAAGTAAAAAAATTATCAGAAGTTGCTTTCAAAAAGGAGACATGGTTTTTGCTTCAGGTACTGAATATAATTCTTCAATAACTCTGTCCGTCTAAAAATCTAATCCTATAGTAATTTTTAAATACAGGTATTTATTTATTTTTACATGTGAAATTCTGTTATTTTTAAATTGAATATATAGTAGCGTTTCTTTTCTTTTTCAACGCTAGAAAATACTGAAAAGTCAAATTATTTACAGTATAACACAGTGATAAATTTTTATTATAAAAGGAATGGGATTTTTTATTCATGTTCTTCTTTCACAAAAGTCAAGAGTTTTCTAAATATGCATTTTTTATTCTATTGTTACAGGGTTCGCACGCATCAAGGGATTTAGGGAATTTTAATTGTTTTAATACTATGAATTTCGTAAAATACTAGTCCCTATAACTGAACAAATATTTGTTTTTCATTAAATCAGGTAAATATTACTCTACGAAAATTTTGGTAAAAGATCCTTGAGAGTCATTGAAACGTACGAATCCTGTGTTAGTTAAATCTTTTTAAAACAATCATTTGAACCATAGGTACAACTTGATACCTCCTTAACCCCTTGAAGGGCGTGGTATATTATATATATCACTTAATTTTAATCCCAGAATATCACAGTGCCACCTGAATTTTGAATTAAATTTTACATTTATAATGTAGATCAGGGGTTTCAAATTGTGGTCCGCCGGATACCACTAGTTCTTTAAAGGAACGAGTTGGAACGCGTCGAAATTCGACGAATTAAAATGTTTAGAATGGAACTATTAGATCGAATTTTTAATAAACCTACAAAAATAATTACGATAAAAAGTCCATCTTGCATTGGTTGTCTAACTCTTAAAACAAATAATGTTTTTAACCTAAAATTACCAAAACATTATTTCCACAAACTTCAACTGCTTAAATTATTGAAAAATTAAACTGTATTAGAATACGTAATCAAGATAATAATTATGTTGAAGTTATCGATTGAAGCTCTTATGTTTGTTTTTATAGGATGAAAAATCAGTAAAAAGGATTTCGCTTTGTCACTTAAAATTTCCCCCCATAAAATCTAAACCGTACGTTATTTACGCATTCTCAAAATTTATATACGCACCTTATCAAATCCACAATTTAAAAGTATTTTAATACGCAATAGATTATTAATGAATGTATTTCCAAACTTAAAGTCACGTTTGTCCGGTACAACTTTTTATGTGAACATTCGCACAAACTTTAAGTTAGTTAGTTAACTTTAGTTGCCATAGTATTGACCATTTAGTATTGGTCAAATGTTTAGTTTTATCAAAGAAAATGATCTTTTCTTTCAAATATGACATCATTTTTACTCACTGAATCATTTTGCCTACCGTCTCAAACTCAGTATCAGCGCAATGTAAAAAAAAAAAAAAAATGTTCTTCAATCTTTTGATTTATGGAGAAGAATGCGTGTTTTTTTTATGGCTGACGTCATTTTATGTTCAAAAATTAGAAAAAAGTTACTTTTATTTGTAATGTGAAATTGGCATCAATAAGGATATAATCAATAATAATAAATAAACCATGACTATTTTCCTTTTACTTTTAATAAAAATGGAGTACTTCAGTTGCCACAATTACAAAATTGGTACTAAAAACTGTAAAAAATTAATATCTCAAAAATAAATAGAGATAGAGCTTTCAAACAAATTGCATTTAAAAGTACATTTTTTCCCTATACGTTGGTGTAAAAATTGAAACTGCGCGATGTTTAGAAGTATTAAAATTTGCCGTCGAGAAAATTGCAAAACCGAAATTTTATTTCAAATTTCAAAGTGTTGCCATTCGCAGAATGACGTATGCGTTACGCACAGATATGTTTGTCCTTTATAATATAGATAGTCTGCTTCTTGAATCGCAGCGATACGGTGATTAGATTAGGCAGTGGTTTCTAGACACCCCTGATGTAGATGAATAAAAGCTTTTACTTATTTTCAAATAAATTTATTCGTAAATTCTGGTGTCATTCAACAATTTCAGAATTTTACGAATAGAAGTGCTTTTCCCCTAAATGGTTAAAATAGTACTCACTATTCAACAATGACTTCAAATTTATAGTTCGGATTTCAGTTCTTTTAAATAGAACTTACACCCAAGCGCTATTTCAAAATAGTAATCTCTGGATATATCGCGCGTCTTTACTTCGCTAAGTCGGGTATAAAAACTTGACGTACCAACTTACGGTCCCAGGCTTTCGGAGCCCTTATTAAGCGTAAGGAAAAGATTGTGTAATTTTATGTTAGCCGGGATAAGTAATAAATCGCCTAATATTGTTTCCATTGAGATCGTTCGTATTCCATTCTTTTCATTTAAAATACACAATTTTCATTTCAAATACTACATTAAGTTAAAAAACGTATATTATAAACATTTAAAATACATTTATAATACACTTTACCACTAACACCTATCTATATCTTATTTCACCTATCACCCTCACAAATCACCCTTTCACAAAATAAATAAACATATAATATTATCTTAAACAAAAACATTTTATTTCAGTACCAAAGCATTGTTTCTAACTTGTACACGGAAAAAATAACAACTTCTGTTTGCAAGTAAAAAATGCTATTGCCGAGATTTGCGCCCTACTAATAAAAGTATTAAAGATGGTGAATAATGTTGAATTATATCCACGGAGCAATGAAAAAATGTTCCTCCTTGGTCATATCGCTCTACACCTAATACCTTATGCTAAAGTTTGATTGGCCTATTATTTTTCTGACACCAGAAAGCGCTGCAAAATTCATAGCTGGAGAACTTGCTTTATGAATGATTACTTTCATGGTTTAATATTTTTACCACTCACAATGGATGAATCTCTTATGTCTGTTTACTTTGAAGGAATGGGATATTAGGCTGTCAACCAAATTTTAACTGAAGTTATCGCAGGTAATATACATATTTGAATGCAACTCATCTCTCAGATATTTTTTTTGATCAAAATTTCTAAAAATGTAACTATCATGGAGTTTTATTCAAAAAACAATTTCATTAAGAATGGTTGTCATATGAAACGCGAAGCGATCCTCCCGTAACTGTTTATGACAGTCACTTAACTAGCGCTTTTCTTGTATGCATGTTAACAGCGAGAATTTACGTATTAAAAGTAACAGTTATGTCAAATTTCACGTTCAAGTTCTAATGATTCCACTCAAATTGTGATGTAGAACGTTTTTAGAATGTTCTCTGCTCGTTACACATTTTTAAATTTCAAAATTTTAAAAATGGTTTTTAGGTTGCATTTACATGTTAAAAGTAGCCGTCATACCACCATTTCAGGTTTTTATCTCCAACAGTATCATAATAATCGCAATTTTAGAAAGTTTTTCACTCTTGATGACATTTAATAAATTTCGAATTTTTTAAAACTATTCTGTGGTAACATTTTTGATTTAAAAATCACAACCATGTCAAATTTCAACTTCTTAACGCTAAAACTTCCAAATAAATTGTTATTTAGAAAGTTTTTAAAAATTTTTCAATCGTTTCACTCGTTTAAATCTCAAATTTTTTAGAAACAGTTCTTAGCGAACGTTTACATCTTAAAAATAATAAAAATATGTCAAGTTTCAGGTATTAAACCCCAAAGGTATTGAAATTTTGGAACATGTTTTGCTCATGCACACGCTCCGGGGTAGTAGTACCAACATAAAATATAGCCTATCTTGTAAAAGAGTCGGTCAGAATCAATTTACCACCTTTACTTTGCAAATTAGATCGGAAGTTCTGGCGATTACTTTCTAGAAACAAAAAAAGAAAGAAAAATCATGCATTAAGCATAGACTATAAAACACTTTCCATTACTTCCATAATACTTTAACAAACCTTCGTTATTTAGGGAAATAAGGTAAATAAGATTCTTAAGTATACATTTTAGAAAGCGCATAAAATATTTAAAAATGATTTCACTAGTTACCGCCCATAGCCAAATATATATTCCGATTCTTTTGTACAATTCTGTATTTGATCTATAAGTTGGTATATATACTATAAAATGCGAAAATTTAGTTTAGCAAGCAAACGAATAATAAATCGAAATTTCCCTTTCAGCAATTTATACCAATACGGAAACTTACTTAAATATGTTATCAGCCCTGCATGTTTCCTGCTAACTTTACATGCACACCACTATTTAGCTAAAATTTAATTCAGACTAAAATAATCTTAAAACTAGTGAAATCACACTTCCAGAAATTATCATCCGTAGACGACCATATATTCTAATTCATAGCGTGACCCTGTTAGTCGTTTTATCTGTATTCTGCAAACATCTTTTAGCATGCTAAATGCAATTCAGCGTAAAAATGCATAGCTCATTTAAAAACCACCTTTATGCAATTTACGCTCATATTCAGTAGAGCTTACGAATTCTTTTTTGTAGCCCTGTATATGATCTATAGCATTTTGACACCCCACATAGTCTGCAAAGGCTCATCCAGCAATCATTCAAATCCATTAATATACAGTACTTCGGATACAGTATAGTATCCGAAACGTTTAGTTTGTCCCTGTGAATGCTACGCATTTCATATTATACAGGAAGTAACTTGCAATAAACCTCAAAAATGTATATCAATTTCACTATATATGAAATAGTCTAACATAATTTACCGTTAATTGGTGAGGTGGCCGTTGAACGACAGCATAAATGGTATGTAACAATTTGCGATCAATTATCGACAAATAGCCGTCCAAGCTTCATATGCGTAATTTTATTTTAATACTAGCAGACGTGCATGGCGTTGCCCGAGCATATAATAATATTCTTAAAAAACCTTAAATTTGAAGAATGCATATCTCATTTGATATCTGCTGCGCACGCACTGAAATTATGCGTTAGCGGGCGAAGCACGCTAGTCTTTAACATAATAATATCTGTCATGCGGACTAACTGGGATATATAATCAAAACTAGTTCCCTCCACCCCCTGCCCATTTACACAAATCTAACAAATACAAACGTTTCTTTATACAGGTAGACCCATTGTCAAAAAGTTTATTTATTTTTAAATAATTTTCAATTCTTCTGGAAGAATTCATCTCATTTTATATCCCGCAGCTGAAATTATGCGATAGCGGGCGAAGCACGCTAGTCTTTGTCATAATAATATCTGTCATGCGCCCTAACTCGGATATTTAATCCAAAGTTGCCAACCCCTCCCCATTTACACCAAATCTAACAAATACAAATGTTTCTTTATACAGGAAGACCCGTTGTGAAAAAAATTATTATTATTTTAAAAATAAATTTCAATTTCGCTGGAAAAATGCATATCTCATTGTAAATCAGCTCCGCAGGCACTGAAATTATGAAATAGCGGGCGAAGCACGCTTATCTTTGTCATAATAATATCTGTAATGCGGACTAACTGGGATATTTAATCAAAAGTAGTTCCCCCCTTTCTATTTACACAAACCTAAAAAATACAAATTATGTGATAGCGGGCGAAGCACGCTTTTCAATTTCGGTGGAAGAATACATCTCATTTTACATCTGTACGCACGCACTGAAATTATGCGATAGCGGGCGAAGCACGCTAGTCTTTGTCATAATAATATCTGTAACGCGAACTATCTGGGATATTTAATCAAAAATAGTTCCCTTCACCCTCTTTCCATTTACACAAATCTAACAAATACAAATTATACGATAGTGGACGAAGCACGCTAGTCTTTGTCATAATAATACTTCTCATGCGGACTAACTGGGATATATTCAATTCTGCTGGAAGAATGCATCTAATTTTATATCAGCTGCTCACGCACTGAAGTTATGCGATGGCGGGCAAAGAACGCTAGTCTTTTTCATAATAATATCTGTCATGAGGACTAACTGGGATATTTAATCAAAAGTAGTTCCCTCCCCCACTCTACCAATTACACAAATCTAAGAAATACAAATTATGCGATAGTGGGCAAAGCACGCCAGTCTTTGTCATAATAATATCTGTAACGCGAACTATCTGGGATATTTAATCAAAAATAGTTCCCTCCACCCTCTTTCCATTTACACAAATCTAACAAATACAAATTATACGATAGTGGACGAAGCACGCTAGTCTTTGTCATAATAATACCTCTCATGCGGACTAACTGGGATATATTCAATTCTGCTGGAAGAATGCATCTAATGTTATATCAGCTGCTCACGCACTGAAGTTATGCGATGGCGGGCAAAGAACGCTAGTCTTTTTCATAATAATATCTGTCATGAGGAATAACTGGGATATTTAATCAAAAGTAGTTCCCTCCCCCACTCTACCAATTACACAAATCTAAGAAATACAAATTATGCGATAGTGGGCAAAGCACGCCAGTCTTTGTCATAATAATATCTGTAACGCGAACTATCTGGGATATTTAATCAAAAATAGTTCCCTTCACCCTCTTTCCATTTACACAAATCTAACAAATACAAATTATACGATAGTGGACGAAGCACGCTAGTCTTTGTCATAATAATACTTCTCATGCGGACTAACTGGGATATATTCAATTCTGCTGGAAGAATGCATCTAATTTTATATCAGCTGCTCACGCACTGAAGTTATGCGATGGCGGGCAAAGAACGCTAGTCTTTTTCATAATAATATCTGTCATGAGGACTAACTGGGATATTTAATCAAAAGTAGTTCCCTCCCCCACTCTACCAATTACACAAATCTAAGAAATACAAATTATGCGATAGTGGGCGAAGCACGTTAGTCTTTATCATAATAATATTTTTCATGTGTACTTACTGGGATATTAAATCAAAAGTAGTTCCCTCCCCCCTTTCCATTTACACAAACCTAACAAATACAAATTATGCGATAACTGGCGAAGCACGCTTTTCTATTTCGCTGGAAGAACGCATCACATTTTACATCAGCTGCGCACGCACTGAAATTATGTGATAGCGGGCGAAGCACGCCAGTCTTTGTCATAATAATATCTGTAACGCGAACTATCTGGGATATTTAATCAAAAATAGTTCCCTCCACCCTCTTTCCATTTACACAAATCTAACAAATACAAATTATACGATAGTGGACGAAGCACGCTAGTCTTTGTCATAATAATACCTCTCATGCGGACTAACTGGGATATATTCAATTCCGCTGGAAGAATGCATCTCATTTTATATCAGCTGCGCACACACTGAAATTATGCGATAGCGGGCGCAGCACGCTAGTCTTTGTCATAATAATATCTGTAACGCGAACTAACTGGGATATTTAATCAAAAGTAGTTCCCTCCCCCCTCCTTTCCATTTACACAAATCTAACAAATACAAATTATGCGATAGCGTGCGAAGCACGCTAGTCTTTATCATAATAATATTTGTCATATGGACTAACTGGGATATTTAATTAAAAGTAGCCCCCCCCTCCCCATTTACACAAATCTAACAAATACAAACTTTTTTTTTTATACAGGTAGACCCGCTGTCAAAAAAGTTATTTTTTTAAAAATTAATTTTCAATTCCGCTGGAAGAATGCATCTCGTTGCCTGCGAAAATGGTACACACGTAGTCTCCTGTCACTGAGAAGTCTATGCTCAAATGATTTATCAAACAGCTGACAGATAAAAAAACACTCAAAAAATTTCAATTGTTCATTAATTTATATTCGCTGTTATTATATTCGTTAATTTATAATTGCTGTTGTTTTTCAAAGAACATTTGAATTCGTCGTTTAAAATACTCATAGGTGTGTTAATTTGAACTCGATAAAACCAATAATAAAAAATATATAACGTCCCTTAACCCCTTGGGGACGAGCGACACGTATACGTGCCGCATGAAGCGCTCAGAATCCTTGTTTTTCCTCACCAGTAAAATTTTACTGTAAAATCTGCCTTATTTAATCAGCGCATTTTCTCGATTCAAAAAGACACAAATTTCTGTTTTCAAAAAACGGTGACAAAAGATTAAAAATTTCGTAAAAGGCTCCCGTCCTGAAGTGGTTAAAACTCCTAGTGTACTTTGAACTGTAGGAACCCGGTGAATGGGGATTCTTAACCCCTTAACCTACGATTTAAAATCAACAGCTCCACGGTTTGGCAAATCCATAGCTACCACTAAAATTTAATACAGATTTTCGCCTTCTTGAATCATGGCATTTCGACGATTAAATTAAACTATATTTACTGTGAACCTTTAGTGGTACAAAGATTTTACATTTGGCTCGATCATCGTACGCGGGCTATGCCCGTCATTGTAGGTTAAGGGATTAATCTATTATATCCTTTTTCTTTCTGTAAACCTCTAGCCTCGGAACGGGTCCCATTCTAGGCAACCTTAAAGCTAGGCTTGCTACCCTTGCAGACGGGTGCAATTCCAGTCAGCTTGTGGTTTTGAAGTTAGAATTACTTTTTTAATTCGGCCGCTTGATGAGAGTGAGTTGTGATTGTTAATTAATTACTCAGCTATTACTTAAAATTTTAAAATTCTGAGGACCAGGTGCATTAGGTAAGACCTTCGACTGTCTTCACAAAAAATTTCAACCTCGTACGTGCCGTAGATTTCGTTACCCATCGCCGACAGACACCCACACACACAGAGTGATCTGTTCTTTTATTAGTATAGATTCCATTCGCACCACTATATTTTTGAAAGTACATTTTTTAGTGAATTTCTTTTGCACAAGATATCAAAGTGGAAGTAAAAATGCTTCTTAAAAAAAAAGTGGTGCCAGCTGAATAAATTCTTGTGAGAGATGTCTGTGACTGGGAGGAGTACTTTGAACGTTAAGGGTTAAATTTTTAAGTTAACCCTTTATGGCCCAACGGTTCTTTAAAGTACCATTAAAAGAAACGTGTTATAAAAATAATTTAACCCCTTGAAGGGCGGTGGAATATATCTTATCCCACCGACGATTAATGAAGATTTACACCAGAAAAATTTTGTTAAATTTTAATTTTCTAACTTTGGTGGAAAAAAGTAGTAAAATTGCTTTTTCTTATTTTGAAATAAAATGCTTTTGTAGGGGATATATTTGTTATGGATGAAGATGGATTCTTATATTTTAAATACCGCTTTGGTGACACCTTCCGATGGAAAGGAGAAAATGTGTCATCTGCAGAGGTAGAAAATATTCTAAGCAAAATTTTGGATTTTGCATCCTGCACAGTATATGGAGTGGAAATTCCAGGTAAGAAATTTCTATAGTTGAAGAAAGTTATCAACAGAAGCATTAAATTATCGTTATAACATGCTAAACGGAAAAAAGCACTTACAGGAAACGATTTTGAATAATCAGATCTACATGTTTCGTATGCAGAAACGGTGACTTTTTCAAGATCAGTATTGATAAAAAAAACTACTTTCGCAAAAAAAAAAAAAAAAAATAATAATATTAGAATAATGCATCCATCAAGATTTTATTTCCCATCATCCATTATCCAAGAATCAACATAAATCTTTTTGCGCAGCTAGATATATGCAATGATTAAGCCTACCTAGAATTAGAACGAGATGTTTAAAAATTTTAAAAAACAAAAGGATAAAATAATTCATGTTCACAGATGGCCATCTTTATTAACGTTCGCCTATTTTGCCCAATTTTTTGTTCGGTAACTACAAATTCATACCAATAATTCCGAATAGTAATTATTTTCATTATTTATAGTATAAAGTAAGATTTTTTTAATTCATGATTTCCGATGTGACTTCTGAATTTCCGAATAAAAAAAAGGATGCCAAACAGGCAAACCTGATTGTCTGCCGAAGTGTCAATACCTCTTCCAACACTTTTCTATTTCTAAATTATTTGCTTTTTTTCTAAAAAGGATTCTTTTGAATTAGTCGTTAAGGTAATAATTAAACTATCGATTTTTAAACATCGAGTGAATCTACATGGAACATGGTGAATCAGTAAATGTTTCTTTATTATTCTTATTTTTTGATAACTTGGCTTCTAAAGAAATCTTTTTTAATTCCTCAATCCCCCAAAATATAAGATCAGTTGGGGTAACTGGACCCACGAGGTAACTGGGCCATAGGCTATTTTATAAAAAAACTGTTGATGTTTTTTAAATTTTAGCTTTTGTGAACAATGCACCTTAATCTCTACTTCCTAAAATAACGTGTGCCAACTCAATCATAACTCTCACTTTGCTGTGATAGGTTGTCAAAAATTTACGTTTCTTTTTTTAAAAACAACGTCAATATGATTGAATTTCCTCGGCTTTTTATTAAAATACTGTAAGTACTTTTATTAAATAATCTTTTTTTTTAAAGATTAGGCATATAATTACATTAATATTATTAGGTATCTATACATATTTACTTCATGATTCAAATGTAAGCCCGGTGCCCCAGTTACCCCATAAATTTTTCAATAATGGGGTAACTGGACCATTCTGGATCCTGTTACCCCAATAGTTATAAATAATTTTTTTGAGTTTCTCTTACTACGGGAAATATATTTCTCCATTGTTTTTTGCTCATAATAAAGAAAATTATAGAATACCTTATTAATATTACGTAATAAAATTTTAAAAAAGCACATTGGGTGGTATCAAACTAAATTTCTTAACCCCTTGAAGGGCGGTGATGCCATTATGGCATCACATAATTTTTATTCATAATTTCCACATTGGCACCGGAATTTTATAATGAAAATTTCACACTTATTAAGTACGCGAAAATATACTTTTAATTGTTTTCACATAGATTCTCATGTAAATACTGGTGTCACTAAATTATTTCAACATTTTACGAATGCAAGCACCTTGTCCCTGAAAGCGAGATAGCCAAACCTTGAAATTGTACGATACAGGGGTCGCATTCTGTAGGGAAACTTTTATTTTTCCTACCACTATTTTGAAAATAATATCTTCATCGCATCTTTCTTTAGAAGATGTTAAACAAAATGATCACGAAGATAACTCATTAAAGGTTCTGGTAGGAACAATAAAATTTTCCCTAAATGCGACCCCTGAATACCGATAAAGTACTTAAGTACTTACGTTGCCGTTTGTTCATAGATTTACCTTGCTATTTTTTCCCTTAAAATACCCATGTGACTTTTATACTTATTACCTATAGGGTAACTCCGGGAGAGTTGCCGCATACGGGATAGATGCCGCACTCCTTGTATTTCTTGTAATTATCGATAGATAGTCGTCAAACGCACAGTATAGGTACGCAATGAGATTACTTTAACCAGTGTATAGCGTGAATCCCATTTCGATGTTTACTTGTAGAAGTACAATCCTTAATTTCACGTAAGTGCATGATTTCACTGTCCAAACTTTTAAACACGTTATGTTTAAATACTTTTCATACACTAATTACTAAATGCATGCATGATTTCGAAGTCAAAACTGAGTGTATCCTTTGTATAGAGTACTGTGTGTATGGTTTCGATATTCCCCTTAGCGATGGCAGGTAACTGT
Organism: Maratus speciosus; assembly: GCA_963932465.1. Taxonomy (NCBI): domain Eukaryota; kingdom Metazoa; phylum Arthropoda; class Arachnida; order Araneae; family Salticidae; genus Maratus; species Maratus speciosus. The sequence continues at coordinate 381,973,396 of OZ010797.1, read as the reverse complement.
GATGGCCGACCGCTGCACCATGCAAAGTGTGATACATGCCGCACTGCTATTCCGGTATACATGCCGCAGTTTCTTTTGTACGGGATGATTAAGTGTTATTAACTTTTCCTTTTCTTTTTGTACAGACTAACCATGTTAGGTATGTTACCAAGTTTACTAAAACCAAAGGAGAAAAAGTGGAAAATAAAAAGTAAAAAGGGCAAGAAAGATGCAAGTCACGATGATAATAATGAAAAATTGGATTACGCGTAATGCAGACGTTCTTTGCAAACTAATCCAAAAAAGAGGACGTGTAATTAGCTTCGTTGTATCATGTGTTTAAATGTAGTTACAGAAAGACTGTACTTTTTCGACACTTTTTATGTAGATTGTAGTCGAAAAAATAGGTCTCTTAGCCCATTCGGGACCATAGGTGCATATAAGCACCTTCATAAAGAGCTTACAAAATATGTTTCTGGCACCAGTAAAAAAGAAAAGTAATATTTACTTTTGTTTAATTAGAGCATTTTTATGATTATTTAAGTAAAGGTAACTTCTTTTAGAAAAGTGGTACCAACCGAATAAAATTTTTGTAAAAGCCACTGGTCCCGAAAAGGTTAACAAATAAATTATGTAAACACAATTTTACTTTTTTTCTTTTCCCTTTCTAATACATTAATGTTACGTTGTTGCTGAAATAATAATTAAAATTTAATGTAAAAAAAATATGGCGATAATTTTAATAGTTAAAGTAGGCAACAATTATTGATTTGGATCTACTAATACGTTTCATTGTACTCATTTAGTTTCATTTTGTTATTACATCGTTAATTATAGTCCAGTTATGAATATTTTTTTAAATATTTTTATTTATAATTTCATTCTGCTCTTATTATAAGCGCGGCATAACTACCGCACAAGTGCGTCGTCTCAGCCTGAATGTACGGGTGACGCACCGCAGTGTAATATTTTAGAAAAAAATTGTTAAAAAATATTAATAATTTGTTTTGAATTTTTTTGTCGCGCTACACGCATTGTATGTTTAACATTAAATAGCACAGCATGATTTTTTTTTATTTTATGTCCACCATGGTACTTTATACACAAGTTAAAAAAAAAGTGCGGCATAAATCCCGGAATTACCCTATTAAAGTACATAAGTACTTACTTAATTTTTATGTTTTTGGTATAAATAAATCTAATATTTTCCCTTTTCGTGCTTATTTTAGACACATTGACAGTAAATGTTTAACCTTACAACGCTCTTTATTCACATATAATTTACATGATCTGCCTAGTTTAAATTTTTTTAAGTTGTTTACACTTTTAAAAATTAACGCTTGTGGAACATAGACCCTCCTGGTCCACTTACCCCATTTTTATGGGGCAATTTGACCCATGAGGAAAGAAATGTGAAACACGCATATTTTTATATTTTTAAATATTAAAACGTAATTTTGAGCATTTCTGTCTGATAGAGGGAACTTAACTGAACACATTTACAGAAATTCAAACCTTAATTTAAATGAACATTAGCTTTTATAAGCTGAATTGTCAGAAGCTCCAGAGTCACATTGTGAAATCATGGCCCAGTTGATCCATCGAACCTTACTTTAAAATTAACGAAATAATAACACAAGCCTGCGATGAAAAAAATACAAGGGTATTGATAGCCGAACTTTATGTATTTTTTGCTGCTAATTAAAAAACAAATAATGAAAAAAGGCTATCACGTCACATTTTCTTGAAAAATATTCGGTCGGTTGGAAATTCGTGTCGTGTTGGAAAAATCAATTCGTACCGGTAAATTCTGCCAGGTAATTATTAGACATTAGATATCGGAATCAATATCGAATAATTAAATGATAGAATTTTATCAAAGCGATATATGTAAGCGTCCTATCTTAAATGGGAGAAGTAACCGCAAGATTAAAAGCAAGTTCACATCAATGAAGGTCATGCGCCACGTAGCGGATGGAGTGTGAACTACAGGTCGATACCTAACTGTTTTCTTACTGACACCACTAAAATTATAAAGTTTTTTTCAGATTGATAAATAACTGAAGTTTTTCTTATAAGGCGAAGAAAATTTCGTGGTGTCAAATGCGTCTAGATCAAAGCGATATAAGTAAGCGTCCTATCTTAAATGGGAGAAGTATCCGCAAGATTAAAAGCGAGGTCACATTAATCAAGGTCATGCGCCACGTAGCGGATGGAGTGTGAACTACAGGTAGATACCTAACTGTTTTCTTACTAACACCACTAAAATTATAAAGTTTTTTTCAACTTGATTAATAACTGAAGTTTTAGTGATAAGGCGAAGAAAACTTCGTGGTGTCAAGTGCGTCTGGATGCCCCTCTCGCTATGCCATTATTTTGCAATAAAAGTGGCAAACAAAATTCATTTACATGAACGACTGAAGATTTAGAAAATACGCGCCACACTAAAAGCCCGCTTATGTGAATTATCACTCCGTCCACAAGGTGGCGCAACTGTGTTAATTTACGCCTGATTCTAGCATTAAGTTTGTTCGCTTACTTATAACGCTTTGGTCTAGATTCCCCTCTCGCTACGCCATTATTTTGCAATAAATGTGGCAAACAAAATTCATTTCCATGAGCGACTGAAGATTTAGAAAATACGCGCCACACTAAAAGCCCGCGTATGTGAATTATCACTCCTTCCACAAGGTGGCTCAACTGTGTTAATTTACGCCTGATTCCAGCATTAACCCTAGATCTACCGGGAATTTTATTCAAGTTTTAATAAAACGTTCTACACCAGAATTTTTATTTAAAACTATTTAACTTATTTATTTACCTTATTTTTGTCTGGTTTATATACTTAGTTTATTTTAAAGAAATTTCTGGTTTGAATGAATATTTTGTATGTACCTGTCGGGTCCAATGGACCCGTCTGGTAGACGGAGGGTTAAGTTTGTTCGCTTACTTATAACGCTTTAGAATTTTATTTTCCGGTACAAATTGATTTTCCCAACACGATACAACTTTCCCATAGACCCAGTTATTTTAAACCTTTTAAACCTATAACAAAATAATCGATTACTGAAAAATCAATTTGCCTTACCGAGACTCGATTTTTTTTTTACATAGATTTACATGGATAAAATCACTGTTGCCAGATAGTACATGCGAAATTGTCCGAGAGAATTCCTTTTCAAATAGGATTTTAGAAAAAATATAGATATCGATGTTAAAAAAAATTCTGATGTGATGGGAGAAAATGGAGGTCATTTTCGAAATCAGCACACCAAATAACATAAAAATTAGCAAAAACTTCTCTTGTATTTTTCAAAAACTTCAATTTCGCAGGTGAACATATTAATTTTATCCTTATAGAATTTCTTTTCAGAATTTTTGTAATCTAATGGTAATTTCCATTTGAATTTCAAAATTTATTAAATTTTTAAAAATATATGTGAATCCCAGAAAACAAATGATTATGTATCCTTTTCTCTACTGAAAAATGAAACGTATGCAAATGACGGATTCTTTCAGAAGACTTCTTTCAGTCGGAAGGAGGAGGAGAAGAAAGAAGGATTCTTTCAGAAAAATTTATTTTTTAGGAATTCACATTATAAAAAATTATAAATAAATATACATTACAACAAGAAGTATGAATAAAAAATATGTTTAAATAATAAAAAAAATTGTTTCATACTACTTCCTTTTTTTTTCTCTTTGAAAATAATTAGGTTGTGAAGGTCGAATTGGGATGGCTGCAATTCAAGTGGATGATTTGAAGAAGGTTGATTTTAAGAAATTGCACCAAGGTTTGTCAGAGAGGTTGCCTACTTACGCCATACCTGCATTTATGAGAATTTCTAATCATTTAGAAGCAACTGGTAAGTGCTTCCAGTTTATCTTGGTTTTCAAATATTTTTTATGATTTAACCCTTTATCTACTGACGGCTCTTATAAGTACCATTAAAGTAACTTTTTATAAAATTCATTTAATACACCGATTAGTAGTAATACAGTTTCAAATGTTTTATAGATGCATTAATTTATCTCGTTCCAAAAGCATTATTGGTTACACAATCCAAAAATACTTTTAAAAGGATGATTTCTTTTGAATTTGCATCTATTCAGCTTTCTTGGCGTTAGGGACGGGGGGGGGGGGTTCAATTCGAAAATATTTCTATTATAAGAACATTATTTTTGTACATTTTCTAATTCTACAAAACACTAAGAGAAATATTTAAAATAAAAAATTGGAGTGGGGTTATAAATATTGCGCAAAATCCCTATAAATTAAAATTTAGTTAATTCTTCTAAATCCTTCAGTCCTTCTAAAATCCTTCTAAAATATATTAAATGATTATGTAAATCTTCCAATGTAGTTTTAAAAAGTCATGAAAAATGCTTTAGAAAATAAAATTTTCATTAATTCATAATTCAGTACATAAAGGATTAATATCGTATCCGCCAATTTTCCGTTTTTTTTCTAAGTCAAGTAAACATATTTCATTCAGTAATTTTAATTAATGATAGAATGGATATAATTACTACAAAGAAGTTATAAATAAAGAGGAGGAGACATACTGTGTATACTCAACATGTAGAAACTACCAGTTGCGAGTGATGTAACTGAGGAGGATCTCACAAGATGGCAGCTTAATTTTTACATTGAATCAGGAGTTTCTGATTGCCATTGAAGCAAATTTCCACCCAGTGTTGCCAGTTGTCTACTTTTAAAAAATTCAGATTTCTTGGCTGGCACCACTGATTTAAAAAGATGACATTCACCTTATTTAATGCCATATTAAAGAAGGCGAAAGCAAGGAGAATTTTGTCCATTTAAAAAAGTGGTGCTAATCAAGAAATCTTAATTAAAGAAAAGTAGCCCAGTGGCAACACTGTTTCCACCAGTAAATTTTGAATAAAAAATTGTGGCTTATTTTAGAGGCTTATTGGTGTAAAATTTATCTCGAAAGTATGTTAAAAAATCCATTAGTTTTTACTGGTGGGAGTTGTTCCGAGTATTATAAACTCTTTCACTTACAGTGACAGGAATTTGTTTAGTTTGTCACAATTCGGCGGAAATGCAGGACATTACTATCGCCGAAGTAAACTTCCACCGGTAATAATAAATATATGTGTTTGGCCGCAATTATGACTGAAATTCTGCATTAATAAGGCGTTTATATAAAGAGAAAATTTTAATTCCAATTAATGGTGGAAGTTTCCCCCGGAAATAATGAGGCAATGTGAAACCGCTTACAGTTAAGGCTTCACTATTTTGGGGATAGGCCAATTCCTGTTAATTCATATTCATAGTGCCATGAGTGCTACATAGAAGGAAAGCAACATTTTATTTAAAATATACTCTGGTTCACAAAATAAGTCGAATTAAAAAAAAATATATATACCGAAAAGTAGGTACGTATAATGGAGCTATGAAGGAGGAGACAGATAGTGTATAGCAGCTGCTTGTGAAGACACTGAGTGTGTGGTCACGAGGTAGCTGCCAAGCTCCCACTAATCTTCCGTAATATGTGGATTAATTTGACCCAGTTTAAAAACAATTCAAACAAGAAAATTTATTTAATGAATCTTTATTTTTTTAATTGTTCTACTCGCAAGTTCTCTCTTAGATTGTCCAAGAAAATGCACCTACTTCTTACGGATTAACCAAACCTTTTAGAGCCTTTCCTTTATCTCTTATCGTTTCATTTTTTCTATAAACGCATTTTATCCTATTTTTTCTTTATCCTATCTTAATTTAATCAGTACAGTTATCGTGATATGGCTAGACCTTATTTTTATGACTCCTCTCTGATGTCATAAACAATAACTCATTTACAGGGAGAAGAGTACCACTGCTACTGAATATCCCATCAAAGAAATCACTTGTTCCCGTGTAAGGGTACAGTTAGATTTTATCATTCTCAACTACACTGGTTATCAAAAATTAAGGAAAAGTCACAAAATGCTAATTTTCAAATACGCGAACACCCAAAAGGAAATAATATAATTCGAGTAATTACTATCTCTACCACACAGCTAGTCAATATAACATCTCATTCTTGTCACACATGGTCACAAGTGTGCAGTCACTACGGTGAAGCAAAAAAATAGGAAATTCCATACATCTCATGAGTCTCAAATGATCACTATATGTGACTCCACTGAGATGTCACTGTGACTGCTGCTTTGTGACGAGTCACCGTGTGACTTTACAATGTAGTTAAATTGTGACTGTCATTTTGAGACTCAATTTCATAGTCATCATGAACGCTGCATTGTGATAAGTTACCAAATAATGTCACATTAAAGTCACATGATGACTTTCAGGTGACAGAGAGACTACTGTGAAGTCACCATTGTGCTCTTTTGGGAAAAGTCTCCATGTGACTATAATATGATATTATTTTGTGACTTATCATAATGCAACGTTCATGATGACTATGAAATTGAGTCTCAAAATGACAGTCACAATTTAACTACATTGTAAAGTCACACGGTGACTCGTCACAAAGCAGCAGTCACAGTGACGTCTCAGTGGAGTCACATATAGTGATCATTTGAGACTCATAATGAGATGTATGGAATTTCCTATTTTTTTTTTTGCTTCACCGTAGTGACTTTGACACTTGTGACCATGTGTGACATGAATGAGATGTTATATTGACTAGCTGTGTGGTAGAGATATTAATTACTCGAATTATATTATTTTCTTTTGAGTGTTCGCGTATTTGAAAATTAGCATTTTGTGACTTTTCCTTAATTTTTGATAACCAGTGTAATAAATATTCAACAGAAGACTGGGCGTAAAGTTCCTGACAAATCGGAAGTCTTCAAGTACTTGACACTGTTAACGTGGAAGCTATTTAATTTCATTTCTTAATATAAATTCTGGTTCAAAACGTATTAAACCTGGTTCAAATTAACCAACATATTACGTAAGATTAGTTGGAGCTTGGCATCTATGCGTGCTATCGTTTGTTTATATCGGATCAACAAGGCCTGATTACCGCAATAGACAACTTTCACCAGTAAATGTAAATGGGAATTCCTTCTTATTTAACCCCTTGAGGGGCAAGCAAAAATGTCTCAAAATATTGATTTCTCACCGGAATAATCGAAAAATTTTATTTTTAAATAAGGAAGAGCAATTTTTCAACGATTTTCCTCAAAAGTTAAAAATATAAAATTTAGTTAAATTTTTCTGGTGAGAATCTTGTTTAAATTAGGTGGGATATATTTTATCCCACCGCCCCTCAAGGGATTAAAAGTATCATTCATGCAAAATTTCTGTTTATGTCGTCACAATCATGGAACTATTAATAAAGAGGAACTGACATATCTTTAACTCTTTCAGGGACAAGGCACTTCTGTTGCTAAAATGTTGAAATGATTGATTAACACCAGGATTTCGAAACAAATTAATTTGAAAATAAGGTACAAGATTTTCTTCATGTAGATCATAAAGCAAATTTATATTTCGGAATTCTGGTGTCAATCTGGTGTTTGTGAATTAAAATTAAGTGCGATATATAACCGCCCTTCAAGGGGTTAAAAAAGTGAAGATTCAACTGTAACCGCTTTCGCTGGGGTTGATAATCGCAGGGGTAAACTTCCACCAGTAAATGTAAATAGAAAATTTTCACTTTATTTAAAAGCCTTATTAATACAAAATTTCAGTCAAATATAATAGCAAAAACAAACATTAATTTTTAATGATGGAAGTGTATTTCGACGGTAGCCAGGACCTGCGTTTCCGCCTTATTGTGGAAACCTAGGCAGCATCCTCTCATTATCAGTAAACAAGATTAGTATATCTGGTCAAACTGCCATCAGTAAAAACAAATAGAAAATTTAACCTTATTTATGAAAGATATTTTTCATGAAAAAGGCTGCTAAAATAAGGACAAATTTTCTATTTAAAATTTACTCGTGGAAGTTTGCTCCGGTGGGGAACAGAAACTGTTTTTCCGATGTAAAAAATCGGCCGCCATCTTGTGACAACCTCCACAGTTACACTCGCAACTGATACACAATACACTACAGTGCGTGTCAAAAGTTTAAGCATAAAATAAAATTTCAAAATAAAATTTTATTATTGACTGAAAGTTACTTTCCTTTTCACATGACCTACAAATTGTAGTTTTAAAAAGATATTTAGCAGATTTATGCTTTAACACTAGAACGCCCGGAAGGAGTCGATTCGACTCCGACCATATGAATAAATGTCAATTCGAACCAGAAATTCTTTCACAAAATAAGTTAAATTTTAAAAACGCAGATTTACGTTAAATAAATCAGTCAAATAATTTTAAATAAAAATTCTGGTGTAAAATATTTTTATGAAACGTGAGTAAAATTTCCGGGCGTTCTAGTGTTAAAATTTATCCCAAATAATAGAATTTATCAAAAGAACAAAAATGAGTGTGTCAAAAGTTCAAGCACAGAAGTTATTTAGTCTTCAGCAGAACAAGAATTAAAAAAATTAACACTTGATTATTGCTCCATTCTCTGCTGAATTACTTTAAATATATGATCTTCCATCGATAAAATGAGGTTCTGTATTGTTTCTGGTTCAATTTTAAACCACGCGTTCTCAATGGCATCTTTCAAATCTTTAACTAAAGAATTTTGCTTCCATTTGAATAAAATGCATGAGTGAGAATACTCCACATATTTTCAATACGGTTTAAATCGGGGATAATTGTCGGCCATTTCAAAACAGATACATTTTTTGACTTAAGCCACATTGAAGTTGAGTTTGAGGTATGGATCAAAGCATTATCATGTTAAAACAACCATTTTTCTCTTCCTAAGACCTCGGCAACGGGCAGCAAATGATTGGCAAGCCCCTCTTGATAGTTTTCACAGTTTTCACGACCCCTGATAAATGCTAGAGATGTCAGACCATTGAAAGAAATAGCCCCCCATACCATTACACAACCATCACCATGTTGTCGGCTACATATACTCCTAGGTTCATTGCGGAGATTATGCCAACAGTACTTAAATATATCAGGGCTATCGAGGTTCCATTTTTGTTCGTCACTGAATATGACATTCAGTCATTCATCACCAAATGACATATGCTCTTTGGCCCACTGTAATCCAGCTTTTTTATGGTGTCGTTTCCGACATGGTAACAGAGCCATTTTACGGTTTTTGATGTATTTCGATTCCAAAACTTTTCTATAAAGTTTTTTTTTCTATATTTGTCCTCCAAGTGAATGTTTTATTTGGGAAAGAGAGTAATTACCAGTTGAAGCTAAGTTTCCGATGCGGCGGTCTTCGCGCAAAGTAATCGCTCGTGGTCTTCCTGAACGGTATTTTCGTTTGAAATCATTACCACGAGCCAAAACGTGATGAATAGCTCGTTTTGATATTTTTAATGGATTTGCAATTTCAGAAACAGACTCATGTTTTGCTCTCATACTCCAGATATTTATAACCACCTCCTCTGAAAATTCTTTCAACTTAGGCATTTTGTACTAACTCAAAAACAACAATTGACTGCTTCTTATGCACACAGAAATCGTTTGCGTACTCAACTGCTTACATCAGTTTGTAAAACTTGCATAAAGACGATTTTGTGCTTAAACTATCGATACAGTTATTTTTGTTCCATTCTCATAGCTGCCAACTTTTACGCTTTTTTGCTACCACTAAAATTTTATAGAGATTTTCGGCATGTTTAATCGTGAAATTTCGACGATTAAATAAGACAATATTTACTATAAAATTTTAGTGGTAAGAAAAAGGCGTAAAAGTTGGTAGCTATGCATTCTTAAACCTCATGGTTTGAAATAAAATTCAAAAGATAATTTTATTGTATATGGAGTTAAAACTGCTAATATTAACATATACAAGACAGAATAAAGTGAAGTGAAATAAAGTGAATATTTAAAAATTTATTTTTAAATTATTATTGTGGTTAAGGGGGTCGGGGACGCATTTAAAAATAATTTTTATTTATTGAGTTAAAATTTTGAATTTTTTTGTGATGGTTAACCATATCATTTGTAAACAAAAATACATGATAAAACTTCTCATATATATTTTTTAAATTTTAAATTAAAAATTTATTTAAAAAGTGGGTTAATTTAAAATCATTATAACTCGAAATATTATTTGTAGAATTTTAAGTTTTTTTCATTTAAATAAACAGAAATATACAAGTTTTAATTTTGATTCAGAATTTTTAAAAATATTAATTGAAAAATTAAAAATATTTAAAGTAAATTTTTTAAAAAAAATGACGCAACTTCTTTTTAAAAAATCATATTTTCCAAAGTAAATATTTTTTTTTTCAAATTTGCAGTATCAAAATTAAAGTAAAACATTTGAAAAGACATGTTCCAAGTTTGAACCATTTATTTTTAACGGTTCTTGACTTATAACAATTTAAATACGAGAAAGGATGGAAAAACCCATCGTGAAGAAAAACGCATTTTCACAAGAAGTCGTCCCCTGACAACCATTGCTCGAAAGTTAGATTTTGAAAACAAACCAAAACAAACAAAAAAAAAATATTATTTCCTGTTCTAATAAAGATAGAAACATGATTTAAACGTCATTTTAAGCAGAAAAAAAGGAGAAATTTTTAATGCAATACTTTTTTTTTTTTTTGGAAGATTTCTGTGTCCTGGACCCCATTAACACTGCAGCCGCCGGAAATGTTATAAAACTATTTTACACCAGAATTTGTATTTAAAACTATTTAACTTATCTATTAAACTTATTTCTCCGTGTTACATACCCTTTACCAGCCTTGCCCGACATCCTGTCAGTGTAACTATCTTAACTGTGCTTAACCGTTGCCATCGAAATACTCAAGGCCAGAGGACACGAGTTGTGCCGTCATCACTAATGGACCGACTTCTAACTAATGTTGGAATCCATACCGGAAAATTTTGAATAGCAATTTTCTTTTATTTTATTTGTGGAATACCAATCATCTTATCAAAGAATAATAACTATTTAAACTAACTGGTGTGAATTCAAAATCCCTAAAAAAAAATCAGCCAGATGCGGAATTCCAGAGCGATGGCGCATGTGGCTGATTTTTTATTAGTGGATTCCAAATTCTCACCAGTAAATTTAAATAGTTATTATTGTTTGATAAGATTATAGGTATTCCACAAATAAAATAAAAGAAAATTTCTATTCAAAACTTTCCGATGTGAATTCCAACACTAGTTAGAAGTCGGTCCATTAGTGATGACGTCACAACTCGTGTCCTCAGGCCTTGAGTATTTCGATGGCATTGGCTTAACCCCTTAACGCTCGAATTAAATTACGGTTGAAAAATTCAAATTGCTTATTGGCACCACTTTTATGAAAAAGAAATATTAACCTTATTTAATGACAGGAAAAATTATACTAAAATATAGCCAAATTCACTGTTTTATAAAACTGGTGGAACCAAACAATTTGAGTAAAAGACACAGCCCGAGAATATGACGGGAGCGAGAATTAAGGGGCTAACATATTTTTTAACCTTAATCTTAACTTTTATTCCTTTTATTTTTTTTTCTTAACCAGTAAGATTCTTACTACTTAAATTTTAAATACCACTTTTCTTTAAATGTAATTTTTCTTTAATTTTATTTCTTTATTATTTAAAAAAATTATAGCAGTTTTTTATAACTACAGTTAGACTTTTCACCAACAATGGCTCACATATAATAAGACAATCACCCATCGACTGGGCGTAAAGTTGATATTAACTCGGAAGCCCCTTAAAGTGATAACACTGTTAAGCCACTGTTAAGTCCGTGTTATATATTTATCTTATTTAAGGAAAACATTTCTGGTTCGAATCGAAATATTTTCCTTTTTTACCACTATGGCTGTTCTAGTGTTTAAACTACTAATACTCACTGTATATGTCTCCTCCTCTTTACTCATAACTCCATTGTCACACACGGAAAAAAAATATTTAGTTAATGTAGCCCCAGCTAAAATGTTTGGTTGGACTGACCAAATGTTGGTTCGACTGATCAAATGATTTTGTTCGTTCAATAAAATTTTTTTGAACTAACAAAAGGATTTTCTCAGTGCAACAAAAAATATTTTGTGGGGGCAAAATTTGGTTGGCACAACTATTTTTTTGTTGTTTTAACAAAATTGTTCTTTCCGTGCAATATGGCGGAAACGCTGTGTCTGATTATCGCAGGAGCAAACTCTCGCCAATGAAAGGAAATAGATATTTTGCCTTACTTTAGACAGAAATTCTGCATGAACAAGTTGTTTAAATAAGTATAAAATTTCTATGTAAATTTACTGGTGCATGTCTGCCCCGGCGGTAATCAGTCTTTATGGAACCGGTTACAGTTGGAACTTCACCATTTTGAAGATATGTCAAATTATTCTTTATTCATGATAACAATCCATTATGCTTTTATTCCTGATATTCTACGCGCACATTAAAAAAAATGTTGTGATTTTTCTTCCACTTAATGTTGTAATTTTTCAAGCACCGATGCTGTGAAATCGAATTCAAGTACCGATTTTGTCAGAGAAATTTTGGAGGAATAAGCCGCGAAAATAAGGTGACATTTGCTGTTCAAAATTTACGAAGGCAGTAATCATAAACTGCTGATCGAATTTTTTAAAAAAATCAGCCGCCATCTTGTGACAATCTCCTCAATTACTTCACTCACAACTAGTAAGCTCTACACTGTCTGTCTCTTCCTCGTTATTCATATATCCATTGGCTATCCTTAATTTTATGCTAATATGGCAAAGTTTAACCCTTAACGGACACCCTTAACGAAATTTATTCGCTGACACCACAATTTGTTTAAGCTTTTGCTTGAAATATGAGACCATCTGCAAGAGAAATTTACTAAAAAAATTACTTTTAAAATATAGTGGTGCAACTAGAATATTAAAATAGAGTCATGTATTTAAAGCTACCGTCCGTTAAGAGTTAAAAGAGAGATTTAGAGATTAGTTTTGTGTATTATATAGGTATGTCTGTAGGTAAATTTAGTATATTCTACCATAGCTTTTAAATCCTCAATATGGGTTAATTGTTTTGTATTAAATGCTTTACTTATGATTTAAAAAGTATTATCACCAAATTTTGTTTTATACGAATGGAATATTTCCAAGTAAGCGAAAAAATGCCTAAGTCGGGAATCGAATGCAGATCCTTAGCTTAAAGGGCCAATGCTCTAACGTTTAAGCTAACTGGGCCGACAACCTGTGAGCATATTTCACTCAGACAACCTTATTGGTAATAACATCTGGTCTGTCATGTAGGCAGCTCAACAGAATTAATCGCAGGTAAAAGAACTAACTCCATATAATTTATGAATTAGGTACATTTAGTATATTCTACCATAGCTTTTAAGTCATCAAAATTAGATAATTGTTTTCGTATTAAATACTTTCCTTATGATTTAAATAGTATTATCACCAAATCTTTTTCGTTTGGCGCCGATGTTGCAGCAGAGCTTATTTGACTGGAGGCGCCAGCTAAAAGTATACTATTACCTGTGCAAATCCTCTTTAATACTTCAATCAGTTATAATCTCAGCTTCAATCGTTTTCCCATCCTTCTGCCACGCACAAATATTCTCGAAAATTAGAGATTCGGAAGGAAAATGCAATGCGCATGCAATCAATTCAACGTTAGTTTTTAATTACATTTACACACACAGGATTTTTGCACTTTATGAATATCTCCTTACTCTTTTCGAAACATGATATTCTATAGTGTGTTCCATCGGCAGTTGGGCAGAAAATTGAGAATAATGTGTTCGGAGTTCGAAAAAACAAATAAACAAACAAACTAGGAACAAATAAAAAATTAAATTAAGAAGTTAAAGAATACGAAACAGAATATTTATTAAAGGAAAGTACAAATATTCTACAGACATACATACAATAAATACAATAATCCCAACTGATGTGAAAAATTAGCCAGAGCCAGGTATCGGCCGGAGTGGCTCAGTGGTAAAGCAACAGCCTAGTACGCCGTGGTCCCAGGTTCAATTCCTGGCTTTGGCTAATTTTTCACTCCGGTTAGGTTTATTGTACTTATTGTATGTATGTCTGTATAATATTTATATATACCTTTAAAAGTTCAATGCAGGCGTTATTTATGTATGTATGTGTGTTTTAATATAGAATATTTATTATTAGTAAACCGCCAAAAGAATATGAAAGGTTTACATTACATAAACGTGGATAATATTTTAAGAATTACTGACAGATTTTTTTCTTCTTTTTTTTATTGTGTAATAAATAACAACTTATTTTATTCTTTAAATATTCTTCTAGGAACGTACAAGCTCAAAAAATCAAACTTACTAAAGGAAGGATACAATCGAGAGAAAATCAATGATCTACTATATGTGCTAGACACAAAGAGGAAGGCCTATGTTCCACTAACGAGAGAAATATATATTGAAATTCTTAGTGGAAGAATGATGTTTTGAAATACTCTACATTTGGTCAAAATTGGTTTCCATAATGTTAAATTGGAGGTGCGCAATCACTGCTGCGGGCCACAAGCTACAACTATTTTAGAAAAAAACTATTGGTTAATCCTTTATGCCCCTACTATACTTTGAAGTACCATTAAAATAACTTTTTATAAAATTCATTTAATACATCGATTAGTAGTAATACAGTTTAGAATGAGTTATAGATACTTTACTTTATCTTGTTCTAAAATCAATATTGGTTGCGCAAAACAAAAATATTTTTAAAAGGACGATTTCTTTTGCATTTGCATCTATTCAACATTCTTGGCATTGAGGGATTGGGGGAGGGGAGAGTTTCAGTTTAGAAATATTTCTATATTTCTATTATAAGAACATTAAGTTTGTACGTTTCATAATCCTACAAAATACGAAAAAAAAATATTTTAAATAAATGATTTGAGTGGAATTATAAATATTGCATAAAATCTTTATAAATTCAAATTTAATTAATTAATTTTTATTTGCAAAATCTTTCTATAATTCATTAAATGATTGTGTAAATATTTTAATGTAGTTTCAAGAATTCACTAAAAATGTTTTTTTAGAAGATGAAATTTTTATTAATTCATAATTTGGGACGTAAAGTTTTAAAAACTTATATACTATAAAACTATTTCCATGAGTTCTTGTAGTGTAAGTCACAGGCTACAATTTTTGGCTACCAGTATTTTAGAACGGAAAAATGTGTTTTATTTTTACGGAGACATCCCATTAATTGAATAAGGCCAAGCAAACTTTTCGAAAAGAACGGTGGCCAACAAGCATGGTAGTTATCAGGTATGTGACTTACACTAAAAAAAACCAAGGAACTAGCCGACAGAAAGTCTGCCAGTAAATCAGACAAAGATTACATTTTGAAAATTGTAGTGGCAAACGGCTTTCATGGAAAAAGCTGTGCAATCCTATATTAGATAAAATTTTACGATTAAAAATATTATGGTATAATTGAATTGTAAATTAGAAAATAAAATGTTTTTAGTTTTGTATGTGATAAAAAAATTATATTTTATGTTGTTGTCTTTCATTTTGCAAAAAAAAGTGTGGAAAATTCAACATGCTTATTAAAATATTGTTCAAATGCACCATGCAGCAACTGTGTAACTACTAACATGAAATGAAATTTATGTTACTATTTATAAGGATAACTAGTATGTTGTGGGTATCACAAAACTTTCTTCTATATAAATCACGTCAATTAAATCATTTAAATAAGTACAAGAAATAACAACGATTTAGCACCAATTCATATCAAAGTATATCTGAATTTGAAGTTGGATGAAAATTCGTGCATTAGTTCTTGAGATAGAGCTATAGCGGAAATTCTGAAAAATGTAGCATAGCAGCGCCACCTGTTGAGCGATTTACACCAAAAATAAACAGCACTAAATGATATCAAGTTATACCTGAATCTGAAGTTTGTTAAAAATCCAATCATTAGTTCTTGAGATAAAGCTATTGCGGAAATCGCAAAAAATACAGCATAGCAGCTCCACCTGTTGAGCGATTTGCACCAAAAATTAAACAGCACTAATTTATACATCAATTCATGTCAAGGACTAACTAAATCTGAAGTTTGATGAAAATCCGTGCAATAGTTCTTGAGATACAGCTCTTGCGGAAATCGTGAAAAATGCAGCACAGCAGCACCACCTGTAGGGCGATTTAAACCAAAAATTAAAAAGCACTAATTTATATCAGGGACTAACTGAATCTGAAGGTTAATGAAAATTCGTGTATTTTTTCTTGAGTTAGAGCTATTGCAATAATCATGAATAATGCAGCATAGCAGCGCCACCTGTTGGGCGATTTTCACAAAAAGTAATCAGCACCAAACTATATCCTGGACTAACTGAATCTGTAGTTTTATGAAAATCCGTGCAGTAGTTCTTGAGATATAGCTATTGCAGAAATTGTGAAAAATGCCGCATAGCAGCGCCACCTGTTCGGCGATTTTCACCAAAAACTAATCAGGTCCAGTTTATACCAAGGTCTAACTAAATATAAAGTTTTGTGATATTCCGTGCATTAGTTCTTGAGATAGAGCGCCCACAAAATTTTTGTCACATATAGACTCACAGAGTGACAGATAGACTCACAGACAGACATTTTCTAAAAACCATCAAATCGTGTTCTGAGCATTCTAAAAGGTATAAATTCGTCGAAAACCGGAAGTCGAAAATTTTCACGAATCCAACACTTTCCTCTTGTAAAGATAGAAGAAAAGTACGACTATACTACGAATAGAAAATTAATATAACAGTATTAAGGGGACGGTGTGGACATTTAAAAAATTTCTTTTAATTTTCATAATAGACATTTGAAATTTTGTGCAAATATACATTTCATCATAAGTATATAGAGCACCTTACAAGAAATTTCCTGTCTTATTATAAATTTCAGATCTTTTAAAAAAATTAACATTTTAAAACGAAATCTTAAAATGCTCCTTGCGTCTTAATTTTTTAGATAGTTCCTTGATTTTGGATTTCAATCACGTAAAACTCTATTACAAACAAATCTGTGTATCTATTTTTTAATCCCTTAAATAGTTAATAGTTTAGAGATATTTTTCTGAATTCCATATAGATTTTCATCAAAATTCTGCCTTATAACAAGTTAAACTAGTATGTTGTGGCCATCACAAAACCTTCTTCTATCTCATACATGTCAATACGTCAAAATTCTCCACCTCAGTGCCAAATTAAATGGCAATCTATGTTCATCATGAGAATTCTAAAAATATGAAATTCCGTGCATTAGTTCTCGAGGTATGGCTGTCACTGAAATCGTGTAAATTCAGCAAAATGCAGCATAGCAGAGCCACCTATTGGGTTATTTACACCAGAACCTAATTATCACCAACTTATGTCAACGTCTAACTGAATATGAAGTTTGAGGAAAATTCGTGCATTAGTTCTTGAGATAGAGGTATTGCGCAAATCAAGACAAATGCAGCATAGAAGCGCCACCTGTTGAGAGATTTGCAACAACACATAATCAGCAGCAATATTAATCAAGTTATTCTTAAATCTGAAGTTTGATGACAATTCGTGCATTAGTTCTTGAGATAGAGCTATTGAGGAAATAGTTCAAAATGCAGCACAGCAGCACCACCTATTGGGCGATTTATACCAACACGTAGTAAGCATAATTTCATATGAAGGACTAACTAAATCCGAAGTTTGATGAAAATGTGTGCATTAGTTCTTGAGATAGAGCTACTGCAAAAATAGTGTAAATCCTGCAAAATGCAGCATAGCAGCGCCACCTGTTGAGCGATTTACACGAAAACGTAAACAGCATCCATTCCTGTCAAGGACTAACGGAATCTGAAGTTTTATAAAAATCCGCGCATTAGTTCTTGAGATACAGCTTTTGCGGAAATCCTGCAAAATGCTACATAGCAGCGCCACCTGCAGGGCGATTTACACCAAAAACTAATCAGCACCAATATATATCAGGGACTACCTGAATATAAATTTTTATTAAATTTCGTGCTTTAGTTCTTGAGATAGAGCACCCACAAAGTTTGTGTCACATACAGGCAGACAGACAGACAGACAGACTCACAGACACACATTTTGTAAAAACATGTTTTTTGGAATCTCTGACCCATAAAACGTGTAAATCCGTCGAAAACTGGAATTGAAAATTTTCATGAAACCTGTACTTTCTTGTAAAGATAGAAGAAAGTAAAAATCAAATTTAATTGTCTTAATAAAGTCGAATTTTAAAATGCATATGCAGTTTCTTTTTAAGCAATATCGGGATCCTTCCTTATCAGATTCATGAATTTTGATAGAAAATTAAGTAGCAAGAAGCATTTCATAAATTAAAAAAAGCTAAAATATCAGTACTGAGAAAAACAGATTTAAAGTATATTAAAGGGCCAAAAAATTGTTTGTGAACAAAATTAAAACTCTTGTAACTTTGCGTAAAACAATTGCATCTGCATGCAGTTTTTCACGAATGACGTAGTACAAATTCGACAATAATAATACACACAAAGAGAAATATCGATTTTGGGGTCAATTTTTGCTCAAATAAAGGTCCATGGTCCCCCTAAGTCGATAATTACAGAATTGTCAACCCTCCGGATTTTTGACCACCGCTGTTTTTGAATAAACAGTTTCACTTTATTAAACGCAGAAATTATTTAATTAATTTAGGCAAAAAAACTATTCAAACCTACTGGTACTCAAAAATCAACTAGCAGCTTTGTAAAACGTTTCTTTAAAATTGTCCTTTGTAAAGTGTTTTACACGCATCTTTCCGTATAATCAATTGTTAGTATTTTAAATAAAATATTGATTTTTATTTTAGCCTTCTCACTGCCGCGAACTGATATATCCATTCACTAAGCTGCAGGTTTTGCTGCAGTAGAAGCATTATTTAAATTAATATAATTCTATAGATATAATCCAGCATTAAGAAATTAAGTTATGATTAATACTTTCAAGACTTATACGCCTATACGTAATAAAAAAACATTACATCATGTTGAAAAAAACATCGTTTTTTAGCATTTAGAAAAAAATACACAGAAAACAACATTACAATTTAGCCCTTTTGACGGCGGTCAGGGGATAGATAGTTTGAAGTAAGCGTTTATAATCGAACAAAAATACGTCATTATGTATTTAATGCTGGTAAATACTGAAAATTAATAAGATTCGTAGTATCGTAATCCGGTAAGTCTTGGTCATAAAAAAGCACTTTTTATAAACCTTAAATACCGCCATATAAGCGGCATCGGTACCCTTATCCAAATTTATTCGCATATCACCACTTTTTTTTTAAAGAAACACTTTTACTTGTACTTTGACACTTTGACTTGGATGTGATGCTGTAACAGAGCATCTGGAGACAGATCCTTACCTGTAATAGATCAATGTAACTTAAAGCAATTTATGTCATAGCCGAGGTCTGGCAACATAATGCCAGAAACGCAGTTAGGAAAACACCGGTTGTATTTAACAGTAGAACGGCCGTGAGTGGTCATTTTGACCGCTACCATACGAATATATTTCGGTTCAAACCAGAAATTTCATTTAAAAATAAGTTTAAAAAATACAAAGAAGGAAAACGTAAAATAAAAATGTTAAACTGTTTTAAATCAAAATTCTGGGGTGAAATATTTTTATAAAAGGGGACTAAATTTTCCGGCCTTTCCAGTGTTAAAAACTAGTTGGATGTCCCAATCCCAAAACTTTCTTCTATCTCATACATCTTAATACTTCAAAAAGTAGTTACATATATTAATACCTCAATATTATTAGTTCAATACTGTACCAACTTTGATTTTCATCTTACATTTCTGTTTCAGTCAAATAATTAGAGTAAAACCAAGTTAATCTACATCATGATATTTATTAAAATTAATAGATCTTCGTTATTCTATTGTACATCAGATGTTTGCGAATAGCTGACTTAGCAGGACTCGAGTTTCCGTCTCTGCACGAGCCGCCAATGGACAATAGAACTACGAAACTCAAAATCGAGAAAATGATACAAAAAATCACCATAACAGCGCCTTTTCCCTTGAATTTTTTCCAAATTCAAGGAGGACCTTCTGGCCATAGCCAAAAACATGCACAAAAATTTGGTTCAATTCTATGCATAACTTTATACACTTTTCCATGATGCAATAAATAAAATGGCACAAAATTCGCTATTACAGCGACCCCTTCCAGTGGAATATTTTCAAATTTAAGGACAAACTGCTAGCCATAGCCAAAAACATACACAAAAATTTGGCTCAATTGTATGCATAACTTTATACAGTTTTCGATGTTACAATATTGAAAATGGTACAGACATCGCTATTAAAGTGCCTCCTTTCGGCAGAACCTTTTCAAATTCAAGGAGGACCTGCTTGCCGTAGCCAAAAACATACACAAAAAATTTAGTTCAATTGTATGCATAATTTAATACACTTTTCGATGGTACAATAATCAAAATGGCACAGGCATCGCTATTAGAGCGCCCCTTCCGGCGGAATATTTCCAAATTGAAGGAGTACTTGCTGGCCATAGCCAAAAACATGCGAAAAAAAATTGGTTTAATTCTATGCATAACTTTATACACTTTTCGATGGCACAATAATGAATATGGCACAGACATCGCAATTATAGCGACCCCTTCCAGCGGAATTTTTTCCAATTTAGGGAGGACCTGCTGGCCATAGCCAAAAACATACACAAAAAATTTTGTTCAATTCTATGCACAACTCCATACACTTTTCAATGGTACAGTATTGAAAATGGCAAAAAAAAATCGCTATTACAGCGCCCCTTCAGGCAGAATATTTCTAAAATTGAAGAAGGACCCATTTGCCACAGCCAAAAACATACACAAACAAGTAAGAAAAATCATGCGTTAAGCATGGATTATGAAACACTTTCCAACACTTCCTGAATGCCTTAACAAAACTTCGTTATTTAGAGAAATAAGGTATATAAGAGAACTAAGTAAATATTTTAGAAAATGCATAAAACATTTGAAAAACTGATTTCAGCAGTTACCATCCATAGCAAATATGGATTCCAATTCTTTTGAACAGTTCTGTATTTGATCTGTAGGTTGATATATATGCTATATAATGGAGAAATTTAGTTTAGCAAAAAATCGAATAACAGGTTGAAATTTCTCTTTCAGAAATTTATACTATAATAGATGGAAACATAGTTGTATACATTTGTAAAACCTTGTAGTTAACCTAGTACCTTTATTACACGCCACTATTTAGCTAAAGTTTAATTCAAAGTAAAACGCTCTTAAAACTACTGGAATCGCATTTCCAAAAATGATCATTTACAGACGGCCATATATTCAATTCTTTGTTTGACACTGTATATAATTTTATCTATGGTCTGCAAACATTTCTTAGTAAATAAAATGCAGTTCAGCGTAAAAATGCATAACTCATTTAAAAAAACCCTTTAAGCAATTTACAATCATATCCAGTAACCATTACGAATTCTTTTGTGTAGCCCTGTATATGAATTACAGCCTGTATACACAACATATACAATGCATAAATATAGTGAAACATAATAGCGCATAACATAATTAAAAATGCATTTCCAGCAATCATCGCTACCCTACAGTACTTCGAATACAATATAGTATCTGAAATCTTTTGTGTGTCCCTGTAAATCCTATGTACTTCGTATTATACATGAAATAAGTTATAGTAAACCTCAAGGACGTATATCAATTTCGTTATACATGAAATAATTTAACATAATTAAAATACGCCGCAGACAATTCCCACCAACCCATTATGTAACGGAATTCTTTTGTGTGGCCCTGTAAATGAATAATATTTATTCTTTCCACCGCATATTCTACGGAATGCATATTTTAGTGAACTTAATAAATTTTCAATTTTATTATGTTTGAAAGCATGTAACATTAATAAAAATCATTTTAAACGATTTTTACCCATAGGCCGTAATGTAACGGAAAACTTTTGATTGTCCCTGTCAATGAACTAAACGTGCTACAAACTTCTTTTGACATAAGATTCGTGCTATTCTAGGGGTCACTAACATCCAAAAATTTCAGAACGATCCGAGTATATTTACGGGAGTTACAGCGCGTACAGACGGCCAGACAAACAGAATGCATAAACACTTTTCAACTTTATTCGAAAGTGTTAAAAATATGGTTCAATTCTATGCGTAACTTCTTACAGTTTTCGATGGTACAATGGCGACAAATGGACACACGGACAAACAGACAGAGATTTTGTGAAAACATGTCTTTTGGGATCTCTGACCTCTAAAACGTGTAAATCCGTCGAAAACTGGAAATCGGAAAAGATTTCGATTACAATACTTTCCTAGAAGAAAGTAAAAGTCCCATTTAGAGGTGCCATACATAAAAAAAAATTGCATAAAATACAATTATCAATATACAGGATGATTCTAAATTCATGGTATGAACTTTATCCTCTTCGGGACGAGCGTCTTTTACAGAATTTTTAATCTTCAAGCACCGGTTTTTCAAAACAGAAAATTTTACCTTATTGAATCGGGAAAATGCTCGGATTAAATAAGGCAAAATTTACAATAAAAATTTACTGGTGAGAATAATCACTGATTCTGAGCACCCTACGCGGCACGTACAACGGTCGGTCCTCCCCAAGGGGTTAAGGCTGTTCTCAAATCCAAAGGGTCAACTTTCTGACATAAGTTTTAATTCATTTTTGCTCGGAAACGCATGAAACTGGAAGGTGTTGTTATTCTGAAACTATGTCATTGGTCTGTTTTTCCGTTTTCTTGTAACCGCAATAGATCTTTCAGAAAATACTGCCAAAGTTGGCATTTTGAACCGAACTTTCAAACGAAAGAAGAAAATCAAGTCAGTAAGGGGAGAAAAATGACGTGTCACGTGATCAAAAACGCTTATAACTCAATAGGTAATTTATTGATCAAAAATTAGAAAAATCAGTTCGATTCCAAATCTCTTCCATGGTCAGGCTTGCCAGTTTGATATCTTTCCGTTAAATTTGTTAATGTGTCAAAACGTTTTGCGCTTGTTGAGCAGAGCAGTTGAGAACAGCCTTAAGCGTTGGTACAGGACACTGTGACAATCATCTATAGTATAGGAATGTATTTGCGCAAGTGGCGCGTTGAGGTACAAACACCAGGCGGCCAATTTGGCCAATTTGGGAATTTTTTTTTTTTAAATTCAAAATTTCTCATTCATACCAGAAAATTCCTGGACTATTTTTTCTTTATTTAAGACAGACATTTCATGACTACATAAAGAAATAATTCTTCTTTGAAAATTTACGTATATTAGTATTCAGAGGCGGTGGCGTATGGACGGGAGAAAAAACTACATACACTTGCTGTGGAGCTCTCCTGTGGATACTCTGTATCCAGGCTAGCACCTTGTGTAGGGAAGAATAAATAAAATGAATATACAGTGGGCGATCGGTCAACGAACTTAATTCGTTCCAAAACAGTGTTCGCTAACCGAATTGTTCTTTCGTGTTCTTCCGTATGGACGGGAGAAAAAACTACATACACTTGCTGTGGAGCTCTCCTGTGGATACTCTGTATCCAGGCTAGCACCTTGTGTAGGGAAGAATAAATAAAATGAATATACGGTGGGCGATCGGTCAACGAACTTAATTCGTTCCAAAACAGTGTTCGCTAACCGAATTGTTCTTTCGTGTTCTTCCGTATGGACGGGAGAAAAAAACTACATACACTTGCTGTGGAGCTCTCCTGTGGATACTCTGTATCCAGGCTAGCACCTTGTGTAGGGAAGAATAAATAAAATGAATATACAGTGGGCGATCGGTCAACGAACTTAATTCGTTCCAAAACAGCGTTCGCTAACCGAATTGTTCTTTCGTGTTCTTCCGTATGGAAGGGAGAAAAAACTACATACACTTGCTGTGGAGCTCTCCTGTGGATACTCTGTATCCAGGCTAGCACCTTGTGTAGGGAAGAATAAATAAAATGAATATACAGTGGGCGATCGGTCAACGAACTTAATTCGTTCCAAAACAGTGTTCGCTAACCGAATTGGTCTTTAAACCGATCATAGATTTTGGATTGACTTGTATGGGAATTGAATTAATTCATTCTTAAAAGCTAAATAACGTACCGAGTGTCCTAAAAAGGACTGACTGATTTTAAAATTCAATAAAATGTAAACGGTGACAGATATTTAAAAAATTCTTGCAGGAGGGTTATGCATGAGGTCAAACGTTTTTTTACAGTGATTTTCGATTTTAGTCCGAATTACAAACAATAGATGGTGCTGTAAGCAATAACCGATAAATACAGACCACAATTTTTTAGCCTTTCTCTTCTTCCATGCGGAAAAAGGAGATTAAAATGTATTGAGTAGGTCCCGAAGTACCAAAAATCGAGCCTGAATTTAGCGTCTATTGATCGCAGCGCCATCTATTGTTTGTAATACAAACTAAAATCGAAAATCCCTGTAAAAAAAAAAAATTGACCTCATGCATAACCCTCCTGCAAGAATTTTTAAAATATCTGGCACCGTTTGCAAGTTATTGAATTTTAAAATCAGTCAGCCATTTTTAGGACACCTGGTGTAAAAATAATATAGATCTTCCGATTATAATAAGATTAATATTAGTCCTTATTTAATATAGACACATCGTATTTTGCTGACTTTGTCCGTGTCGTGGTGTATTTAAAAAAAAAAAACAGTGGCACTCCGGGAGTGCCAATAGAAGTGAAAACTTCAACAATTACGTGTGTGTTTTTTTAATCGTCAGGAAATGTTTTATTGTGCAGGAAATACTTTTAAACGTAGTGTTTTTTTTATTCATTATTATACAATAACATACACCATAGACATACACCATAACACAAAAATAACACGAATTTTAAAAACAAGAGAGTTTTTCTGCTAAACTTACCCGATATTTGATCGAATAGTTCACTTTTGCCGCCAACTATTGACATACATAACAACTGTTGAATAAGGATAATTTTATTTTGCTAGAGCAAGGTAGTTTTATTTTAGCAAGAGTCACGAGACCTGGCTAATTTTTACATGAGATGTTTTTGATGAGATTTCCTTTTTCTAACTCTTGTACGTGTATTTCGGGAACCAATAGCGCACAGGCGAGCATGCGGCGCGCTTGCCTGTAAATTGTTGTTATTGATTAAGCAATCAATAACAATTAATTGCCCGTCCTCCTCATACCGAACTATGCACAATACATGTACATACTTATATACAGAGGTGTCGGTTACAATAACAGTATAACGAGTTCAATGGTTTTTCCCATCTCAAAAAATGCCAAACGCGCCCAAAGAAGCTTTCACTTCAATAATGAAAGTATCAAGTATTTGTCTTTAACAATAAACACAACAGCGTACTGCAACGAAAATGTAAATTTTGTGTGTATTCCTGTGTGAACGCCGGGAGAAAAAGTGAGTTTTAGCTTCGTTCTTCTTTTGCGGATTGAGCTGAAGAGGGAAAAGTTCCTGTCATTCACCGCTTGACGCGATAGTGTCTATGTGCCAAAATGCTAAGATGTCGGTTACGTAACAGTGTCTCCAAACCAGTGGTTTTTCTCCATCTCAAAAAAAACTCAACGCGCCTAAAGAAGTTTTCACTTCAAAAATAAATAAATGACATGCCTTTGTAAAACCTTTTAGGATTACATTCATTGACTACGGCATTAAATCCTATCAATTTATCACTTTGACCTTTCAAAAGCTCCTTCGTCCTCTAAAAGATCATGTTTACTGCAGCACCGGATAAAGCTGAAGTGGAGTCTAGAGCCTAATAATTTGTGAACTAAATTTCAATTAAAACAATTAATTTAGAATTAAAAATATTTCTTTAACCCTAGATCTACCGGGAATTTTATTCAAGTTTTAATAAAACGTTCTACACCAGAATTTTTATTTAAAACTATTTAACTTATTTATTTACCTTATTTTTGTCTGGTTTATATACTTAGTTTATTTTAAAGAAATTTCTGGTTTGAATGAATATTTTGTATGTACGATCCGTCTGGTAGACGGAGGGTTAAAAAGGGACACAAAATATAAAAATTAATGCTTCCGATCTGTTCATTTTGATTTGGAGACATAAAATGTGGGACCCGAAAACCCGGTAGCCCATCAATTGATAGGCCATACATGCAGAGTCGTGGAAAAAAAAGTAAACAACCCCTAGTAACTCCTCAACAAATTATCGTAGAAGAAAGTTAATGGTACCGAACGATTGGAAATAAAGTCTACTTTTAAATGATGTATATAAAATTTGCTTAGAGAGCCATCTACATATTAAAACGAACCATAACTTTGTTTTTTTTTCAATAGCAATACGCAATTCTGACAGCATAAATGAACTCTACACCCTTCAATTAGTCTAAAAACAAATTTTTATGCAATTTGTACCATAAGTTTCCGAGAAATTAATTATTTTAAAACGAGCGTATTTTAAGGGCTGTATCCAAATTGAAGTTCGGTACTCAATTGCTAACCGAGAGAGCTCCCTTCTTGATCAAGGCACCTTAACCCTCTGTCTACCAGAAGGGTCCAATGGACCCGACATGTATATTCAAAATATCTATTCAAACCAGAAAATTTCTTCAAAACAAACTAAATGTATAAATCAGACAATAATAAGTTAAATAAACAAATTAAATAGTTTTAAGTAAAAATTCTGGTGTAGAATGTTTTTATAAAACTTGAGTAAAATTTCCGGTAGTTCTAGGGTTAAGTGGTCAATTAAGCCTGTTAGATTACAGGATAGCATAGGAAATGTCAAAATATTTAGTCACTTCTATCATAGACGGCCTCTTAAACCATCATTTTGCCGTTTTTAGGTGCGTTCGTAATTATATAAATACGTAGCACCTATAGTCGTCGTTCAGTCCGTCTGTCTGTCCGTCTGTCCGTCCGTCTGTCTGTCCGTCCGCATATAACAGAGCAAAAACTACCCGACCGAATGATCTGAAATTTTTAATATATAATTGCTGCAAAATTTTGTCGAGCCATTTCCAATTTTATGAAAATCGGATGTATAGTTTAATTACAGGGACAGTCAAAAGTTTTTCTTTACATTACGGCCAATGGGAAAAATTATTCCAAGTGAATTTTAATGATGTTACAGACTTCCGAATGGTCTGAAATTTTTAATATATAATTGCTGCAAAATGTTGTCGAGCCATTTCCAATTTTATGAAAATCGGATGTATAGTTTAATTACAGGGACACCCAAAAGTTTTCCGTTACATTACGGCCAATGGGAAAAAATTATAGCAAATGCATTTTAATGATTTTACAGCCTTCCGAGTGGTCTGAAATTTTTAATATATAATTGCTGCAAAATTTTGTTGAGCCATTTCCAATTTTATGAAAATCGGATGTATAGTTTAATTACAGGGACACCCAAAAGTTTTCCGTTACATTATGGTCAATGGGAAAAAATTATTGCAAATGCATTTTAATGATTTTACAGCCTTCCGAATGGTCTGAAATTTTAAATATATAATTGCTGCAAAATTTTGTCGAGCCATTTCAAATTTTATGAAAATCGAATGTATAGTTTAATTACAGGGGCAGTCAAAAGTTTTCCGTTACATTACGGGGAATGGGGAAAAAATTATTGTAAGTGCATTTTAATGATGTTACAGACTATGCACTTATAAAGCGCAAAAAAATATACATTCAGTACAATATGGGGTGCAAAAAATAATTATAAAACTAGTTATAGTACGAACGCACCTCATTTGCCACGTTTGACGAGCAATTTCCAACTTGTTTAAGCATAATTTGAGAACTACTTGGAAGAAAAATGTGAAAGGTTGGATTTCCATAAAGCAGGACTTAATAAATCTGAATCCATCAAAAAAATTGTAGGTTGCAATTCATAATTCTTTTTAATATTAATTTCATAATTCATATCAGAAAATTATAAAAATTGCAAATTCAACGTATGTATGTTTGGGTATATTAGTATTATTGCTACACAAAAAATTAGAAAATTAGGATCTTAATTTCAGAAGATATAAATAAAAATATGAAAAGGTAATTTAGCATTAGAAGCACTAAATTTTGAATGTTTATAATTCAAAAACTTATAATTCAAATGACTTGAAATTTCGTGTTTAGGCATAGTTTGAACCAAAGATTTGAAATATCTCGTTAAAATTGGGTATTGCTATTGAAAAAAATCAAATTTGGATTCCTTTTAATATGTAGATGGCTCCCTAAGCAAATTATATATACGTCATATAAAAGTAGACTTTATTTCCAATCGTTCGGTACCAGTAACTTTCTTCTACGATAATTTGTTGAGGAGTTAGTAGGGGGTGTTTACTTTTTTTCCCCACGATTGTACAACTGTTTAGTTGACATACAAATGTGAGTTATATCCCACCTAAGATTAATGAAGATTCTCACATGAAAAAATTTATTAAATTTTACGCCAGTAACTTTGGTGGAAAAAAGTTGTAGAATTGCTTTTCCTTATTTTGCAATAAATTTTTTCGCAAATTCCGGTGTCAATTCGACATTACAGAAGCACAATTTTTTGCCCCTGAAAGGGTTAAACTGTTCCTAATTCGACAATAGACGCAATTAAATATAGCTCTTAAAATCTGAAACACAGCATTGCTATTACGTGAGCAAAGCCGCGGGTTTTGCTAGTCTAATATAATTGCAAATATAATAACTAAGTTTAATGTAATCCTTACAGAGTTGTCAAGTCTCCGGCCTTTTGCACACCACTATTATTTTAGAGAAAGTGTTGTTCTTTTAAATCATCCAATTGTTCTAATTAAATAAAACAAAATTTTCTGTATTAAGATACTGGTATCCAAAAAGCCGTAGACTTGGCAGCTCTGTCCTTATTCGATGATTAAATTAAAACAAAATCAGTTCAAAATTACTGATATGAATAACCGAGAATTCTGAGTGCTATGTACAGTCTTGGAAAAAAAAAGTAAACACCCCCTACTAACTCCTCAACAAATTATCGTAGAAGAAAGTTACTGGTAACGAACGATTGAAAATAAAGTCTACTTTTAAATGATGTATATAAAATTTCATTAGGGGGCCATCTACTGATTAAAACAAAAAAACTTTTTTTTTAATAGCAGTACACAATTCTGACAGCATAAATGAACTCTACACCCTTCAATTAGCCTAAAAACAAATTTTTATGCAATTCGTACCATAAGTTTCCGAGAAATTAATTATTTTAAAACGAGCGTATTTTAACCCTTTCAGGGGCAAGGTACTTGAATTCATGAAATGTTGAAATAATTTAAGTATTTACAAGAGAATTTATTTGTAAACAAGTAAAAGCACATTTTCGCGTACTTAACAAAGGTGAAATTTTCATTATAAAATTAAGGTGCCAATGTGGAAATTAAGGATTAAAATTATGTGATGCCGTGACGGCATCACCACCCTTCAAGGGGTTAAGGGCTGTATCCAAAATGAAGTTCCGTACTCGATTGTTAACCGAGAGACCCCCCTTCTTGATCAAGGCACCTTAAGCACCACTCAAGCAGTCAATGAAGCACTAGATTACACAACAGCAGAAGATATTTCAAAATATCTAGTCACTTCTATCACAGACGGCCCCTTAAAACATCCTTTTGCAGTTTTTTAAGCATAATTTGAAAACTACCTGGAAGAAAATTATGAAATTTTGGATTTCTATAAAGCAGGACTTAAGAAAACTAAATCCATAAAAAAAACTGTAGGTTGTAATTCATAATTTTTTCGAATATTAATTTCATAATTCATATCATAAAATTATAAAAATTGCAAATTCAACGTATTTATGTTTGGGTATATTAGTATTATTGCTACACAAAAAATTAGCACATTAGGAGCATAATTTCAGGAGATATAAATAAAAATATGAAAATGTAATTTAACATTAGAAGCACTAAATTTTGAATGTTTATAATTCAAAAACTTATCATTCACATGACTAGAAATTTGATGTCTAGGCATAGTTTTAACCGAAGATTTGAAATATCTGG
This sequence comes from Maratus speciosus, assembly GCA_963932465.1. Lineage (NCBI taxonomy): Eukaryota > Metazoa > Arthropoda > Arachnida > Araneae > Salticidae > Maratus > Maratus speciosus. Next base: position 381,943,417 of record OZ010797.1, on the reverse strand, counting down.
TTAAAATTGGGTATTGCCATTGAAAAAAATGAAGTTTGGATTCGTTTTAATATGTAGATGGTCCCCTAAGCAAATTTTATATACATAAATTAAAAGTAGATTTTATTTACAATCGTTCGGTACCAGTAACTTTCGTCTACGATAATTTGTTGAGGAGTTAATAGGGGGTGTTTACTTTTTTTTTCACGACTACACGTCACGTATTACCGGGTGGTTAACCTTTTCCAGTGAGGAGTAAGTCTGTTTGTAAAAGGATGAAGTGATGGACTGACACCGGAATTTACAAACGAATTTACTAGAAAATAAAAACCTCCTTTTTTTCTCGTAATTTATAAAAGGGAAATTTTTATTAAATATTCTGGGTGGCAGTACTCTTAAAATTAGGCGTCATTTTTTGTGGACACCGCACGCTAAAGGGTTCAAACTGTTTGTCTCAAATCTTTAAGTTCCGACAATACTTTAAATCAGCGTTGTCCAACGTTGTCCTCAGGCGCAATGTCGCCCTTTGGAGGATTTCTTGGCACCTTTTCGAAAGTTTCCTGTTACTAACTTTTTAAAAATATAAAATGCGTTTTAAAAAGACTTAAAAGTTTTAAATCACTAATATTTATATGCTTTTTATATTGTATGTAATCATCAAGGTTTTTGACTCTTTACCTTACCAAAGATTTTGAGATGAGTTCCTTCAAGGAAAATATAATTCTATTATATTTATACATTTTCTGCAATTTTTATATGGGCATGATTATCCCCATGAGGTGCATATGTATTGTATAAGACGTGTGTGTGCCTTCGGAATGTTTCCTGTTACTGGCTTCATTTAAAAACAAAAATCCCAAATGTTTTATTTTTAACTTTTACACGTTTTTCTATTGTAAGCAGCCTTAAGGTTTTAGCCCTTATCCTATAAATGTTTTTGAGATAGGATCCTCTCAAGGAAATGTAATTCTAAGTTTCCTAAGATTTGTATTTTTTCTGCAGTCTACTTTTACATAGGTATCACATGACTAATGGCATGGATAAATGTCGGACAATTAACCCTTTAGATTCCGGCGTCTCTCACACAAATTTTATTCGGTGGGCACTACTTTTAAAAAGAAGTTTCCTTCAAGTATACACTTTCAAAAATGCTCTGATTAAATAAGGCAAATTTTATTTTTCTTTATTACTGGTGCCAGAAACAAATTTTGCAATGAAAGATGACTTCGCCGCAGGGGAGATAACGGAGTGCAAAGGGTTAAAAAAGAGAAGATTACAGTAAAAAAATTGGTGGTATTCAAAAACATTTTTCAGAAAGGCAAGCAAAGTGTTCTTGTCCGAACACAGTTCTCGTAAAAAACGTAAGGGGTCTCAATACTCTTAAAATCTGAAAAAATGAAAAATAAAAGACCATTTTCAACATTTAATATCTATAAATGTATATGCTTTGAAAACACAGTTTTGTATTGCTATGAAAGATATAAGTATGTTCCTTTATTTCATGTATTTAAAAAATTGCAAGATGCAGAGTTATTATTTACAGGGGACTCCAAACTTTCAGACATTTGTCGAGAAGAAAATTGGTATAACAGCTTACGCGCAGGATTACAAAATAAATTTTGAAACTAGAATGAATTTTTTTGTGCCTGGTTATACTTCAGATTGTAATAATTACCCTGAACCTAAATAAATTTGTATTTAAAACATTTTCCTATTTTTAATACAAAGTTGTATTTAGCTAATGGAAAATTTTGAAAATTTCAACAGTAAAATCACCAGATTTTTTTTTTTTTTTTTTTTTTTTTTTTGAACAATAAAATTAAAATTTCTGGTTCAGTTTATACAGGCTAACATGAAACATATGTTTTAAAACTTTCATGAAAAAATATTCAGAAGTTTTTTGATCATGAAGTATCAATTTCATTCTGTTCAAAAGGCTGTAACATCATTAAAATGCACTTGAAATAATTTTTTCCCATTGGCCTTAATGTAACGGATGTATGTCGGATGTATAACGGATGATTTAACGCCTTTTGAATGTCCCTGTAATTAAACTATACATCCGATTTTTATAAAATTGGAAATGACTCGACAAAATTTTGCAACAAATATATATTTAAAATTTCAGACCATTCGGAAGGCTGTAACAGGGTTCGTACGGGTGCTTGAATTTCATGACTAAGAAATTCTTCGCTACCAGTATTTCCTTACGGAAAATCTCTCCCGAAATAAGACGAAATTTCGTCCGTTTAAAGTAGATTCATTTTTCTATAAAAAAAATTCTGATATTGGTCCTTGAAAATAACGGTACCCGTACGAACCCTGTGTAACATCATTAAAATGCACTTGCAATATATTTTTCCCGTTGGCCGTGATGTAACGCAAAACTTTTGACTGTCCCTGTAATTAAACTATGCATCCGATTTTCATAAAATTTGAAATGACTCGACAAAATTCTGCAACAATATTTGAAATTTCAGACCATTCGGTTGGGTAGTTTTTCCTCTGTTATATGCGGACGGACCGAACGACGACTACAGGTGCTACGTATTTATGTAATTACGAACGCACCTAAAAACTGGTGGGAATAATCAAGGAGGGTTAATTAGACGAAAAAATGCATCCTGGAGAAAATCTCGGGTTGCGCAGCAAGAGGGTTAAAGGTTAACTATAAGAAATATTTACAGCTTCAAAAGATTTCTAATATTGTGTTAAAATCAAGTAATATCGAGTTGCTGTAGGTGATCTCCTCCTTTAACCCCTTGAGGGGCAAGCAACTACGTTCGTGAAATGCTGAATTCCCACCGGAATCTTTGAAAAATTCTATTTCAAAATAAGTAAAAGCAATTTTACGGCTATTTCCCACCAAAGTTGGAAAAGAAAAATTTAATAAAATTTTTCTGGTGTAAAACTTCATTAATCGTAGGTGGTATATAATATATACCGGTGCCCCTCAAGGGGTTAAAAATTGTCAGCAGGCATGTGATTTCCGCGTTTTTGCGCACCGGTATATTCTTAGAGAAAATGTTGTTCTCTTAAATCGCAAAAATGTTTTAATTAAATCAAATATCATTTTCTCTAAGAATATACTGGTGTGCAAAAACGCGGAAATCACATGCCTGGTCAGATATCCATGAACATGTACATTAATTTAAATATTTCCATTATGCCGTTATTAAAAGAAAAAATCTTCTTTGTTCGCTTTTTTTAATGCTTGAATATCTTAAAGCTTAACACTACTTATGTGCGATAATGTATGCAGCTGAGAAAACAGTATCTTGAATCTCGATTTTTGCATAGATCTCATTCGATTGTTTCAAAAGACATCCTTTCTTTCGTTTTTGTGAGTTCCACCTTTTACAAGTGCGCATATCAAAACTCTCAAGATGAATATATTTCTTTGTATCATATTAATTTTAATCGCCATCTTATTTTTGTTTTGTTTAATTACTTTTTGTTTTCTCATGGATGAACCTTCTATCAGAGTATTTTATAGAACTATAGGGAGAGACCTTAGGTAAGATGGAATTTATATTTATAAATTTAACTAATAGTTAGATATTTCATGACTTACAAAGAAATGTATTATTATTAATGTTTTTTTACAATATTTTTTATTCTTGTTAACTCGTTGGTATAAGGTTTTGAAAAATAAGATTATATTTTTAATTTAACCCATTAAGGGGTCCGGGACACATTTTAAAATAATTTTTATTTATTGAGTTAAAATTCTGAATTTTTTGTGATGATTATAACCTTGTAATTTGTAAACAAAATCACATGATAAAACTTCTCATAATTTTTTTCAAAAAAATTTTAATTTAAAATTTATTTAAAAAATTTATTTAAAATGTGAGTAATTTAAAATCGTTATAACTCGAAATATTATTTATAGAATCTCATTTTTTTATTAAAGTAAACAGAAATATCTAAGTTTTAATTTTGATTCAGCATTTAAAAAAATATTGATATATAAAAAAATTAAAAATATTTAACGAAAAAATTAAAAAAAAAGTGGTGCAACTTAAAAAAAAAATCATATTTTCAAAGGATAATATTTTTTTCAAATATGCTGAATCAAAATTAAAGTAAAACAATTGAAAAAAATATGCTCCAAGTTTGAACCTTGTATCTTTAACGGTTCTCGAGTTATAAGAATTTAAATACGCGATATGGTGAAAAAACCTATCATGAAGAAAAACACATGTTTACAAGAAGTCGTATCCATGACTGCCATTGTTTAAAAGCTAGATTTTGAAAACAAACCAAAACGAAAAAAATAATATTTTTTGTTCAATTCAGATAGAAACATGATTTAAATGTCATTTTAAGCAGGAAAAAATAGAAAAAATATTTGTGAAATTAAATCTTTTTGCAAAATTTGAAGATTTTTTTTTTCTTTGTCCCGGATCCCTTTAACCCTTTATGTCCCAAGTTATGAATTCTTAAAAATTTCATCTTCTAAAGCATTTTTCGGGAATTTTTAAAACTACATTAACAGATTTACACAATCATTAAATAAATTTTAGAAGGTTTCTGTCAATTCAAATTAATGAATTAAACTTGAATTTATAGGGATTTTGTGCAATATCTATAGCTTCACTCAAATCTTTTATTTAAAGTCTTTTCATCTCTTACAATAAAAATATTTCCGAACTGAAACTTTTCTCCCACAGTCTTTCAACAACAAGAAAGCTGAAAAGATGCTGATGTAAAAGAAGCTATCCTTTTAACCCCTTAAGAATCGCTTAATATTTGGAAAAACCATAAAAAAGTACCTATTTTTTTATTACAGAAATTGACTAATTAAAACGTTTCTGAATAAAATATGCAAATAGGTTTTTTTTTTAAGGCGAAATAAAAAGATGTTACAGAACAAATTCACATTTGTAGAAAAGCCATCATGTTGGTATTCTGTGTCGTAATGTTTGTTTTACACCATACAAGTTAATGCGAATAAGACCTTTATTTTTCAGATCGTAGATCATTAATTTTCACCATCACACAATTTTTTACAAATAATATTTGAAATAATATGTATGGCTAGTTCCATGGTTTTTTGTAGTTAAGTCACATAGCTAATAACTACTATGCTTGTTGGCTACCGTTATTTTCGAAAAGTTTTCTTAGCCTTATTCAATTAATGAGATATCTCCGATAAAATAAGTTACATTTTCCCGTTGTAAATTACTGGTAGCCAAAAATCGTAGCATGTGACTTACACTACAAGTACTCATGGAAATAGCCATATACATTAAACTTTGATTATTAATATTTTTTTTTTCAGCGTGATATATTTCGAAACATGCAGTACTAAGTCCAGCACAAAGCGTTATAAGTAAGCGAACAAACTTAATACTGGAATCAGGCGTAAATTAACACAGTTGCGCCACCTTGTGGACGGAGTGATAATTCACATACGCGGGCTTTTAGGGTGGCGCGTATTTTCTAAAGCTTTAGTCGCTCACGGAAATTAATTTAGTTTGCCACATTTATTGCAAATTAACGGCGTAGCGAGAAGGGCACTCAGATGCACTTGACACCACGAAGTTTTCATCGCCTTAACATAGGAACTTCAGTTATTAATAAAGGTGAAAAAAATTTTACAATTTTAATGGTGTCAGTAAGAAAACAGTTAGGTATCTACCTGTAGTTCACACTCCATCCGCTACGTGGCGCATGACCTTGATTGATGTGACCTCGCTTTTAATCTTGCGGTTATTTCTCCCATTTAAGATAGGACGCTTACTTATATCGCTTTGGTCCAGCATCTTAATCAGCGCCAAATCCCTAACCCGCATAGAAATATTCAAATACTTCAGATGGAAATGCCTGATAAATTTTTCTGGTTGCAGAAGTTTTTCGAGCAATTAAATCTCCAGCCCGGAAATATGACGAGTACGAGAAATAACGAACAACACCTCAGCTCGTGATATTGAAGGGAGCGAGAATTAAGGAGTTAAACATATTTTTGATTTGTGCAACTAATAATGCTTTTGGAACAAGATAAAGTAAAGTGTCTATAATTCATTCTAAACTGTATTACTACTAACCGTTGTATTAAATGAATTTTACAAGTTATTTTATGGTACCTATAAGTACCGTCGGGACATAAAGGGTTAAACGCCGAAACTATAAGACCGGCATCTTCAACTTTTTTGCTGAAAAACATTTGCCACCACAAATTTTGAAACATAATCTCCTTTTTATTTAATGGTAAAAGTATCTGTTATTAAATAAGGAAAATTCTTTAACTAACAAATAGTGGTATTTTGATAGTTAATTTAACCCTTTAGTGCGCAGGGAATTCAAAACAGTGTTGTAAATTCAAAACAGTGTTGTTTGCATATATGCAAACAACACTGTTTTGAATTTAATATATATATTTTTATTCGCTTATACGTAATTCACACCAGAAAATTAAAATAGCAATATTTGCTTCAATTAAATAACAGACATGCCGTATTTGTATGAAGCGAAATTAACCATTGAAATTTTCTGGTGTAAAGTCAGTGTAGAGAATTTGAAGAAAGAAATCCTTGAAATTTTCTTAATTTTATTTCACAACACAAAAACAAATCTTGACATTCACGAAAACTTAACACACAATGAAACATACAGTTCTGGTTTCAGAATCAAATTTCTCTAGTTAAAATTAACACTCTAATTAGTATGCTTTCATCACATGAAAGCCTTAAATTACATTATAAAAATATATCCCCTGCCTAAACTGGGTGCAGATAATTAAATAGAATAAAGAAAGACAATAATGCAGCAGGAGCAACATTCTCCATGCCACACTCTCAGTAAACCAAACATCAACTCACTGATGATGTCATAATTAAGATTTCACAACAGCACAGAATGCATAGTGCTGCCATCTGTCAACAAACAGAATAACTAAACCTTAAATTTGATTTCTAATCAGTTTAGCACTGAACATACTCCCACCCATCAAGAAGCTATTCTTGATGCAAAGGAAGTAAACAAAGTTTTACAATAGGTCTTTTAAAAATACCCCTAGCGGTTTTAACAGTTACTACACGGACTATACCATCCTTACCTGGATGAATTTCAATAATTTTGCCTAATGGCCAAACAGAAGGAGGAACATTATCCTCTTTCAAAATTACTACATCATTTTCTTTAAAATTTTCAGTATTTACTCTCCATTTTTTTCTATTTTGCAGAGCACTCAAATAATCAATACTCCACCTTTTCCAAAAACATAATTTCAATTTTTGTACAATATCCCAACGAGATCGTAAAGACAAATTTTCCTCATTTAAAGGTTCAGCTGGGGAAGTTATGACATCACCAGTTAAAAAATGAGATGGAGTCAATATATTTATACCTTCTGAATTGTTATCACTATCAATTGCCACTAATGGTCTAGAATTCAAGATAGCTTCAATTTGAGTTAAAAATGTATAAAGTTCTTCAAAAGTTAAATTAGTATTTCCAATTACACGTTTGATATGAAATTTTACAGAACGAACAGCGGCTTCCCACAGTCCACCAAAATGCGGACTCACTGGAGGAATCATATGCCACTCAATGTTTCTTTGAGACAAAAAATAACAAATTTTTTCATTTCTTTCAATTGAACAAATAAATTTATATAAATCTGAGAGTTGCCTTTTAGCACCTACAAATGTTGTGGCATTATCACTATACACATGTTGAGGAGCTCCTCTTCGAGAGCAAAATCTGTTTAATGAAGCAATAAATGCCTCGGAGGTTAAATCACTCACCAACTCTAAATGTAGAGCTTTAGTTGCAAAACAAACAAATAGAACAATATAGCATTTAGTAGTTTTCGCTCCTCTACCTCGATATTTCAAAATATTAATAGGCCCTGCATAATCGATTCCACATGCAGAAAATGGCCTGTTAGGAGTGACTCTGTTAAGAGGAAGATCTCCCATTAACTGTTTGGAAGAAGCTGCTCTATATCTACAGCAGGTAACACATTTATGAATACAATTTTTAATTATCTTCTTGGCACGTACAATCCAATAACTCTGTCTAATGATACCCATTAATAAATTTAACCCAGCATGAAAATGCATAACATGAAAATATTTAACAATTAACACACTTAATTTATGTTGAGTTGGCAAAATGACAGGATGTTTTGCATTGTACTGGAGGGGTGAATTTCTCAGCCTACCTCCCACCCTAAGTAAACCATCACTATCAATAAAAGGACAAAGTGAAAAAAGAGAACTTTTTTTAGAAACTGGTCTGTTTGATCTAATACAACTAATTTCATCTGCGAAATATAGCTGCTGAATATAAGAAATAATCAAATTACCTGAATGTCTTCTTTCGTTTGTCGATAAAGGAAGAAATTTACCTTTACTCAAAGGACTGGTATTCATTTTGCCAACTTTCTGTTTGCAATTTCTCACAAACCTAATACAAAAAGCTAAAACATCAACAATTTTAGTAAAAGAAGAATATTTTTCAAAAAGTAAATCAATCAAAGAATTATTCACAGTTACTGGAAAACAAAATTTAGAGTTCCTTTTCTCTTTATTTACAGTGTCTAAATTAGTTTTTATTTGAGGTTGTTCAGGCCAATGTTCTTGACTTAAAGAAAGCCACTTTGGGCCCTCCCACCAAAGGGAACAATCGGGAAGATCCTTAGGAGATAAACCTCTAGAAGCAATGTCAGCTGGATTTTCCTTGCCTGGAACATACCTCCAACAGTCAGATGGAACAGAGTCTAGAATTTCTGAGGTTCTATTGGCCACATAAGGTTTCCAACACCTAGGATGAGATGACAGCCATGATAGAACTACTTGCGAGTCGGTCCAAGCATAAAACTTAATAATGAAGGTATTCAAAATAGTCACTAATGCAGAATATAGTCTGGAAAGTAGTAAAGCACCATTGAGCTCAAGCCTTGGAATGGAAACTGATTTAAGGGGTGCTACCTTGCTTTTAGCAACTAAAATGGTCACCTTTGACTTCACTTCACCAGGTTGAACCACATATATGATGGCGGCATATGCTGATTCTGATGCATCGCTAAATCCATGTAAAATGAGCTCTTTACTGGAAACTTGGATCCATCGGGGAATTTTAATAGAGCAAACTTGTTCAAATTCCTCTTGGAATTTCTTCCAATTTGCTTGGAAATTTTCAGGAAGAGCAGTATCCCAGTCTAACTTCATCAACCACAATTGCTGGTAAAACATTTTTATAGAGACAGTACATGGAGCCAAAAATCCTAATGGATCAAATAATTTGGCAGATTGTGAAAGAAATTTTCTTTTAGTTATGTTATCATCAAATTGTAAATTAACTTTAAAGACAAAAACATCATTTGAAGAATCCCAAATAAGCCCTAAGGCTTTGGAACAGTCATCAGGATGAATTTCTAAATTTGTTGACTCAAGAGAATTTGAAGATAAATGATTCACTACATCAACTACATCAGAAGAATTAGATCTCCACTTCCGTAAATGAAAACCTCTATTTTCTAAAGCCAGTGAAAGTTTCTCAACCATTTTAATAGCTTCTTCGCTTGAGATTGCACCGGACATACAATCATCAACATAGAAACTATCTTTAATTATTGAAGCTGTTACAGGATCATTCTTTTCAATATCCTTTCCAATTTGAAATAGGCAACGAGTAGCTAAAAATGGAGCTGATGATGTACCATATGTAATAGTTCGTAGCCTGTATTCCTTTATAGCTGAGTATGCTGAGTCACGCCAAACAATACGCTGTAAATCTTGATCTTCTGGAGCAATCAAAACTTGTCTATACATCTGCTGAATATCAGCGGTAAAAGCAATAGGATTTGCTCTAAATCTTATCAAAATGGTAAAAAGATTTGGTTGTGGAATTTGTCCAACAGCTAAAACAGAATTTAACGAATTAGCATTAGGAGGTTTGCATGAACCATCAAACACCACACGTAACTTTGTAGAAATAGAGTCGCTTTTTATAACAGAATGATGCGGAAGATAATATACTTTGTTGCTTGCAGGATTTGAGTTTTTGTCGATAAGTGTCATATGACCAAGGTCTTCATATTGCTTCATAAAATTTCTATACTCATTTTCAAAATTTTTATCAAATTGAAATTTTCTCTCCATAGAAAACAAACGTGACACTGCCATGGATTTAGAATCGCCTAATGACATCACATCTTTATAAACTGGCAATTTAACTTCAAATCTGCCTTCTGGTGTTACCTTGTAAGTTGAACAAAAATGTTGTTCACAAAATTCTTCTTCCTCAGACAAATGGGGTTTATTAACATCTATTTCTTCTGCTTGCCAAAATTTTTGTAATAATAGATCAACATTGGATTCGTTTTCAACACTAAGAAAATGAGATTGAATACTAGAAGAATATTTACATTTAGGTTCCAATTTTCCGGCTACCACCCAACCAAACATAGTGTTTTGGGCAATTGGCTCATTCTCGGTACTAACAATTCTACCATATCTTAAAATAGTAAAGAAACAGTCAGATCCCAAAATAATATCACATTCTTGTGGTTTCATGAAATCTTCATCTGCTAACGTAATATTTTTAAGATACTCTATATTTTTTGTGTCAAGTAATTCCGCAGGTAATTGAGATGTCACTTTAGACAGGATGTATGCCTGAACCTTTAAGGACTCATTAGAAAGCTTTGAACCAACTGTAAGAGTTACTGAACCATGAGTTTGTCCAGCCAATACTCCGCAATTCCATTTAATCGAATTCTGTCATTCTTTCTTTTTAACCCTAAAGTTCTTATGACATTTTCACTAACAAAAGAACATTCCGAACCAGAATCGAGTAGAGCTCTAAAAGAGTAAGGTTTATTTTCATTATTATATAAGAGAACTTTAGCAGTAGGTAGGAAAGAAACACATTTTGAATTATTGAAAGAAGCACTAGAATTAATTTGTAATTCGTGAGATGTTGACTCCTGTACAAATTCTTTATTTGAATGGTGATTTTTATTCTCAGATGAATTTGGAAAAACTTTATTTTCAAACTTAGCAGTGCAAGCATTATTACTTTTATTCTCTTCATGTAAGAGTGTATTATGTTTACTTTCACATTTAAAGCATTTCAAATGAGAATTTGGACATTCCTTAACTTTATGAGAGTTTAAACATAAAAAGCAACAGTTATTACGCTTAATAAAGTTCTTTCGAGCAACAACATCCATGGATTTAAATTTAATACATTTATAGAGCGGATGTATTCCTTGACACTTTAAGCACACCTTTGATTGCTTATCATTAGAACTGTACTTGGAACCAACAAAATTTGAACTTTTGGAATGTTTCATATCACTTTCATTGTTAGAGATGAGCTCTAAAGAAGAACATCTTACACTTAAGAAATCAAAAAATTCTTTCAAAGTGGGAAATTCATTTTCTGTACTTTCAATGGACCAAAGTCTTCGACTTTCCGGATCAAGTTTTTGAAATAACAAATATATTAACCATGGGTCTCTATTTGTAGCTTCATCACCAACAGCTTTCAAACCCCTAATAACTTCATCACTAGTATTCAGCAAATTTCTTATATTTATGCTATTAGGATGCAGAACTGATTTTTGTTCTAAAAATAATTTAATCAAAGAATTAACAATTTGTTTCTTTTTATCATATCGATTTAATAACTTTTCCCAAGCTTCTTGATAAGATTCATTAGAAAGGGGAATATGCTTAATTAATGTAGCTGGTTCTTCAGAAAGTAACCCTTTAAGATACTGGAATTTCTGAATGTTACTTAAACCTACTTGTGAATGGACAGTGGAAACAAACATATCCTTAAAATTTGTCCATTCTGAAAACTTTCCAGAAAATACTGGAATATTCAATTTTGGTAGTCTAATATTACATTGATTAGGAATAGTAACAGAAGAACCTTGCACAGAATTGTGTGTTGCAACATTAACAACTTCTGAAGGATTCAAAGAATCTAGTTTGTTTTGATATTTAGTTTTTAACTGAAAATACCTGTCTTCAAATTCTGCTAATTCAGAATCATCATCATTTAAACAAGAATCTAATCTCAAGAACTCTTTAAGTAAATCATCTAATCTTTGTAATCTAATCAAAATTTCATTTTTAGTATTCACATTATCAAAACTATTCTCTAATCTAGTTACAGAGCCTTTCACTCTACCTCTCTCAATTTTAATTTGAGCAGATTTTTTTTCATAATCCTCCATTTTACACAATAACTTATAAGCAGAATAATTTCCAAAATAAAATTAATCAGATAACTTGAAAACAAAACTAATCAAAATTACTTCAAAATCAAAAGTAATCAGAATTGCTTCAAAACAAAACTAATCAAATTAAGTTAAAAAAAACAGAAGTAAATGAATTAAATTCAAAAACAGAACAAATCAGATTCAAAAACAGAACTACTATAAAATGTTCATAATTATTCTTTCATACAAACAATAGAATTTTCTGTTCTCAAATGTGCATAAAATTAAAAATCTTCAAAATTCTTCAATGTAAAATAATAATTCACCATAATTAAATATTCAAATATTTCAAGCAAATAAATCATAATGTTCTTGAAAACAAGAAGTACTAAATAAATCATAATAATCTTGAGAACAATTTTCTTTTTCAAGAACTATCAAAACATAATATTGTAGAATACTATTTTTTCTTATTTTATCAATTCAATAAAGAAGATACTAAATTGTTCTCATATTCTAAAATAATATCTTGCTAAATGCAACTTCAGTAGAAAAATTAAGCTTTAGCATCAAAGAACAATTTCAAAACAAAGCAAGTACTCACATATCACGCCTAAGTGCCTCCAATTTTCTTTATGTAGAGAATTTGAAGAAAGAAATCCTTGAAATTTTCTTAATTTTATTTCACAACACAAAAACAAATCTTGACATTCACGAAAACTTAACACACAATGAAACATACAGTTCTGGTTTCAGAATCAAATTTCTCTAGTTAAAATTAACACTCTAATTAGTATGCTTTCATCACATGAAAGCCTTAAATTACATTATAAAAATATATCCCCTGCCTAAACTGGGTGCAGATAATTAAATAGAATAAAGAAAGACAATAATGCAGCAGGAGCAACATTCTCCATGCCACACTCTCAGTAAACCAAACATCAACTCACTGATGATGTCATAATTAAGATTTCACAACAGCACAGAATGCATAGTGCTGCCATCTGTCAACAAACAGAATAACTAAACCTTAAATTTGATTTCTAATCAGTTTAGCACTGAACAGTCAGATTCCCCGAACTACGTAATTTCTAGAAAGTATTCTATTATGGGAATTAAAGGGTTAAAGGTTAAGTTTTATAAAATAAATAATTATATAAAATAAGGTATTTGGAGACATACTTATTAAAGTAGTTACTAATTTTCAATATTTTAGCGTAAAACTGCTACACGACAATATTTTTACTTGTATTGCAGATGTGCAACAGAAGAAAAGTTTGACGTATTATATAAAAAATATATCTCTGATTTTTTTCATTATTATTCCTGCGTTATAAACCTTTCAGAGTATCATATATAATTTTTTCAAAACAAAATAAAAAATTGCGCATTTAAGGGTTAAGCAAGCACGTTTATTTTTACCCTTGCGTAAACGCAACAACAGTGGGTACAGTGTTAACTAGTTAAAAGCAGTTGCGTAAATGACAAAAACCCTATGGGTAGATTAGAGTTTCCCAAACAACTCTTCGCGGCAATTGTTTTTAACCCATTTGAAACAATTTTAACCCTCTGTCTACCAGAAGGGTCCAATGGACCCGACATGTATATTCAAAATATCTATTCAAACCAGAAAATTTCTTCAAAACAAACTAAATGTATAAATCAGACAATAATAAGTTAAATAAACAAATTAAATAGTTTTAAGTAAAAATTCTGGTGTAGAATGTTTTTATAAAACTTGAGTAAAATTTACGGTAGTTCTAGGGTTAATCCAGTTACAGTTCTTTTATCACATGGCTTATTCTGATCGCCATTTTCGAAGAAGGGTTGTCAGTTTGGCCCCATTTTTCCCGCTCAGAAATTCCGAATTCATTCCATAAATTCCTGAAGAAGAAGAATTTTTTAAGCAGTCTAGAACTGGTTGCCATGAAACTATGTGAAAAATACCATCCAGTATTTCTGGTATGAACTGGGAATTTCTGGATTAAAAAAAGCTCAACTGGCAGCAGAATGAGTTAGTCAAATGAAATCGGATGGAAATCGGTCAGAAAGGAAACCAGTATATTTTAATCGCCAAATTGCCGCAGAAAAACCGAAAACAGCTATTCAATTAGGAATTATGACTTTTTTCAAAAGTTCATGTTTTCAATGGTTCTTTAAGAAACAAATAATCTTAGGGATCGCCTTCAAACTGAAATCGTATCAAACTTTGTAATTTTCCAATACGAACACCTAATTTTAACATTACAATTGGATTTTTCGGAAAATTTTACCTTAGGTACAGTGTCTAGAAGTGTACAGGGTGTTTCCTAAAAGATGGGCAAAACTTTAAGAGGTGATGGTACACATCCAAACAAACAACTTTCATCAAAGAATGCATGGTCGGAAATAAAAAGCAAATGTGCTACAGGGCACCAAAGGTGATTTTATTATACGACAGGATTACCAGCTTGGTCTCCATTTTTGTTCAGAAAATTCGAATTCGTGCCAGAAAGCCAGAAATTAAAAATAATATTTTTAACACTTTCCAACAAAGTTGAAAAGTGTTTATGACTTCGGTTTGTCTGTTCGTCTGGCCGTCTGTCCACACTCTAACTCTCGTAAATATGCTCGGATTGTTCTGAAAATTTTAGATGTTAGTGACCTCTGCAATAGCACGTTCCCTATTTCAAATTAAGTTTCTAGCATGTTTAGTTCATTTACAGGGACAGTCAAAAGTTTTCCTTTACATCACAGCCAATAGGAAAAAATCGTTTCAAACGATTTTTAATGGTGTTACACACTTTCAAACATAGTAAAATAGATATTCATTTATGAAGTCCACTAAAATATGTATTCTGTTGAATATGCGGTGCAAAGAATGGTTATTGTTCATTTACAAGGCCACTCAAAAGAATTCCGTTCATAATGGTATAGGGAAATTGTTTGCGGTGTATTTGAAAAGATTTCAGATACTATATTATATCCGAATTACTGTATATTGGTAATGATTGCTCGAAATGCATTTTTAATTATAATATACGCTTTTTTTACTATATTTATGCATACTATAAAGTACGTATAAATACTATAATTCATATACAGGACTACAGAAATGAATTCGTAAAGGTTACTGAATATGAGCATAAATTGCTTAACCCCTTAATTCTCGCTCCCGTCATATTCTCGGACTGTGACTTTTACTCCAATTGTTTGATTCCCACCACTTTTATAAAATAGTGAAATTGGCTATATTTTAGAATCGTTTTTCCTGTCATTAAATAAGGTGAATATTTCTTTATCATAAAAGTGGTGCCAATAAGCAATTTGAATTTTTCAACCGTAATTTAATTCGAGCGTTAAGGGGTTAAAGGAGGGTTTTAAAGGAGTTCTGCATTCTTACGTTAAACTGAATTTAGTTTATTAAGAAATATTTGTAGAATATAGATAAAATGATATACAGGGCCACGCAAAGAATTGTATACATGGCCGTCTATGGGTGATAGTTTCTGGAAATGTAATTTCAGTAGTTTTAAGAGTGTTTTAGTTTGAATTAAATTTTAGCTAAATAGTGAAATGTAAGAAAGATACAAGGTAAATTACTGGGCTGTACAAAAGTAATCAAGTATGTTTCCATCTAGTAGTATAAATTGCTGAAAGATGAATTTCAACCTGTTATGCATTTTCTTGCTAAACTAAATTTTCATTTTATATAGTATATATATCAACCTACAGATCAAGTACAGGGCTGTTCAAAAGAATTGGAATACAAATTTGGGTATGGACGGTAACTACTGAAATCAGTTTTTCAAATGTTTTAAGCGTTTTATAAAATGTTATTTAGTTATCTTATTTACCTTTTGTTCCTAAATAACGAAGTTGTGTTAAAGCATTCAGGAAGTGTTGGAAAGTGTTTAGTAATCTATGCTTAACGCATGATTTTGCTTTTTTGTTTGCTTTATTTAATGACAGAAATTTTGTGATTATATATAGTACAGATTCTTTTTAAAATTTTTCTGGTATGAATGTAAAATTTCGAGATAAAAATGGAGACTAAACTGGCAAGTCTGTTATACGAGGCAAAAGTAGATAGAGAACGATTAAGTGGCAAAAGCAAGGTTGTAAACCGCTCTCCGTACAATCGTTGAGCCTCTGAGTCATTTTGATTTGTAGTCGGAAATAAAACACAAATGTTCTGGCGCATTAGGAAATTTGGTAGAGGGAAACGTAAAAGCTCCATTCCTGTTGCAAGAACGACACTAATAGCATGCAAATGTGATATGGGGGAGAAGAAGAACGTGTATGAAAAATCTCGCCTTGATTAATACATAACAGCCTCTGATCCGACTGTGCAACCGTCAATCAGTGTTGCCAGATTGGAAACTTTTTTAATTCAGATTATTTGATTGTCACCACTTTTTTTAAAAGTATAATTCCTTTTATTTTTCCGAACTTTTAATCTATTTTTAAATAGGCCGAATATTTCTATTTCAAAAAAGCCGTGACAATCAACAATCTGGAGACACTGCCGTCAATCGCGGTAGGAACTTGTAGAAATATGTTGCCCTTCACTAACCCCTTAACGCTCGAATTAAATTACGGTTGGATAATTCAAATTGCTTATTGGCACCACTTTTATGAAAAAGAAATATTCGCCTTATTTAATGACAGTAAAAACGATACCAAAATATAGCCAATTTCACTATTTTATAAAACTGGTGGGAATCAAACAATTTGAGTAAAAGACACAGCCCGAGAATATGACGGGAGCGAGAATTAAGGGGCTAATAGGAAAAAGGCTTATTTGCATTTTATCTACAAAGTAAAATGGCTCATAGGCTCAACGATTGTACATAGAGCGGTTTCCCACGTTGTTTTAGCTACTTAACTCCTTGAGGGGCAAGTAATTACGTTTGTGAAATGCAGAATTCCCACCGGAAAGTTTGGAAAATTTTATTTCTAAATAAGGAAAAGCAATTTTTCAATAACTTTCCCTCAAAGTTATAAAAGTAAAACTTAGTTAAAAGTTTTCGGTGCAAATCTTAATTAAACATAGGTGGGATAAAATATATCCCACCGCCCCTCAAGGGGTTAATAGTTCTTTTTGTGTTTTTGCCTTGTATAACAGGGTTGCCAGTTTGGTCTCAATTTTTATTTTGAAATTTCGCATTTATACCGGAAAATTAAAAAAAAAAAAAGAATCTGTAATATGTCTAATCACAAAATTTTTGTCATTAAATAAAGCAAAAAATACTATTTTTAATTTCTGGCACGAATTCCGATTTTCTGAATAAAATGCAGGTATAACAACAACATCAACTTTGGTGCCCTGTAGCACATTAGTGTTTTATTTCCGACTATGCATTCTTAGATGAAAGTTGTTTGTTTGGATGTGTACCACCACCTCTTAAAGTTTTGCCCATGTTTTATGAAACTTCCTGTATAGTGTGGATATCTACAAGCGAAACCATATCCAAAAAATTACATTTTCACCAGAGGGAGCTATGATCGAGTCTATTGCTACGAATGAATAGAAATTCAATTTGTTTTTAGATATTTATGATAGAATTTAAACTACGGTAAACTTATTTTTGAAAGATAAATTTTGCGGAAAACAGAATTAAAAAGATTTATGTTGCAATGCGTGATGCATTAGCAATGAACGAAAATTCAGGCATATATTAGGTCGTTAAGAAATAAATATTCGATTTAAAAACATTTTTTTTTAAATTTAGATATTCAGACTTCGCACCAGAAAATTTTGAATAGTAATTTTTTAATTTTCTATTATGGAATATCTGTAATCTTATAAAATAAAAATAACTATTAAAACTTTCTGATGAGAATTCGGAATTTCTAAATTTAAAAAAAACCGTTTTCAAATTGGAAGTTTCACACATGATAACCTACTATTTTAAATACATTTCTTTGTACATATTTCTAGACACTGTAACAAATGCTTACGTAATAAATTCGATGGTAGCGCCGCCTCTTTCATAGACGCTGCCTCATCCTTTTTTCTTTGGAAGTTTCATACTTAATAACATAACATTTAAAATCCTTTTTCTTTGGAAGTTTCATGCTTCATAATCTAATATTTTAAATACATTTCGCAGTACATATTTCTAGACACTGTAACAAATTCTTAAGCAATAAATTCGGTGGCAGCGCTGCTTAAGAAAATGCAATTTTTTGGATACATTCTAAGCCAATGCCGATATACGGGATTTCCACACTATATATTTCTAGACACTGTACCTTAGGATATCAAATGGGAAATCATTTGGTGAAGAAGTTTAGGAGTTATGCAGGTTTAAGGGGTCTCAGGACTCTTAAAATTGGAAAAAATGAAAAAAAAAAAAAAGACCATTTTCAACATTTAATATCTTAAAATGTATTTGATTTTAAGAGACAATTTTAATTGGGATGAAAGGTATAAGTATGTTCTTTCATTTCATGTATTTAAAAAATTATAAGATGCAGAATTAGCATTTACAGGGGGCTCCAAACTGTTAGACATTTGACGAGCAAAAAATCGGCATAATAGCTTACGCGCACGATTAGAAAATAAGTATTGCAACTAGAATGAAAATTTTGGTGCCTACTTATACTTCAGATTGTAATAATTACCCTGAACCTAAATAAATTTGTATTTAAAGCTTTTTTTATATTTTTAATACAAAGTTGCATTTAGCTAATACAAAATTAAGAAAATTTCAACAGTATAATCACCTAAAAAAATATTGTTTTGAACAATAAAAAGGAAATTTTAGGTTCAGTTTACACAGACAAACATGAAACATATGTTTTGAAAATTTCATGAAAAAATATTCATAAGTTTTTGAGATATCGTGCGCGTTATGCCCAAAAACGTCATTTGGAGAAAAATGGCTTCAAAGTTTCCGAAACGACGCTTCAGCTATTGAACGTGTATAAATGTAAAAGCCATAACTTCAGTTCTAATAGGAATTTCAAGGAAACAATTATATCAAAATGTTCAGAAAAGATAGGAGTTTAACATCTAAAAAAATTAAAATTTCGAAAATTTTAAAGCTTTAAGAGTCCTGAGACCCCTTAACCCCTTCGGGACGAGCGTCTTTTACAGAATTTTTAAACTTTTATCACATGTTTTTAAAAACAGAAATTTTTGCCAAATTGTATCGCGAAAATGCTCGGATTAGGTATGGCAAATTTTACAATAAAAATTACTGGTGAGAATAATCACGTATCCTCTGCACATTACGCGGCCCGTATACTGGTCGCTCGTCCCCAAGGGGTTAAAGTTTAACCCGTTTGGGAACCTGTGTGCATATATGCACCCTTAAAACGGGCTAAAAACGCTTGAGTTTGATACCAGTAAAAAAGAAAAGTAAAATTGATTTTATTTAATTACGACATTCCGTGATTTACAAAGTTAACTCAAATAATTAACAAAAAGTAGTTCCAAACGAAAAAAATTCGTGTAAAGTATGCCGGTCGTGAACGGGTTAAAAACAATGACTAATGATATACAGTATAACTTCAAAAATCCGGCATCATCGGGACCGAGACTATGCCGGATTTTTGAAAATTCCGGATTTTGGAAGGAATATCAAAAGTGGTAACTAGGAATATCAAAAGTAGTAAATAGGAATTTCAAAAGTAGTACTATATTCTTAACGCTGCCTTTAGCCATAATTTAATTCATTATTAAGTGATAATTATGTAAGAAAAAGAGAAAATTAAATATAAAAAAAACTTATTGTAATTGATATGTTCTGTGTTACAGTAAAAAAACTAATAAACAGTGAAATTATTTCTTCTCTTGTAATTCCGAAAACATGAATGCCAACTTCGTGTGCTTCAATTTTTTTGGCCGTTCATTAACCAGATTTTTTTTTGTTTGTTTTGTTTTGTTTTTTGTATTTTATACAAATGAAGAATGTCTATTTCAGAAATACAGTCTTGTTTCTTTAAAGCATATATTATTTCTCCAGTGAAATTTATGCATTTTTCCAGTGACACATTCTCTTCAGCAGGTTGTTCATCCTCGTCTTTTTAGCATCTACTAGCATTATCGGCGATTCTATTTAGCACAGCTCAGTGACCTCGCTGTCCGTTAAATTGTTCGTTGTTGATGCATTTTCGTCAATGCTTAGCCAGTCATCTATATCCCTCTTTAGACACTTAATGCATTTTTAGATTTTGCGTGTCTATCAGATCATGAATTGCGGTCTTTTCGCGGGAAATGTGAAAGCCTTAAAATTCTACTTCATGATGTCGCCGTTGCCGAAAATTCATCCCGGTCATATATTCCGCCATGCGTTCGCCGAAGTTGACCTCAAAGTTGTTATTGTTGCTAAGGAACGGTGCAGCTCCCGGAAAAATTGTTCAGAAAATAATAGCCTCTGACAAATGCAAAAGAAAGTCAAATATTCTTTTTTTCCATTTTTACTTTCTGTCTTGAAGTTTTTAATTCATAAACAATTGCTATTTTTGTTTTCCCGTAACTTGAAAGTGTAAAAGAAAAAGGAAGAGAAAAGGTGATTTTGATGCCGGATTTTTGAAGTTGCCGGATTTCTGAATGCCGGTTTTTTGAAGTCATACTGTATTAACGTTTGATTGCTGCAATACAAATTAAAATGAATTCAGTTTTTTAAGCTTAATTAAAAACCTACTTGGTGGAATGAGCTTTAATTTTCAAACCCCTTATCCGATGCTTTTAGAAATCGGTTTCTATTTAAATTATTATAGGTACTTTATACTTTAAACTTTAATGCTATAAGACAGATTTAATAGAGCATTTTTACCTTTGTACATATTTCGAAAGTGGAATTCAGTGGTACTTAAACCAAATGTTAATCATCTAACTGATAATCTTTATCGTTAAAAAATTGAGTAAGATTTAAATTCTTATTATTTTAGAACTTCGAGACTGTCACTCATTACCATTTATATTAATTGTTATCATTTAAATGATTCATTCTCGAGTTACAAAATTCAATAGGAAATGTACTTTTATCTTTGTAGTAATTTTGAAAGTAGTATTCAGTAGAACTTAAACTATAATTCAAGTTACGTTAATTTTTATGTATGTTAATGGAGCAATTTAGATGGAGTTAAAAAAATTGTCATTTTTCCGATATCCGTAACGTAATCTTTCAAATTAAACTATATAGTACATATTAAAATAGCAATTAAAGCCCTTATGCAGGAATATTAAAAAGCAGTAAACAAACCTTTAAAATGCACAATTAATGCGTGAAAAAGCAGCAAACAGCTGTTTCGAATCTACAGCGAGATTCTTCTTCAGTGCAAGATAGGGAAAAAGGAACGGCGTGCTAGAAAAAGCAAGGCTGAGCTCAGCCTTAATAACAAATACTTCAAATTCTTTTATCGGGTTCTATGAAATAACTATACAGGTTATAATATTTATTTTTTACTACGACTGTACATTTTGAACATGAAACTTTGAGCATCTTGCATTAATATCACGCTAAACTTTTATAGGTTTGGAACCTTGTTTCGATACTTTTACAATACACCTTTCTAAATAACAACAAATTCTTTTATGGGGCTTTATGAAATAACAAGACAGGTTATAACGGTTATATTTTCCCTATGAGTGCACATTTTAAATATGAAACATTTGAGAAGCTTGCATGAATATCACTACAAAATTTTATAGATTTGAACCCTAGTTTCCATACTTTTACAATATTTACTTTAGATAACTATAAATTCAAGTTATTGTATGGAGTTTTAAGAAATAACTATAAGGTTATAACAATTATTTTTATCTGAATATATGCTTTCTTAATATAAGTTAAAATATAAATTTAAATTTCTTCAAGACATGCAATATCTTTTCATAAATTTGAAACGTGGATATACAAACAAGAAAAGATTTTAATGTTATTTCATTACATAAGACGCACAGTGTTACCACTCTGTTACTTTATCTTTTCTATTCAGATTGATTAAACAGTACCACTTTTTTAAAATAGTTAAATTCAACTTATTTATGTCTTATTTAATCTGTCGTTAAATAAGAGGAATATAACTATTTCAAAAAAATGGTAGCAATCAAACAAACTGATTGATTAAAAAATAATATATACCAGACTAGAAGGGCTGCCGCAGACGACTATTTTTTTTTTAATTCTAACTGGCAGCACTTTCTTAAAACAGAAATCCTTAACACACACTTTGACAACATTTGCAAGAAAAATGTACTTCAAAATTTATATCAGAAAATACTGGTGCGAACAGAGACAAAAGTGGTCGCTGTGGCAGCCTGGACTGGCGACATTAGCCCCTTCGGGACTATGGGTGCACATATGCATCTTTAAAAGATGCTTAAAGCACGTGTTATTAATGCCGCTAAAAAAGAAAAGTAAAATTTGTCATTTAATTAAGGTATTTTCTTCATTAATAAACTAAATTTAATTAGTTTACAAAAAGTGGTGTCAACCGAATAAAATTCATGCAAAAGATTCTGGTCCCGAACGAGTTAAAGGCATGTACACTGTTACCACAATGTTTTAACAAAAAAATTTATATTATTTATTCTAAAAAACTGTTATAAATTTTTCTATTGTACTATTAAATGAAAAATTCTAATGTAAAATAATGGTGGAAATAATGGAAATTCTAAGGAGTGTGTGCAACGTGATTACATCTATAATTTACAAAAAGATAAATCAAATTACATAAGAAAGAATACTTTAGTTTAGAAATGCATTTTTATGTTATAATTAGACAAACAATTTAAAAGATCCGTTAGAAACAAACGTATTTATCGTTGGAGAAGAAAAAAAGAATCTTTTATATACCAAATTTTTAAAACCGGATGTTTTATTATTCACGATATCTGAGCGATTAAGGCTATGGTGATTTAGCTTTATTCAATAGAAATTGTACAGAAATTTCTAAAATTATCTTAACTTTGTCAGGTTTTGTTTTTTCGGAGATTTGGAAAAATCTTTGAAAGATTTAACTCTACAACATTACCATAATTTCTTGCGTATTAGAAGCGCATTAAATAAAACTCTTTCCAACCAGAAATTTTATTTTAAAAAATATAATTTATTTTTACTTGGTACACGTTTAATTTCGTTTATAAAATAAAATTTTTGGTTTGAGGCAGATTTATTTTAACTGCAGCTTATATGCCAGCAATTACGGTACAATATTCTAAACAAATCAATAGAAACAATAACTTCAATGAAAAAATAGAAAGTGTAAGCAAGTAAAAATATTGAAAAATACTATCGGACACGGTTAAGACGCTCACGGTTAATACACGATCCCACTTAATACGCGGATTTTTCCGGTCCCTTGACATCGCCCATAAGGCTAATGTAAAAATATCACGTTTAAACGCGAACGGTTATTACGCGATAGATTTTCGGTTTTTTGAAGGAAAAAAATCACGGTTAAGACGCGAATTCATAGATCAAGACGCGAATTATTTCAACCGTGTTGCCAATTTCGCGGATTATTTTATTCAGATAAAAACCACTTTTTCCGAATAGTGATGTTTGCTTTATTCAGTTACAAATTAACTAAAGCGAATATTACTAATATGAAATAGTGTTAAATAGATATTTGAATGAAAAAAACTGCTAAATGTGCTAAACTGATTAATTTCAAGACTGTTAATCAAATTAATCAATTAATGTCTGATAAAGCATTCGCTGAGGAAAATGCTTTGAACATCTTGCTGTGATACGTCATAAAAATTATTATGATTGTTAGTGAGTTACTGCTCTTATTGAGGTTTTAGAATGCACGTTATATCACTATTATGTTTTATAACGCATGTTGTAGTAAAACAAAAAATAACAATAAAGAAAGAAAGAAACATATGAAGATTAAGCAAATGCGATTGCAATTGTATAATTCTTTTATGCTTTCTAAGTTTTGCTTACTTTTTGCTAACATAACAATATGTTTTACACAAATATAATAATGATAGTTTTTTCTCATATTAAAAATGAAGGACAGATTATAATGGTACACA
This sequence comes from Maratus speciosus, assembly GCA_963932465.1. Lineage (NCBI taxonomy): Eukaryota > Metazoa > Arthropoda > Arachnida > Araneae > Salticidae > Maratus > Maratus speciosus. Next base: position 381,919,268 of record OZ010797.1, on the reverse strand, counting down.
TTTTCAAAAGAACTAAAGGTAATTTTTGTAACTCGCTTCAAAGGTTTCATAGTTTTCCTTTGTATTAAAATAATTAGCCCCGCAGGAAAAATATTTTTGATGTTTTATTTTTGTTTGTAATATTAATTGCCAATAAAGCCATATTTGAATTCGTATTTATTTTTAGTTATTATTCCAGTCGGTCGTACAAAAAAAAGCAAGTTAAAGTTGAATACAGTTGAATTTTAATATGCGTAAAAGTCACAATTTTCGGCAGTACACATGTAAATGAAAGTTCTGAAGTTCATTCGGACTATTAGATGAGTAAACAAGAACAGGTTCAGCCTGATCAGATGAATGGAAGAAATTTCGCAAATTGACAATAACGCCCTCTAACGTCTGGTATACATTTTGCATACTTTAAAATGAAAAATTGGCAAACGAAATATTAAAAAAAGAAATTAGGAAATATAAGTAATATTAAGTAATATGAAAACAAGTGAATCAAGCGTAGAACCAAGATGGGAAAGTCACGCTGAGCTAAGTTCAATGTGATGGACTGCGTAATCTAAGAATAACTTGTAGCTGTTATGTTTCCTTTCGCGGTTTTTATTTTTTATAACTCGTCGTAGGAGTGGTGAGTTGAGCCGCTTCTATCGAAATACTCAAGGTCAAAGGACACGAGTGTGGCGTCATTAGTAATCGACCGACTTCTCACTAGTATGGGAATTCGCGCCAGAAAATTTTGAATAGCAATTTTGTTTTATTTTATTTGTGCAATAGCTATCATCTTATAAAACAATAATAACTATTTAAACTTACTGATGAGAATTTGGACCCCCCCCCCCCTCAATAAAAAATCAGCGGGACGTGGCAAAACTTTGGCATTCCACATCTGGCTGAAATTTTATTTAGGGATTCCGAATTCTCACCAGTAAGTTTAAATAGTTATTATTTTTTTACAAGATGATAGACATTCTACAAATAAAATAAAACAAAATTGCTATTCAAAAATTTCCGGTGTGAATTCCAACACGAGTGAGAAGTCGGTCGATTAGTGATGACGTCACAACCCGTGTCCTTTGGCCGTGAGTATATCGATGGCAGCGACTGGACACATACATCAGTATTCTGAAAGTCGAGTGGGGTCACTCTGGATTCGTTTTATTACAAACCATTTGATTTTGCATTCTTATGTGTATAGCATATTTTCTTCTTTCAAAAATATTTTCTTCTTTTATTTTTTGCAGGGGTGTTATCATATATTTAAAAATATATTTTTTCATGCAATACTGTCGTTTTCGAAATCTGACTGTTGTAGATTTCTTCAATCAAAATGTTAAAAAGCATCCTAATAAAGTCTGTTTGGTATTTGAAGATGAAGAGTGGACATACAAACAAGTAAGAAATATATATTTTTTAAATTAAAGTTTTGAGTATTCAGAATTTACTTCCATGTGATGCAAAGCATAGAAAAATAGGCTTAGATGCCGCATCTTCCCTCAGCCGTTGTTGTTTTGAATCATTTGGCGATCTTTTGTTGGCATGTTGGCGGTGTTTATGGATATGACAATGTGATGGATATGGATGTGACGTGTCGTGTTCCGGCAACCACCGAGAAGCTTAGAATTTTGTGGATGTATTTTGATATCGTGTTCTATCGTTGTCTTTTTATTTTTATGTTAAATTTAATGGATGTATTTCATTGACTATAGTTTCTGTAATCCGTTTAAACGCTCTTGCTGAAGTAATTAAGAAATATGAGGAAATTTTAGCAAGAAAGGGAGATTTGTTTATAGCGTGTCAATGAGTATTAAGCCTATTTTGGAAAATGATGGCGATGTTATGAGAGATATTTCGTGCTGGAGGTTTTAAGAAAGCAGATGTCTGTTAAGGTATGTTGATAATTTTATGTATATTTTGCTGCTTTAAGAGTTTTTTACATTTGGAGATTGCTACAAACAAAGAACTGCTGAATTTTGAGAATGCTATACCGCGAGAAATGCTGAATTCGGCGATGTTTTTTTTCGGTAAATGTGCGCGAAGCGCTCATACAACTATTGCTGATTGCCACTTTAGGGAGTTTCGTTTTTTATGTATATTTTGCTGCTTTAAGCGTTTTTTAAATTTTGAGATTGCTACAAAACGAGAACTGCTGAATTTTGAGAATGCTATACCGCGAGAAATGCTGAATTTGGCGATGTTGTTTTCGGTAAATGTGCGCGAAGCGTTCATACAACTATTGCTCATTGCCACTTTAGTGAGTTTCGTTTTTTATGTATATTTTGCCAGGGCCCGATTACCAACGGGGCACACTTACACCAATAAATTTTAAAAGAGATATTCACCTTATCTAAACGTCGTATTCATGTAAAGTTTCTGCCAAGAATGAGGCAAAATTTTCTGTTTGTTTTTACTGGAGGGAATGTGCCCCGTTGGTAATCAGGCCCTGTATTTTGCTGCTTTAAGAGTTTTTTACATTTTGAGATTGCTACAAAACGAGAACTGCTGAATTTTGAGAATGCTATACCGCGAGAAATGCTGAATTCGGTGATGTTTTTTTCGGTAAATGTGCGCGAACCACTCATACAGCGATTACTGATTGCCAGTTTAACGAATTTTGTTTATTATTTACATTTTATTTTGGTTAAACTAAACATGCGTATAAACCGGCGCTTGGCGACATTTACTACTTGGCGGAAAAGGGGTTTTCACGCCAAGAAGAATTCCAAGATGGCGGCCGTGGTAACTTATGACATCTGTTCCGAAAAATATGACTGCAAATACTGAAAAAGAAATTGCAGCAATGATAAGGTAGATCATAAAAACACCGGATAGATGTGAAAAGAGGTTTCTATTCTGTTAGCCGTGTGCCAGTGATAAGTCGCTAAGTATCGTTTCGTTTGGCGTTATTTCAATTGTAACCTTTCCTGTGATTCATTACGCACTGGTTTCGCGGCCAGTGTTGCCAGTGGGCTACACTTTTTTAATTCAGATTTCTTGACTGGCACCGTAATATGTCATTAAATAAGGCGAATTTTACCATTTCAAAAAAGTGGTACCAATCATGAAATCTGAATTAAAAATTAATGTTGCCCACTGGCAACACTGTTCGTGGCATGCATTTCGCGCGGCATGATTAAAATATTGTAGTGTTATTGGAATATGTGTTTGCACTTCATTTTTTAAATATTAAAATTTGGTATTCACCGAAAACAGAGCAACGAACTGTAAATGTTTGTACTGCAAAACTTGAGGAGGAGGGATTCAATCATTTCAAGGTTAACCATAAGTATTAGGCCATAAAGTATGAAACTTTTGATTTCAAAAGGGCCAGATTACCAACAAGGAAATCTTCCAGCAGTAAATTTTAACACTGTTGCGGGCGGTGTCCACAAAAAAGGACACCTAAATTTAAGTTTACTGACATCCATAATATTTGATTAAATTCTTTCTTTTACAATGTACGTGTAAATAAGGAAATTTTTATTTTCTAATAAATTCTTATTTAAATTCTGGTGTCAGCTCATCATTTTATCATTTTACAAACATAATTATTCTGCTCTGGAAAGGGTTAACAGAAATTTTCATCTTATACAAACTCCATATTCAAGAAAAATTACTGTCATGAATAACACAAAAATTTCTATTCTTTTTTACTGGTGGGAGTTTGTCCCGTTGGTAATCTGGACACTCCGTTGTAATCTTTATAGTCACAAGTTTCATACTTGATGACCTGATATAATTTTGTAGATCCTGACAGTGCAGCTCATACTTAAAAAATTGAAATGCTTTGGGGTAGCGCAAAATGACGTAATAAGTAAAACATCGTGATATAGCCCGTGATCTAGTGTTATTTAGCTGAGTTTATGAGGAGAAGGACACTGACGATCCCTTTTCACAGATTTTGAGGGATATAAACAAATTTTCGGGATCTTCAATAACATGAGTTACTGTTTCATATTTGAAGTAAATTCTTTGTAGTTTATTTTATGCTTTATTTAAATATTTTTGTTACTTTATTTTAGGTATTTTTAACCCTTTCGGGACGGGTGATATATATGCATCGTCAAAAGTTGCATCTGGAATTTGTTTTTAGCACAATTAATAAATAAGAGTAATATTTGTATTTTTTAATTAGAACAGATTATGGTATTTTACCTGTAAAGGGAACTGTTTAAAAAAAGGTGTGCCAATCAAATAAAATTTGTATAAAGGATGCCGTCCCGAAAGGGCTAAGTAAGTTTTTTAAGCTATTATACAGTATTGAAGTATTCGGTAAATGAAATTAGTATACTTTTACTTTACTGTGGGGGATATTGGAATGCATTTAGATATTTTATAGTGATTCATTTTCCATATTTTTATTATCCCAATGTTTTCCGGATCTAAAAATTGACTTTCACTTTCACTCCTTTAGACACCAACTACGTGAAACTTGAAAATAATACGCTAATAACAGTATTTTTATTTTTGTATTCTCTGACGAAGGCTATGTATATAGTTGAAAGTACTAAGAATTATTAAATTAATTTAACACCTTTTTAAATATTATATAATCTTTTAAATAACTTGCGCGTAGTATAATTTTAAGAGACAAATGTCGTTTAAATCTTTAAAATGTAATTATGAAAGCATTTTCACAGGGTTTTCTTTCATGTGCAATACATGAGCTTTTTCAAAAAAGTTTCAGCAAATATTTTAAAGTCCTTCGCCACAAATATAGATGCAGCCATCCAATTTCTTTTGTTTAGAGTTAAGAGAGTCAACTGTCCTTATGTATTATCCGAAGCGGTTATACTTAATGCGTGCGCAGTACATTTCAAATTTAGTAGCGCGTAGTAGCGCCAATCTCCATTCCTACTACTGGTTGTAAAAAAACATGAGCGTCAAAGAGAAACCGTCACAGGATTATACTATAGCAACTAAAATACATAGTGTGGAAATCGGCTATCCCTGTAATACTTGAAAAAGCGCTAAAATATTGTATCCTTTAAATGTGCAACGAAGCTGTTGCAATATACAGATCGCAGCGACATCTGCAGGATATTTTCTAAAGCTGCAAGGTATTGCTAGTCTAAACAATGTAATAGAAAAATCCTGAAGATGCCGCTGCGATCGACTCTTTGGATTTCAGCAGTATCGTCGCACATGTAACCCCTTGAGGGGCGGTGGGATAAAATATATCCCACCTACGATTAATGAAGATCTGCACCAGAAAAAATTTATGAAATTTTACTTTTGTAACTTTGGTGGGAAAAAAAAAAGTCGTAAATTTGTTTTTCCTTATTTTGAAATAATGTTTTTCCAAATTTCCGGTGGGAAATCAGCATTACACAAACACAGTTGATTGCCCCTCAAGGGGTTAAGGGATACAAATTTTTAGCATTGTTTGGATAGCATATTTCCACACTATGTATTCTAGACGCTGTAATTATACTTTGAGCGTGTTTAGTACGTGTTAAATTTGTTAGCGCACACTAGCGGCACCTTGCGGTGTAAAAAATAAAAATCACCTGCAAGCGTACATTATGTAAATTTTGTTCGGATACATGAGCCCCAGTTCAAGTTATTTTTAGATGACGTAGTCCACAGGTTTGCCAGTTTGGCCTCCATTTTTATACCGAAATTCCGACTTTAGACCGGAACTATTTGAAGTAGAATTTTTACTTAAAGTAATCAAGAAAGGTCTGTCATTAAATAAATATGAAAATACTTTTTGCATTTTCGGGTGGGAATCAGAATTTTTTCAATATAAGAGGAGGACGAACTGTCAATCCTGATAGTCCATCTTCTATCAGACTGACCTTGATTCACTTGATTTCAGATTACTTTTGGATTAATATTTCATAATTTCTCTTTTTAATTTTTTGGTGTCAAATTTTTCTTTTCCAGTAAGCAAAAAGAACACTAGACGTTAGAGGGCGCTATTGTGAACTTGTGAAATTTCTTCCACTTATTTGATCGGGCTTATTATTTAATTGCTTTGGTCACAGTGAACATGGCTACTAGTATTTCATACCCTTTTTATCGCTTGAAGCAACGTTTCAATTTCGCAGTTTCCCTTTTCAGAAATCCTTCGTATTAATACAATATCTCTAACGAAAATAAAAACATAAATGAAAATTTTAAGTATGCATTTTGCATTTAAATTTAATTTTAATTTTAATATTGGGGTAACAAAAATTAATATTTTACTGGTACGAATTCATATTTTACGATAGCTCATAGCTGCACAGTAAGTGCAAAGTTTATACAATAGGCCGTTAGAGGGCGTTATTTTCAACTCTCTAAATTTCTTGCATTCATCTCTGCAGGTTTTGGTATTATCATATATGTTTCCTCTTTATTATAGTATCTGTTAGATTAATATTTCTGATTTGACGTATGGGTAACATTTACAATGGAGTTTCAATTAAACACATTTTATTCAATTTTGTCGATACAGATATTCAGTCTTTCTTCCTACGTCATATTGTACATTTTTGTAATTTAGAGGGCCTACTTTTCTCTAGGTGTTAAACTTTTAAACGTCTTTCAACGATTTTGGGACGCCCTTTACTCTTTTAATGCTTGCATGTGCATTGCACCATATGCATCCGAAGCGTAAACATGCGACCTTTTCAGAGATTTCTTTCTTATTTAGAAATCCTGAGTTATCTCCTGAAACCCAGAAAGAAACATTTTACTTTATGTAATCTCGAAACGGCTGCAACTAAATAAATAAAGATTACTATTTAGTATTTCTGAAAGAAAAACAAATTCCTGAAAAGCACGCTTTGGGTGTAAATGGTTAAGCAATGTATATTGATAGGGTGGCGACAGATTTGGGAAAGAGAAGTAAAAAAATGTACAGAACAGCATTTTCTTACAGAAAAATTCGCCTTTTTTAACCGTAATTAAATAAGACGAATATTTATATGTGAAAATATTGGCACTTTTTTCTTTTTATTGCTTTTTTCCCTGATTTGTTGCCACCCTGACACAGGCATAATAAGTAATAATCATATAACTGCTTATGTTAGCATTAACTTGCAGAAAAAATTTCATAATCTGTACTCTGGCAATAAAACCCATTAAGAAAAGACATCCATAGCCGGAGTTGCCAGTGGGCTACTTTTTTTAAAATTCCGATTTCTTGATTGGCACCATTTTATTCAAACGATGAAATTTTCCTTGTTTTCGCTATAATTAATATTTAATTAAATAATGCGCATTTTACCATTTCAAAAAAGTGGTGCCAATCAAGAAATCGTAATTAAAAAAGTAGACCACTGGCAACACTGTCCATAGCTGCCAACCTCTAGCTAATCTTCCGTAATATACGGATTAATTTGACCCAGGTTAAAGACGTTTCGAACCAGAAAATTATTTGGTGAATATATAATTATTTAATTTCGGATTTCTACGTAAAACATATTAACTACATTTCTTTAAAAAAATTCTGGTTCGAAACGTGTTAATCCTATGTCACATTAACTTAATTATTACGGAAGATTAGTTGGAGGTTGGCACCTATGGACATCTTGGCAATTTTTTTAAATACAGATTTTAAAATCTTTGAGAAAATATCAGAGTTTCGACTTCTGAAATTTAGGAAGTGTAAAAGGTTTTGCTACATTTGCTAATCATGTATCAGGTTGTAACGAAAGTTTCCCGCCACAGCTAATACAGTCTGTGTAAACAGTTCGCATTGACGTGTTTGCTCATATTTTGTCAAACAAATTTTGGCATTTGAAAGAAAGAGACTTGCTTTATAACACTGTGTTGTGAAATTTGTAAAAAAGTATCGTTATCATTAAGTACAGGGTGTCTGAAATGGAACTATCACGCTACCAGATTAGAACCACCATTTACTTCCAGTTCTGTTGCAAAAAGTCAGCTATAGAATGTCACCGAATAAAGTGTACAGGTTTAGGTACTAGTGTTGTATCATATGATACTGTGAAAGTTTTGCGAAATGGCGGTTATATATAAAATTACAGTTAATTATTATATATAGTATAATTAGTATTATGTAATGGTAATTTGGCGTTAAACTTTCGTTACAACCTAATATTTTTCAACAGAAACAAATGTCCTTTATAAAGTTGCCTCATGCTTTTCATCTTTAAATTTCAGATGGATGAACTTTCAAATAAAATTGCCCATTTCTTCCTGCTACAAGGCTACCGAGAGGGAGATGAAGTGGCTTTATTTATGGAAAATTGTCCTGAATATGTTAGCTTTTGGTTGGGCTTAGGTAAAATTGGAGTAGTAACAGCCCTTGTTAATACCAAGTTGAAAACAGAGTCTTTAGCGCACTGCGTGAATTCAATTGATATTAAAGGACTGATATTTGGTCAAAATTTTGTTGAAAGTACGTATAGACAATTTTTATTTACTTGTTATAAAATATTTACATACAGTCGTGCTCTCCCCCACCCTCTTAAAAATATACACTCGCCTTTATTCGCAGAACGTTTACAATAAAAACACAAGATGATTTAGGTGTCCTTAGACTTAAAATAATGTCTTAGTTTGGGATGTCAAAACAATTTTTGAAATAGGGTTTGTGTACATATTAAAAAAAAAATCAACTTTGTTCTTTCAAATGACAACATTTATTTTGGACAACATAATCTGAATTTTCGGTTGTAGAAGCCCGGAAAAGCTGATAGTTTATAGACTTATCCTTGGATCTTCATAGAGTATAATACAAAAAGGTTAGGTTTATCCAGAAAATTAGAAAAATAAATTCAGATGTACCAGAAAAAGTATCTAGAATAGTTAATTAGTAGCCGAGAAAAAGTGCCCAGCGAAGTTAGTTAGTAGCCGGGAAAAAGTACCTAAATTGGCTAATTAGTAGACGGAAAAAAGGTTATACATTATTTGCGGTAATTGAACTGTATAAGATTTGTTTTCTGGACAAAAAACCATGGAACTATTAATAAAAAGGAACTGACATATTTTTAAAATAGTGAAGCTTCAACTGTAACCGCTTTCGCAAGGGCTGATTACCTCCAGTGAAAACTTCCACCAGTAAAGTGATATACAATTTTTCTCTGTATTTAAAGGCCTTATTTATGCAAAATTTCAGTCATAAATAATGACAGAAACATATTTTCAATTTTACTGTTGTAAGTTTACTTTTGCGGTAGTCAGACCCTTCGTTTCCACCATATTGTGACAACCGATGAAACAAATTGTCTGCTTTACTAGTCAAACTGACACCAGGGTCATTCCATGTCAGTTCAGGCAGGCATGTAACCCACCATCACAGATTTTGATGAAACTGCGTGTGTTTGTTCCTTTTATTAAGATATGATTCCCAGTATTTTTTTTTACTCCTTGATCAAATAGTTTCTGAGAAAAAAATTGTCAAAATTTTGAAAAACTGCCATCAGTTGGCATTCTTGACTGCTCGATTTTCAAATGTAGCATGACATAAATATGATCATATTTCAATATCTATTCCACAAATCATCTTCAAATAATTTATGCATAATATATAGGGTACGTATTTTATGAAAACAAATACTGTTACGCTTATATAACATTTTAAGTGTGCCTAAAAAAATATTTAATCTTTGAAGTCGTGATTTTTTTATGAAAAATAATGCATTAACAAAAAAAGCATTATCAACAAAAGGCGGTATTTTTATTAAATTTATTTTTTGTGGGGGATATACTTAAAGGTGTCCTTTACCTGATTCTGAAATAAAAGTAGTGGGATTTTGGGTGTTTTTAGTAGTATTTCATATTTAAAAAAATTTTGAGGCGTATTTCAAATCAAATCAAGCAGAGTCATTACATGTCAGTTCGCCTAAGACATTTAATTCACTGTCACAAATTTCAATGAAACTGGGTATGTTTATAGCTCATTTTAAGACAGGATCAAGGAAAATTAAAGGTGATTACAAGTAAAATAATTTTTAAGATAAAAAAAATATCTAAATTTTGAAATTTTTTAAAAATGTTTTTAATGACAGATCTATATTCAAAGACTGCATAAAAAAAAAGTCATTTCAATATAAAATCACTAAATAAGTTTCAAATAATGTATATGTGACAAATAATGTAGGCAGATTATTATTTATTGTTGTTTGTCATGTTTAAATGCTAAGAGTGTGTTTAATCTTGTGAATTCTTAAAATCAAGAATTTTGTGAAAAATAATGTATTAATCAAAAATTTATTATTAACCGAAGGCAGGCTGTTATTACTTTTTTTAATTGTACGTAAAAATATCTTTTCAATAGTTATAAAATAAAAATAGTGAAAATATGAGCAATTTTAACACAATTTTCATAAAATGTGAATGTTTAATGATAAATATTGAAGCTTTTCATGCTAAGATGTACTAAAATGACTACGATATCGTGTATTTCTACTCTTGCTTAAATATAATACATACAATAATAAAATAACAAATATTATTTACAGCAATAAAAATTAAATTAAATAGTACCAGTTCCTTTACCAACACTACATTGCTCAACAGCCGACTTAAAATCAACAGCCCACTCTTATTGAAAAATACTTTCAACTGTTCAAATAATAAATAAACTGCATTTAAAAATTTTAATATCAACTTATTACCTTAAGACGATAATAGTAACTAAACAACATGATGAATTTATAAATCAGCTTTTAATTGAAAAGTCATGAAATGGTCCCTTTAAATATTGTTGTTCATCGAGTCAAGCAAAACAAATTATATAAAAAAAAATAGTGAGCCTAATATGCTGACTGCAATGACACTTCTAACAAAACTAATTAATTCATTACCATCTGAAATCAAACCCGAAAGATCAAAAAGAAAAAAAAAATCATCTGTAATGTGAATGTGACATACTCAGTGGTTGTTGAGGTAGGAATGTCTTTGTGACATTTTCACCTGTACTTCAATAAAATATAAACATGTAAGCTTTTTTCATTCATCCAAATTAAGTAAAACAATTATAAAATTTTGTTGTCATTACACCAGATGTTAAATTTTTCGTTACATACTATTAGATAAGTTCTTTACTTTTAGACATTATTGACATAATATCATAAAATTTACTATATGTATTTTCTATAAGTGTATAAACAATATATATATGCTTTATTAAACATAAATGAATAATTTTTAAATAATTTGTTTGAGAACAGGGATATATATACACACATATATATGTTGAAAATCCATCTTTCAGCAATATTGTGATGAAATAAATCTAATTACCGTAATTTCCGGTGTATAGCCCGCGGATCAAACAATCGTGTTTCGACCCAGAAATTTTTAAAAATAAAATGTAACTTTTTAGATCACAGTAAATATTGGTCTTCAAATACTGAATAAAATTTCTGGGTCCAAACTGAATTGTTTGATCTGCGGGCTATACACCCGAAATTACGGTACATATCATTAGAAACTGAATAAAGTTACAAAAGTGCAACTCATTAAGTTTTAAATATTTTTTTAGATATAGTTATTTGAAAGATATAAATATAATGGATTATGCATTTTTTGCATATATTTAAAGCACAATACGTCAAAATTTTCTTCAAAAGAGTGAAATTTGGTATTTTTTTTTTCAATATTAGCAGCTCAATGCTAAATTTTCAATATTAACAGCCAAATATGAGTTTAAAGATTAGGACTGTCATTTTGAAAATTTCTATTGGGCGGTGAGGAGCTAGTGATTTTTCTCTTTTTTGGAAAGGGATAATTGCTCTTCGCCCTAGAAGTTTTACTAAAAAACAATATTGTTTATTTTTTTCCTTAAGAAACGAACATAAAAGATAATTTGAAAAATAAAATAAATGTATAAATAAAAATATTTCCAGGGATGATACATTGGATAGGTTTTACATTTGAAAATATTGATAATTTTAAATATGATTTAAATACTACTAAAACCAACCAAAATCCCACTATTTTTATTTCAGATCCAGTTATAATGTAGTATTATGTACAATTTAAAATTAAAAAAATAGTCATAGAAACTGCGCCTCTGATTGATAAAGATTTTTTAATAATTTCATTATTTTTTGTAAAACATTTTTGATTTCAAAGATTATACAATTTTTTAGACACATTTAAATATTTTTTAACATTACAGCAATATTTTTTTCATAATCTACATACTTTATTTACCTTGCTTAAATTATTCGAAGAAGATTTCTTTATTAGTTATTGAAATATGATTTTATATATAAAATGAGGCCTTTGAAAATTGAACAATCATTAATGGCAACTCGTGGCATTTTTCCAAAATTTTGATAATTTTTTCTCATATGTTCACTATTTTTATTTTATAACCATTTAAAAGATATTTTTACGTACAATTAAAAAAAGCAATAACACCCTGCCTTCGGTTAATAATAAATTTTTGATTAACACATTATTTTTGACAAAATTCTTGATTTTAGAAATTCATAAGATAAAAGACACTCTTAGTGTTTAAACATGATAAAAAACAAGAAATAATAATCAGCCTACATTATTTGTCACATATACATTATTTGAAACCTATTTAGTGATTTTATATTGAAATGACTTTTTCTTTTTTAATGCAGTCTTTGAATATCGAACTGTCATTAAAAAAATTAAAAAAAAATTTTCAAAATTTTGATATTTTTTATCTTAAAAAATATTTTACTTAGGATCAAGAAAATTAAAGGTGATTACGTCTTAAAATAAGCTATAAACAAACCCAATTTCATTGAAATTTGTGACAGTGATTAAATGGCTTAGGGGAACTGACATGGAATGACTCTGCTTGATTTGATATGAAATGCACCTCAAAATATTTTTAAATAGGAAATACTACCAAAAACACCCAAAATCCCACTATTTTTATTTCAGAATCAGGTAAAGGACACCTTTAAGTATATCTCCCATAAAAAATAAATTTAATAAAAATACCGCCTTTTGTTGATAATGCTTTTTTTGTTAATGCATTATTTTTCATAAAAAATTCACGACTTCAAAGTTTAAATATTTTTTTAGACACACTTAAAATGTTATAAGCGTAACAATATATTTTTTTCATAAGCTGCGTACCCTAAATATTGTGCATAAATTATTTGAAGATGATTTGTAGAGTAGATATTGAAATATGATTATATATATGACATGCTACATTTGAAAACCGAGCTATCAAGAATGCCAACTGACGGGAGTTTTTCAAAATTTTGACAATTTTTTTCTCAGAAACTATTTCACCAAGGAGCAAAAAAAAATACTGGTGATCATATCTTAATAGTAAGAACAAACACACGCAGTTTCATTAAAATCTGTGATGGTGGGTTACATATTGATATTTTACTGCCTGATTTGACGTGGAATGCCCCACCAGTAAAAACAAATGGAAGTTTTTACGATGTTTGTGAAAAAAATATTTCCATGAATAAGACGCTTAAATAAGGTGAAAATTTCTATTTAGTTTCACTATTGGGAGGTTTGCCCCTGCGGTGTTCAGACACTATAGATTCAATTTAGAAAGAACAACCGCCATCTTGTGACAACCTCCTCAGTTACTTCTCTCGTAACTGGTTGACAGTGCACTATATGCCTCCTCTTTTTTATTCATAACTCCATTCAAAAAACACACAAGAGACAGCCTCTTGAAGCTTGTGTTGCCAGGTATCCCGCGGGCTCTAAATGCTCTGGACACGAGTATTTTAAAGTAAGGTTGCGTGGGGCAACTGGGCCATGATTTTACGATGTGACTCTGGAGATTCTGGCAATTCAGTTTCAAAAGGCTAATATTCATTTGAATTAAAACCTAAACTTCTTCAAATGTGTTCAGTTAGGTTCCCTCTATCAAACAAAAATGTTCAAAATTACATTTTAATATCTTAATATGTATATATATATATATATATACGCTATATGGCAAAAGGTGACCGGTCACTTGCGATTTTTGACGTTTTGTTAAATATCTAGAAAAATACATGAGGAATTAATCTGAAACTATATTTCCGCGAAGATGTTTTCCCAAAACCCCATAGGGAACCGTCTGAAAATTGAAAAATAACGAATATCTTTTAGATAACCCTGTAAAAACTAATGAAGCAAAAACGTTTAAACTCGAGATTATTAATAAGTGGCTTATTGTAATATACTGCGTTCATTTTTATGAGGATAGCATGTATACTCGTAGAGAAATTAAGGTTTTTATAAAATCAGTCCCAAATTTCGCCAAGTTTTTCGCTTATAATTTGCAGAGTTCTTAATATAAAAAAACGTTCTTTCCAGAAAATATGACGAACAACATTGTAAACAACACTCTGCAGTCAGAATTAAAAAATAATAAAAATTGGATGAAAAATGAGCAGGTTTAGTAAAAAATGTTTCACTGCGCATGCACGAATGCAATCAAAATAAAATGTCTATAATGTGTTAGCTAAATGTGAGACTTTTGTCAAAGTCTCAAAAACATAGTTTGAAAAGTCTGATAATAATCGTTTATAGAATAAGCTCAAAATCCATTGTTCCCAAATTGAAGCAAAACGATGGGGGATTGTATCCAAATACAGAAGTACGTGCAATATTGTGTATGCTAAATTGGCATTAAACAATGGATATATGGATACAACCCCTCATGTTTTTGATTCATTTTGGAAACAACGGATTTTGAGCTTATTCTATAAACGATCATTATCAGACTTTTCAAACTATGTTTTTGAGACGTTTACAAAAGTTGCTCTATACATTTAGCTAACACAATATGCACATTATATTTTGATTGCTTTCGCGCATGCGCAGTGAAACATTTTTTGGTAAACCTGCTCATTTTTCATCCAATTATTATTATTATTTAATTCTGACTACAGAGTCTTGTGTACAATGTTGTTCGTCATATTTTCTGAAAAGAACGTTTTTTTATTTTAAGAACTCTGCAAATTATAGGCAAAAAACTTGGCGAAATTTGGAACTGTTTTTATAAAAACCTTAATTTCTCTACGAGTATACATGATATCTTCATAAAAATGAACACAGTATATTACAATAAGCCACTTATTAATAATCTCGAGTTTAAACGCTTTTACTCCATTAATTTTTACAGGGTTATCCAAAAGATATTAGTTTTTTTCATTTTTTTGACGGTCACCTATGAAGTTTCGGGAAAAAATCTTCGCAGAAATATATGACCTATGCTATATTGTTTACACACCTGCAGTTTCAGATTAATTCCTTATGTATTTTTCTAGATATTTAACAAAACGTCAAAAATCGCAAGTGACCGGTCACCTTTGGCCATATAGTGTATATATATTTCATCTTTCTTCCCTCATAGGTCCAGCTGCTAATAAAAATGGGGCAAATGGACCAGCAGGGTTTCGATTCCACACGAATTTTTTTTTCAATATTGGGTATTTGAAAAAGTGTAAACAACTTAAAAAAATTAAACCATGTAGATCATGTACATTATATATCAACTAAAGGGAGTTGTAAGGGAAACCTTAACTGTCAGTGTGTCTAAAAAGAGCACTAAAAGTGAAAATATTAAATTTATTTACACAAAAAACAAAAAAAATTAAGTAAGTACATATGTACTTTAGTATACGTAATAAATATAAAAGTTACATCGGTATTTTAACCCCTTAACCTACAATGACGGGCATAGCCCGCGTACGATGATCGAGCCAAATGTAAATTCTTCTTACCATTAAAATTTCGCAGTAAATATAGTTTAATTTAATCGTCTAAATTCCATTATTAAATAAGGCGAAAATCTCTATTAAATTTTAGTGGTAGCTGTGGATTTGCAAACCGTGGAGCTGTTAAAAGTAAATCGTAGGTTAAGGGGTTAAGGGAAAAAATAACAAGATAAATCTATGAACAAACGGCTGCGTAAGTACTTAAGTATCTCATTCTCTTTTTTATTTACGACAATGGAAGTTCGATATGTCCAATAAACCTGTGGAGAATGTAACCATATTTTATATCGAACAGAACTATTTTTTATTCGTTTCGATAATTTTCTAATAATCTCACTTTGCCTTATGTAATGTACGCCTCTTCATCTGTATCGTAAAAATTTCAAGCTATAGCTATCACACTTAAGAAATTTGGTTTGATACTTCCAACATGCTTTTAAAAAAATTATTATGTAATTTTAATAAGGTGTTATGTAACCTTCTTTATTGCAAGCAAAAAAAACAGTGGTGAAATTAATTTCCCATAGTAAGAGAAACTCAAAAAGATATTTATAACTGTTGGGGGTAACTGCATTTCATATGGTCAAGTTACCCCTGATACATATCCCAGTTATCCCATTCTTGAAAAAAATATGGGGTAACTGGAACACCGCCTTACATTTGAAACATAAAGTAAATATGTATAGATACCTAATAGGGGAGACCGGGGCTAGTAGACGCAGTTTTTAGTTATTGATTTTTATTAATTTTTTGTTTAAGTTTTTTATGAAACTTTAACTGTACTTTTAAAGAACAGGCATTGGGCTATAAATACCCAGAATTTTGAGTTTGTAGCATTTGTAGTTTATGTTTAGCGGAAGCCTAAAGTAAAAGGAGAATTGTGCGCCAACCTACCCTCGCGCAAGTTGCTATACCTATGGGGTAAGTTGGCACACGCTTTATAAAAATTTAAATGAAGCTCAAATAAGACACGCAGTTAAGTGAAATCAATTTCATTACTAGCAGTAAGTTTAAAAAAAGGCCGTATAACGTAAATTATAAATTATACAGACATAAAAATAATGAATAAAACATTAACATTGAGTAATTTCTATCCTACTCTATATCACCGTCAGAGTGACAGTTGTCACAAATAAAAAATCGAGTGTCTCCGTTTGGGCAAACCTCGTGCGCCCAAAATCTTGCATTGCAGCCACTTTTCTCGTAGTTTGCTGTTTTTCAAGCTACCGGCACACAGCAAACACCGAGCCAACTTGCCTCGCGTTCAATGCGCCTACTAGCCCCATAATAAATTTCTTCACAAAAGGGACACGTAATCCTCTAAGCATAAATAATCCAAGTAAATCACATATGGGGTAGATACAGTTAATTATACAGTAAGAAAAACTGCACAAGTTAAATCGCAGTTAGTAAGATAAGTATTAGAAATTAGACAAAGAATGAAGCAACAAAAAATTACTTATGAGTGCTACGCTGCAAAACTACAATGAGGATTGTAAAAAGCAATAAGAAAGGCACTCTGTGACTGGTTGTGCAATCTATCCACAAACAGGCGATTTATGAGGACTGCGCCTACTTCCCCCTGTAGCCAACTAGCCCCGGTCTCCCCTAATATTAATATATTTATGTGTCTAATCTTTAAATAAAAAGATTGTTTAATAAAAGTACTTACCGTATTTTAATAAAAATCCGAGGAGGTTCAACCAAATGGACGTTGTTTTTAATAAAATAAACCTAAATTTTCGGCAACCTATCACAGCAAAGGCAGAGGTATGATTGATTTGACACACGTTGCTTTAAGAAATAGAGATGAGGGTGCAATGTTGACAAAAGCTAAAACTTAAAAACATCAACGGTTTTTTATAAAATAGCCTGTGGCCCATTTACCTCGTGGGTCCAGTTAAACCAGCCTATCTTAATTCTCTTCTCCTTATCTAATGATAGAATTATCTGCAATTAAAGATGACGTAATAAACTGTAAGATATTAGTGGAGTCCAGAGCATTAGGAGGCCTGATTTATACCTTGCAACACTACTTGAAAATATCGAAGCGTATAATTTCATGAAAAATAACGATAGGAATGAGTTTTAAAGATACATAGCATGGTAGGAGATTTAGCGATTCTAGTTGGCCAAAAGTCTTTTTTTAAAAGTGTATCCTAGCGTAATTAAATTCCTGTCTGTTATAACTTGATATTTAGGTCGTTATGCACCGCTATTGGTTTTGATATAAATATGCTTCTATGGTCCATAGACTAGTGCAAAGTTGGTGCTTCTTAGTTGGGAATGAATCAATCAATTTGAGTATAGTTTTTTAATTTGTTACTTGAAGCGGAATGAAATGTACTGCTGGATTATGGACGCTTCTGAAAAAAATATGGACTTTATTTTATCGGATTTATGTGCATAAGTTTATCACATTTCAGCTGTTATTTCATATTTAAGGGGGCACATACCCTTTAAACAGATGAAAAATTGGATTTCGGAGGCAAAAATTTAAAGTGGCCCCATGCACTCATTTTTGCACTAACCCAGGCTCGGACTGGCCCGCCGGCCCATCGGCCCGAGGGCCGGTGCGCCCTCGCCCAGGGAAAACGTCGCGCCCCTAAGTGCCTAAGCCGCTCCAATATATTTTCACTTGTTGTACACATACATTCTGATTAGTGTACTAAATTTCGAGAATTCGTTTGGGGATAATTGTCAAATAATTGATAGCACAAGAGAGGTATTTCTTTATTATCACAAATAAAGATATATCGTAGCAATTTCAGGACGGAAACCAAAACGGACATCTTTGCATGCGATTGAAAGAGAAAATATGCACCCAACGAGTGCTTTAGTAGCCATTGCGCCCTGGACGATTTTTTTTTTAATCGCTTCTTTAAATGATATCTTTTAGATTTTAACCAGTATTTTGCAAATTTTCAGTCCTTTTCTTTGAGTACTCTGCGCCCCCTTTCCTTATAGCCGCCCCTGAATGCACATATAATCGTGCTTTTTGAAAGCAACTTGACAGATAAAAAAGAGATACTATCAGAAGGCAAAAAACTTTTTGTATGGATTTTGTTTTTGATTGGAAAACATGATCTTTCTTTTCGGAGAATACAAAGTTGATGATACTTTTGGATTGCAATCCTGCAAACTGTGGGATCTCGCGGACAGCGGTTTCTCATTCACAAAATCTGCCATCATTTTCGGATAGTAATCTCGCGCATAGTTTAGGTTGGTTGGTTGGTTGATTTTGTGACGGCCGATTATCTACACTAGGGATATAGGCCCGAGGGGGAGTGCCCTTCGTGGGGGTCTTTCTAAGGGAACCTAACCCGTATTAACGCATGGAAATCCATGGTTCGAAGAAAACCACGAAAACTCCGAACGATTAGGCCGACGGGCGCGATTGGGATCGAACCCAGCACTTCCCGTCTACCAGTTTCGAGAGCAGAACCTCTCAGCCACTGGTGGGGCCGCATAGTTTAGGAGTAATCAGTGAAAATACATAAAAAATATATATATATGCGTCGAAATGAGAACCTCCTCCTTTTTTTGAAGTCGGTTATAAAATACTGGCTATGTATCCTGCATGAATACAATCCCTGGGGAAACCCTTGATCTGTAACAATGATAAAAGTTTTGCAAATCATGGGAATAGTGTGCTGAGAATAGTAAAATTACTAAATTGTTTTAGCGATTTTAGACTAACAAAGAAATTTTTTAGGGTGCACTTTTTATGTTGAAACCTTTTTACAACGTGATATCAATTCAGCTCTTTATGGACGCATAACAGTAATTTTTTAAGAATAAAAAATACCAATTATTTCCACAAGCAAGTATTATTTTCACATTCAAATAGCCTTATATTTCAGCATTCCAATGCCCTATAATACGTGGTACTTTTATAAAAGAACAAAATAAGCCTGAGATTTAGTTTTCAAAATTTCTATTTCCAAACGGAAAGTACATTTGTGTTCTAAACATAAATATTTTTTAAACGAAGTTTGCATACTCAATGTTTCTTGTGTGTGTTGAAGGATATATCTGCAGATACCACATTTAAAAACGTTACTTGGTTAATAATATTAATATTAATAAAACGGTAGATAATAAAAAGTAATTTCTCTCAGATTGTAACAGAAATTGAATTTATGACATTTTAAACTGGCTTGATAGCTAATTCATATTACTTTAAAGAAATATATTAAAAAATAGGTTGAAGCCCTTAGCAACACCGCAGCAACTCTATTTGGCGCTTGGTGCAAAAAATCGCGTTAGCTTTTCTAAGGATCCTTAGTGCATCAATGGTGAGAGTGGGTAAAAATGTGGTTTACAACTTACAAATTCTGCTAAAAATAATCGTAAAAATATATGTAGGTACCAATCGACTGAAAATAATATCTACTAGTTATTATTATGTATAAATTATGTTTCTGAAATCGTATACTTATTAAGGATTGTACCAACTTTTAATTTTCAAGCAATAACACCCATTTTTGACACCTTATTTGATTTTCTTGGATCGAGACAGCCCGGAAAAAGGCATAGTTTATATACATTATCTTAAATCTTGATAGGGTTTGAATTTGAGGTTGTTAAAGATAAATCCATTTCAGAAACTTAATTTTTAACTTCATAAAAATTATCTGATTGATATTTTATTAATTCATTAGTGATATAGTGAATACACCCAAACTTATTCCAGACTTTTTTTTCAATTCAAAAACTTTTCTTAATTAGAAAATTAACAAAGTCATATTAAATATATATATGTATATTATGAACAAACCACAACTGTTAAAAGCATTGTGCGTACAGCTCATTTGAATAATTAGTTTTCGAGATATAGAGAATTTTTCCTTTCCATAATTTAAGGGGACCGTATTCCGTTATCAAAGGAACCAAACAAAATCGTAGAAACTTACCAGAAATATTTTGTAGAATTTTGTTTAACGTAAAGTAAGTTTTTAATAAAATTATTACTCCTGTAAAATTTTACTGGGGACTAATTGAGAGTTTTTGGTACTTTTTCTTGTAAGATCTTCAATTTATTTTCCGAAATTTAAGGATAAATCCCTGACACATTTTGTTTTATAACAGTATTAAGATTTAAGAAAAGCATATATGCTATATCGCTTTCCTGGCTAGCAAGGAACTCAAACAGGGTGTCAAAAGTGGATGTTGAAAAATGAACATTTGAAAAATGAACGTTCGTGTATTTTTTAATATGTAGACAGCCTCCAACGCAAAATTTATGAAAATCATTTAATAGTAAATATTATTCATAATCAATTGGAATCCTATATCTTTTTTATACAGTGATTTTCAGGAAAATTGGTAGGGGCGATCATTTTTTTTTTCTGCAAGGTGTCGGTCGATAGAAGAAATTAAGAAAGCTCTAGTCTTGATATCAGTAATCTACTACTGTGTTCAACTTGCTGGAGCTTTTAGATGTTATGTGATGTGTTTTAAAAAATTGCGTAGTATTGTGTAGGATTGATGGAACTTTAAACATGCACGGAGAATATAACGAAGTCTTTTATCTAGAGTTAAAGATATAATTTAAGCCATTATCATTTACTTGGTGCTATGCGAGTGTGTTAATCCTTGTCAAGCCAGATACAACACAAACAAGTAAAATTGACTTGAGTTCGTTAAAATTTTTGCGCCCTCTGAAAATCCAAGGTCTGCGCCCTTTACACTGAGCCAGTCCGACCCTGCACTAACCCCTCGTGTTTTTTTTTAAATACTATAAAACTTTCTCTATGCAATATAATATATAATTTGCACTAAATACCATATAATTAAATAATAATAATTATTCCATAATGTAGGATTTTTTAAAGTAATGATAATGTATATAGCTTGCGCGCATGACTTAAAAAGATTTATAGCCTTTAGAGCTTTGAAATTTTAATATAAGTTTAAGACTATTACAAAAATAAAATGAACTAAAATGTAATGAATAAACAAGAAATTTCGAAAGTTTTTTGATTTTCAAAATAGAAATATGAAAATTTTGATAATCTGTGTCACTCAAATACACATATATTCATTAATTTTTGTTAAATGTTTTAGATTTTATTTCAATTTGTAGAAAATGATCTAGTATATATATATATATAAAATTTCGAATAATTATCTTTAATACTTTTGGTGTTATCGTGCGCGCAAGTAAAAAACATTGATTTTGAGAAAAATCAGTTTAAACATTAAAGTTTCACTTGAAACAGAAAAATGCTGATTTACATTTTTTACTAAAACGAGCACAATTTTACGAATATTTTGATGCGGTTGTGGCAAATTGTTCGGAAAAACATTATCTGTCAAATGAATTAAAAAACAAAAAAAATCGATTATTTGATGTTTTTAAAGGATATGTACCCCCTTAATGTAGCAAAAAAACTGTGTATATTTTTACAATTTTTCATTTTTAATACAGAAAAAGTTATATGTTAAAGCAAGATTAAGCTCAATTTTTGATATTAAATAGTTTAGATTATTACCTTTCTGTTCCAATCTAATTTGTTTGCTTCTATCTGCCTCCCCAGTTTTTAGAATTATTTTTAGCTTATTAAATCTAAATATTTTTTTTTGTTTAATTTTAGTTCAAGTACCATTTTTCTTTTATCAAAGTCAGCAGAATTTAAGTTAGTCATATAAATGAACTTTTGCACCATTACACAACGGAAACAAGAATTAAAATTTAACAAAAATGGGAATTTGGTCGAGATTGTTTTGCTTATAAAGGAAAATTACAATGAAACAAAGCACATGAAGTTTCGAAGTCGTGAAATGTTTAAATTTACAATTTTAATTAATTTTTCAACTACATTTCAGCAGTGAAATTACGCTTGAAATTATTGAATATTAATTATGTGAATTATCACACTGCTAACAAAGCGTAAACCAACTTAGTGAAAAATGTCCAAGCCGGGAATCGAACCCGGGTCCCTGGAATAGATCTCCAGTGCTCTACCACTAAACCAGCAGTGTTAGCAGTGTGATAATTCACATCATTAATATTCAATACTTTCAAGCGTAATTTCACTGCTGAAATGTAGTTGAAAAATTAATTAAAATTGTATATTCACCGATGCTGGGTTTATTTGCGTCTCATGTTACGCCGCTAGAATGTGTGCTCATGAAGACTTCCCCATCTTGTGCTGCGGTAGCAGCCTTACCGACTTATATAAGTGAGAAATGCCAAGCTGGACATCGTCCTTGTGGTTTAGTGGTAGAGCACTGGAGATCTATTCCATGGACCCGGGTTCGATTCTCGGCTTGGACATTTTTCACTAAGTTGGTTTACGCTTTGTTAGCAGTGTGATAATTCACATCATTAATATTCAATAATTTCAAGCGTAATTTCACTGCTGAAATGTAGTTGAAAAATTAATTAAAATTGTATATTCACCGATGCTGGGTTTATTTGCGTCTCATGTTATGCCGCTAAAATGTGTGCTCATGAAGACTTCTCCATCTTGTGCTGCGGTAGCAGCCTTACCGACTTATATAAGTGAGAAATGCCAAGTTGGACATCGTCCTTGTGGTTTAGTAATAGAGCACTGGAGATCTATTCCAGGGACCCGGGTTCGATTCCCGGCTTGGACATTTTTCACTAAGTTGGTTTACGCTTTGTTAGCAGTGTGATAATTCACATCATTTATATGTTTAAATTTATGGCCAAATTTGGACAAAAGTTGCCAGTTGCATGTAGGATAAATTGAAGTAAAATACACTGCTTTGCTGCAAATTTATAGTTGTTACAATATTGATCCAGACAAATTCTCCTAATTCGGATTGGATACAATGCAAAACATAATGTAGACCCATGTTGTCTTATGACTTCCATCTTTCACATAAGGCTCCGTTATGCAGAAATAAATATAAATGTACAATAGAAGATACATAGCTGCCAACATGTACGGATTTTACTTACCACTAAAATTTAATAGTAAATTTTGCCTAATTCAATCGCCGAATTGTAGTCATTTTTGTTGATTAAATAAGGCAGAAACTTCTGTTAAATTTTTGTGGTAGCAAAAATCAGTACAAGTTGGCAGCTATGAAGATACAACACAGCAATTTTCAATAAAGCTGTCGAATGTTTGTCTCGTATCTTAAATTTTAACAGAATTTTAGATTTTTTTTTTAATGATTTGTTATTATAATAATACAAAAGTAGTTTTATCACTTTAACTTCTATACCGTTAAGAAACTATCATTAAAATTATCAACAAGAACGTAAAATCATGCGTCAAGCAGAATATGAAGCATTTTTACAACGCATTCAGACTATTATAATAAAACTTCATAGTTTAACGTGAGAAACGATGTCTAAGCAATAATTTTAAAAATGCATAACACGTTTCAAAACACAATTTTAACCAAAGTCGAAAACATAACTGAAAATTTTGTACATCTCTGTATATGAACTATAGATTTATCACATAATGCATAATATGGTAATATTTTGAACAGTTAGGCAACGCATAACATAGTTGATAATTTCCCTTCAGCAATTTCCGTCAATAAACGGAAATATACTTCAGATGTTTCTTGTAGCCCCGTATATGATTTATGAAATTTATACACCCAAAATAGTATGCAATTTTTTAAATTAAAAAAGCGTTCCACAACTGAAAACGCACTTCCAGAATTTATTGTTCATCGAGAGAAATAAAACTGGTTTATTTTGAGATCCCCTGTAGTTGAAAGATGAATGCTATGCACATAATATTCAATAGTAAACATCTTATAGTGCACCCAGAGATATATATATCAATTTAAATTGTTATAAATAGTGTAACAAGAACAAAATACACCACAAACGATTTTCTCCCATACACCGTAATTCTTTTTAGTGTCCCTGTAAATGAGCGATAAATGCTATTCATACCATATTCTATAGCAAACATTTTGTTGTACACTTCATAGATA
This sequence comes from Maratus speciosus, assembly GCA_963932465.1. Lineage (NCBI taxonomy): Eukaryota > Metazoa > Arthropoda > Arachnida > Araneae > Salticidae > Maratus > Maratus speciosus. Next base: position 381,894,720 of record OZ010797.1, on the reverse strand, counting down.
TGTATATAAATTTGAAAGTGTTTGAAATTATGAACGGCATTAAAAACCACCGCAAACAATTTTCCCCCATAGGCCGTAATGTAATGTAATTCTTTTGAATTTCCCTGTAACGGAATTGCAACTGCTACACGCTTAATTTTCAATATTGAACATGCCACAATGAATATCAATAACATTTTTCAATTTCATGACGATGCGACCATATTGACGCCAAATATAATTTTGGCCAGTTAGAGTCCGTAAATCTCCTCCGGTGCATCGCGTTTTTACTTTGAACTTTGCTGATTAATTTTATGCAAAAGTAATATAGTTGTTATATATACTAATATTCTAAAAAGTAATATATAATATTCATAATATTTATCAGTATTAATTTATAAAGTATTCTAACTATTAAAAACTTGTTTTGAATCAAAAAATGCCTTGATATATTTTATTGTATACATTGTATTTTATTTAAAAAGTAAACAAATAGTGTTTGGGAATCAATTAAATATTGCTCGTCAGAAACGGTTTTTACAATAATAAAAATATAAACATAAAAAAAATTTTGCAGCTTCCAAACGCTTAATATTCATGCCCAAATCGGCATGGCACCACTAATTTTTTAGTACAATTTCGGTCTCCTAGTACGCGTGAAGAAAAGCTTTTGAATATTTTCAAATAAATTTGTTCGTAAATTGCGGTGTGAATTAATTATTTGAACATTTTTTAAGCAGAAATGCGTTGCCCCTGAAAAGGTTAAACTAAGTCAAATTTATCCACATATTATGGAAAGTTACTCAGAGCTTGGCACCTCCGCATAGACGTGTGAAACCAGATTATGCGCTACCGAAGGCAGTGTGGTGCTCCAATCGATCGCCTAGGCGGTAAAAAACCGGCTACTATGATATAACGTTCAACTATGACCAAATTCCCAAAACAGCCATTTTTTTAAAAAGCAAGAAAAAGTAAAATAACTTAAAATACAAATTAAGGTAAAGCGTTTATAATTTTCGCTTAGTACTACAAATAGTTAACAAATAAAAATAAACAAGAAAGAAAAAACCATGCGTAAAACATCGATTGTGAGACACTTTCAAACACATTCAGAACAATGCAACAAAACTTCACTGTTTTTAACACTTTCCAACAAAGTTGAAAAGTGTTTATGACTTCGGTTTGTCTGGCCGTCTGTCCGTCTTTACGCGCTCTAACTCTCGTAAATATACTCGGATCTTTCTGAAATTTTTGGATGTTAGTGACCTCTACCATATTACGATTCCTCTTTCAAATGAAGTTTGCAGCATGTTTAGTTCATCTACAGGGACAGTCAAAAGTATTCCGTTACATTACGGCCAAAGGGAAAAAATCGTTTCAAATTATTTTTAATGATGTTACAGGCATCCAAACATAAAGAAATTTATATGAATTTATGAAGTGCACTAAAATATGCATTCTGTATAATATGCGGTGCAAAGTATAGTTATTATTCATTTACAGGGCCACACAAAAGAATTCCGTTACATAATGATATAGGGGGGGGGGATTATTTGCGGCATATTTTAAATATGTTAAACTATTTCATATATAATGAAATTGATGTATGCCTTCAAGGTTTACTATAAGTTATTTCATGTACAATGCGAATTGCATAGCATTTACAGAGACACACAGAAGATTTCAGATACTATATTGTATCAGAAGTACTGTACGTTAGCGGTGATTGCTGGAAATGCATTTTTAATTTTATTATGTGATTTTATGTTTTACTATATTTATGCAAAGTATATGATGTGCATAAATGCTACAATTCATATACAGGGCTACACAAAAGTACTCGTAATGGTTACTGGATATGATGGCAAATTGTTTAAAGGTGATTTTTAAATGAGTTATGTATTTTTACGCTAAACTGCATTTGGTTTACTAAGAAATGTATGTAGAACATAGAAAAAATGATATACAGGGTCACCCAAAGAATTGGATAGATGGCCGTCTATAAATGATCATTTCTGGAATTGTGATTTCAGTAGTTTTAAGAGTGTTTTACTTTGAATTAAACTTTAGCTGCATGTAATAAAGGTACTAGGTTAACTACATTGTTATAAAAATGTATATAAGCATGTTTCCATCTATTAGTATAAATTGCTGAAAGAGAAATTTCAACCTGTTATGCGTTTTCTTGCTAAACTAAATTCCCCCCCCCCCACTATATAGTATATATATCAACCTACAAATCAAATACAAGGCTGTTCAAAAGAATTGGAATACACATTTGCTGTGGACGGTAACTGCTGAAATCAATTTTTGAAGTGTTGTTTGCGTTTTCTAAAATGTTTACTTAGTTCTCTTATATACCTTATTTCCCTAAATAACGAAGTTTTGTTAAAGCATTCAGGAAGTGTTGGAAAGTGTTTCATACTGTATGCTTAACGTATGATTTTTCTTACTTGTTTAATTTGAAATGGGATGTCTACATGAACCATTTGGAAAAGCATTAACACGTTTGAAAATTCAATTTCAGCAATTCCCATCTAGAGTCGGAAAACGATTCGAATTCTTTGAGCAGCCCTTTATATGCTATATAGATTTGTATGTATAAACTACACGCATGGAAAAATTTACCGTATTCCCCCGCATTAGCCGGCATGCCGGAAAAAATCGAGGTACACCAGCATGCCGGAAAATATGAGGTTTCGCTACTGAAGGACGGGCGGCTGATTTATTTTGGTTTTTCTAACAACATTTTTCTTCTTAAGGTAAAAAATCAATACTTATTTTTCTCTCTGTCTCTCTCTCTATATATATATTCCTTTATATTTATTTGAATATTAAATTCTATTTATCTTACTAGCTAAGCCGCCAGGCGTTGTCCGGGCCCGTAATAATATGCTAAAATGAACCTGAAATTTGTACTGCAAAATCTCATAAAAAGACCCAATCTCGAACCGAACGAACCTTGAAACGGGTCCACACTACCTACAGTACCGTTTAGCAAGCGTTTTGCTCACGCACTGCAAAATCTTGCCAAAAAATAAAATAAAATTCTCAAATCTTATAGTTTCACATTCCACCACTAGGGAGCGGACTATATTCTTAATAAAACTGTTTTTGAACGAAACTCCGTTAAACAACCTACCTATAGATGTATTAGTCAAGGAGGTGGCGGACTGAAGCAAGAATTTAAGATATTTGTTGAAAATACTGTTCGAAAATAGTAGTATGTACACTTTTGAAATTTTATATTAAATTTTAAATAAGTAATATTTATCCCAGGTCTCTATCGAAAATCCGCATCTAAAACGGTAGAAAACGGAACGGATTTAAATATTTGATCGCGACCCCTAAAAATATTTTGCTAGCAAGGATTTAAGATATTTGTTGAAATTACTATCCTCGCTTTTTCCGGCATGCCGGGAAAGACCAGGGACTAATATTCAAAAATCTGGTCTCCCTCGAATTTTGCGGCATGCCGGCTAATGCGGGGGAATACGGTAGTTCAATTAGGAAATACATACCACAGTTAAAAATTTCCCTTCAGCAGTTTCCGCTAATAAGGAGAATTGCACATGACTGCTTTTGTGCATCCCTGTATACGAAGTGTAGAATTTATACACAATGAGTAACATACAGAAGGTTAGTTAAATTTAAAAGCGCATACAGAAATTTAAAAGGCATTTTCAGCAGTTATTGCTGAAAGATAGTACTGTAACCCATTTCTTTTGTGGTGTCCCTCTAAATGAACGATTACCCAGATAGCATTTTTAATTTGCAGCAGTCATGCTTTGAAAACCTTCAAAGTTGCAGCAAGCTCATCATGGCAAGACTGAAAGTTCATAACAAGACTGTAGCAAGTTAACGCAAATGCCGAAGTCACCACAAATTGAACTTGCAGCTAACTTGTTGTGCAAGTTAAATTCATGCTGTATCAAATTTATTGCAAATTAACGGCAAACAAGTAATAAAAAATACTGCAAACTTGCTGCAAAGTAGTAATCTTTCCATGCCCCACTATCCGTTTACAAATGTTACACTATAAGTTTAACCCCTTCGGAGGAGTCCATAGACCTGGTCAGGTCTATTGATGCAAACACACAGTCAGAAGGGGCATGCATCGTTTTCATCACCATAAACAAGTTAAGATAATATTTGTAGTTTGAAACGCGGGCCTTTTTTGGTATTTTATAAGTATAGCGTTTAGAAAAAGCGGTATCAGCCTAATAAAATTTCTGCGTATATCCTGATTGTCTATTCTCTCGACAAAGGGATTTTTTGCTTTCGTCACTTTCGTGAATTAAAGACAATCTTTCCATCAGTCTCACAACAAACTACTCATGCAAGTGAGGAATGGTATACCTTGCAGGAAATTTGCTGCGAATTTCTCAATTCAAATTTGTCACGGCAAAATAGTGTCAGAAAAAATAAAACTTGCTGCTAATGTTCATGCTATCCGGGGAATGCTGCGAACAAACACCCTATTCTATAATAATAATCTTGTAGTGAAATTCAGTGATATATATCAATTACAATACATTTGAAACAGCGTAATGTAATTCAAATACTCTACCAAAAAATTTTCCCCTTTGACCGTAATATAATGGAATTCTTTTGAGTACCCCTGTAAATGAACTATTAACGCTGCACATTTCATATCGAATACCAAACATGCCATGATAAACATCATTAACATATATCCATTGCATGTAAATCTGAAAGACTTACCGGAGTTACAGCGTGGGCAGACGGACAGCATGACAGACAAACCGAATACATAAACACTTTTCAACTTTGTTGGAAAGTGTTAAAAAAAAAAAGTTTTAGTTTATGCTTTGAGTAAGATATTTGAAATTTCGCTGGGATTAACTTTAGTATACGCGAACTCGTTTGAAAAAAATAAAAATTTATAAAATTGACGTTTTGGTGGACTTTCGAAATGTTTAAGCTTTAGTGACACTTAAATATATATATATATTTATTTATTTATAAAGAAATTTTATACGTCCTGATACCTGGGCCAGAATTTTAGCGATATTTTAATTCGTTTTAAAATTCCAAACGTAACGCAACTCCCACTCCAGTTTCAATAGAGAGACGATTATTGCATGAGTAAAATTTTAATACAACGAACTACATTAGCTGTTGTTTGGTGGCATTGTTCTTCAGAGAAATTTTTTCTGACTCGAAGAACACTGAATGTATTAAATCTGACACTAAAGTTTTGAGTTTCAAAGTAAATGACATGAAAATGTATAGTTAAATCATGGAACTATTAACACATTGTATGCGGGAAATTTTTCGAAAATGCCACTGTAAATTAAAACCTGCTCACAACCAATAAGAAGTAAACATGCTTGGATTACACCTTCTCTTTTTGTCCGCACAAAATTTTCGGTAGCAGTAATAATTTCTGTCCCCAACCCACAAAAACGTACTAGTACGTGTCCCGCATACAGGAAACTTCCACCAGTAAATTTAAATAGAAATTCCCTCCTTATTTAAACGCCGTAATAATGCAAAATTAATTAATCTGGTGTGGTCATGTCAAAAGAATGAATAATGAAATACTACCCAAAATAACATTCAACGATGAAACAAACAAAAAAAGGAAACAGGGAAGACCACGAAAGACCTGGATGAATGATATCTCAAAGGCAATGAGGGATAGAGGTCTGGAAGAAGAATGGACCCTTGACCGGAAGAAATGGAAAAGGACTCTTGGGGATTCTTCGGATGGCGGTATCTGACGCCATAAACCGAGTTTATATTTATTTATATATATATATATATATATATAATAATGCAAAATTTCAGTTATAAATAATGGCAGAAACGGCTATTCATTTTTACTGGTGGAAGTTTACTTTGGCGGTTGTCAGGCTGTGCGTTTCCGCCATATTGTGACAACCTAAGCAATTTCCTGTCAGTATCAGTAAAATAAGACTATAATACCTGGTCAAACTGACACCAGTAAAATTTTTACCACGTTTCTGAGACAATTTTTTCATGAATAAGGCTCATAAATTAGACGAAATTTTCTATTGAATTTTACTTACTTTTACGCACCTTAGATTACTCAATTTCCTAACAGAATTTACTTTAAATAAAATTGGACTTACTTCTGCTTAGCACTTATTTAACTTCTTTTTTCAATCAAATTTCCGGTTTGAAAAAGACTTAACTAAGTCGCAGCGCATAGGCGGGAAATTACGGTATATATACATTAGAGTCTGAATATGTAAACATTTTTTGTAAAAGAGTTTTTTTAAACCCAAACCTGAATCAATAATTAAATATTTAAATCAGACTAAATCGGGACTGTCACTGGATACTATTTTTATATTCTCGCACCACTGTTTTAAGCCAATCAGCTTTGCAGTATATTTCTCTTGTAGATGTTGTTAAAGTCAATATGGAGTTTTTGTATTTAAAAAGTGGTCTGAGTTGAATTAGAAAACACTCGCCAGTGGAAAAAATGAATCTCCTAGAAAATCTCGGGTTGCGCAAAATATGCTATTTTGACGTTGCCCGAGGAAATCTCGGCTTGCGCAATGAGAGGGTTAAAAACACAGCCGCCATCTTGTGACAACCTCCTCAGTTACTTCACTCGAACTGGTAGACAGTACACTATATGTCACGTCCTCTATATTCATAACTCCATTAGTTAAATATGTTAATTTTATATCATTATATGCATTTTATATCTATAATCCTTATAATTTCAGCATTTGAAAAAGCAATGCCTTATATACGGAAAGCTAATTCTACTAACTTTTACTGCTACTCAAAGAAATCAGAGAAGTCGATTCCATCATTTCCTTGTAAAGATCTAAACGTACATTTAGAAAATGTTGCTGCTCTTCCTGTAGATCTAAAAATGTTTAAGAACGACTACAACGGTATGTATTTGTCATTTTAAAAGTCAAATAGAGTGATTTTTAAGAGTATTAAACTTACTCCATTTCATTTTTAACAGGTAAATTGATGTACATTTACACCTCAGGAACTACTGGGATGCCTAAAGCTGCAATTATTACACACAGAAGGTATGTTTTCTGCATGTATAGCTTAGAAATTAACCCTTAAATGCCGGGTGTTGCTTTCCGGCAACATACCCAATTTAGGCTTATAAATACTATTAGAATAATATTGAAGCTATAATGCCTAATGTTGCCAATAAAATACATTCTGAAAATGTTATTAAATCGATTTTCAACATTTAGATGGCAACACTTGTGCTGTTTATGAATAATGATAGACTTATTTTTTCAATTGTTGATACATGTTCTTTTTGCTTTGTTTGGAAGCTTGCGAAATACATATTTTGTTCTGCAGTGAGCAAGAAAAATTTATTTCTTATCATAATTCTCAAAATTCTTGTGTGTTTAATATTATAGAATTTTATCAAGGAAAATTATTTTTTCAATTAAACATCATTATTGCCGATTAGTAACGAACAGTTTTTTAGCCGTAAACCATACTTAACCCCTTAACGCTCGAAATAAATTACGGTTTAATAATTCAAATTGCTTATTGGCACCACTTTTATAAAAAAAAGAAATATTCACCTTATTTAATGACAGGTAAAACGATACTAAAATATAGCCAATTTCACTATTTTATAAATCTGATGGGAATCAAACAATCTGAGTAAAACACACAGCCCGTGAATATGACGGGAGCGAGAATAAAGGGGTTAAAACAAAATATGATTTTTTAAGTATTTTTCCCATGATTTATGTAAAAAAAGGAAGCCGAAAAACATTTTTAAAATGACTTTTGAAAACTCAGGCATTTAAGGGTTAAGAGAACGCAAATACGCTGTTAAAATTCGGTACTTAAAAAGCAAACAAACAAATAAACATTTTTGTGAACCTGGCTCAATGTGAACCTAGTTGCTAAACCTTTCAATGTCTGAGTGCAACTATTTCCGAATGGTAATTATAGCATTATTTAATCACAATTTTCTGTTATAAAACCCTCCGAATACTTCCATTCAGAAATAGCGGCACTCAAAAATCGGAAGGTTTGGCAGCTATGCTGGCATATATTAACTACGGCAATCACGGGGAGTTGCCGAATAAGGTGTGTGCTGTCCTTAGTTTTGATTATTACTGTTTACGAATACCAATCTTCGGCTTAATTAATCGCAGAATTTCACCGAATAAATAAAGAAAAGAACATTATTAAAAAATAGTACTTATAAAGAAAAAGTCATTATACTAGGATTTCCAGGTGTCCCACGTAAATCAAGGCTTCAAATGTTCTGGACACTATTAATTTCTTACAGTTTATTTAGCCCTCTTTAATCGCAGATAATTCTGACATTAGATAAGGTGAAGCAAATTACTTTAAAATACTGGTGTCCAGAGCATTTGGAGCCTCGATTTACACGCAACACTGGCTAACTGTCTTCTGTAGACAAATTTATAAAATGCATAAAATTACAAATTAATAAAAAAAAAATGTTTGTTTGGAACTAGAAATTTAATTAAAATGCAAAACTGCATACATAATACAGGGTTCGTATGCTTCAAGGACTTTCAAGCAGATTTCCCAGAATTTTCGTAAAGAAATTATTTGCCTTATTTAATTCAAACAAATTCTATCTTTAGATATAGCGACCAGTACTTTACGAAATCTCTGTTTCTCATTCATTTTAAATTCCCTGAATCTCTTTATGCATACGAACACTGTAATAAGAGCTAAATCTTAATCTGGAATCGTGCGTAAAACTGACACAGCTGCGCCTTCTTGTGGAAGGGGCTGAAAATCAAATAATCGGGATTTTAGTATGACGTCATATATGGCAGAATATCTATCATTTGCGCACATTTTCTGAATAAATGCCTCTCCCATTATTACCTCTCCTATTTAAGATTGACTCACTCACGGAAGATGCATCTTGTTTACCAGATTTATTGCAAGATATTTTTTTTCAGTTTGTTTTGATAAAACTATTTACATTAAAAAATAGTCACGATATCATTTCGGGAGAAAAGCCACTAATGCTACGAAAACATTATTGCCTTTTGTCCCGAAACTAAAACGGCATGGCAACTATTTTCTTAATACACATATTTTTATCAAAACAAACTGTAACAAAAATATGTTTCAATAAATTTCGTTAAACAAGATTCGTCTTCCGAGAGTGAGTGAAGACTTCAAATATCATACTATTTGCAGAGGATTTTTATTTCATTTATATTTCTGAAGATTCTTATACTCTTTGTATACTTTCTGCAATGTTTTCTAACTGTGCGGAGTGCAGGAATACTATGGAAACAATTTTTCCGGGAGATGGCACCCTGATTTCTACACTTCAGAAATAAAATAAAAAACTAATCTAATCTGTCAATTTCAGGAAAATTGTCGAACCTGTTATCTAGAATCCGCAAAATTTTTAAACAAATAAATAAACAATATTTGTTTGTTTAATAGTACAGCATTTCATGCTTGTATTTCAAATTAATGTGGATCCGAATATAAAATGAAATGAGTTTTAAATTAAATGACTGAAATATTTGTATTTTAAATAACATGGGTGGGATTAGATCCAGAGAATATTTGGCAATTTATCGTTTGCACTCGGTAAACAAACAAACAAACAAAAGTGACTTAAAATTGATTTGTTTATTTATATTTAAATTCTATACATATTCTAAACACATTCTAAATACTCATAAATGTTGTATTCTCGTCGGAAATACACCCGCGTATATTATTTTCATAATTTTATCACATGAGGAATTGAGTTAAAAATGAGACTCCAAAATCCCATCTTTACATATATTAAATTAACTAATTTATATGCTTTTAAATGCGCTGGTGTTTTTTTATGGTGTTTTAAGAACATATTTTAGTTCATATTGATTCACACCACTTTCAACTTATCTTCTTTAATTTTATACGTCATTGTTCTTTACATTGAAAAAAATCATGATTAAAATCGACCGTATTTAAATCAGCTACATTTGATAAAATATATTAAATAATATTTTATCTTTTTTAAAATATATATTTAAAATAAAAGCACGTAACAAACTTGTTTTTCTCTTTTGTAAAACAAAAGAGATGAATTCTATCAGAAAGAGAGTTTTCTTACAATTTCGTAAACTACAGCAATTAGATATACAGCAAATTAAGACCTTTTAATAATGTACTAATTTCAAATGTTAAAAGGTGTAAATTAAACCTTTAAAGCCAGTAAAAATATGTTTATTTAAACTGTTTACATGTTTCTACTCTACTCGAGCCAGTTTCAAAACAAATAAATAGGGATGATATTTCCGACTTTCAAATACCACTATCATACAGCACGATCGTGCTGTATAGTAGAGCTCAGCCGCATCTTTTACGTTTTGAAACATGATGAAAAGACAACAATTCAATTGCAATCCAAACCAGGAAACATTCAGTGATGAGTAATAGCTTGTTGGAAAGCTCTGAATTTAGCGATGTGCCTTTCGAAGGTCGGGTAAAAAAATATCCAATATTAAGGGAATGGCACCCATTTAAACTTTACATAGCGTTCCATAATTTAACAATACAGAAATATCTCCTTCAATCTTTCTTTCATGTTGCCACATCCTAAAAAGCGGCATAATAATTTTAAATAATTGATAACACGCGTATTTTGTTTTAAATTAAAATCAGATTTTCTCGCTATATTTTTGCATTTTTCAAATCGACGTCATTCTAATCAGAAAAGGATAAATTTTCCTATATGTATGTAAAAATTTTAACTAAACACGTGTTAAAATGACGTAGCATCTTTATTCGAATGTTTTTAATGCTTAAAAATCTATTTTAATACAGGAGTTTTAATTTCAAGAAAACAATTTACGAAAAGATAATAATAAAAAAATCGTTTGCTAGGTATGACGTCAATTTCTGTTTAACTGACATAACTTTGTAATGATGTTTTATTCTGAAAAGAGACTCCTGATATTCTGTAAAAGATTTATTTTTAAGTCATACGAAAGAAATTTTCGGTAAATGCTAGTTCATATGGTTGTATTTATTGCATTTTCCTGCGTATTGCCAAGGAAATCGTGCACTCTTTTTGCACGCGCCAAAGAAAACATGCATTTTAATGTTAAAAGCTGAAACACTTTACTATAATTACGTCATTATAACGCAAAATGAAATTCAATTTCGCGAGTTAAAAAAAATTAATATTGTTGGAACGAAAGTAATAGTCTAAGACAGGGACGGCGAACCTATGGCACGCGTGCCATAAGTAACAGATTATTTTCGATTATTAATCGTGCAGATTATTTTTGGCACTGCATAGATTTAAGTTTTACATAAAAATATAGTAGAATTTCACAAAATGCATTAATTAATATAGATGTTGTCTGTATTACTTGAATCCGATTAGTTCGGTTGGTTGTGATTGTCACACAGATTGAAGAAATTGAAATATAACTTAATTTATCCAAATCTAGTTCAATATTGGCTCAGGAAATTTTGAGAATTAGAAGATTATCGCTGAACAAAAATTAAAAGTGTAATAGGCAAAAATGCTGATTATAAAATTATAACAACTTGGAATTCAATTCCAGACACTAAAAGCTGTAGTTTCTGGCGCTTGGAATTTTGACAATTTTTTCTGCAAGACATTCTTTTCGTTAAAAAAAATCAGCTAATAACGTCTTGTCAAGTGAGTGCAATTAAACTTGCATTCTATCGAAAATGACTAGGTATGAAACGGATATAAATTATTTGGCATTTAAGATGAGACAACAGAAATAATAATAAATTTCTACAGTATAACATCAAATGTTACCTGTATTTTTTTAATGCTAAAAACAAAATTTTAAGTAGTTTTGATTAATTATTATTTAATCCATTAACTTTTTTTATTGTTGGCACGTCATGATCACGTAAAGCATATTTTTGGAAAAATTTGGCACGTGGACGTGAAAAGGTTCGCCATCCCTGGTCTAAGAACTAGCAACGTTTTCGTCACTTGATTTTAGCAAGGCACATATTTCTACAATGTATGCTCTTCCATTTTATGGTGTAGTACGTAGGCGGACAGTGTGGCTGGCGGGAGACGTTGCGTTTACCTGCGGGAGAAGAGGTTATGCAGGTGAAAAAAATTCAAATTTACGTCATTATAGCAAGGCTCATGTTTCTATATACTATTCCATTTTATGGTGTAGTACGTATGCGGACTGCCTGGTTTTCGGGAGACGTTGCGTTTACCTGCGGGAGAAGAGGTTATGCAGGTGTAAAAACTTCTAAAATTCGTCATTTTAGCAAAGCTCGTTTTTCTATATGCTCTTCCATTTTATGGTGTAGTATGTATACGGACGGTCTGGCTGGCGGGAGACGTTGCGTTTACCTGCGGGAGAAGGGGTTATGCAGGTGAAAAAACTTCAAAATTACGTCATGAAACACTTCTGACCTTCCTTGAAACTTTAAAGACCAAGGTTGAGAAAGGTTGTATGAAGGAATGTCTTTACTTTGTTGGCTAGAAAAGTAGAAATATGGCTTTTGGAATTAAATAATCCCGCACGTGTTCAAACGATACATTTCTATATCTTCATTCGTTACGGGATAACACACACTTAAATAATTTTACTGAAAGAGTGAAATAAAAGCTACCTGCATATGTTGATGAAAGTGTATTAAATGTAATTACTGTAAATTTTATAAAATAATTCATGTTTCAAGAGGTAAAACAAATCGTCTGGCGGTCAGTCCTGAGTAAAGTATAGGTCAGTATCCCAATATGGGGTTCAGAAATAAGTATGGGGTCATCAGAGCTCTTGAAATATACTGGTGAACCAATGTTTCTGTTAGTTTTTGATTGGGACAATTGGTTGGGCCGGTTAATTGGGATCATTGGTTGGTTAGTTGGGGCAGTTGTTTGGTTAGTTGAAGTTGGTTGATTAAGTTCCTGAAAGGATCTGAAAAAGATGTGAAATGATATAAAAAACTGGTGGAACCAGAGAGAAAAGTAAAGCTCGATCTAAAAAAGTTACAGTAAAAAATTGTCAAATAGTTTCAGTTTAAAAAAGTAAGTAGTGCGTAGAAAAGTAATGGAATCAGATTATCTGTAAAGCTCATCAAATTACCCAAATTTTTGTTGATAGCTGAAAATGTGGACTGAGCTTTACTGGTGCCTTATATTCAAAATCATATTATCCACTCAAAATGCGTCCTGGGTATAGTAAAGAGAATGTGTAGTTATGTGCAAAAAAATTTCTGTCAGGCTCAGAATTGTGGACATTATTGCATCAAGTCAAGCTAAACTCCACAAAGCTAAAAGAATGTAAACCATGAAGTAATATTTTAAGTATAAGATTAATATAGTCAAGTTGTTGAGGAATTGTTGTTATTAACATTTCTGACATAACACATGTAGCGTAATATTTTTTAATTTATGTAATTACTTTGAAAAGTGAGCCTTATGTCAATGTACTTAAGCCAGACAAGTAGTTAGCATATGGTTGAATCGTACATGCTTAGAGTTTTGACCTTACTTTGGACTTTGATCTTCCAGGCTTATCAGTGACCCCTGGAATGGAATTTGGTCCATACTTCGTACTGAACGATCGCTCATGCTCTCGTTCATTTCCAAATCAACATCTAACCTATTCTTATGAACCCAAATTTTTAAACTGTTTGTGAATGATTGGAATTCAGAATGAGTGAAAAATGCCTTTACTTCCCTGATTGATTTTAAGGCACCAGTAAAGCTCAGTCCACATTTTCAGCTATCAACAAAAATTTGGGTAATTTCATGAGCTTTACAGATAATCTGATTCCATTGCTTTTCTACGCACTACTTACTTTTTTAAACTAAAAACTATTTGACAATTTTTTACTGTAACATTTTTAGATCGAGCTTTACTTTTCTCTCTGGTTCCACCAGTTTTTTATATCATAATATTAGAAGAGATTTTGTTCTCTTAAATCGCAATGGAACAATGGAACAATAAAGCAGGTGTGTGGATTCCCTAGTTGATTGGCAACTTTACATCCAGGCTAAGAATATATCGTGTTACAATGCAATGGGAGCCATAGAAAAAAAGAGCGTTTAAACGCGGCTGGTAGCCACGAGAAAGAGAGAGTAAAAGCTAAGAAGATAGACAATTTTTAAAAGAAAAAATTGTTAGTATAACTAGTAGAAAAAAAAAATGTTCCATATGATCTACATAAATGTCCAGGACAGGCGAAAAAGCTACCAAAGGAAGCCCCATAAAAAAAAGACTCAATTCAGCAACCATACATTTAATATAACTTGATAAGCAAAAAGTTTAACAAAAATATATACATATTTATTTACAAGAGAGTTTAAATTATTGCAAGGAAAAAAGAATAAAAATGCAAGAAAAAGCTACAATGAGAAGAGTTCTAACTAAATAAACAGTTAAACGCAAAAGCCGAGGGGAGCAAACGACAGCAAGAGGACGGCGTCCACCCAGTCTAGTAATTTGAGATAAATAAAACAAAAAGAATGTAAAAATAAGAATAATATCATGAGAAGCATAGTATACAAAAAAGAAGTTTTTTTTTTTTAAGTTTTAAACAAACAGCACAAACAAAAAGAAAGCAAAAAGTTTAGCAAATGAAGAGCTTAATCTTCGTTAACCCTCTGACAGCCTTGGAAAAGGGCAAAATTGTAATGTTTTTTTCTCTGCATTTTGTTTTAAATGCTAAAAATAGATGATTCTTTCAACATTTTATAAAAAAAGTAATAACGAATATGAATGCAATCCTTGGAAGTATTAATCATTGTTCAATGTATTGAAAATATAATTAATCAATAGAATTATATTACTTTAAAAGTTGCTTGTATTGCAGTAAAACCTGGAGCTCAGTGAACGTATTAACACGGGCTTGTCAGTGAGGGGGGTTAATGTTGATATGACTTGCAAGTTTATCAAATTCAGTTAATATAACCATCAAGTTTTGCATCGGATTATCGAGTTTCTTAGTCTGAGTTGAGATGTTCTTTATACATTTTAGGAATTTAGTGATTTGAAAAATTTGTTTAACTTCGTTGAAAGTATTAAGAATGTCTTTTATATCATTGGTGTAATTTGTAGGAATTTTAGAATTTTCTTTAGTAGAGGAGTGGGTGTTTGCGGTAGTACTATCGTTGATATCAGAGTTTAATTCTTCATTACTAGTAGAGGGTTTAGAGTCTTTAGTATTTTTGGTATAATTATAATTCTTAAATATATCCGCTAAGATTTGGGTTTCTTGGGATAGATTGCTGACGCTATTACTTCTTTTACGGTTTTGTTTATTTTCTAGTCTATAGGGATTTTTTGGACAACCGCGGATATTCTCTGGGTGCCCGAGTCCACAATTGGCACAAGTGGGTTTAATACGCCCCTTGTGGTGACAATCTGTACTTAAATGTAGATCTCCGCATTTTACACATTTAGCATCGAAGCCACACACTTGTGATGCGTGACCGTAACCTTGGTATTTGTAACACTGTTTTACACGATTTTTGCTAGTAAAAGCTTCAATCTTAACTGAAATGTAATGTATAACGTTGATTTGGTAAATTTCTTCAACGTTCTTACGTGGTATAACATTTACCATGTATCGCAGAAAGATTATACTGGTGTGACAAAGTCGGAAATCGCACCCCTGAATAAATGAACGTAAATTTCATTCACAAAAATACAAACTTTATACTAATCTAATATATTCCAAGCTTATTTGAGAAATTAAAATATAGGCTTAAACGTTTCAATATCTACTTACAAGGAAGGTCTCCTTACCGGGCATACTCAGAGTATTTTTTTTAAATACTCCCCCTGTCCCAAATTAGTTGCCACACTTGATTACTTTTGTATTAATTATTGATATGGATGATTTTCTGATTTTGTTTGAAAAATTTTCAGAGATTTCAGTGTGCTATGCTATCAATCAACAACATTTACTTACCAAGCATTCCCCCCGTTTCTCTTTAACCCTTAAATGCATAGTGATGTAAATTTCCATCACCTTTTTATTTAATTTTAAATACATAAATTAAGTTCTGACAACCACTATATTTATATAGAAATATTGCCCCTCTAAATATTACAAAACTATGCTAAAAACCTGTCTTAAGATTTCTGGTGTCTAATTCTTAATATAAAAATAAAAAACACAATTCTAAAAGAATAATTCATGCAATTAAGGGTTAAATAAGTAACAAATTAGTTTAAAATATCCAGGTTTCGCACGCTCTTAAGCGACGTCTCATTTTGTAAGGATTCTTGCACCAGTAGTCGCATAAAACTACCTTCTAGGTAATGAATCGTTAATTCTTTAGGAAGAAAATGATCTTTATGGTACACTGGTGATAGAGTCGTTAGAAAATGGTGTGGATCTACTCTGACTGCATCGGAAGTTATTTAGGACTCCACCCACTTGAAGTGCAGCAACTAATTTTGGACAAAATTTTCAACCTAAATGTCACAACTAATTTGGGACGGAGGGAGTACTAATTAAACCACTTATGTATGTAATAAAGGATCAACCAAATTTAGCGGAGGAATTACCGTAGAAAATCTGTAAAAAATTAAAATACTATCGAGTATTTAGCGCGAAAAGACGAAAACTTCACGCGATTTGAAAAGCAGTACTTTTCCTCGACAAAAGCAAACGATTTTAACCCCTTCGGGACGGGAGCCTTTTACGAAATTTTTAATCTTTGTCACCGTTTTTTAAAAACAGAAATTTATGTCTTGTTGAATCGAGAAAATGCGCTGATTAAATAAGGCAAATTTTACAGTAAAATTTTACTGGTGAGGAAAAACAAGGATTCTGAGCGCTTCATGCGGCACGTATACGTGCCGCTCGTCCCCAAGGGGTTAATGCACCTAAAAATTGCTTGCTAATTGATTATTAGAATGCGTGCAAATAGTATTTAATGAATTTAAACTTAAAAAATGAGAGAGTTTAAAAAAATGTATTTTTTGTGTTACATATTATGTTGCTTGTTATTTAATTTTATTACTTTAAAAACAATTTCATGTATAAAAAATATTTTCATGTTTTTAAGCGTATTCTAAAATAAAGCGCTTCAGCTATTCATTTCAATATCAAAATAGTCGTTGTTTAAATTGCAATAAAATTGAATCGACGGTGCTCAATTGGACTTAATTTTGAGATTGAAACAATTTAAATTGATTAAAATTTTGTTTTAATTTATAACATTTGATAGTTAACTTTTATTTTAAATATATATATATGACAAAACTATTGTAAAATCAAACTAAAGCTGACAAAACTAAAGTTATTTACAATAAATTTATTTAAACAAGTTCAATATGAAACATTTTTATCTTAAAGAATATTTGACATAAAAAAATATTTTTTGAAATTTTATTCCATTGCAAACCGGTGATAAATCGAAATTTTCATTATTTTTGTACGGACGCTTTATCTAGTTTCAGTCGAAATTTTTTTATATACATATCCATTCTTATGGGTAGAACATTCCATATTTTTCTTCAGATATTTTGGAGCATGCACTTATGGAGACCTCCCTTGTTAGAAGTCAAACAAACTCCGAAATTGAAGAACACCATTTGCGCTAAAATTGATGCAATTAATTTTGAGAATTACACAGGAGTTTATGAAATATCCTTTATTAGAGCACACCATGAAACTATATGAATGGATTGACATATCCATAATCCCTTGAGGGCCGGTGGGATAAAATATATCCCACCTAATTTAAACAAGATTCTCCCCAGAAATTTTTTACTAAATGTTATATTTTTAACTTTGGAGGAAAATCGTTGGGAAATTGCTTTTCCTTAATTAAAAATGAAATAATTATTCCGGTGGGAATTCAATATTTAGAGTTATTTTTGCTTGCCTCTCAAGGGGTTAAAATAGTGAAGCTTCAACTGTAATCGCTATCGCAGGAGTTGTTTACCGCTGGTGGAAACTTCCACCAGTATATTTATATAGAAATTTTCAACTTATTTAAAAATTTAATTATTGCAAAATTACAGCAAAACAAAAAACGAACTGACTGTTTTACAAAATAAACAGACACCAGTAAAAACAAATAGAAATTTTTATGATATTTTTGAGAAAATTTTCCATGAATAAGATGCTTTCTTATTTTATAAGAAATTTTCTATTCAATTTTACGGGTGGGATGTTTGCCCCGGCGGTAATCAGAAATTGAAGATCCGATTTAAAAAAAGCAGCCGCCATCTTGTGACAACCTCCTCAGTTGCTTTTCTCGAAACTGGTAGACAGTATATGTCTCATCCTCTTTATTCATAGCTCCATTGAGCAGACGGATCAAAGAATTACTACATTGGTATGATTAGCAGAAATTTTAAGTATAGAAAAAAGGGAGCATATAGATGATATTAAATGTAATAGAAAAACCACAGCCCTAGCCAGATTTCATCAAGAAGAAACCATCCAAATAAATTTCAATGAAAATAAAATATTTTTTTTTCCTCCAGTATGTACTGTCCATCCATTATAAGAGCAACCATAGATATTGTAACGTGCAAAAATTCTATACGTCACGATGCAACGTCATTTAACTTACCAAAATTATGGCTCGAGCTTCCAAATGATTATGAAAAAAAAAATAATAAACATTGAAGTAAAGTAAAAAGTAACCTGCATAATATGAAAGAATACGAGGCAAATTGAATGATGACGTTTATTAGATCGTGCAATTTAAGAATATTTTTATTTATTTGTTTTGAAAATGGTTCGGGTAGAGTCGAAACATGTAAATAGTTGAAATAAACGTATTTTCACTGGTTTTAAACTGTTAATTTACACCTTTTATCATTTGAAATTAGTATACAGTAGTTACATGACCAACGTTGTGCCATTTTTACCCTAGAACAATTAACACTAGAACCGCCGGAAATTTGACTCAAGTGTTATAAAACTATTTTACACCAGAATTTTTATTTAAAACTATTCAATTTATTTATTTTACCCATTTCTCCGTGGTGTATATTTAACATATTTTAGAAAAGAAATTCTGGTTAGAATCGAAATATTTTCATTTTTTGCCGGTCAAAATGATCGCTATAATGGTTCTAGTGTTCATAAAGAGGAATTGACATATCCTTAAAATAGTGAAACTTCAACTGTAACCGCTTTCACAAGGGCAGATTACCTCCGGTGAAATTTCCACCAGTAAATTTATATTTAAATTTTCTCCGTATTGAAAGGCCTTATTAATGCAAAATTTTAGTCATAAATAAAAGTAAAAACAGATTTTCATTTTTATTGGTGGAAGTTTATTTTTGTGGTGGTCAGGCTCTGCGTTTTTGCCATATTGTGGCAACTAGAGAAACAAACTGACTGTTTTACAAAGTAAACAGACACCAGTAAAAGCAAATAGAACATTTTACCATATTTGGGAGAAAATATTGCCATGAATAAGATGCTTAAATAAGACGAAATTTTGGATTCAATTTTCCTTGTGGGAAATTTGCTCCGGCGGTAATCAGAAACTGTAGATCCGATTTAAAAAATGCAGCCGTCATCTTGTGAGAAGCTCCTCAGTTGCTTCACTGGCAACCTGTCGACAGCACACTATATGTCTCCTCCTCTTTATTTATAACTCCATTATTTTTACAAATAATACCACATGTTTTTATAACTGTAACTGTTTTTATTTAAATAGTTATCTATAATATGTAAATTAAATAATCACGAATAACAGAGTATTCTACATTCTCAACAATTAAATACTACTAACAAATGAAATCACAATGTTTGCTCTTGCGCTTTTATTTTATAGGTATAGAAAATAGATACGAATATATTATCCACAAAGAAGAAATCTGTCAGGCATCTTGCTGTACTTCAACTCCATCCACTAGGTGATGTATGACATTGATTGACGTGACCTCGCTTTTAACCCCTTGGGGACGAGCGACACGTATACGTGCCGCATGAAGCGGTCAGAATCCTTGTTTTTCCTCACCAGTAAAATTTTACTGTAAAATTTCCCTTATTTAATCAGCGCATTTTCTCGTATCAAGAAGACACAAATTTCTGTTTTTAAAAAACGGTAACAAAAGATTAAAAATTTCGTAAAAGGCTCCCGTCCCGAAGGGGTTAATCCTGCAGCTACCTCTCCATTTAAGATCATAGCGTTATGAATAAAGAAGATCTGAATAATGCCCTCAAAATGGTGAAGCTTCAACTGTAACAGGTTTCACAGTGCCTCATCACTGCTAAGACAAACTTCCAACTATAAATCTGAATAGAAATTTTCTCCTTATTTAAAGGCCTTATTAATGCAAAATGTCAGTCATAATTAAGGCCAGAAACGGATATTTATTTTTACTGGTGGAAGTCTACTTCGGCAGTAGTCATGTCATGCGTTTCCGCCATATTGTGTCAACCTAAACAACCTCTTTCCAATGTCAGTGAAAGAGATTATAATACACGGGCCAACTTCAGGAGCAAAAGCGGATAGAAATTTTGCTCGAATAAGCTGTTAACCTCTTGAGGGGCTGTGGGATAAAATGTATCTAACCTAATTTAAGCAAGATTCTCACCGGAAAATTTTAACTAAATTTTATATTTTTAACTTTAGGGGGAAATTGATGATAAATTGCTTTTCCTTATTTAAAAATAAATTTTTTCGATTAGTCCGGTGAGAATTCAATATTTAGAGGCATTTTTGCTTGCCCCTCAAGGGGTTAAAACAAGGCGAAATTTTCTATTCAAAATTTACTGCATTTAATTTTAAAAACGGCCCCTCCATTTTTATTGGGATGGGGGTGGGGGGCACGGTAATTATGTGTCAAAAAGATATTGAAAAATACTCAGATAATAAAATAATTCAACTAATACCGAGTTCCCATGGTAATTAATTAATATAACTTTTTTTTTTCTTTTTTCTTAGGTATATGCACTGTGCAAGAAATATGTATTGCTTAATGAGTTCACATGAACCCCGAGTAATTTATAATAGCCTTCCTTTGTATCACATAGCTGGCGGTGTTTTTTACCTAGGTGTTATTTTAATATTTGGGGGCAAAATGGTCATCACGAAGAAGTTTTCAGCCTCTAACTTTTGGAAAGATATTGTGAAGCATAAAGTTTCGGTAAATATTTTTGCGTCATTTTCATAGTTTAAAATTTCGATGATAAATCTAGTAACAAAACAATATTTAACCAATATTGTTTATATTGTGTATTTCTTGGATGCGTATCTGTTGCGAAATTTATCAACAAAGCAGAGGTGACAAGCTCCCTCTATTTTTCTGTAATCTGTAGGTCAATTTAAAGCAGGTTTAATACGTCTCGCACAAGAAATTTTTTTAGGCAATGAAATTAAATACACTTTCACATATAGACTAGGAGACTAGCACAGATAATCACTTCATCGATTTCACGGATGAAATTCTAGGATTAGTTAAATCTTGATTCGTATATTAACCCTCTCACTGCGCTTTTCTCGGGGTGCATTATTCCCACCAGTTTATTTATTTATTTTTTTTTGTGCCAATTTTGCCTTATTTAATCGGAGCATTTTCCCGATTAAATGAGACAAAAATTTTTATTTTCAAAAACCGGTGACAAAACAAGCTATTTTAATAAAACAATTACCCAGCAAGAGGGCTAACACTAGAACGTCTGGAAGGAGTCGATCCGACTCCGACCATGTAATTAAACATCATCTGGAACCAGAAATTCTTTCATAAAATAAGTTAAATTTAAACCACGCAGATTTACGTTAAATAAATCAGTCAAATAATTTTAAATAAAAATCCTAATGTCAAATATTTTTATGAAACTTGAGTAAAATTTCCGGTCGTTGTAGTGTTAAAACGCAATCGGTCTGTCAAGTCCTATCTTGGTGGAAAATACCTGAAAACCCGATTTCAGGGGCTGACTCATAGGTTTATCATTGTGCTTTCCTGCACCCAAAGGTATGAAAATATGGAGGACTGAGAGCAGGAAAACAAAATGGTAAACCATGGAACTATTAATAAAGAGGAACTGACATATCCTTAAAATAGTGAAGCTTCAACTGCAACCGCTATTGCAGGCTTTATTTACCGCCAGTGTACACTTCCACCAGTTAATTTATACAGAAATTTTCTCTTTATTTAAACGCCTTGTTATTGGAAAATATTAGTCATAAATAATGGTAGAAACTGATTTTCATTTTTAATGGTAGCAGTTTACTTTGGCGGTAGTCAAACTCTGCGTTTCTGCATAGCTGCCAACTCTTCCGCTTTTTCAGACCACAAAAATTTAATAGAAAGTTTTGCCTTATTTAATCGGCAAATTACGGCGATTTAAAAAGGTAAAGTTTACTATAAAATTTTTGTGGTCTGAAAAAGCGTAAGATGTTGGCAGCTATGGTTTCCGTCATATTGTTGTGACAGAGTTCTCTCACATATCACATTAAAATTAATTTAAATCATTTATTTTGGCTTTTGAAACGTGTTGTTTTTCTCCCTTCATTAAGTTAAAAATTTATAATTTAATTCTATGCTTAAAATCCATATCGATTTTTATCTGTGCGTTGTTTTCTTTCTTTCAATAGCCTCTTTAATTTAATGCAGTAATTTTTAGTTTATGATTTGTAACCGTTTCTCGCAGATGCAATTTATTTTTCAATAACATTTGAGCCGTTATATAAATTTAAAACAGAAGAGTTAAATGCACCTGCCTCTGATATTTCAATGTATGTTATTTTGTTTTTTTTTTATCATTTGCGGCGTCCACGAAAGAAATATTTCTGTCTCGTTCTCTACTTAAGTAAAAAGCCGTTGCAATAAAATATAAAAAAATGTATGAAGATTGCTATTTTAGAAGCAGTCTTTAAATCGCTTTACATGTACGTTAAATTTATTTTTCAGTTGTTTAAACACATGCCTTTTTTCGCAATTATAAGTAGCAATCATTTAACGTAATCATTTGTTTAGCTAAGCATTGCCAGGTTTTGTGGCGTCTCTAGTAAATACATATGCTGAGCCGTTATTCTGGCAAGTGCTTTGCATCACTCATTTTTCATTGTTTTTTTCGGGGTTACTAGATTTTGGGGTAATCAATTGGCTCGCAAATAAACCCTTTATCTGCTGTTCGTTCACGGTGCTAATGTTTGAATTTGGCGATGTTGTAGCGCCAAGTGTTATATGCTTCTTATGAAATCACTCACTTGTGACTTTTCTCTCGGCCCTCTAAGATGTAAGACTAGGTGGTCTTGGGCCGCGCTTAAGGTACACCTTTTATGCACTGATTTTCTCTCTCTCACTTGTAGTACTTATGAGTAATACTCATTTTTTCATCTTATTTAAAAATGTTAAATAAAATTTATTAGTTCCTGTATTACTGGTTGGACTTTTGCATTTTAAAAGAACCTACTCACTGAACCTCGTCACAATTGTGACAACCACAGAAACAAACTGACAGTTTTACAGAGTAAAGTGACACTAGCAAAAACAAACAGAAATTATTACGACATGTTTGAGAAAATTTTTCCATGACTAAGACTCTTAAATAAGACGAAATTTTCTATTCAATTTTACTGGTGGTGTGCTTGCCCTGGCGGTTGTCAGAAGCTGAAGATCCGATTTAAAAAACCATCTTGTGGTAACCTCCTCAGTTACTTCACTCTCAACTGGTAGACAATACACTATATATCTCCTCGTCTTTATTCATAACTCCATTTGGTAAACCTACGAGTCAGTCGCTAAAATCGGGTTTTCCGGTATTTTCCACTAAGATAGGACTTGGTAGACCGATTGCGTTTTCATATGCGAATCAGGATTTAACTAATCCTAGAATTTCATCCGTGAACTCGATGAGGTGAGTGCCTGTGCTGCCGACGGCCAGTCTAATACAAACCTGAAATTAAAGAAATAAAGATTCATTAAATAAATTTTCTGGTTCGAAACGTTGTTAAACTGGGTCAAATTAATCTACATTGTGTAGGATCAGTGGAAACGTGGCACCTCTGCCAAAAATGGAATGAAATATTGCCCTGACATTAGCCTATTTGGATTTGACCGTTATTCATGCAATACTGGCAAGAAACCCAAGCACAAAATTAAAATCAATGTTTAAATTTTTGATA
Organism: Maratus speciosus; assembly: GCA_963932465.1. NCBI lineage: Eukaryota > Metazoa > Arthropoda > Arachnida > Araneae > Salticidae > Maratus > Maratus speciosus. The sequence goes on along the minus strand of OZ010797.1, from coordinate 381,870,677 downwards.
GATCCAAGAAAAGTCTTAAAGATTTTGTTTAATTTCTTAAAAATTCTATGTGGAATCAATTAACCCTTAAATGTGCGATTTTTTTTATTTTGTTTCGAAAAAATATATATATGATACTCTGAAAGGTTTATAACACAGGAAAAATAATGAAAAAAATCAGAGATATATTTTTCATATCTTTTCTTCTGTTGCGCATCTGCAATACAAGTAAAAACTACTGCCGTGTGGCTGTTTTACGCTAAAATAATGCAAATTAGTAAATATTTTAATAAGCATGTCTCCAAATAACTTATTTTATATAATTATTTATTTTATAAAACTTAACCCTTAACCCTTTAACACTAGAACTACTGGAAATTTGAGTCAAGTTTGATAAATATGTTTCACATCAGAATTTTGATTTAAATCAGTTTAACGTTATTATTTAACGTTCTTCTTCTTTGAATATTTTAAACTTATTTCATAATCAAATTTCTGGTTTGAACCGAAACATATTCACATGGTAGCCGTCAAAATGACGGCTCGCGGTAGTTCTAGTGTTAATACCCATAATAGAATACGTTCTTGAAATTACGTAGTTCAGAGAATCAGACTTTACACCAGAAAGTTTCAATGGTTAATTTCGCTTTATTTAATTTCATAATGTCTGTTTTTAATTTAACCAAATATTGGTATCATACAGGTACGATAAAAAAACAGCTAAATAAATAAAGCATAAATACAATATCGTCTGCCTCGTTTAGGAAAGAATAGATGTTTAAAACATAGAGAGTAAGCATATTTCTTCAGCATAGGTACATTTCGGAGGCTTTTTAATTTCATAAACTTACATATTTACGTTCTTAACAGAATTGTCTGGGTTTTTATTTTATATTATTACTCTATTATTATCATTTTGTAAGTTAAAAGAATGGAGTTATGAATAAAGAGGAGGAGACATGTAGTGTGCTGTCTACCAGTTGCGAGTGAAGTAACTGAGGAGGTTGTCACAAGATGGCGGCGGCTTTTTTAAAATAGGATCTTCAGTTTCTGATTACCACTAGGCCGAACATCCCACCAGTAAAATTGAATAGAAAACTTCGTCATATTTCTACGTCTTATTCGTGGAAATTTTTCTCAAAAATGTCGTAAAAAGTTTTATTTGTTTTTACTTGTGTCAGTATGCCTTGTAAAACTGTCAGTTTGTTTCCCTGGTTGTCACAATATGGCGGAAACGCAGTACCTAACTATTGCCAAAGTAAACTCCTACCAGTAAAAATGAAAATCTGTTTCTACCATTATTTATGACTGAAATTTTGTAATATTAAGGCGTTTAAATAAGTTGAAAATTTCTATATAAATCTACTGGTGGAAGTTTCCACCGACAGTAAACAACGCCTGCGATAGCGGTTACAGTTGATGCTTCACTATTTTAAGGATATGTCAGTTCCTCTTTATTAATAGTTCCATGGTTAAAAGTGGTATCATACAGGTACGATATAAAAACAGCTAAATAAATAAAGCATAAATACAATATCGTCTGCCTCGTGTAGGAAAGAATAGATGTTTAAAACATAGAGAGTAAGCATATTTCTTCAGCATAGGTACATTTCGGAGGCTTGTTAATTCCACAGATTAACATTCAAGATCGGACGCTCTCATAGAGTGTAATGGTAATGTGATTGCGATCGTAGCGTTTCCCCATCCTCGTAATATTTTTATTATTGAGTATATACCTTATTGTGATCTTCCTTTTTTAATGTTGCATGTTTACGTTTTCAATAGAATCTTACACTGATACATGAACATACTAGAATAGATATTCTATTTTATATATCAAATGTCTATTCTATGTTCATGCATGATATATACTTTTTTTTTCTTTTTACATGATGAGTGAACGATTTAAGTGCAACGAAAAACAAGGTAATTTCGTCTTGAATGCCAGCTATATATCAAAAGCAATGGTGTAATATAAAAATACGAATATTCCACTCTACAAGTCCCAGAAAATTTCAAAAATATTCCCCTTTGGTAGGAAAACTTTTATAGCCGATATTTTATTAATTTATGAAGTTTAATGTATTAAACAATCGCTACAATAATCTTTTAAAATTTACGCATTTTCACTTTCTTACAGAAAAAATAAAAATATTGTTTTTAATATAAATAACGTATAATCAATTCAATAATATTTATAATATTAACATATAAGAAATAATAATAAAATTACAGATGAGGAAAAATTCCTTTCGACAAATTCTTAGAATTAAATAAATCTAAAAGTTAAAAATAAATAGAGGTACTGACATTACACTCAATAAAACTTTATTCGATATGAATAAATTAACACAATACCTGAATTTGATTTTAATTCAATCTCATAAACTTACATATTTACGTTCTTGAAAAAACTTTTTAGGTTTTTTTATATTATTACTCTAATTATCATTTTGTAGGCGAAAGATAAACGATACAGGTACGAAAAAAAGAGAAAAAAAAAGCAGCTAAATAAAAAAAGCATAAATAGAATATCGTCTGTCCCTGCTTCGTTTTAGGAAAGAATAGATATGATATTCAAAACCTAGAGCGTAAACATATTTCTTCAACAAAGGTAAATTTTGGAAGCTTGTTAATTCTTTCCCCTTGTCGGTAGTGACGCTAGTACTGTTGCCATTACATATTTTGCCCTAAATCTCCCATCTTGTATGTTAATCTATGGTTAATTCTTCCCCCTTGTCGGTAGTAATGCTAGTACTGTTGTCATTACATATTTTGCCGTAAATGTCCCATCTTGTAAGTTAATCTGTGTTTTGAATGCAATGAGCAAAGCTGTCGTACTTAGTAGTTCTCATCCATTTTCTCTCTGGCGGCTTAAACATACTACGCTGAAGCATTAACGTAATGGGATCCGGTTTTTTTTACTATCGTTGATAAAGTACAATTGGCAATGCAAAACTCTTTGCAGCTTTCTGTTTTCATCCTTTTTTTTTAATCAACTGCATTAAGCAGCTTCATCTTCATTTGAAGCGAAATAGCAGTTTGATTTCGCATCTATTTCTCATCCATTGTGCTCATAAAACATAAGCTAATTTACAAAAGAAAAAAAAAAAAAAAAGAAAAAGAAATTCACCAATTTTCACCCATAATTCAGTGGTTTTAACATAAAATTCACAAATTTCAACTCAGTCTAACAAGATCGAAAGCTAAATTTTCGTGTTAAACGATTTTTGTTTCGTGTTAAAAGAAAAAAAAAATGTGTTAAATTGCATAGTATACTGTGCGGACCGCTATATTATTTTGTGTTTACCGATTTTTCATGTTAAGCGTTTTCCTGTTAACCCCTTGAGGGGCAAGCAAAAATGTATCATAATTAATGAATTACCGGAATAATTAAAAAGTTTTATTTTAAAATAAGGAAAAGCAATTTTCGATGAATTTCCTCCAAAGTTAAAAATATAAAATTTAGTTAAACTTTTCCAGTGAGAATCATGTTTAAATTAGGTGGGATATATTTTATGCCAACGCTCCTCAAGGGGTTAAACGTATTTCACTGTACAAGAGGCGACATTCCCTTGAAGAGTAGTAGGATATATTATATCCCAATTAATTTTAATCAAGATTTGTACCAGAATTTTGGGGAAAAAATTACTCTCATAATTTTGGTAAAAAAAAAGGAGCTGTAACATTACGTTTCCTTATTTGCAAATGCAAATTTTCAAAAATGCTGGCGGGAATTACAAAAGCACAATAACTCGCCCCTAAAAAGTTAAACCTTAATGGTCGAAGATTTTTACTTGTTGATCGACTGCCAAGTCTGATTTTTTTTTTTTTCACAAATAGAAATTGTGTTAACACTAGAAAGACGGGAAATTTTACTAAAGTTTAAAAAAACATATTTCACACCAGAATTTTTATTTAGAACCGTTGAACTCATTTACTTACCTTTTACTGTATTTCTGCGAATTTGTGTGTATGTATAGCTGCTAAAGTCTTACGTTTTTTTGTATCACGAAATTTTTTTAGCAGATTTTACTTTTTTAAATTGCCGTAATCTGGCGATTGAACAAAGCAAAAATTTCTATTAAATTTTTGTGGTACAAAAAGCGGAAGGGTTGGCAGTTATGCATTTGAAACTTATTTTACTTATTTTATGAAAAATGTCCTGGTTCGAACAAAACTATACGCATTTGATATTGGACAATATGACCGCTCACCGTCCTTCTACAGCATTGCCAGATGGGCTACTTTTTAAAATTCAGATTTCTTGATTGGCACCACTTTTTACTTTCTTCTATCTTTACAAGAAGAAAGTACTGGATTCGCGAAAATTTTCGACTACTGGTTTTCGACGGATTTACATGTTTTACGGGTCAGAGATTCCGAAAAACATGTTTTTACAAAACGTTTGTCTGTGAGTCTGTGGTTCTGTCTGTATGTGACACAAATTTTGTGGGCGCTCTGTCTCAAGAACTAATGCACAGAATTTAATAAAAATTTATATTCTAGTAGTCCCTAATATAAATTGGTGCTGATTAGTTTTTGGTGTAAATCGCCCAACAGGTGGCGCTGCTATGCTGCATTTTTCGCGATTTCTTTAATAGCTCTATCTCAAGAACCAATGCACAGATTTTCATCAAACTTCGGATTTAGTTATTCCTTGATATGCGTTGGTGCTGGTAATCTTTTGGTGTAAATCGCCCAACAGATGGCGCTTCTATGCTGCATTTTGCAGGATTTACACTATTTTTGCAATAGCTCTGTCTCAAGAAATAATGCACGGATTTTCATCAAACTTCATATTTAGTTATTCCTTGATATGTGTTAGTGCTGGTAATATTTTAGTATAAATCGCCCAACAGATGGCGCTGCTATGCTGCATTTTGCAGGATTTACACGATTTTTGAAATAGCTCTACCTCAAGAAATAATGCACGGATTTTAATCAAACTTCAGATTCAGTTAGTTCTTGAGATGAATTGACGTTTTGTACATTTTGGTGTAAATCCCTCAACAGGTGGTGCTGCTATGCTGCATTTTTTGCGATTTCCTCAATAGCTCTATCTCAAGAACTAATGTTTGGGTTTTCAACAAACTTCAGATTCAGATATACCTCGATATGATTTAGTGCTGTTTATGTTCTGGTGTAAATCGTTCAACAGGTGGCGCTACTATGCTGCATTTTTGCGATTTCCGCAATAGCTCTATCTCAAAAACTAATGCTTGGATTTTCAACAAACTTCAGATTCAGGTAGACCTCGGTATGAATTAGTGCTCTTTATTTTTTAGTGCAAATCTCTCAACAGGTGGCGCTGCTATGCTGCATTTTTCAGAATTTCCACCTTATTTCTATCTCAATAACTAATGCACGAATTTTCATCAAACTTGAAATTCAGATAAACTTTGTTATGAATTGGTGCTAAATTGATGTAATTTTTTGCACTATTTAAATGATTTAATTGACGTGATTTATATAGAAGAAAGTTTTGTGATGGCCACAACATACTAGTTTGAAATTTTAAAATGTGCCTTATATAACGACATATTAATCAAGGCAAAAACAAAAGAAATTTTACCGTTTCAAAAAAGTGGTGCCAGTCAAGAAATCTGAATTTAAAAATGTAGTCCACTGGCAGCCCTGTCCATCTAGTGCATTTATTGCTCATGTGTCTCGTAGGAGTACTTCGACTACAACGCCAAACTTTGCCTGTGCCTGGGAGACGCACTTCGACTTTTAAGGGTTAAGGGCCAAAGTGGATAAATTCAGCTTTTATTATGTTATCGCAATGAAACAAATTTTGTAAATAAATATGAAAGTGCTTACATACTTTATATTACCTCAGCCCTTGTTTTGATTTGTTTGGCGACTTTTTGTTGGCGTGTTGACGTTTGACGGTGTTTATGGATATGGCAACCTTGATATGTTGAACCCCGTGTGACGTGTCGTTCTGGCAACCCCTGAGAAGCTCATTTTAAGCGTGGAATATTGTGAATGTATTTTGATATCGTGTTGTATAGTTCTGCCTTTTTATTTTTATGTGAAATTTATTGAATGTGGCTTTGACTATGGTTTTTGTAGTCCGTTTAAACGCTGTTGCTGAAGTAATTAGGAAATATGAGGAAATTTTGGCAAGAAAAGAAGGTTTGTTTATAATGTGTGAATAACGTATTCAGAAGCCTATTTTGGAAAATGTTGGTAATGAAATTTCTAGCTGGAGCTTCCAAGAAAGCAGATGTCTGTTAAGGTATGTTGATAATTTTATGTATATTTTACTGGTTTAAGAGTTTTTTACATTTTGAGATTGCTAAGAAGCGAGAACTGCTGAATTTTGAGAATGCTACACCTCGAGAAGTGCTCAATGCAGAGATGTTTTTTTTCGGTTAATGTTCGCGAAGCGCACATACAACGATTACTGGTTGCCATTTTAGCGAATTTTGTTTTTTATGTGTATTTTGCTGCTTTAAGAGTTTTTTACATTTTGAGAATGCTACACCTCGAGAAGTGCTGAATGCAATGATGTTTTTTTTTCGGTTAATATGCGCGAAACGCACATACAACGATTACTTATTGCCATGTTAGCGAATTTTGTTTATTATTTACATTTTATTTTCGTTAAGCCAAACATGCGTATAAAACGGTGCTTGGCGACATTTACTACTTGGCGGAAAAGGGGTTTTCACGCCAAGGAAAATTCCAAGATGGCGGCCGAGGGAACTTATGACATCTGTTCCTATGAAAGTAATAATTTTTCCAACTAAGTGAAAATGTGTCCAGACCGGGACACGAAACTAGAACGTTTGTCTTTGATTGAGAATACTGTCCCGGACTCGCCACATTTCCCCTTAGTTAAAAAAATGACAATTGGTATGATTTATTTACCAATCAGTTTGACAGAGTTAAAATAATAAAAGCGTAATTACGTATTCATATATTATAGAGGTTTTTTATCGGTGATTTATTCAATCGAGCTGTGTCAAACAACAGGCCAGATGTTATTACAAAATGGTCGTCTGATTGAATACTATTGGCTGCGACGTCGTTCAGATAGCTCAATTGGAAGAACATTGGCAGTTTGGGTTCGCGACCTGACTGGACACTCATACTTTTAAATTTCAAAGTTTTTTAAAACTGTTCTTGTTATACGATGTAAGTTAGGTGCAGAAAAACAATACTGCTATTTGATTCATGTCAACAATTCAACCATTATTGTTATTTTATTATTATACACTTCTCGTTAACACTAGAAAGCCCGCGAGCAGTCATTTTGACTGCTACCAAATGAATATATCTCGGTTCGAACCAGAAATTTTTTTAAAAACTAGTTTAAAAGATATAAAGAAAAAACTTGTTAAATGGATAAGTTAACAACTTAAAATAAAAATTCTGGTGTGAAATATTTTTCTAAAATTTGAGTAAAATTCTCGGTCTTTCTAGTGTTAAATGAAGATTAATTATAAAAATCCTAATATATAATTTTAATTAATTTTTCAATTAATTTTCAGCAGTGAAATTACGCTCGAAATTATTGGATATTTAAGACGTGATTTATCACATTGCTAATTAAGCGTAGAGCCAACAGAGTAAAAAAAAAAACCACCCACTTCCAAGTAAAACCCGGCATACCGATGCTGGGTTTGTTTGTCTCTCATGTGTCGTCGCAGGATTGTGTACTCATGAAGACTATTCCATCTTGTGCTGCAGTTACAGCCTTACCAATATATGTGAGTGAGAGATGCTAAGTTGCGTTTCGTCCTAGTAGCTTAAAACGGTAGAGCACTTGGAGCGCTCTTCCAAGGGATCCGGGTTCGATTCCCGGCTTGGACATTTTTTCACTCTGTTTGTTCTACGCTTAGTTAGCAATGTGATAAATCACGTATTAAATATTTAAAAACCCTAATTTAATCAACTCCTAGTTAGGGGAATAATTTATAAAATTCCCAGTTTTGGGATTACGATTAATTTAAATACTCTTAATGTATACGGATACGGGATATGGTGTATATGTCGTCCTTTTTCTCATTAGATAAAATAGCGTTTCATTTTCTTTTAAAGATTTGTGCGTATATTGGTGAAATATGCCGCTATCTTTTGAATCAACCAAACGTGGCTGAAGAGACCCAGCATACACTTCAACTAATGATAGGTAACGGCCTGAGTTCTGAAGTATGGAAGAAATTACTGGAAAGATTTAGAATCAACAATATTGTCGAAGTATATGGTTCAACAGAAGGCAATATTGGTGTTGGTAAGAGATTCTTTTATATAAGAGAAACTAGGGAGGGTTGACAATACGGGAAGCTTGAACCACCCATCACTTTTCATATTTAAAAGAATTTCAGAGTTTTATCAATAGGTGTCAACTAAAGCTACTGGAATGCTCAACAACAGCCTCTGTTTCATACAGATAATCGAAATAGGCGTGGAAAAATCTATTGTAAGACGTTTTCAACCTAACAGATGTGTTTTTTAGAAATATTTTGTAAGCTTTTTTCAGATAAAATATATCATAGGAATTTAAATAAGTAGGTTTTAAGTAATGCAGAAATACCGAGTTTTAATTCCAGGCATAAACAGTGTAAGGTAAGCTAGGCTTAACATAAAAATGTGCTATTCTTTAGAAATTTGCTATGTGGGGAGGCTTGACCCAATCAATGTGAGGGAGGGTTGACCAGATGTTCAAAGTTCCCTTAACATATTCACGACGGAAAAAGAGAATTCTCGTTTTCATTCAAAAAGCATCATTGACTAAGGGCGTGGCTTCTACCTGACAAAAGATGCATTTATATCATGTTGTCCGTATTTTTTTAGATTGTAAGACATTTTATATTAAATTCGTACTTTGAAAGATATTTACCGATATATAAACTTGAGAAACCTATCTAGAAGACCAATTTAGGAAAGATTTTCAGAATAGGGAGGAGTTTCTACTGTTTTAAAATTAAGATTTGATAAAAATTGCCCATCGGCAATGTGTTTATTAACCCCTTGAGGAGCGGTGGTATATATTTTATCCCGCCTCAGATTAATGGAGATTTGCACCAGAGAAAAATTATGAAAATTTACTTTTCTAACTTTGGTGGAAAAAAGTCGTAAAATTGCTTTTCCTTTTTTTGAAATAATTTTTTTTCTAAATTTCTGGTGGGAATTCAGCATTATACGAACGCGATTGCTTGCCCCTCAAGGGGTTATATAAATTTAAAACAGAAGAGTTAAATGCACCTGCCTCTGATATAGACCTGGTTAGAGAGTTTTGGAAATCTTTTTATTATACATTGTACGTAATGAAAGAATAATGGTTATATATAAAAATGATTGTAAATTTATTCTGAAAAGCTACAGTAAAATGGGGTGATGGAAAAGAAAACGTTTAAAACTGATTAAATAAAGATGTGAAAAATTGCAATAGCAACTATGTCACGAAAAAATTAATGAACTATAAATGGGAAAGTTGATAGGAACTTTTTCCATTTAAATATTACTTACAATAAGTAAATAGAAACAGTGGAAAATACTAGAAATTACAAAACAGCAGTCTTAACCGTTTCAATGCCACAATGGCACCAGAATTTTGCTGAAATCTTTTCCATTTAATATGTATGTGAAATATAGCCTTTTTAATATTTCCAAATAAATTTATTTGCCTATTCCGGTGCCAGGCATTTATTTCAACATTTTAGTACTGGAATTACTTTGTCCCTGAAAGGGTTAAAATATGTTAATGATAAGTTATGTACTCATGTGGCTGCAAAAGAAGATGACATTGATCGAAAAACTTTATATATATAGTACGAAATCTATTTCAATTTTAAGACTTACAGCACACGCTTTTATTTTATGTAAAATGACATCATTCGCATCCGCTTAAGAATTCCACATTTACGATCCACCCTTAAACATCTTCAGTGAAGTATGCATAGGACGTCACTATCGCGAAATAATACACAAATGCAGCAAAAAGATGCCGTCATTAAAGAAAGTAGATACTTAAAATTAAATATAGTTTATAACAGCTCCATGTTTTAACAGAAATCATTCGTTCATATTTTTTCAAAATAGCACGTATTTTAATTACATTTTCTGTCGGTTGTTATGTAAAAATGGCAACAAAAAGATATAATTAATATTTTACAACCATTTTTCCTTTACTTTCTAGAGGCATGAAGTACTTCCGTTGCTAATACGGTCGAGTCTCTCTATAACGAAACTCCATACATCGAATTTCTCTATATAACGAATTTTTAGTAGGCACGATCCCTTTTTCCCATGATCTCATTAAAAACAGTCTCCATATAGCGAAATATCTATCTCCATATAACGAATTTTTTCATAAAATGTTCTTTATTTATTGTTTTAAAAAAGCTTCCAAATCACATGGAATATATTTTCTGTCATTGATTACTGATTTATCGTTCAGCGCTGAGTTTTTTTTTATCTTACTTTTCTACCTTGAATCTCCTTGTTTTTTATGCCCAACGAATTCATCCCCCCCCCTCTCACACACCTTCCAACATACTTCTTAAAACAGCGTCAATTGGTTTGTTACACATATAAGAGCGGGATCAGAAAAGTAATTGAAGTTTAAAGTGAATGAGAATTCAAATGGAGGAAAATGTTCCCGATACAATTTTTCATTCCTTGCTAAAGTGTGCACATTTTTTCGAGAGTAACAATTTTGAAATCAAAACAGCGAAAAATTCCAGATTTTTTCGTCTAAAATTAATGTATGTTTCCCTTAGGTGATTTTTATTATGCTTTCAAATAAATGTCTGTTCTCTTTTTTGAAACAGTTTAAATAATTCAGAAATACAATATTAGGTTAATATTTATACTTAAACATTTCAAATTCTTAATTAAACACCTCAAAGGTAATTTTTTTTTTCAAAATTTACACATTAAATGGGAGTTTTTACTCATTCTCTGTATAACGAATTTCTCTATATAACGAATTTTTTACTGGAACAATGGATTTCGTTATATAGAGACTCGACTGTATTAAGAAAATGGCTCCAAAAACTACAAAAAAAAATTAATATTTAAAAATAAATGGAGATGCAGTTTTCAAATAAATTGCATTTAAAAGTACTTTTTTTTTTCAATACGACGGTATAAACATTGAAAAAGTGCGATGCTTAGAAGTTTAAAAAAATGCTGTAGAGTATTTGATCGTACTGCTTTGTTTTACGGCTGGCTTTTCTAAGGTAACGTTATTTTTTGGAGACGACACAAAATAAGCTGGGAGAAAGAAATAGCATACCGTACCGGGGGGCTAAAAAACATGGATACTATTGAGGAATTTTTCTTCAACCCAATAATATACTTTGTAATAAAGAATGGTAAAACAATTAGAAATTTACACGAAAATTAATTGGCGATTGATAATGCGATTAGATAAGCTTAAAAATCTCAGAAATGCTAATTATTCAGGATGAAATAATAGATTAAGGTCTTTTTAACACTTTCCAACAAAGTTGAAAAGTGTTTATGATTCGGTTTGTCTGTCCGTCTCTCCACGCTCTAACTTTCGTACTTTTCGCTCGGATCGTTTTGAAATTTTTGGATATTAGTGACCTTTACCATGGCACGTCCCCTACTTCAAATGAAGTTTATAGCATGTTTGGTTCATTTACAGGGACAGTCAAAAGTTTCCCGTTACATTATGGCCAATGGGAAAAAATCGTTTCAAATGATTTTTAATGGTGTTACTCTCTTTTAAACATTGATATTCATTTATGAAATCCACTAAAATATGCATTCTGTTGAATATGCGGTATAAAGAATAGTTATTGTTCATTTACAGGGCCACACAAAAGAATTCCATTCATAATGGTATAGGGGGAGTTGTTTGCGGTGTATTTGAAAAGATTTCAGATACTATACTGTATCCGAATTACTGTATCTATATTATAAAGGACAAACATATCTGTGCGTAACGCATACGTCATTTTGCGAATGGCAACACTTAAAAATTTGAAATGAAATTTTGGTTTTGCAATTTTCTCTACTGCAAATTTTTAAACTTCTAAACATCGCAGATTTTAAATTTTTACACCGTTGTATAAGGAAAAAAATGCTCTTTTAAATGCAATTTGTTTGAAAGCTGTATCTTAATTAATTTTCGAGACATTAATTTTTTTGCAGTTTTTAATACCATTTTTTTTAACGTGGCAACAAAAGTACCTCATTTCTATTGAAAGTCATTGAAAGTAAACGGAAAATAGTTGAAAATGGGAGATACTGTATCTTTTTGTTGCCATTTCTCATAAAACCTGAAAAAATAGTTGAATATAAAATATGGACTATGTCAAGAATATTGTCAGTTATTCCGTGATAATGACGTCATATGCACACTTTTCTATAGACGAAGTTTAAGACTGGGTTGTAAAAGTAGATTGCTTTAGCGGATGCAAATGACGTCATTTTGTTAAAAAGCATTCTTAAACCTGAATTATGTTTTGTAGAAGCGTCATTTTCACAGCCCAGCTGCTTTGAAACTCTTCACAGGTAAAAATGCTTCACTTTTGAAAATAATGTAATCGAAAGCACACACTGATAAACGCAATGTTTTACAAAAATGTAGAGTGTCTTTATAAAAGAGAGGTGACATGCAAATAATAGCGATTTATATTACAGAAATTGATGATTCTCGCCTGGATGGATTTGCTTCGCCGAGTTAGACAAGCAAACAAATAATTTGTGGTTTAAAATAATATCGTGTTCCTGAAGTTTTTGTCAAAAATTCTCTCGAATAATAAAATTTTAATTCTATTCTTTAGGACATTCTACTATAATTTTATCAAAATAACATAATTTGCTTAATTTAATTTTTCCTAATTTTATATAATCTATCTATATTATAAAGGACAAACATATCTGTGCGTAACGCATACGTCATTCTGCGAATGGCAACACTTTGAAATTTGAAATAAAATTTTGATTTTGCAATTTTCTCAACTGCAAATTTTTAAACCTCTAAACATCGCACATTTTAAATTTTTACACCGTCGTGTAACGGAAAAAATGCTCTTTTAACCCTCCGTCTACCAGACGGGCCCATTGGACCCGACAGGTACATACAAAATATTCATTCAAACCAGAAATTTCTTTAAAATAAACTAAGTATATAAACCAGACAAAAATAAGGTAAATAAATAAGTTAAATAGTTTTAAATAAAAATTCTGGTGTAGAACGTTTTATTAAAACTTGAATAAAATTCCCGGTAGATCTAGGGTTAAACGCAATTTGTTTGAAAGCTGTATCTCAATTTAATTTTGAGACATTAATTTTTTTGTAGTTTTTAATGCATTTTTTGTAATTGTGACAACTGAGGAACTCCATTTCTGTTGAAAGTCGTGGAGGGTTGAAAGTAAAGGGAAAATAATCACGGAGGAAAGAAAATAATATATTACTGTACCTTTTTGTTGCCATTTTCTTATAAAAACTGGAAAAAAAATATAAATTAAAATTACGTGCTATGTCAGCGATTTTTTATTTCTAAATATCGTACATTTTCAAATTTTAAACCCTCAAATAGAGGAAAAAATCTACTTTTAAATGCAATTTGTTTGAAAATTGTATTTTAATTGACTGAGTTATTATGGTTTTTGAAATAACGAGCCGCCCGTGGCGACCAGTTTGTTCTCCCTTAAATGTATGCTAGGCATTGTATCATGTTACTTTTATTCATAATTTAATTTATTTGCTCAGTCCTTCGCCAAATTGGAAGATTCTGATAGAGAAATCGAGAACTCCTTACTTTTATGTTAGTCGGGCACAGGTGATAAATCGCCAAACATTGCACCCGTCGCATTATTTTTTTCATATTTCGTTAATTCAGATTAAAATATAATGCTTTCCAACATTTTATTTAGAATGGATAACTTTAATTTAAAAATGAAACCTTTAAAATTCATGACTTTCACTTTAAAAAAAATCTTTAAAAAAAGAAAAAGAAAAGAATAAATAATACCATAAACCATTTAATTTCAACATCAAAGCATTGTTTTAATTTACCCCTCGAAAAATAAAAAACGCTGCTGGCGAGTTTAAAAATGCTATTGGCGAGAATTGCGCTCAGCTAACATAAAAGTACGAACTCTTTGCGATCATAGCAACTTTTATGTAGTTTTATTTGAAAAACATAATTTGATTAAATCGGTTGCCAGAAAAAAATTCGTTTTCTCGCCATGCACCTTTTCTTTATTTCGCCAAGTACCTATATTGGAAAAGTACCTTCATTTATTTATTTATTTATTGTATTTTAAATTAGATGAATAAAATACGGCGCAGGTGTCATATACGCACTACGTTGGCGCGACTTTTTTCTGACGCCAATGTCATATACGCACCGGGGTACTTAACTGGCGCCAAAGTGTCGTTATTTTGCTTGATATGGTAACCCGGATGCTGTTGTTTATTTGTTAATAAATTATTTACTTACTTTTATTTTATGTTTTAAAATTATGTAAGTTGTTTTGTTCTATAGTTATTAATTAAACTTTTTATTTATTTATTGTTATCCCCTTTTAAAAATATTACACAATACCCAATGAGCTGCGTTTCATTCGGGCGTTGCCATTAAACAATTAACAAATAATCGCGATTTCTGTGCCACGTATGATAGCGTAATATATATATAGATTTTCAAGCATAAATTATTTTTTAATTTATCTCTATCACGTGTAGCTCGATTACGAAAGGTTAATCCGCTTGCCCTTAAAACAATGTAAAAAGTTCAGCATTTGTTTCCGTCTAATGTTTCATAACAAAATTAAAACTACCTCTATATAAAAATAAATAAATTAATGTAAATAAGAAACAAATTTAACAGACATGTGTTTGAACCACGCGCTTATGCACCGAAATAGTCGGAAAGACTGACGTAAGTCGCAAAATCTTGGGTTAATAACTTCTGGCATGCGGTGACATGTGAAAGTATCACTTTTAATAAATTTCAAAACCTTATTTGATTGCATAATTGATATTTTTCACACTGCAAATAGAAGCGTCTTAAATTTAGACACATATGTGACTGAAAAAGAATTTTAGACACTTAAGTGTCTTAATCTGAAAATTAAGACACTATAGATGTCTTAATTTAAGATACATAAGCGTCTTACTATGACCATGGTGTAAACGAACTGAGAATAATGTCTAAAATATCCGCAAACGTCTTATTTTAAGACACTTCATTGCTTTAAACGTGTCTTAATTTTTGATTCTTCCGACGCAATAACCACCAGGGGGCACTAGCACTCCCAGTTGCGCATGCGTTTTAGATGTCTTCGTTCGAAGTGGTATACGTTGTAATTCAAACAAAGTTTGTTTTTATGTACGCGTGTATTTTAATTCGTTTTTTGCGAAATGTGAAGTACTGTGATTTTAATTCGTATTAACTTGGATTATGTATTTATTGAATACATACATCTGACGTGTGTGCTCGGCATCAAATGTCTCTTAGAAGCTGTCGTCGATACAAGGGCGGGATAGACACAGAACAGAAGTAGACGACGATTGAAGATTACACCCGGAAATTCTACAAAGCGTGTGCAATGGGCTTAGTGTTAACTCGTATCAATTTATATCAATAATATTGTGTTATTCATCTTCGTCCTGTCGAAACTGGCAAAAAAAAAAGAAACTTTTGTCTGGCGGGTCCTGTTTTTAGGATGACACATCTCATCCTTTAAATATGGCTAGTCGGATGTATTATGGATTACCTTTTAAACTGATGAAAGTCTTTCTCCCTCACTGTGGTTGTGGTAGTTTTTAAAATTTCAAATCGAGGAATATTTCTTACCTCTTGCAGCAACTCAAGTAAGTTTCTTTATAGTAGTAAAATTAGTGTATTTTATGATTTTATTTATTGTACTAAACAAAATCCTGCATGAAATTTAATTAGTTTTGAATCTGTTCGCAAAAAACCCCACTAATTCTAGAAGTATATATTTTTAAACTTATGACGTTCTTTTTTATTACGAATTATATATTCAATGTCAGTTCTTAGTTTCAATGGATAATTTTATCTCGCAGTAAATGACGGCCACAAGGAAGTAAAGATAAAAAAAAAAACTTTGAAAGACTAATGCTTTCTTACTTCCTGGCATAAAACCGCAGATTAAAAAAAGATAAATAAAGTAAATGAGACTCGTCTATTATATGAAGCTGCCTGTAAAAATATACATATGTATTTGATTTGCAATCAACTCTAATACTGATTTTTTTATTATTTTTAATAAAAAAGTAATTTGAAATTTATAATGGGAAAAAGTAAAAACCTCTAACTAGATTTCGTATTTAAAATTGTGGTAACTTTATTTATATGCACTTATACGAAAAATACAAAAATGACAGATGTTACAGTATATATTTAAGACGAAAGAAGTTTGGAAATCATAAGTTATTTTTTCCTCATGTTTTTAATATAGAATATGTACTTATTTGTTTTTATTGATAGTTGAATAGCTTTTGTGAGTACCCTCTGATCTACATAAAAACTTGCCCATGTGGAAATATAAATTTTTTAAAAACATAATTTTTAAATAAGTATTTTCATTTTTGAGGGGGGGGGGGATTTTGCATGAATTTTTGTAAAGCTGATATCTTAAATCTTGCACTGATTATAATGAAAGTTTTGAACTTTTAGAGTAGGACAAGTTTAAAAACGCAAATATATTTAACAAAATACCAAAGTCATTTTTTCCCCAATGTTATTAAAGTAGAATATTTATTTATTTATTTTCATTATTCATAGTTAAATGGCTGTTGTGATTATCAAGTGATGTATATGTAAAATTGCCTATGTGGCAATATATTTTTTTTATATTTTCATTTTTTTTTTTTTGGGGGGGGGGGAGGGATTTTTGCAATTTTCGTACATCTGATATTTTAAATCTTTTTCCACATTCAACCGAGTATAATAAATATTTTGAACTTTTAGAGTAGGACAAGATTATAAAATATATATATATATATTTATCTATGTACCTTAAAAGCCCTTAATAGCGAACACTTCGGGAACGCGGAATTTGTCCGATAATTGGAGATGTCTACTTTTTTGAGGTAAAAATATACAAATAGGTATGTCTGCTGATTAAAAAAGTATTCGTTAAATAGAGGTGTTCGCTATTCGAGAATGTTCATTAACCTCCACAACGGATACTCCCGAATATCGGACATCTCAATTTAGACAACTATAATGCAGGGTTGCGTTTTTTGCAAAAGTACTTCTTGATTAAAGGAAGGGCAAACTGGGAAGTGCCCCGTCCCCCTACGACTGTAGTGCCCCCAAATTTGATGTGCAATATTTGTAAAGCTTATATTTTAAATCTGTTTCGAAATTGTACTGATTATAATCAATATTTTGAACTTTTAAAGTAAAATAAGGTTAAAAACAAAATAAATTTAAAAAAATCTAATATTTAGATAAATATTTTTTGTTTTTTAATCTTGTTCTACTCCTGAAGTTCAAGATATTGATTATAATCAGTACAATGTCGTAAAAGATTTAAATTATCAACGTAACGAAAATTGTATACCAAAACTGAGAGCACCAAAAAAATCAGGCTGTATTGGGGGGGGGGGGAGGGGTAGGACCACAGCCAAATATTTTTCCAGGATTCAACGTGGTCAAACATGGCTACGTATGATGCTTACAAAAAAAATGGATGCGATTCAGACGTTTGAAGTGTCTGAAATTCAGACGCAAAAAGTGTCTGAAAAAATTCAGACATTTTAAAATGTCTGAAAATTGAACACTCCATTTCAGACACTTAAGTGTCTGAATTTCAGACATTTTAATTTAGAGTGCATATAAAAATTCTTTTTGATGTTAGTGGGCAATCTAAAATATATATTTCATGTAAAAAAATAATTAGAGTTTAAAAAAAAAATGGTTTTCACCTATGTTCAATACCCCGAGGAGCTCGGGTTCGATCCCCTAGTATTAGTAATGATTGCTCGATATGCGTTTTTTTCACTGTATTTATGCATACTATAAAGTGCGTATAAATGCTATAGTTCTTATACAGGACTACAGACATGAACTCATAAAGGTTACTGAGTATGAGCATAAATTGCTTAAAGGCGGGTTTTAAAGGAGTTATGCATTTTTACGCTGAACTGAATTTAGTTTACTAAGAAATATTTGTAGAATATAGATAAAATTATATACAGGGCCATGCAAAGTGTTGGATACATGGCCGTCTATGGGTGATAATTTCTGGAAATGTAATTTCAATAGTTTTAAGAGTATTTTAGCTTGATTTAAATTTTAGCTAAATAGTGGCATGTAATAAAGGTCCTAGGTAAAGTACAGGGCTTTTCAAAAGTATTCAAGTATGTTTCCATCTATTAGTATAAATTGCTGAAAGATGAATTTCAACCTGTTATGCATTTTCTTGCTAAACTAAATGTTCCCATTATATAGTATATATATCAACCTACAGATCATATACAGGGTTGTTTAAAAGAATTGGAATACATATTTGGCTATGGACGGTAACTATTGAAATCAGTTTTTTAAATGTTTTATGCGTTTTTTAACCTTTTCAGGGGCAGAAGAATCCTGTTCATCAAATGATGAAATAATTGATTCAAACGAATTTCTTAGTAAATAATAAAACGCTGTTTTGCACTTTAATTACAAAAGCAACATTTTATTAAAATATTCTTGGAGCCAGTAGTCAGTTTTGGAATTAAAATTAGGTGGCTAGACCCTCTAGCCACCGCCCATGAAAGGGTTAAAACGTTTATTTAGTAATCTTATTTCCCTAAATAACGAAGTTTTGTTAAAGCATTCAGGAAGTGTTGGAAATTGTTTCATAATCTATGCTTAACGCATGATTATTCTTTCTTCTTTAGGTTATACATCTTCTCTGTAGAATCCGTTGCTCAAATGTAATTAAAATAACGATACTACCCCGAAAAATATGTAAAGAAAAGGCAGTAAAAATTATTGCAATACCTCAAAGTTGAGTCTAAGGGCTAAAGCAAAAAAAGTTCATACTTTAGCATATAGTAAACGGGTTGTTTTTACAATGTTTTATGGATTTGTGTTAGAAAGCATTGCTGGCCTTGGAAATTTTGTAATGAGAAAAACAGAGGGTGCAATACAAGCAAGTTTGATTCTATTTGGTTATAAGCAGATTCTAAATTGTAGTGGCATTTATATAGACATCGGTGAATATAGGACAAATTTTATTGCTTTTACCACTATCTTTTATCAATAAACCGCATGATATATTCCTATTGCATATCTTATAAAATGTCTCTTGAAGACTATTAATAAAAGATACTGGTGAAAACAATAAAATTTGTCCTATATGCTCCGATCCCTGCATTTACAGGTATACATTTTATGCTCATTTAAAGAAAGGCATATTACGGAATATAATGTGTTAAAATAAAGTAATGATAAAATGTGCTAAGTATCAATCTTTTAACACGCATAATATATTAAATTGTACTTCTCTTTTAGCTAATTTTTGCGGAAAAGTTGGCGCAGTTGGCTTTATTTCACGAAACTTTCAAAAAGTTCAAGGAGTGTATCTCATTCAAGTGCATCCAGAAACTGGCGAAATTATTAGAGATATAAACGGTCTTTGCATCCGTTGCAAACCAGGTAACGAAAATTATTTTTAATGCTTTATTATAGTTCTATTGTTAAGAAAGAATATAAAGACATGTAAAATTACTATTTAATTGGTGTTGGTATAATTAAAATTTAAAGACAAAAATATAAAGATATCTGTTGTTTACAGGACATTAAGTCACGGATAATAGAACTCGTGATGCCCGACACCTTTACATGCTTCGTACATGCATGTAAGTGTTAAATAACT
Organism: Maratus speciosus; assembly: GCA_963932465.1. Lineage (NCBI taxonomy): Eukaryota > Metazoa > Arthropoda > Arachnida > Araneae > Salticidae > Maratus > Maratus speciosus. The sequence goes on along the minus strand of OZ010797.1, from coordinate 381,850,859 downwards.
TCTCCTTGCATGCATTAATGAAGTTTTCCTTTTGAAAATCCATAAATAAAAATTGTATTTGGCCTTTTTACTAGACTAGTAAATGAAGTTTTGTTTTCGCTAACCAGCAGCTTTAATCCTTTAGTGCGCAGCTTTGCATATATGCAAAGAACAGCGTTTTAAATTTAATAGATTATTTTTATTCTTATATACCTAATTCACACCAGAAAATTAAAATAGCAATATTTGTTTTAATTAATAACGGACATTCTGTATTTATACAAAGCGAAATTAACCATTGATGCTTTCTGGCGTAAAGTCATATTCTCTGAACTACGTAATTTCTAGAAGGTATTCTATCATGGGAATTAAAGGGTTAAAGGTTAAGTTTGATAAAATAAATATTTGTATAAATTAAGGTATTTGGAGACATACTTATTAAAATATTTACTAATTTGCAATCTTTTAGCGTAAAACAGCCACACGACAGTAGTTTTTACTTATATTGCAGCTGCGCAACAGAAGAAAAGATTGAAGTATTATCTAACAAAAACATAGCTGTGAAAAAAGGCAGCCAAGTTCTGTAAAGACAATGGCAAGAAAAGAAGTGATATCTAAGTGGGTGCCAAGTTCAAATAAAATTCACTCAAACTTACCTACAAAAGTATTAGAGCATTTTTTAAATTGTTTAGAAATAAAAATTATTGATAGCATATTAATAATAAATCTAGAACTTGGCAAGTTTTTACCTACGAGTCCTTTATTTTTATTAATGACATTATTATATCAAAACTTGTCATTTCATGTTTGGAAGCCTTCATTTCAGTGAGCTCCTTTCCCTTGAAGGGTGGTGGAATAAAATATATCCCACCTAATTTTAACTGCAAAATGCCACATTGACACTAGAATTCAGGACTAAAAAGTTTAATTTTATTAAATACGTGAAAAGAAGCTTTTACCCATTTTGAAATAAATTTGTTTTTAAATTCTGGTGTGATTCAATCATTTCAGCATGTCACGAATAAAAGCTCTTTGCCCCTGAAGGGTTAAAGGGGTGCAGTCTCTAGAGGGATGACCAAGAACAAGCGTAAGGGTGTCTGTCTCTTTCTCAGGCCTTTTAGTCTGTTTGCATTGAGGTTTCAGGAGGGTGGGTGCTAGAGTGATAACCAAAGACGAGCGGCAGTGTATCTGTGTATTTATTGGTTTATCAAATCTTTAACATGAGTCATTTGTTTATAATAATAACTATATATTAATTTTTTTATAATGACATTGTTGTTAATATTAACATCATCATTTTATTAAGACATGAAATTGATAGGCATAACATTTATCAAAAACTTGCCAAGTTCTAGATTTATTATTAATATGCTATCAATAATTTTTATTTCTAAACAATTTAAAAAATGCTCTAATACTTCTGTAGGTAAGTTTGAGTGAATTTTATTTGAACTTGGCACCCACTTAGATATCACTTCTTTTCTTGCCATTGTCTTTACAGAACTTGGCTGCCTTTTTTCACAGCTATGTTTTTGTTAGATATCATTACTTTTTGTAAAGTTACAATATATTTAGACACTTTACTTAATGCTTTAAATGTGTTTACATGTGACTATTTTATCCACCAAGCAACATTCAATTTTAATTTAAATTTCCTACAACGAACTATTTGACTGTCAATTTGCGGCTGAAATCTATATTTTAATACTGCTACATTGAATGCATGTTTTGAAACGAAATGTATTGATTCGAAATTTTTATTGTTTTTGAAACAACAATTCCTATTAAGTTCCTATATTAAATTTTCCATTTAAATATCCTATAGCTGGGCCTGCTGTTTTGTACTGAAAGTGAAAAATAAAGTTATGTGCTTATGCCACACTATGTATCATTCATCTATGGATGCCGGCAGTGCAGAGGAAGGACGTTGCCTCTCCCTGAATTTTCAAATTTAATTAATTAAATATCCTTTTCTCTGATGATTTTGAAAATAACAAGTGGGTAAGTGTGATCACATATCGCACAGAGGGTTTCGTTTAATTTTCCTTTCAAAACACTTTATCCTTTTGAAAAATCTGTTAGTTCCACATTTCGCAACCAGGGGCGCACTCTATTCTAAACAAACCTCTATTCGAACGAAACTCAGGTTTTCATACTATCCGTAGATATATTAGACGAGGGGATTGAGCCCATAGCACCCGAGATAAGTAGGCGCCCCTGGCGGTAAAAAGTGAAACTAAAATATGTAAGGCTATGGTGCATAATATGAAAGAATGGTCAAAGGGGTGTCGGCAAAAGTTGGAAAAGTGCTCCCCGGGTGAAAAGGGCGGAGGTTAGAAAAATTGCTTAAAATACACAAGTTTGAGCCCGGAGGAGTAAATAATATATGACTTTTTGAAATTTTTATGATTTGTCGTGTGGTCTGACGTACTCAGCTATACGTATGCAAAAAGTCACGTCTCCAACTTAAATAGGGGCTTCCTTAGAAAGAATTGCTTAAAATACATATGTGGAAGCCCAGAGGGTTAAGCGTAAGACTTTTTCAAGATTTTATGATTTGTAACCTGGCTTCAGGTGTTCTGCTATAAGTATGCAAAATTTCAAATCTGCAATTTAGTAACGGGCTCAGTTAGAAAGAATTGCTTAAAATACGCATGTGGAAGCCCAAAGGGTTAAATGTACGACTTTTTCAAAATTTTATGATTTGTCATTTCATGTGTGTTCAGCTATAAGTATGCAAATTTTCACGCCTCCAACATAATTAGGGCTCACTTGGAAAATATTATTTAAAATACACATGTGAGAGCCCAAAGGGTTAAATGCACGACTTTTTCAAAATTTTATGATTTCTTGTTTGATGTGAAGTGCTCAGCTATAAGTATGCAAAATTTCACGCCTCCAACCTAATTAGGGGCTCACTTAGAAAGAATTGTTTAAAATACACATGTGGGAGCCCAAAGGGTTGAATGTACGACTTTTTCAAAATTTTATAGATTTTCGTTTGATGTGCGGTGTTCAGCTATAAGTATGTACAATTTTACGCCTCCAACCCAATTAGGGGCTCACTTAGAAAGGATTGTTTAAAATACACATGTGAGACCCCAAAGGGTTAAATTTACAACTTTTTCAAAATTTTATGATTTGTCATTTGATGTGAGGTGTTCAGCTATAAGTATGCAAAATTTCACGCCTCCAACCTTATTAGAGGCTCACATAGAAAGAATTGTTTAAAATACATATGTGGGAGCCCAAAGGGTTAAATGTACGACTTTTTCAAACTGTTATGGTTTGTCATTTGATGTGAGGTGTTGAGCTATAAGTATTCAAAATTTCATGCCTCCAACCTAATTAGGGCTCACTTATAAAGTATTTTTTTTAAATACACATGTGGGAGTTCAAAGGGTTAAATGTACGACTTTTTCAAAATTTTATGATTTGTCGTTTGATGTGAAGTGTTCAGCTATAAATCAGTAAAATTGCACGCCTCCAACCTAATTAGGGGCTCACTTAGAAAGAATTGTTTAAAATACACATGTGGGAGCTAAAGGGTTAAATGTACGACTTTATCAAAATTTTATGATTTGTCGTATGATGTGTGGTGCTCAGCTATAAGTATGCAAAATTTCAAGTATCCAACATGTATAGTTTCTGAGAACGGGCTCTGTGACGGACAGAATATCTCAATTTGTTGATTTTCTGTAAGCAAGTAAACCCAGATAAACACCCAGTAAGTAGATAGGTTTACAATAGAAGTCTATGGGAATTTGGCGAAATATTAGCGATATCGCCAAGGTGGCGTCACTTTTGGCGACTAATTTGGTCGCCAAATTTGGCGATATATCGCCGTGTTGGCGAGAAACTTGGCTGTATTTGGCGACAGAACAGGGTCCCGTCCTACGGCAAATTAAAATTTCGCCTAATAGACGTAATGTTAAAGTAAAAATGGGCACCCCCAGGTGGGTAATTCATCGATTTTCACATTTTTTTTATTTTTTTCCTTATTTTTATAGCGTAAACAAACTTCGCACCAAATTTGAAGTCTGTAGCTGCAGTAGATATACGAGATATTTTTGATGAGTGAGTCAGTCAGTCAGTGGTAAAATTATCGATTATCAGACATTTTCAAATGTCATTATCTCGGAAACTAATTATGCGTTATTTATAAAATTTTGGATTTTAGGTAATTAGGGTGGCCTTACTACACATTTCGTATAACAAGTACGTAGGTCTCATAGATTTTCAGTAGTGGAGCATTGAAATTTAACGAAAACAGCTCGAAATGGTTCGTGTAAATAACACACGGCTATGTCAGGCGAACTTGGCTGACACACTGCCGTGTGTCTAGATATGAAAAATACATGTCTGATTTTTTTTCATTATTTTTCCTGTATAATAAACCTTTCAGAGAATCATACATAATTTTTTCGAAACAAAATAAAAAATCGTGCATTTAAGGCTTAAACCCCTTTATACGTTACCAAGTGTATTCTTTTGTTACTGAATTCAGAAATTAAGTGAAACAAAAATTATTTCGACATTTTGCATTGCTAAAGTATAGCTAAATGATCTAGCTCAAGAGTTTCTAACAACACTGCTGCCGGAGGCAGACAGGACAGACTAACAAAATAGTTGAGGCATCGAAAAGTTAATCGCGATTAACTAAATCGAAATTCGACTTAAACATCAGAAACTTAACTCAATTGGTTCTATTAAAGAAATTGAAAATTAATTTACAAAATTACTGATGTGTCTACGGCCTGCAGTTAAGTTGTCAGAAACCCTTGGTCAAGATATTTCACGGATAAATAAAAACTACGATTCAAAGCAAGTTGATTCAATATTTTGATAAGGCATAGGAACATGTTCAAGGAGTAGCTGCGTTACTGATAATTACATGAATTCTTATGAAATGAAACCTATCAGGGATAACTCCCATGCGGGGTCTAATATGATTAGGTTAGAGATGAGACTGGCTTAGACCGATCCTGGTAACGTTTCGGATCTGGCGTCGATTTTTATACCAGTCTTCTGGTTCGGATTCAAAAAGAAAATTTTATTTATTCGCAAATTGAGGGGGGGGGGGGACTCCGCTTATGAGAAACAATGTAGTCTATATTTCTTAACCTCTTCAGTTCCGAAGCTAAAATAATAATACAAATGCTTATTCATTCATTTTTTCCAAACAAAATGACATAAAAATATCTATTCCGAAATTGATCCTTTAGGCGCTTAGTAATTTAGGTTCAAAAATATGGATCTAAAATTCAAGACCCCTTAAAAACATCAATTTAATAACCATTAACCTAAATTAAAGCAATCACAAATTTAAGAGCTTTAAACATGTAAATAATCTACAAACACGCAAAATTTTTATTGAAAAAGATTTAAGTTAACTTGAAAATTTCTGACTTTCTTGGTCATACTGTGTCTTTTGGGCATTTTTAGGCATTTTGCAAACTCAGATGAAAATAACATTTATTTTATGTAGGAATCAGCTTAGATGCTGACATTAATTTGTTTGCTTTGAAGGCAAAAAATATTCAGCTATTAAGAAATGATGTGAAATGGTAAAAAAATCGGACATTTTAGTTTTTATAAGGAAAAGAAGAGAGGCCCCCGTACGGGTACCCAGGGACCGAAGAGGTTAACCCTAGATCTACCGGAAATTTTATTCAAGTTTTAATAAAACGTTCTACACCAGAATTTTTATTTAAAACTATTTAACTTATTTATTTACCTTATTTTTGTCTGGTTTATATACTTAGTTTATTTTAAAGAAATTTCTGGTTTGAATGAATATTTTGTATGTACCTGTCGGGTCCAATGGACCCGTCTGGTAGACGGAGGGTTAAAGTGACATACAGTTTTCTAAAAAAATCAGTTGCAGAGGGAATTGAATTGCTATTGATGGGACATAAAAAATATATATTATCTGATTGAGAAGTCTTGGAACAGTCAGTGCAAAGTGCCATTACACATGAAAATGTGAAACAAAAAATTTTTTTTGAGACTTGACTGTTTTTACAGAGGAAAACGATAACTCTTTTTCCTTTTCCAAGCATTTCATTGGCTCTTCGGAAAAAGGCTTTTCCCTCGTCAGTTTTCCAAGCAGTTGATTGGCTGTTACTAGCGACTCGCTTTGATTAGGCGCGACAAAATTGCTGCGACAAGATGTAGTTGCTTGTTTCAATGTTGCCAGTCGACCACTTTTTTAAAATGGGAAAATTTGCTTTTTTAATAACATATTAATTAAGGCAAAATCAAGGGGAATTTTGCAATTTCAAAAAAGTGTTGCCAGTCAAGAAATCTGAATAAAAAAAGTAGCTCACTGGCAGCACTGGCTTGGTTTTAAGCAATTCTTTTTAAACCATAGATTAACCTTGGCCAACGAAATACAAGGCCAGTTCATGGTGTGACATCAAAGTAATGACGTCACGACCATTAGAGCACTCGGTCGAAGCACGACCAACAAAATGCATTAAACTAGTGATAGTTATTCACTTTATACTCTAAGATCTTAATAAAAAGTTTAAAAAATAACTTTTTTTTTTCAATTGTGCCTTTTTATAATAAAAAAAATATTTTATATATAATAGAATTCAAATAAAAAACTTATTAGAATGGAAGCAAATCTAATTTAAACTATCTGATGAGAACTAACAAATATACTAATATTTTAAGATCTACCTGAACTGAGTCACGTAATCAGGAAGAACTGGTTAAGTGAGAACCAAAACATTGAGCTCAAAGCTTAACTATTGCAGAAAATCTGTCCGAACAAGTGTCATTGAGGAATGTGATGTTAAAAATACTCAACATCCACTCTGTGACATTTTTTTGGCCACGAAAGATTCATGTGAAGACAGGTTCATGTCAGATTGATGTGAAGACTATTCTCACCGAGTTTTAAAGATAATATAATTAAGATTCTGCAAATAAAACACAAATGTTTGAACTCTACAGTCAAATTTTAGATCTAGGTTTAAGATGATTATAAAATTCCTATATTCTAAGGTTTTATTTAAAAATACACACAAACTAGATTTTATTTTGCACATAGTTTATAAACTTAAACACAGAAAAAATGTAAAATGTTTTTGTGTTTTGTGTTTGCATATAATTATTTTAGTAAAATGCATAGGTGCCAAGTTGCCACTAATTCTCCGTAATAGGTGAGTTAATTTAACCCTGGTTTAAAACATTTTGTACCGGAATTTTTTTTCAGAGATGAAATTAAATAAGTTCAACGTAGAAAACTGGAATTAAATAAATAAAGATTCACCAAATAATTTTTCTGGTTCGAAACTTTGTTAAACTGGGTTAAATTAATCCTCGCATTACGGAAGATTAGTGCGAACTTGGCATCTCTGAAAATGTAGCATCGCATGTTTAGCAAAAGTAAAAGAAAAGTCTAAAGTCTTTTTTAACATGCATAGATGCCAACCTCAACCTAATCTTCAGTAATACGTGCTTTAATTTGACTCTGGTTTAGTACGTTTCGAACCAGAATTTTTTAAAAGAAATTACTTTAGATACTTTCTACGTAGAAACAATGAATTAAATAACTAATGTTTCATAAAATAAGTATTCTGGTTAGAAAGTGGTTAACCTGGTTTAACTTAATCCAGATATTACGGAAGATTAGTTGGAGGTTGGCAGCTATGAACATGTATTTTTTGAAATGCATGAAAATCTATTTTACAGCACCTTAACGCCTTCGCGACGGGAGCTTTTTACGAAATTTTTAATCTTTTGTCACCGTTTTTTAAAAACAGAAATTTGTGTCTTCTTGAATCGATAAAATGCACTGATTAAATAAGGCAAATTTTACAATAAAATTTTACTGGTGAGGGAAAACATGGATTATGAGCGCTTCATGCGGCACGTATACGTGCCGCTCGTCCCCAAGGGGTTAAATGAAATAGCATTTGCTGATGGATAAATAAATAAAATATGGATGTATTTCAGACCTACTTTTTTTAAATACAGAATATGTATATTTGAGTAGTATTAAAATATTTATCTGAAGGTTATCTTAAGTTTTAAAATGCAATTTAAAAAACTGATAGAAAGCCACGGTACAGTAGCATTCTGAATTATACAAAAACTATTAAATGTAAACAAAATGAGAAATTAAATATGTTTAGAAATAAATTTTATTTCGTTAGGTTGCTGTGTAGAAATGTTTCAGGGAGAAAATTAAAAGTAAACATAAATTACATGCTAAACAAATGTACAAAACATAACATTTAATAGAATGCGCAATTTAAAGCTTTTAATTTTATGACGAAAGAAAAAATAAACTGTAAACAGCGTATTCGGCGTATAAAGTAAGTAGATTATAGCTTAAGATAAGCTTAAAATAAATTTACTTCTGAAAACATGAAACTGTATATAAATTTGTAATTAGGCATAAACAACTATATCAAGCTCTGGCATATCGATGACAAATCAAAAATAATAATAATAATAATAATAATAATAATAAATTTAACTAATAAAAAATCACCAAATCCTTAAAATAATATGCCAACATGATCACAAAACTTTACAGATTATAAATAAAAACTATACATACCCATTAGAAACCTGTAATATACTTTAAATAGTCATCTTTTAAAGACGTTATGCACTTTCGTAATACTTTACTGCGGAGAAGTTAAGTTTAGATGATCCGGTCCGTCTGACGTCAGTAAAGTTATGAACTGGCCAATCTATCGCTTGGAATTAAAGGCAACTTTGACGGCTCTTCTAAAGTGTAATAGCACTTTAGCATTGTCGCTCGGAATTACAAGCAACTTTGACGCCTCGTGTAATACACTTTTAGCAAAATAAAGAGCCCGTTCAGAAAGCATGATAGCAGAGATATCATTGCGACGTTACTGCAAGTCATAATTGTCATCTGACATCTGTGACCAAAAGGCTACCACTTAGTAACATCACACTGTGACTAAAATGAGAACATTTTCAAAATTTTTAAAAGATTACAAAACAACTTCAAAATATCTTATTCACAGTAAAAAATACCTTTTCTATCCAATGTTTGCATTTTTGGGATATCACTTTGACGGTTCTGGAAGTCACCAAAAATCTAACATCGTAAAATCTTACCGTGACCCAAATGCGAGTTTAAAAAATCTCTGAAAATGGGAAGAAACATTTTAAATAGGGCCTTCTTTGTGAATTTGATAGCCGGGTCTTTATTGATTTAAGTTGGCCTCTTCCTAAATAACCTGCATTCAGTTACTCTTTTATCGATCTACAAGAAAATGAGCTCTGGATCTTTTTATTTTAATATCAATTGAAAAATATCATACAAAAATAATTAGGTATGTATTCTATGATATTTTTTATGTGTTAAAAATTACTGCTATTATCAGAGCAAGCAGAAAGAAGATTTAGAATGGGAGGGGGACAGAGGCTTTTAAATAAGGCCAAGATTTCTATTTAAATTTACTGGTGGAAGTTTATCCCGTCGATAATTAGGTCCTTCCTAGGATATGTCACCTGCAGGTGACAATGAGCATTGACGGTTTAAACATTAGCTTACGTGGGGCAACAGGGCCATGATTTTACAATGTGGCTCTGGAGATTCTGGCAATTCAGCTTCGAGAGGCTAATCTTAATTTGAATTAAAGCCTGAACTTTTGTAAATGTGTTCAGTTAGGTTCCTTCTATCAGATAGAAATGCTCAAAGTTACATTTTAATATTTAAAAAATATATATGTATATTTAATCTTTATTTTCTCATGGGTCCAGTTGACCCATTAAAATGGAGTAAGTGGACCAGGAGGGTCTATGTTCCTCACGCGTTTATTTTTTTTTTTTTCATATGGGATATCAAGTCCTGTTTGAAAAAGTTTTACACTTAAAAAAATTTAAACCAGGCAGATCATATAAATTATATACCAACTAATTAGCGTTGTAAGGAAAACCATTGCTGTCATTGTGTCTAAAAAAGCCCTAAAAGTGAAAATATTAGATTTATTTATGCCAAAAACATAAAAATTAAGTAAGTACTTATGCACTTTAGCATACGTAATAAGTATAAAAGTTACATGGGCATTTTAAGGAAAAAAATAACAAGGTAAATCTATGAACAAACGGCTACCTAAGTACTTACGTACTTCATCTCTATCGTACAATTTCAAGGTTTGGCTATCTCGCTTTCAGGGGCAAGGTACTTGTATTCAAAAAATGTTGAAATAATTTAATGACACCAGTATTTACAAGAGAATTTATTTGTAAACAAGCAAAAGTAGAGACTGCTGACAGTTTGCTGAGGAACCTGGGAACAACTACCCCACACCCTCAAGAGTAATACTATGGAAGTATTAGCAGTAACTGAATCATGGCAGCACTGGGAAGAAAAACTTAAATAACCTGGGGGGGGGGGGACAAAAACATATTTCCTGAGCTCATATATGAAAAAAATAAATAAAAAGATTTAATAATTTAAAAAAACCAAAATTTAGAAATTAAAAATATTAAAAACTAGCAGATCTACCCGGCTTCGCTCGTGTCAATAATAATGCTCCACCCGGGTAAAATACATTAAAATGAAATAATACGGCAGTGACAATAACTGAGATTGGTGCATTACCGTCCACGAATCGTTAAAAGACCGATAAGAAATATAAGTAAAATAGTTTTAATTGCGTCTACTATTAACTATACCATAATAATGTATATTCCAAACAAATGTCATAACATATATTAAAGTACAATTATTTGCTTAAAAAGCGTCATTTAAATAATAAAAAACATTAAAAATATTAAAAATTTACATGTTTCGACTCTTTCATTGAGTCATCTTCAGAATATATATATAAAAAAACTATAAACACAATGCCAATTGTGACATTATACTGATGATGGCAATGACATTAACCAGAGGTGCCAAGCTCGCACTAATCTTCCGTAATGCGGGGATTAATTTAACCCAGTTTAACGAAGTTTCGAACCAGAAAAATTATTTGATGAATCTTTATTCATTTAATTCCAGTTTCCTACGTGGAACGTATTTAATTTCATCTCTGAAAAAAAATTCCGGTACGAAATGTATTAAACCAGGGTTAAATTAACCCACATATTACGGAGGATTAGTGGCAACTTGGCACCTATGCATTAACCTATAAATTTTGCCTTTACTAAAATTTTTTTAACTTATGATCATCATACAATTTTGTTTTTCACACTGTCGAATAGAAAAAGCTTCTGTCAAATGAAATTTATTTGAAAATTGTATCTCAATTTTTTCATGTGAATGGATTTTAAAGTAATTTTCAATCATGGATATTTTTGATTTGCATGCAGCCAGGGATAAGATTTCCGCATTTTTTCACACCAGTATTTTGTTAGAGTAAATAATATTTCATTTAATCGGGACACTCTCTTGATTTAACAGAACAACATTTTCTTTAAGAATATACCGGTGTGCAAAAACGTGGAAATCTCATCCCTACATGCAGCCCAATTACGAAAGATATACCTGTTTGCTCTTAATTCAATATTATAAAGTAAAGACATTGATGAACTGTAAGTAACTCTAGCATCATATTGTTGGTGGTAATAACCTAACCCAACCATAAATTTAACTTTTACTGCAATTTAACCTTTAAACATCGCACATTTGATTATTCCAAAATCTAATAGAATACAAAAAGTACTTTCAGTAATTTTTTTTTTGAAAAGCTTATCTCAATTTACGGATTGTTTATCTATTTTAAATTAATTTTCAATCACGGATATATTTTTACATATACCTGTAACCCAATTCAGAAAGATATATCCGTTTGCTATTAATGCAATATTATGAAGAAAAGACATATCTATGAGTAACGCCTAGCACCATATTGTTGGTGGCAACAACCTAACCGTACCATAAATTACGCTTTTACTGCAATTTGATCTCTAAACATCATGCATCCCATTATTTCAACGTCTAACAAAAAAGTCTGTCAGTCATGAAATTTTGTTTAAAAAAGAAAAAAAGCTTACCCTAAAAAATAGTAGCTATAATTTCTATTTAATATAAATCGTACAAAAATCGTATTTTATGTAATCGTATTCGATACAAATCGTTGAATGTTATCACTGCATTTCAGGTATTAAAACATTTATCTAAATGATATAATTAAAGATTACAAAGAAATAGGGAATAAATTGTAGCATCCAGTTTTTAGAGCCAGTTTGAAATTATATTGATGACATTGACGTCATATCTAGCAAACGGTTTTTTTTTTACTATTATCATTTTCCTTATTTGATTCTTGATATTGAAACGACTTCATTAAAATAGATTTTTTAACATTCAACTAAAGTACTTCTAAGGTCATTTTAAAACATGCTTAGTTAAAGTTTTTACATAAATATATGAAAAATGTGCATTTTCTGATTAGAATGACGTCGATTTCAAAAATGTAAAAATATAGCAGTCGAGTCTGAATTTTTATTGGCTAATAAAACAAAGTACTCGAGTTATCAATTTTTTTTAAATTATTGAGCAGTTTTTTAGATGTGTGGCAACACGAAATTTGAAAATTTAAAATGAGATATTTCTATAATGTTAAATTATGAAAGATGATAGAAAAAAGGGATAAATATTGGTGTTACGTAATGACTAACTTTATCTTTCATCCATGTATCAGTCACCTGCATAATTATTTAACCGGTTGTAATTGCATTGTTTCAATATCTGGCAACAGTTAGTTTTGTTTTGTTCTAGAGAAAAGTTTATAAAATAAAGTAATGTGAAATATATATGGCTCTTCTGTCATTGAATTTAAGTTAGAAATATATTCGCTTTAACAATAAGAAATGTTATTGAGGGCAGTTTTAAGCTTATAGATATTTTAATACTTAACTTTTAGGGATTCATTTAGTTAAGTGATTTATTTACATTGGAATCCAACATATGGCGTCCGCTGACAGGACTGGAATCTGTAAGTAGAATTTTATTTGAATTGCTCAAGTGAGAATTATTATTATTGTTGAATAAAAAAAAAAAAAATATTGTTGATGTTGAATAATATGGATGTGTTGAAAGCAGCTAGACGACAGCATCGTAGAATTTTCACTAAAGCGTGTAACGAATTTGATGCAAGTGAAAATAATTTATCGACTGCTGAAAAAATTCTGAAATTGACAATGATAGAAGAGAAAGCGAAATTTATGACCGATGTAGAATATAAAATTAGAGAAATATTGTATAGCGACCAAGCTGACGAAGAAACAATAGACAAAGATATCGATGAATCTGAGGTTTACATCGATCGCTGGCGTGTATTACAACAGAAATTAAACGAACTTTTGGTTGTAAAAAATGAAGATTTGAAATCTGATATTTCGGTAATTAATAAGAATGTATTGCTTCATTATCCGAAGATACAATTACCTACTTTTAATGGTGAAATTAAAAATTGGTTGCAATTCTGGGGTCAATTTCAAAAAATTGATCAAGATACTAGCCTAGATTTTCATGACAAATTTGCGTATTTATCACAAGCCATGGAAAAAGGCAGTGTGGCAGAAGAATTGATTAGAAGTTTTCCGCCTGGTGGTAATAGTTATGCCAAAGCTGTAAGTCAACTTAAATCTCGTTTTGGACGGGAAGAACTTTTGATAGAATATTATGTTAGAGATTTGTTAGGCCTTGTACTGCAGAACCAAAATCCAGAAAAACATAATTCTTTGCGACGATTATATGATTCATTAGAATCGAAATTGCGATCATTAGAAACTCTTGGAGTTATTAGAGACAAATATGCTGCGATGTTATATCCGCTTGTTGAATCGTGTCTTCCAGATGATATTCTTAGAGCATGGGAAAGGTATAGAACATCTCACAGAAGATCGTCAAATAGATGTAATGATGTGGAATCTGAACTAGATAAAAATCATGATACAGATTTAAATAATGGTGTTTTAATTGGCTCAAAAACTGATCTAGATAATTTATTAGAATTTCTGCAAGACGAAGTTGAAGCAGAAGAAAGAATTTCTTTGGCAAGTAAGAGTTTTGACAAAACTTTTCGATACAGAGCTGCACACAATAATCATGAATTCGAAGAATCTCAAATATCTACTGTATCAGATTTATTAAACATTGATATGAGAAAATATACTAGAAATAAGAATAATTTTAAACAAAAACTGTGTATTTTTTGTGACAAACGCCATGCATCGGAAAAATGTTTCAAGGCAATGTCAATGTCGTATGATGTTAAGAAAGACATAATGCAAAAGAAGGGAACTTGTTTCCTATGTTTAAAATTAAACCATCTAGCCCGAAATTGCAGAGCAAAAGTGAAATGCATTGTATGCAGAAAAAAACATGAAACTCTAGTATGTCCAAGAGTTCTTGAAAGGTTAATCAAACCTGAAGAAGCCCAGGATGCCTTAAAAGCTCTGAATAATTATTACTTCAGAGGATCTTCTTTAAGTGTTGAACCTTCAAAAAGCAAGCTTCATCATGAGCCAGTATCACAAGGAGGAGCTAGAGGAGGTTCAAGCAGGGGTCGTGGTGGTTATGGTGGACCCCGTGGTGGTGATGGGTATGCTAATGGCTACGGCCGAAGATATGACAGTCCGCCTTTTGGAAGTCGAGATTTTTATGACCGTGGCTACAGTTCAATGTCGCCTCGCATGAGACCATACCCTTCGCCTTATGATCGTCGTAGTCCATCTATTGCGCCCATGAGAGATAAACATGCGGATCCCTATTCATCATCTTTGGGAGATCCATATTCACAAAGATCTGGCGTGTCTCCTGTTTCACGTGATTTGTATGAAAGAAGCAGCAAAGCAACATTTCTTTGACACAGTTAAGGTACCAAAAAGATTTAACTTGTAATTTTAAATTGTTGAGTTGTGCATTCCCCACAAATCAAGGTGGGAGTATGTTACGTAATGACTAACTTTATCTTTCATCCATGTATCAGTCACCTGCATAATTATTTAACCGGTTGTAATTGCATTGTTTCAATATCTGGCAACAGTTAGTTTTGTTTTGTTCTAGAGAAAAGTTTATAAAATAAAGTAATGTGAAATATATATGGCTCTTCTGTCATTGAATTTAAGTTAGAAATATATTCGCTTTAACAATAAGAAATGTTATTGAGGGCAGTTTTAAGCTTATAGATATTTTAATACTTAACTTTTTGGGATTCATTTAGTTAAGTGATTTATTTACACTGGAATCCAACAATTGGTCTGATGATTTTTTAAAGGTGACAGGAATCTATTCCACGTTCTAAAGCCTATGTACAGCAAGTTTCGTGCAAATCGGTCAAAAATTAAAGATTTGTATAAAGGACATACACACAGAGAACGGCTTTTATATATACGAGGTGGAACCCGTCGAATTTCGACGAAAGAAAATGTTTACAAAGGAAATGTTGCATCAAATTTATAATGCATAGACAACAATAATTACAATAAAAAATCCATCTTACACTTGTTAATTTAACTCTCCAAAGACATATTTTAACCTAACAAAATAGCTTTTTCATAAACTTCAACTGTTAAAATTATTGAAAAATTAAACTTTATTCATATACGTAATCAGTAACATATAATCAAGATAAGTAATTTTGATTAAGTTATCAATTGATGGAATTAAGGTTGTATTACGGATGTACATGTATTACGGAATGAAAAAATCAGCAAAAATGATTTCACCTTGACATAATCATAGAATTTTTCCCCCTTTAAATCTAAACATATCAAGTCATTTTCAACGTTTCACATCAATATTAACCATTTAAAAACATTTTAACGCGCAATAGGTTATTAATAAATATATTTTCAAGCTTGAAGTCACGTTTGTCAACTATTACAACGTCCCATGTTAAAATTCCCTCTCGTGATTTGAGGTCTTAGTATAATCGCTGTATCTGCGCATAAAAATTCCAGAAATTTATAACTTCTAGACGTATTCATGGGGAAATATATTGTTTTATCAAATAAATTTATTGTTTCTTTTAAATATGACGTCATTTTCAGTCGTTGAAATATTTTGCCTATTGTCTCAAATCAGCGAAATGAAAAAATAGTGAAATATAACAGCATCATCAGGGAAAATGTGTCTTTTTTAAAGCGTAACGTCATTTTTTGTTCAAAATTTAAAAAAAATTATATTTTTAATTGTAATGAGAAAATCAGTAAAAATATAATCGATAAAGATAAGGGTAGCGGTAGATAACTGAACCACTTTTAATAGAAATGAAGTACTTCAGTTGCCACGATTAGAAAATTGGTATTAAAAAACTATAAAAAATTAATATCTCAAAAATAAATAGAGATACAACGTTCAAACAAATTGCATTTAAAAGTGCATTTTTTTCTGTATACGACGGTGTAAACATTTAAAACGTGGGATGTTTAGAAGTTTAAAAATTTGCAGTAGCGAAAATTGCAAAACCGAAATTTCATTTCAAAGTGTTGCCATTCGCAGAATGACGTATGCGTTACGCACAGATATGTTTGTCCTTTATAATATAGATAGATAAATGGGTAAACAAAAAGCCGTTAGGCTGCGTCTCCCGCGCTCAGTCCAACGCGGCGCATAAAGCATCCAGCGAAGTACCAAGCTACCGTGGCTTCACCCGAAAAAGGCCCTTTGTATACTTCGGATCAACCGCGGATTAAGACAGCTGTACAGAACGACAGCTGAGGGACGAATGGCTCCGCTCGACTTCGAATACAGTTTGAAACGAGGTTCCTGTGGACACCTCCACGTATCTCCGGGATCAGGACAAGTGAAAAATGACAGAACAGTAGACAGTCGTGAGTGTGAAGACATCATGGCGTGGAAAGTGGTGGTCGGATGGTAAAGCTAGGCCAGAAAAGCTTTCCTTTTAAAACAAAGACCCCTTTCAGGGAACCATACATTTTTTTACATAAATAATTTAAAATTTTCCTAACAAAATAAAAGTATTTACGAAAATATTTACAAGTTTAAAATTTTCCTATCTGCAAATAAATGTTGCTATCCACCTTCACTGATATCCGCAAACAGCCGTGTGCCGGTGGCGACAATTCTCGGTTCGTAAACCTTGAGATCCTTATAAGGGCCAGCCCACACCGCTGTATACACGTCTGACGCGAACGCTAGGAGAGGGAGAAATGACTCTCAGTGTAAGCGGAGAGTGGTATAAATAACAACAGGAAGAAAGAGTTAGAGAAGTTTACAGTCGGATCCTAAAGGAAGTTACTGAAAGTGCTCCGCTCGTCAAAAACTGGGAGTTAATATAAAAGCTGGGAGAAAGAGGCGGAGCTTGGGATGTGCATCTGAAATTTTATTGGCTTGGAGTAGTTTTTGGCAGGGACTTTTAAGGTTTGTTGAGCAGGTTCAGCGAAAAAGAAAAGATAAAAGTACAAAAATACAATTAGAAATAAAGAAAATTAATAAAAGTTTAAATTTAAAATTTAAAAATATGCAAGGCATCTAAAATCATACCTAATTTCGGTCTTTTTCTGTTATGGATGTCAAATATATCATACGCTGGAAGTGAATTTAAAGCACCATTTTCACAGTTTTCCAAAGAGAGATGAATGTTAATATTTAAATATTGAATATAAGTATTTAATCTGGGATAATCAATTTGTTTATAGAGGTGAAAATTTCGAACATAATACGACACATCAAATATAAGTCTAATAGTCGAATTTTAGGATTGTGTTAGTAGTTTGATGTAGCAGAAAGAGAAAGTACATTTTCGCGTACTTAGTAAAGGTGAAAATTTCATTATAAAATTCCGGTGCCAATGTGGCAATTAATGATTAAAATTATGTGTATGCCATAACGGCATCGCCGCTCTTCAAGGGGCTAAGAAATTTGGTTTGGTACCACCCAATATGCTTTTTTAAAATTTTATTACGTAATTTTAATAAGGTATTCTTTAATTTTCTTTATTGTGAGCAAAAAACAATGGGAAATTTTATTTTCCGTAGTAAGAGAAACTCAAATTTTTTTTATAACTATTGGGATAACTGGATAAAACAAGGTCCAGTTACTCCTGATATATGTCCATGTGACCAAATTCTTGAAAAATTTATGGGGTAACTGGGACACCGGCCTTACATTTGAAACTTGAAGTAAATATGCATATATACGTTATAATATTAATGTAGTTATATGCGTAATCTTTAAAAAAAAGATTGTTTAATGAAAGTATTTACAGTATTTTAATAAAAAGCCGAGGACGTTCAACCAAATTGACGTTGTTTTTGAAAAAAGAAACGTGAATTTTCGACAACCTACCAGAGCAAAGAGAGAGATATGACTGAGTTGACACACGTCGTTTTAGGAAGTAGAGATTAAGGGGCGTTGTTTACAAAAGCTAAAGCTTAAAAAACATGAACGATTTTTTTATAAAATATCCTATGGTTCAGTTACCTCGTGGATCCAATTACCCCAGCTAACCCTACTTACTAAAGTCATGACAGGAGTAACTTTTAAGGAAAAAAGTCTTTAAGGGATTATTTTGTTCCTTATTCCATTTGTATTTGTTTAATGCACGCCAGGGTTTTTTTTTTTTTTTTTCTGGAAGTGGTTTGATCTAACAGAGTGGTTCATTCGACATCCTATTTTGTTACCTAGATTCACAGAAAATCACATTGTTATCAATAGTGGCTATTTTAACTAGTAGCAGACAATCCTATATTAATAATTTTAGCATAGTTCTGTGAAAAAGAACTTTACATGTTGCAACTGGTGTTTTGAAAACATAAAATAGTACAGTACACCTTAATAAGAAATTCAAATTTCATGATGGTCGGTCAATTTTACTAATGTTAGATCCTACAAAGATTAAAAAAGCAGAGGAAATCAGACAGAAAACAAACATATCAGTTTTGAATCCTCATGAAATATATACTGTGCGATCACCAGAACTAATGTGACCCTGAAAGTGGTGACATACGAGATATAAAACTAGATTGGGTAAGATGATTTTGGGCAAAAACGAATCTCCAACCATTTTGCCGAGTCTTCCATTATCCTTTTCAGGGACAAAGCACTCCCATTGCTAAAATGTTGAAATGAGTGAAATACACCGGAATTTACGAACAGATTTATTTGAAAATATGAAAAGGGTTATATTTCACACACATAATAAACGGAAACTTTTATACCTTAAGTCTGGTGCCATTATGGCATTTGGAAATTAAAATTAAGTGGTTTCATAAACATACCACCGCCCTTGAAAGGGTTATTGCCAAGTTGGTAAATTGTTATCATGTCTGACTCGTCTAATCGAACTCGCGCAGACAAGTGTCGTCAAATTTTTGTCTTGCCATAGTTTGGACAAAACGCCACATTTGTCGCCACTCTTTTATACAGGCATCCTATCGTAATGAACCCTTTTCAGCAAATAAAGAAGTGTGAAAATTAAAGCATGCGTTTGAAAGTTTTGAGTTGACATGCATTACAAACTACACATACAAATGAATCGAATAACTGTCTTTGTTGAAACTCGGCGAATCCTTTGACTACGAGTCGGGACATGTACGGTAGTCACAATTCAACTAGGCCTACGAGCTAGTTGATTAAAAAATTATAGGTCAATTATAGAAAATTATAGGTCAACTAGGACTCGCTCGTTTACTAGGCCTACGAGCTTAAATAAAAATGGCGGTTGGCGGATTGTTGTAAGCGTTTGTACGTTCCATGAATTTCAACACAAGTATTCGATAAGAGTTTTCTTTGACTTGTGTAATTCGAGAAAAATAACGTGTAGAAAACTTTTAGAAATTATTAATATTCTAATTCAAGGGACAGGACAAACGCTCAAAAAATTCCGCATACGACAGTCGCAATTTTGAGGTCAGCGCGTAAGCGTAGTATTCAGAAGATGGTGAGGTAGTTTCAAATGGCGTCACAAATCGGCTATTGGAGGTCAAACAATCCTTGTACAGCAATTGTGATTGGTAACTGAGAAGATTATGAGCGCGGCTGGTCAACCAGACAGTTCTGATTGGCGGATGAAAAGGTCATCAGCTGATTGCAACTTGTCTATACATCCCATTGAACTATTTTTTTATTCTATTCATGCCACTTTACTTTAAAAAAAAAAAAAATCTTTGCCACACACTTATACTACAATGTTTTCACCAGAAATCTACCACAAAGAAAAAATTTTGTAAATTGTGGTATAACTGGATACAAAAATGGTCGCCAGACCTAACCCAAAATGAAAGGTTTACGAAGATCATAAAAAAAAAAAAATAGTGGAAGTGAATCTTTTTTGAACGGGAAAAATATTGTAATTAATCTAGCATAAACTGACGTTTGATATCTTTAAAGTGTATTATTATATTTTCAATATTCATTGATATTTCCTTTTCTTGTGATACAGGCGAAACTGGTCAAATAGTTGGAAAGATTTCGAACAGTCATCCAATTACAAAATTTGATGGATATATAAATGCTGCAGAATCGAGCAAAAAAATTATCAGAAATTGCTTTCAGAAAGGAGACATGGTTTTTGTTTCAGGTACTAAATATAATTCTTCGATAGCTGAGTTTCTATAGAAACTTAATTTTACATTAATTTATAAATTCAGGTATATATTTATTTTCATACTTGTAATTTTGTTATTTTTAACTGAAATATACAGTAGCGTTTCTTTTCGTTTTCAATGCCAGAAGATATTGAAAATTCGCAAAATTTAAAGTAAAATAACGCGATAAGTTTTGGTCTTAAAATAGTTGGATTTTTTTATGTCCTTCTTACACTACAGTTTTCCAAATATATATTTTTATTTGAAAGTAAGTTATACTTTTTTCAAAACAATTATTTGCAGCATAGGCACAACTTGATAGCTCCTCGAATCAAGAGAGTCTGACTACCAATGGACAAGCTTTAACCAGCAAAAAGGAATAGAAATTTTTTCTTATTCATGACAGTAATTTTACCGGAACAGCGAGTTTAACCCCTTGGGGGGCGGTGGGATATATTTTATCCCACCTACGATTAGTGAAGATTTACACCAGAAAAATTTTATGAAATTTTACATTTCTAACTTTGGTGGAAAAAAGTCGTAAAATTGCTTTTCCTTATTTTAAAATAAAATTTTTCTTATTTTCCGGTTGGAATTCTGCATTACACAAACGTAATTGCTTGCCCTTCAAGGGGTTAAAAAAGATGAAAATTTGTATTAAAATTTACTGGTGGAAGTTTGCCCCGTTGGTAATCAGGCTTTGCGAATCAGACCTCACTATTCAGGAGTGATTTAAAATTTATAATTAAGATTTCAGTTCTCTTAACCCTTTAATTCTCGCTCCCGTGATATTCAAGGACTGTGTCTTATATTCACATTGTTTGATTCCCACCAGTTTTATAAAATAGTGTAATTGGCTTTATTATGGTATCATTTTACCTGTCATTCAATAAGGTGAATATTCCTTTTTCAAAAAAGTGGTGCCAATAAGCAATTTGAATTTTTAAACCGTAATTTAATGCGACATTTAAGGAGTTAAAGAGAACATACGGACATTCAATACCAATATTCTTTATATTTACTTTTTGATCTACTTATACGCAGATGTAATAAGGTGTTATTTAATATCCAACAAAAACATAGCTGTGAAAAAAGGGAGACAAGTTTTGTAAAGACAATGGCAAGAAAAGAAGTGATATCTAAGTGGGTGCCAAGTTCAAATAAAATTCACTCAAACTTACCTACTGAAGTATTATAGCATTTTTTAAATTGTTTAGAAATAAAAATTATTGATAGCATATTAATAATAAATCTAGAACTTGGCAAGTTTTTACCTACGAGTCATTTATTTTTAATAATGATTATAACATTATTATATCAAATCTTGTTATTTCATGATTGGAAACCTTAATTTGCGTGAGCTCCTTCCCCTTGAAGGGATGTGGGATAAAATATAGCCCACCTAATTTAACTGCAAAAGGCCACATTGACACCAGAATTCAGGACTAAAAAGTTTAACTTTATTAAATACGTGAAAAGAAGCTTTTACCCATTTTGAAATAAAGTTGTTTTTAAATTCTGGTGTGATTCAATCATTCCAGCATTTCACGAATAAAAGATATTTGCCCCTGAAAGGGTTAAAGGGGTGCAGTCTCTAGAGTGATGACCAAGAACAAGCGTAAGTATATCTGTCTCTTTGTCAAGTATCTTAGTCTGTTTGCATTGAGGTTTCTGGAGGGTGGGTGCTAGAGTGATAACCAAAGACGAGCGGGAGTGTATCTGTGTATTTATTGGTTCATCAAATCTTTAACATGAGTCATTTGTTTATAAAACTACATTAATTTTTTTTGTAATGTCATTGAAATTAATATTAACATCACCATTTTATTAAGACATGAAATTGATAGGCATAACATTTATCAAAAACTTGCCAAGTTCTAGATTTATTATTAATATGCTATCAATAATTTTTATTTCTAAACAATTTAAAAAATGCTATAATATTTCAGTAGGTAAGTTTGAGTGAATTTTATTTGAACTTGGCACCCACTTAGATATCACTTCTTTTCTTGCCATTGTCTTTACAAAACTTGGCTCCCTTTTTTCACAGCTATGTTTTTGTTAGATATCATTACTTTTTGTAAAGTTACAATATATTTAGACACTTTACTTAATGCTTTTTAATGTGTTTACATGTGACTATTTTATTCACCAAGCAACATTCAATTTTAATTTTAATTTCCTACAACAAACTATTTGGCTGTCAATTTGCGGCAGAAATCTATATTTTATTACTGCTACATTGAATGCATGTTTTGAAACGAAATGTATTGATTCGAAATTTTTATTGTTTCTGAAACAACAATTCCTATTAAATTTCCATATTAAATTTTCCTATTAAATTTTCCAATTAAATATCCTATAGCTGGGACTGCTTTTTTGTACTGAAAGTGAAAAATAAAGTTATGTGCTTATGCCACACACTATGTAACATTCATCCATGGTTGCCGGCAAAGAGGCAGTGCAGAGGAAGGACATTGCCCCTCCCTGGATTTCCAAATTTAATTAACTAAATATCCTTTTCTCTGATGATTTTGAAAATAACAAGTGGGTAAGTGTGATCACAGATTGCACCGTGGGTTTCGTTTAATATTCCTTTAAAAACACTTTATCATTTTGAAAAATCTGTTAGTTCCAGATTTCGCAACCAGGGGCGCACTCTATTCTAAACAAACCTATATCCGAACGAAAGTCCGTTTTACATACTATCCGTAGATATATTAGTCGAGGGGACTGAGCCCATAGCACCCGGCATAAGTATGCGCCCCTGGCGGTAAAAAGTGGAACTAAAATATGTAAGGCTATGGTGCATAATATGAAAGAATGGTCAAAGGGGCGTCGCCAAAAGTTGGAAAAGTGCTCCCCGGGTGAAAAGGGCGGAGGTTAGAAAAATTGCTTAAAATACACAAGTTAGAGCCCGGGAGAGTAAATAATATAAGACTTTTTGAAAATTTTATGATTTGTCGTGTGGTCTGAGATATTCAGCTATACGTATGCAAAAAGTCATGTCTCCAACTTAATTAGGGGCTACCTTAGAAAGAATTGCATAAAGTACATATGTGGTACCTCAAAGGGTTAAGCGTAAGACTTTTTCAAGATTTTATGATTTGTCGCCTGGCCACAGGTGTTCTGCTATAAGTATGCAAAATTTCAAATCTGCCTTTTAATAAGGGGCTCAGTTAGAAAGAATTGCTTAAAATACGCATATGGGAGCCCAAAGGGTTAAATGTACGGCCTTTTTCAAAATTTTATGATTTGTCGTATGATATGTGGTGTTCAGCTATAAGTCTGCAAAATTTCACGCCTCCAACCTAATTAGGGGCTCACTTAGAAAATATTGTTTAAGATACACATGCGAGAGCCCAAAGGGTTAAATGTACGACTTTTTCAAAATTTTATGGTTTGTCATTTGATGTGAGGTGTTCAGCTATAAGTATGCAAAATTTCCCACCTCCAACCTAAATAGGGGCTCACTTAGAAAGAATTTTTTAAAATACACATGTGGGAGACCAAAGGGTTAAATGTACGGCTTTTTGAAAATTTTATTATTTGTCGTTCGGTGTGAGGTGTTCATCTATAAATATGCAAAATTTCACGCCTCCAACCTAATTAGAGGCTCACTTTGAAAGAATTGTTTAAAATACACATAGCGGAGCGCAAAGGGTTAAATGTACGACTTTTTCAAAATTTTAAGGTTTCTCGTTTCATGTGAGTTGTTCAGCTATAAGTATGCAAAATTTCACGCCTCCTACCTAATTAGAGGCTCACTTAGAAAGAATTGTTTAATATACACATGTGGGAGCGCAAAGGGTTAAATGTACGACTTTTTCATAATTTTATGATTTGTCATTTGATGTGAGGTATTTAGCTATCAGTATGCAAAATTTCACTCCTCCAACCTAATTAGGGGCTGGCTTAGAAAGAATTGTTTAAAATATCTCAATATTTAAAATATATCAATTTGTTGATTTTCTGTAAGCAAGTAAATCCAGATAAACCCCCAGTAAGTAGATAGGTTTACAATGGAAGTGTATGGGAATTTGGCGAAATATTAGAGGTATCGCCAAGCTGGCGTCACTTTTGGCGACTAATTTTGGTCGCCAAATTTGGCGAGATATCGCCATGTTGGCGAGAAACTTGGCGGTATTTGGCGACAGAACAGCGCCCCCTCCTAAGGCAAATTAAAATTTTGCCTAATAGACGTAATGTTAAAGTAAAAATGGGCACCCCCAGGTGGGTAATTCATCGATTTTCTCAATTTTTTTATTTTTTTCTTTAGTTTTATAGTGTAAACGAACTTCGCACGAAATTTGAAGTCTGTAGCTGCAGTAGATATACGAGATCTTTTTGATGAGTGAGTCAGTCAGTCAGCCAGTTAGTCAGTGGTAAAATTATCGATTATCAGACATTTTCAAATATCATTATCTCGGAAACTAATTATGCGTTATTTATAAAATTTTGGATTTTAGGTAATTAGGGTGGCCTTACTACACATTTCGTATAACAAGTACGTAGGTCTCATAGATTTTCAGTAGTATAGCATCGAAATTTGATGAAAACAGCTCGAAATGGTTCGTGTAAATAACACACGGCTATGTCAGGCGAACTTGGCTGACACACTGCCGTGTGTCTAGATGCGTAAACCATTAAGTCTATAGTCGTTTAAAAATCGAATTAGGTGTGTGCGGTATATTTCGGCGTATAACGTGCACCTCATGTAAATATATTTTGAATCAGAAATTTTATTTACTAAAATAATACTTGTTGCTGTGTTGTATTCAATACTTTTTATTTATTAAGAATAATTTCTGTTTCGAAACATGTTTGTTTGAGTCGAGTTGTACTCTGCCATATACAGTAGTTAAAATTTTAGGATTAAATTTTATACATTGCACTATTTTTAAAATACACTTGTGGATGTTTTTCTAGGTGATATATTTGTTATGGATGAAGACGGATTCTTATATTTTAAAGATCGCTTTGGTGACACCTTCCGATGGAAAGGAGAAAATGTGTCATCTACAGAGGTAGAAAATATTCTGAGTAAACTTTTAGATTTTGCACCCTGTATAGTATACGGAGTGGAAATTCCAGGTAAGAAATCTATACATAGTTGAAGAAAGATGTCTACAAAAATATTGATAAAATATTTGTTCTTTAAACCTTTCTGACGCAGTGGTCCAGGATCGGGATACCTAATTTTAATTCCAAACTTACAAATGGCACAAATAATATTTTAATAAAATTTTGCTTTTACAATGAAAGTATAAAGTAACAAGTTTTTAATTTCTAAAAAAGTCGTATGTAAATTCCGGTGTCAGTCGATCATTTCATTATTTTACAACAAAATTTGTCTGTGCCGGAAAGGGTTAAGTATTTTATAGTAAAACTCTGTCCAAACTCTAATTAACCGGGTTGATATAAAACTGCCGAAGCACCTCCCTGGGCTCTTGACCCCATTTACTACATGCACCGGCTGGGCCGAGATTCCCAGGACACCGCTCTGGAACGTGAGTTCCGGTCAGGAGGGACACCGCCCCTCTGAACTCAATTAGATTGAAATCCGATCTTCGCGGTAGTAACTTCAAGAAACTAGAGGAATTTACCGGGACATTTTGTTCCCCTGCCGAATCCCCAAGTTCGCGACGGAAACAAGACACTTATGAAACTGCCGGCCTAGGAGACCTATCTGAAGGTTCGCTGAAAGGGAGTTACTTTAACAGAAGCTTCGAAGAACCCTATAATGAGGGAAAGCATTTTTTGTCGATAATGGACAAGAAAGTGGAGGTGTCACTCGCGAGCCCAGAAGAGTTTCGGAAAATCTCCCTGAGGGCATAGACACTACCTCGCTTAGTCTACAGTCTGCAGGGTAGGGTTGGCCCGGTCCCTGGTCTCGGAACTAACCCCTTATTTCACGGCCACCGTTGGTTACTGGACACGAATTTCCAAAACCCGTGCATTGGTGGCCGCTACCAGAAACCGTAGATGCTACTAGCCAATCCAGAGGTACGTAAAAAACTCCCTTTCGAACATCGTAGGGACGACTGGCTCACGGACTAGAAGCGTGAAAGCTACGTTTGAGAATCTGCTAACCCTTATCGTTGAGGAAAGTAAGCTGCAACAGAACATCCGCACAGACGAGCAGGACTGCTCAACCCAAGGATCCAACTTCGGTATCGAGCGCCGCCGCGTTAATCAGCAAGCCTCCAGCACGGTTCCCGGCGGAGACTACTAGGAGAGATAGATCTGCTGGCCAACCCCTTAACAGGAGAACGGCACGATGACGGTCACCGCAACCCACAGATGAAACCCACCGCGTCAGCCCTCTCATCAGCGGGGGCACCTTCCTTCACAGCCTACCTAAAAATCGGCACACAGCTGCTCCATCTGCAGTTAACCAAGAGGATGAAAATCACATGGCACTAGTGCACTGTGTTGCTGTCTAAATCTTAGTTCAACGGTTAGTACCGAGTGCTCCTACATACCGCCTCCCGCACCGCCGTCGTCACTATGGGGGTCACAGGGCCTTACTCTACAGAGCTCGCTGTTACTTCGGTTTTCACCTCGGATAATTGGTACATATAGTGCTGTCCTATGCCCAGAGTACTCTAATCAGAAAACAAAAATATATATAAAAGATCTCCGAGTCAAATGTCTCTGATTTTGAGATATTGATACAGTTAACAAAAAGGTAGAAAGAATCAGAAAATATAAATAGATAACAGTACTTACAAACTTTTAAATATAAAATCAGTGCACTTCCATCTGTACTCATTTATTGCGCATCACACATTGACTTTTGGGCCGTTTCTTTCCACTTCCTGTATTTTTTATTGCATGGGGATTTCCTGAACTCCAAATTCTGCAATTGTGCTTATTAACATTGTTAGAAACATGAAATGTTGCCTCATCAGAAAAAATTAGTCGCTTGAGGAAATTTTGATGCGAAGTAACATCTCCACTAGCAAACGCCACTCGAAAAAGGTCATCAGGGGTATCACCGTGCTTCCCTTTGTCTGCTCGCAACAACAGCAGGTGCATCATAACACCAGAAGATAAAAATTGTCCCCAAACTTTAACTTTTCGATTGCCATATTTTTTAAATAGCGCCATCCTACGTCATTTTTTTTTTTTTTTAATGGAAATGTTAAATTAGGGACATTTGATTCGGATACCATGTACATATTGGATTACGAATTTTATGTATTCATTCGTAAAGGATGTCTTTTTCTAAGAATTGTAAATTTGTAGATACCATGACAATATTTCTCTTGAAATTTCTATTTAACTCATTTTCATCTGAAGCAAGAAATATTTTTGTACTCAGAAATTATGAGTTAACAGTTTTTGCTTTATTTAATCACAGACGTTTTCTGATTACGTAAAGTAAAAATTGTTCTATTTGAATTTCCAGTATCAGGACTGCCACCGGCGACTATCGTTATATTCTGTTCGAGCCACTACTTTTTTAGAATAAATTTTGAAATACATTTACTTGCAATTGCTGTCCAAGTATATGCTGAAGACAGTTTTAACCCCTTGAGGGGCAAACAATTACGTTTGTGAAATGCCGAATTCCCACCGGAAAATCAGAAAAATTTTATTTCAAAATAAGGAAAAGCAATTTTACGACTTTTTGCCCCCAAAGTTAGAAAGGTAAAATTTCATAAAATTTTTCTCGTGTAAATCTTCATTAATCGTAGGCGGGATAAAATGTATCCCACCGCCCCTCAAGGGGATAACAGATTGGGGGCATTTTTGCCCCCAGATTGTTGATTGTCACCGCTTTTTTGAAATAGAAATATTTGGCATGTTTAAAAATAGATTAAAAATTCTGAAAAATAAGACGAATTATACTATTTTAAAAAGTGGTGGCAGCCAAATAATCTGAAGTAAAAATGACCCAAATCTGGCAATACTAGTTAAAAAATTTTATTTTGAGCAAGTGACACAAGATAATATTAAAAAATAGCCGGCAGTGGCAGCCCTGCAATATGGATTAAGGGTATATGGAACATCTTGAGAAGTAGAATGAAGCAGATTTTACGAAATATTTAACATAATGTATTTTAATTAGAAATTGAGACAGAAATGATTTTTTTTACAGTAAATATATACGTTATAGCCCGTATATAAATCAAAAGAAATTAATTTCATGCATAAATTAGTTTTCAAGAACTAATAAATTTTTGCATATTTTAACAACATATTTTTCATTATTTCAAAGAAATTTTCACTCAGACATAAAATGTTAGATATTTTTAAAGAAACAAGCTAGAAACACAATTTTGGAAAGTTTCAACTGTTTACCTAAAATAGACTTTTAGAAATGTGCACCAAAGCATGAAAAAAAACACATTTCGAAGAAAGGCAATATATATATATATATATATATATATATATATATATATAGCACCATAATCTTTTAGGTCCGTAATCATTTAGCATCATAATCTTTTAGTTCTATTTTTTAGGCCGATATTTAAAAACGCAAAAAATTGAACAATTTTATGTTCCATGTACCCTTAACCGCTTAACGGTCGCATTAAATTACGGTTTAAAAATTCAAATTGCTTATTGGCACCACTTTTTTATAAAAGAAATAGTCACCTTATTTAATAACAGGTAAAGTGATACCATAATAAAGTCAAATACACTATTTTATAAAACTGGTGGGAATCAAACAATCTGAATGAAAGACACACCCATGAATATCACGGGAGCGAGAATTAAGGGGTTAAGGATGTATGGATAATAAAAAAATTCCTAGAATGAACGCATGTGATAGCTAATGACACAAATGTGTTAAATTATTGTTAAAATTAATGTTTAAGAGGAATTAAATATTCCTGTTACAGAATTTTAAAGCTTTTAACCCCTTGAGGCGTGGTGGGATAAAATATATCCCATTTAATTTAAACAAGATTCTCACCAGAAAATTTTAACTAAAGTTTATATTTTTAACTTTGGAGGAAAATCGGAGAAAAATTGCATTTTCTTATTTAAAAATAAAACTTTTCGATTATTCTGGTGAGAATTCAATATTTAGAGACATTTATGCTTGCCCCTCAAGGGTTAACAATGTTTATTAAAAAGTATATCCCCCACCCTAATTTAATAGCAAAAAGCCTTGATTAAATAAGGCAAAATATTCAATTAAAAGTTACGATAGGAATCGCCAAGTGTTCTAAGCACTTTATGGATCACGTATACGTGATGCTCGTAATATGTATAAATTATTTAATATGCATAGGTGTCAACCTCTAACTAATCTTCCGTAATACGTGCGTTAAGTTGACCCTGGTTTAATACGTTTCGAACCAGACATTTTTTGAAGAAATGAAATTAAATATGTTCCATGTAGAAATCTGGAATTAAATAAATAAAGATTCGAGAAATAAATTTTCTGGTTCGAAAGTGGTTAACCTTGGTCAAATTAATCCAGGTATTACGGAAGATTAGTGAAAAGTTCGCAGCTATGAATATGTATACATTTGATAAATTTAAGTCAGTATGTCAATAATTTCAGAGATACAGTACAACTCTGTTCTTATATTTAATCAAAATCCGAAGAATTAACTTAGGTACTGAAATTTTTTGTTTAAATAAAAAGTAGGCAACGTTTAAGTATAATTATTATATATTGTTAACCCATGTGGTAGAAGTGAATAAGGAAAATGTAAAAGAAAAAATTCCTTTACGTCAAACGCTTGTGGCAGACCAGCAGCTCTCAAACGTGCATCTACAACAAAACATTTAACTTTAATGCAGATAATCAAGTAATGCCTCTAAATATTATTTGTCTACTGCAATTTTTTAATTGTTTATATTATAAAGGGCTTTTATTCTTTTATATACATTGGGTCTACCATTTTATAGAATGAGAAAAACTTTTATTTCAAAACTCTTTAACCCCTTAATTCTCGCTCCCGAGATATTCTTGGGCTATGTCTTTTACTCAAATTGTTTGATTCCCACCAGTTTTATAAAATAGTGAAATTGGCTATATTTTAGTATCGTTTTACCTGTCATTAAGTAAGATGAATATTTCTTTTTCATAAAAGTGGTGCCAATAAGCAATTTGAATTATTCAACCGTAATTTAATTCGAGCGTTAAGGGGTTAATAATCCCAATTATCCGCATATTTGTAAGCTCGTATTGAGCCCAGAACACATTACATTCGATAATTTGAGTATCATCGTACGTTGCATTCGATGTCAACACACAGGGTGTGTCTGGAATACGAGCAAATTTCATCATAGAATGTATGGTCGAAAAGCAAGCGGTGAGAAGTTTTAAGGTAGCTTTACATTGTCGCAGTGAAATAATTAACACAATAATGAGAGGAGATACTACAGAAAGTATTTTATTAACAGGAATGCAATTAATGTGCGTGTTCAAAGAAATTGCTCAAAAGATCTTCCTCTAGCTGTAATGAATGCTTCACACCTGCGGGATAGGAACTGGCGATCATTTGCAAAGACACCAGGCATTTTTCGAATATCACCGGCAACAACGGCAATCCTGACAACTAGATCCACATTGGTTTCAATGAGGCATTCGTAGATTAGGCTTTTCATATGGCCCCACAGGAAAAAGTCCAATCACAAGAGATCCGGTGATCTTGGTTGGCCAAGCTGTGGAACCACCTCGACCAATCCATCGCCCTGGGACAGTGGAAAATTACCTTTTAACTTCTCACCGCTTGCGTTCCGACCACACATTCTATGGCGAAATTTGCTCGTATAGCTGCGCTCTATCACCCCATAAAATTTTACAAACTTTTTCAGATACACCCTGTATATTGAGGTCCCTTAACAGCTTCATTTCTTTGACACATCAAACTAAAAATAGGTAGAAAATACCTCTTTTTCCACACTAAAATATCTCCACTGTATTATATTCTTATCTAAAAGTAATTGCCAATTAATAAAGCAAAAAATATAGTTAAAAATTAGTCGTGTTCAAAAGATTTTAGTAACAACATTAGAAAACTCTTTTTGCGCTAGCGGTGCTCGTCAAAAACTGTTAAAGAGTTAATTTACATCTATAATTTACTGTTTAACCCCTTGAGGGCAAGCAATTACGTTTGTGTAATGCTGAATTCCCACCGGAAAATTAGAAAAATTTTATTTCAAAATAATGAAAAGCAATTTTACGACTTTTTCCCACCAAAGTTAGAAAAGTAAAATTTCATAAAATTTTTCTGGTGTAAATCTTCATTAATCATAGGTGGTATAAAATATATCCCACCGCCCCTCAAGGGGTTAACCCATTCCCGACGAGTCAGGCTATGATAAAAGGGCTTTGTTTTGCAAACATTGGCCGCAAATGATATGCGAAAGCTCATTTTTTGCTTCAGTATGCCTTGTCATGTAATGTTCACGTACAATCGATTGGTGCCACTGAAAATACCAAAACATTGAAACTATGATTCTTTTTTCAAGTTTTATTCGAATACAAATATTTAATTTAACCTTTGAGGGGCAAGTAATTGTGTTTCTGTAATATCGAATTTACACCATAATTTTCAAAAATTTTTATCGCAAAATAAGGAAAAGTAACTTTACGACTTTTTTCAACCAAAGTTATAAAAGTAAAATTTAATAAAATTTTTATGATCCAAATCTTTATTAATCGTAGGAGGGATAAAATATATCTCACCGCACCTCAAGAGGTTAACAACTTCGGGATGAGCGTTCTTTACAGAATTTTTAATTTTTTGTCACCGTTTTTTACTTTCTTCTATCTTCAATAGATGAAAATATTGTAATCGAAATTTTTTTCGACTTCCGATTTTTGACGAATTTACACGTTGTAGGGGTCAGAAATCCCCAAAAACACGTTTATACAAAATGTCTGTCTGTCCATCCGTCTGTCCGAATGTCCGTGTGTCGCCATTGTACTATCGAAAAGTGTATGGAGTTATGCATAGAATCGAAACAATTTTTTTGTGTATTTATTTGGCTGTGGCAAGCAAGTCCTTCTTCAAATTAGAAATATTCTGCCGAAAAGAGGAGCTATAATAGCAATCTTTGTGCCATTTTCATTATTGTACCATCGAAATGTGTATGAAGTTATTCATAGAAAGTTATTGTTATGGTTTCAATGTACAGTCGTGAAAAAAAAAAAAATTTAAGCACCCCCTACTAACTCTGAAACTAATTATAATAGAAGAAAATTACTGATACCAATCGATTAGAAATAAAGTCCACTTTTAAATTATGTATTTAAAATTTGCTTAGGTGGAATGCCCAGTGGTTAGGGGGTTGAATTCGGAATTAATTAGGGGAAAGCTGGAAATTGTTTTAATCCCTTTTGTTTAGGTCTAGAATGCATATGCTATGTTTTCCCCCTCGTACTAGGTGAGCGTTAGGAAATATGTATAGAATTATAGTAAAAAAACACGTCTTTTTGCATACCATAACAATATCTCTAAACAGCTAACTCTGTCAAAAACATTGTCGATACAAATGTTGTAGAGCTTAAAATTCCGAGTACTTACACTCAATACTTATGTTGAATATTAAGGTCACAATTCTACTTCAAAGTTTTAGACCCATCATCAGGGGGCTGACCTTATAATTAATTAGGAGAAAACTGGAAATTGTTTTAATCCCTTCAGTTTAGATCTAAAATGAAAGTACTATGTTTTCTTCCTCGTACTTGGGTGAATGTTAGAAAATATGTACATATCTATTTTCAAAAAACGTTTTTTTTTTTTTTAGTTTCCTTAACAATATCTCAAAACACCTAACTCTATAAAAAACATTGTCAATACAAATGTTGTAGAGCTTAAAATTCTGAATAAAATGACTACCATCATTAATATTTTTGTTCAACATTAAGGTCGCAATTCTATTTCAAAATTTTGCTTAATCGCTAATCAATAGCTTGAAGCCAGGAGAGAACAAGTTAACTTAACAATATCTCAAATTGCGGCCTTAATATTGAACAAAAATATTAAGTGTAGGCACTCATTTTACTCAGAATTTTAGGCTGTATAACTTTTGTACTAACAATGTCTTTGATAGAGTTAGCTATTTTGAGATATTGTTAAGTTAACTTGGTCTCTCCTGGCTTCAAGCTATTGATTAGCGATTAAGGCAAAATTTTGAAATAGAATTGCGACCTTAACGTTGAACAAAAGTATTAATGATGGTACACATTTTATTCAGAATTTTAAGCTCTACAACATTTGTATTGACAATGTTTTTTGTAGAGCTAGCTGTTTTGAGATATTGTTAAGGAAACTAAAAAAAAAAAGTGTTTTTCGAAAATAAATATGTACATATTTTCTAACATTCACCCAAGTACGAGGAAGAAAACATAGTATCTTCATTTTAGACCTAAACTGAAGGGATTAAAACAATTTCCAGTTTTCTCCTAATTAATTCTGAGGTCATCCCCCTGATGATGGGTCTAAAATTTTGAAGTAGAATTGTGACCTTAATATTCAACATAAGTATTGAGTGTAGGTACTCATTTTACTCAGAATTTTAAGCTCTACAACATTGTGTTGACAATGTTTTCGACAGAGTTATCTGTTTTGAGATATTGTTATGGTATGCAAAAAAACGTTTTTTTTTAATATAATTATATACATATTTCCTAACGCTCACCTAGTACGAGGGGGAAAACATAGCATATTCATTCTAGACCTAAACAGAAGGGATTAAAACAATTTCCAGATCTCCCCTAATTAATTCCGAATTCTTTAATTTCTTTTTTTGCTCCCCTACCACTGGGCTAAATCTACAAATCAAAACTAGACCAAACGTTGTTTTTTTCAAAGGCAACACTCAATTTCGACAATATATTTTAAATCTTCGGTTCAAACAATGACTAGAAATGAAATTTCTAGTCGTTTGAATGAAAAGTTTTTGAATTATAAACACTCAAAAAGAGCTTGTAATGTTAAATTACATTTTCATATGTTTATTAATATCTCCTGAAATTGTAATCCTAACATAATAATTTTTGTATGGTTATAATAATAAAAAACCCAAACATAGATACATTGAATTTGTAATTTTAAAAATTTTATAATACGAATTATGAAATTAATATTTCAGCAAAATAGGAATTGCAACCTTTTTAACCCCTTGCGCTGGAAATTAATTGGCAGAAACCGTCAATATTTTACCTCGTCCATATTTTAGAAAAATATTTCACACCAGAATTTTTATTTAAAATTATTAACTTATCCATTTATCTAGTTTTTTTCTTTGAATCTTTTAAACTAGTTTTATAAAAAAATTCCTGGTTCGAACCGAGATATATTCATTTGTCGCGGGCTTTGTAGTGTTAACTCCTTGAAGGACGGTGGGATAAAATATATCCTACCTGATTAACAACTTCAGCAGAAAAATTTAACTAAATTTTATATTTTTAACTTTGGAGGAGAATTATTGTAAAATTGCTTTTCCTAAAATAAAATTTTTAGATTATTCCGGTGAGAATACAATATTTAGAGACCATTTTTGCTTGTCTTTCAAAGGGTTAATCCAAGGCGACGTACATAGCACGTCTTTCCAGGCCAAGGGGTTAATAAAGAACTGTCGTCCGCAATATTTGACTTTTCGATGCCATATAAAATAAACACACAAGTTTTACTGCTGGTATCATCCAAGGCACGTTTATCTTTTCTCTGCTGACAGCTGTATAAGAGTATATTAGACCAGTATTGCTGTACATGGTTACAGTAGGGATTGCCCCTTCGCGACAAGCATCCTTTACAGATTATTTTAATCATTTATCGTCGGGTTTTTTAGCAGAAAGCTTTAGGTAATTTATTTCCAATTGTTGCATTACTTTCTTTCAATATTTTGTCTGTGTATAGGGCACTGATGACTATTCTTTAATTCTATCTCGCACCACTAAACAAAAATATTTTACATATTTTTTCAATAACCTGTGCTAGAGAAATATGTTCTAAAATTGACTTTTTTAAAATAGTGGTGCAAAGAAAATAAAAAAAAGTCGCCAGGGCAGCCCTGAGTAACAACAATAAATCAGTATTTTCTTAAACTTTCATTAGGTAATGAGGGAAGAGTTGGTATGGCTGCAGTTCAAGTAGAGGATTTGAATAAAATTAATTTTGATAGATTGTACAACGACATTTCTGAACGATTACCTGCTTATGCTATACCTGCATTTCTAAGAATGTCAAATGCTTTAGAAGCCACTGGTAAGTATTTTTCATTTAATAATTTACGTCGCAATAAAGAGCAGTTACTTAAGGGGGTAGGATACCTTTAAACCCTCAAAATTTTCGAATTTGTTTTATACATAATGCATAGCTGCCAACTTTTACGCTTTTTTCTTACCACTAAAATTTTATAGTAAATGTTGTCTTATTTAATCTTCGAAGTATCACGATTAAAGAAGGCGGAAATAGCTATTAAATTTTAGTGGTAGCAAAAAAGCGTAAAAGTTGGCAGCTATGTACATATTTTGCTTCCGTAATCATTTCTGAAGAATATGCAAAAAACCGCATTAAAAAATTCCCATTAGTTTATTAATTATGGTAGTTTTATTAAGACTACATATTAAGGCTGCATAGGGAATTAAACTTTGCGTTGCGTTTATTCAAAACGATGAATTTTGATACTGCGCGCAGTGTTACTAAAAAAGCTATGCATGGCAATCAAAAGAATTTTTTACCACACTAGGGGGCTCTGCCCCCTACGAGCTACGCTCGTCAACCACCGTTCAGACACCGCAGACTCTAACAGCACACTAATTTGATCGGCTTTAAAAAGATTTTGGAAGATTGAATTGTAATTTGAATCTGACAATTATAATCTGACGTAATTTTCACCAAACTTTTCTTTCTCTTTTTAATATTCACGTAAAAATACTTGTGTTAAAAATGAAATATTATGATCATCTTAAAATATCAAAAAAATGTCGCTCAATTTTTAAATTTAAACTGTTTTGCAATATTATTTTTTGTTCATTTTACGTAATAAGTGTAATATGACGTAAATGTGACGTAAATTCTCCTATTTAAGACTTCTAACGCACGTTAATGAATTTATTATTTTACAATATTCTTTCTCTTTTAAAATTCATTGTAAATATAGTTTTTATGACGTAATTTTCAATAAGTTCCTGCTTTTTATATTTTCTGTTTATAATAGTCACGTGTAAAATAAATTTTTAATTTGAAGCAAACATTATTGTTTGCGCTTTTTGTACAGTTGGCAACAGTTTAAATTAATACAATTTTCTAAAATACTTAAAAAATATATCTCAAAATGCTGAAAATTTGAATTTAAAATAGTAATAAAACCTCAAAAAATGGGTCAAATTAAAAAACTAAATGCAGTCTCCACACCAGAAAATTCTGACGCATAAAATGGTCTAACAATGATTAAATCCTTATGTACAGCTTTTGCTCCTCTAAAACTTTTTTAAGGGAACTATTTTGTCCAACTTTGGCATTAAATATCTCTTAAAATAATTCTTCGATTTGAAAACTGTCTGCACCAGGGTGTTTATCAAACATTTCTCTATAATACTACCGATTTTCATATTTTTGTATGCAACAGTTTTTTTAATATTAACGAAGAAAGGCCATGCTTAAGCATTCAAATTGGATGCCGATCTTCCCGGAATATCTACGCAGATTTTCATTGGTCCATTTCCAAATCAAAACTTTTTTTATATATAGAAGGATATTCATTTCTGTATTATCTACAACGTAAAAAAAGGTAATTTTTTTTTTCTTTCTATTTTCGTTCTTTGAAAACATTTTTTTAAGTGAAAATTTTGAATTTTTTGGTAATTTTTAAATTTAGTCAATATTTTTTGCAAATATTCTGGTTTTAGTATAAAGACGACACTATTATGTATTTATTTTCACCAAAATTTCTTCTTTATATGCATATTTTCAGATTTTATCATGTGCGCAAGATTTCTTTCTCTTATTTTCATATATTTTTAAACTTATCATTTCAATATTTAATTTTGAATTTACAAGTATATATATATTTTTTAAATATAAATTTAATTATGTGCTTTATATATAAATGAATTTTGATTTTGATTTTTGATTTATTACACATGTTTTGAAGCTTGGAACATTGTGATATTTTTTACTTTTTCGACGTGTTCAAAGGTATCCTAAACCCTTAAGGCAGTGATCGAATCCAAAACGGCTACTTTCTGATCCCATACCAAAATTCATTTTTGTTCATAAACACATGAATTGACAAGTGCTCTTTTTCAGAAACTGTGAAATCGAATAGTTTTTGACATATTCTCCCAGGTTGTTTACTTTGAAACGAACCATGACACAGATCCTAATAAAAACACAGCAATTTATTTATGACGATAACGAGGGAAATTAGCAATGGATAGGTCTAAATATAGGCAATAAAAAAAACTATAACACAATGTATATTCGAAACGGAAAAGTCAAAACATATATTAAAATATTCATTTGCTTAAAAGACGTTACTAAAAACACATTGAAAGTATATTAAAAACTTAAATTGACATGTTTCATCTCCTTCACTAAGTCGTCATCAGAATGTATAACAGAAATTACAAATACAATGCATATGGAAACTGGAGAAAGCATCGAATACAAACAAGTAAACATGTAACGCCCCTTACATTTTCGCTATCGCACGTGTTCCCTCTATGTCGCGATTCCGCAAATTGTCCATCCACTCAACCAATATATTCGGGATGCGAAAAGATAACGCATCGTTACAAACTCCTGAACCTCTTAAATAAATTTCAATGGACTCTGTACATTAATCTACTTAAAAAGTGTGTTGATGCTCTCTATTTGATTCAGCCGGCTTAACCCTCCGTCTACCAGACGGGTTCAATGGACCCGATGGGTACATTCGAAATATTTATTCTAACCAGAAATTTCTTTAAAATAAACTAAATATGTAAACCAGACAATAATGAGTTAAGTAAATAAGTTCAATAGTTTTAAATAAGAATTCTGATGTGTAATATTTTTATAAAACTTGAGTAAAATTTTCGGTAGTTCTAGGGTTAAAGCGGTATTACCTCTATTATATTTTATGTCCGCCACATGTTCTTTACATCTGATATTGAATTTTCGTTGGGTCATACCTATATAATGATTTTTGATTATCCCCCTCCCTAATAAACGGAATCATATAAATCCCTTAGAGGTTATCCCTATTTAAAAAAAAAACTGTATTGCACTAAAGACTGAGAGAGGAATTCCTTTCCCAAGAGATTTATTAAATTCAAATCACTGAGCTCAAGTCAAACTTTTCATGACCCCACTCTTCGTTCTGTGAGAACCTAAAAAAATCCGTTTAATGCATTATAAAATGTCACTATAGTCACTACCATGTTACTATAAAAAATAAATAAACCTCGTGGATTCTAATAATCTTTTAAAATCGTAATAGAAAGTGTACTTCTTACCCCTCTGATGAAAAGCTCACAAGCACAGATTCTATTCGAAATAGCCAATGGAAAACACCTCTTGAAATCAACATATGGAGAACAATGGAGTTATGAAGAAAGAGGATGAGACATATATTGTAAAGTCTTGCAGTTACGAGTGAAGTACGAGGAGGTTGTCTCGGGCAAACTTCCACAAGTAAATTTTGATTGGAAAATTTCGCCTTATTTTACCAACTTATTCGAGCTGAACAGTTTAGCAGCATTAAAATTTCTCTCA
Source organism: Maratus speciosus (assembly GCA_963932465.1). Lineage (NCBI taxonomy): Eukaryota > Metazoa > Arthropoda > Arachnida > Araneae > Salticidae > Maratus > Maratus speciosus. Next base: position 381,811,689 of record OZ010797.1, on the reverse strand, counting down.
TAAATATGGTAAAAATGTCTATTTGTTTTTACTGGTGGGAGTTAGCCTGGATATCATAATCTCTTTTACTGACACTCACAGGAGGTTGTTTAGGTTATTACGATATGGCGGAAACGGAGGGCCTGACTACAGTCGAAGTAAACTTCCACCAGTAAGAATAAATATCTGTTTTTGGCTATAATTATGACTGAAATTGTTCATTAATAAGGCGTTTAAATAAGGAGAAAATGTCTAATCAAATATACTGGTGGAGTATTCCACCGGTTGCAATGCCACCTACGGAACTGGTTGCAGTTAAAGCTTCACTATTTTGAGGAAATGTCATTTCCTATTTGTTCATAGTTCCATGTGGAGGAAAGAGTATCACGATTGAACGATGCCAATCAGATTCTTAGAGATTCAGGTGTACTTTTCGAAACTGAAATAAATGAGAGAAATAGGGATATTACACGAACAAATGTTGGAATTCAGGATAATACGACCATGCGCAAAATCTCAAAACACACTCACAACTATAGTATCCTTGTAACAGAAAAGCTAGGCAACTATGTTACAATTTTTTCCATTTTTCGATAAACGCAAAGAATCTTTCAAAAAATGCTGTCAAATTCGATATTTTTGACTTGACAGACCGATAAAAATGGTTATGAGTAAGAAAAAAAGCTCATAATTCAAGATGTAATTCATTCAATAAAAAATGCAAAACTATTCTACTCCAAATTAGCAAATAAAGAATTTGTACAAGAATATTAAAAGGCAGAAAACCAACGTTTAAAAATGCAAAAATAATGCACAAAAAAGAAGCAAACAGCTGTTTCGAATCTACAAGCGAGATTTTTCTTCGGTGCGACAGAGAGCAAGGTACAGCGAGCGAGAAAAAGCGAGACTGGGAGTAACGACAGCAAAGCGGTGGCTTATATATAGCCGATACGAGAAGGGAACGGCCGTGTTGTTTTTGGCACGTTCTCTACCTGTATCGGGTATATAAGCCGCGTCTCTGTCATTATGCCCAGTCTTGCTTTTTCTAGCACGCTATGTCTTGCTCTCTGTCGCATTAGAATCTCGCTTGTGGATTTGAAACAGCTGATTTCTGCTTTATTGTGCATTATTTGTGCATTTTTAAATGTTGATTTTCTGCTTTTTAACCCTTTCAGGGGCAAGGCATTTGTGCTCCAAAAATGATCGAATAATTAATTCACACTGCAACGAGCAAATTTGTTTTCGATATTCAAAAGCTTTTCTTCACGTACATCATGAGATCGAAATTGCAACAGCAAAAAAAAAAATACTGGTGCCATTTGTCAATTTGGCATTAAAATTAAGCGTTTGTAGACTGCAAACGGCGCCCCAGAAAGGGTTAATATTCTATTCAAATCGCTTCAAATCCCATTCCTGCAAGCACCATGATTTTCGTTTCAAAATGAGTCCGTAAATGTGTCGGAACGTTTTTCGGGGAAATAATATCTATATTTTAGAACACCTTTATTTCTATCGCCATATATATATTTCCAACAGTGCTTCTGCTGTGGACGGAGTTGTCAGCGAATCTATTCTGGATCAAACATTATGTGTAGCTGTTTCAGAGTCTGAGTACCACACGGGCACGCTGAGATGTTTCAGTCAGGGAATACCATTGTTTCTGAATAGCAATCGTGACCTTATTTAAATGTCGACTTTTAGCTTAAATCAATTTGAGATTACAATTCGTAAATAGTATTAAATATCTGCACTGAATTAGAAAATGCTTAGTCAAGTCATGGCTATGACGATCTACTTTGTCGGCTTGGAGATACTAGCAACTAAGTTTCAGCCAAGTTTTGTTTAACATGTTCGAGAATTCGCGGACTTATGGGTGTATAGACTTTTACCTGAAGATTCTGGATAACATGAGATTAGAATTGTCACAGAATTTTTTCCTGATTCTACACCGTATAATAATAAAGCGAAACTTTCTATTGACATTTATTGGTGAAAATTTACACTGCGGTAATCAGGCTGTGTTGATAAGATGCAACCAAACAACAGCCGCCGTCTTGTTACTATACATCCTCGTTTACTTCACTCGCAACTGGTAGCACAACACTATATCTTTCTGCCTTTTTATTCATACCTTTTGTAGTATAAATTTCCTTTAACTTTACTAGAAAACGAAGATATCTTTATAATATAGAGAGTATCTCTTTTTATCTTTGACAGATAGTTAATTTCTAAAACGTTTAGTTTGAAGCTTTGGGAAAGGAAAACAAGTATGTAATGCCAGAGAACGCTGAAAATTTTTAAAATTTAAAATAAAATAAGTCAATAAGTTTTGGTAGTAGAAGGACTGAAATTTTTACTATTATAGTATTTAGATCATAGAAAACGTTTCCCTAATTATAATCTAATTTATAGGAGTTAGGAACCAAATCACAGGGTCATCATTTTGTGTACTCTAATATTTACTATTATGCCGTGAACTTGCTACAAATTTACAGGCAAAGGGCTAAAAAATATTAAAACGGGCATTTAATTCAAATACACTTCACATAAGTAACGTATTAATAATGCATTTACTTAACACTACAACCGCCGTTAGGGGTCATTTTGACCCCTTGCCAAATTGATAATAGTCGATTAGAACAACAAATTCTTTTATAAGATATGTTTTAAGCAGAGCTGCCAAGTCTCCGGCTTTTTGGACACCAGTATTTTAATGCAGAAAATGTTCTTTTATTTAATTGGAACATTTTGGCGATTTAAAAGAACAACATATTCTCTAAGATAATAGTGGTGTGCAAAAAGCCTGAGACTTGGCAACACTGGTTTTAAGTATACACCAATGCAGTTATTATTGAGTGCCTACAGAAATCGTTGTGCTTCTGTTTATCTCATTTGAAGTGGGAAGGTCGATTTGTCAGAGTGCTTCGATGTTTAAGCAGAGTTGAATTCCCTACGAATTCATGAGCATTGAGATGGTAGACGTATCGAGGGATCGTGGAGAAAGAGGAAAAGGCCCCAGAGCCATACATTTTTTTCTTACATAAATTAGTTAAATCAAATAATAATATGATAGGAATCGAAAAAGTTAATATAAATAGAAGTTTACAGTTAAAACAACGAATTTTGAAAAGAAAATGGCAAGGATTTGACGGCTAACTTCGTCAACCAATGAGGAAGCGAAGTGTAACGAATCAAAACTACCTAAAAAGATCATTAAAGAAAAAGGATTGTAACACGAGAGAACTGGATGTCTCAGAAAACTACGAGAGTGTTCCGCCAATCAGCAAGTTACATGCATCACTGCGTCAGAAATAGGTGACGAGCGAGTCGGGATGGGAGCACAAAATTGGCTAATTAAATAAGTTAAATAGTTTTAAATAAAAATTCTGGTGTGAGAATTTTTTTTATAAAACTTGAGTAAAATAGCCAGTGGCTCTAGTGTTAAACAATATTGGACGATTCAAAATAAATGCAATTTCTTGAACCGCTGTTATTTCCATTTATAAAAAGTATACAAATCAAGTACGCCTTTCAGATATGTCGTTTATTTAAAAAGGGGCTGCACGCACATTAAAATACGAAATTTAGTTTATATGGCCTCCTTTTCGTATAACATATTTAGAAAAATAATGACATTAGAATGAGGTCCTGAGAAGGGCAATAAAAAAACATATTTTACAGACAAAAGAGAGTTTTTAAAAATATATTAATTTTCAGTGTTTTCTGGATTTAAAAAATTCTTATTTTTAAGTCCTTAACGAAATTTTTAATAAAATGAACCCATCTTTATGTAGTACAGAACGTTGCAAATATTATCTCCTAATAGCACATCTTCCAAAATATGCAGCAGAAGCATCCTTTAAAACGAGTTTTCCTCGCTGTACTTATTCACATTTGAAATAGTAATTTGATTAATCCCTATCTTTTCTATAGTGGAATGCAAAAATTGTTCTCTATCTTTTCCGTGGGGAGAAGATTTCAACTACTATACACTTAGCTATTTTATTAAAATCGGAGAAAAATATTTCTATCCTGGTGCAACAATGAAGTTATGAATAAAGAGGAGGAGAAATATAGTGTATTGTGTACCAGTTGCAAGTGAAGTAACTGAGGAGGTTGTCAGAATATGGTGGCTGATCTTTTTACATTGGATAAACAGATTCTGATATCCGGCGAAGAAAATATCCACCAGTAAATTTTGAATAGGAGGTTTAGCCTTATTTTGCGACCTTTTTCATGAAAAACTTCTCTCTCAGATATTACTAAAATTTTTATTTATTTTTACTGGTGGCAGTTTGGCCAGGTATTTTAACCCCTTGAGAGGCAAGAAAAAATGTCTCTAATTATTGAATTCTCACCGGAATAATCGAAAAATTTTATTTTTTGTAAGGGAAAGCAATTTTCCAATGATTTTCCTCCAAAGTTAAAAACATAAAATTTAGTTAAAATTTTCTGGTGAGAATCTTGTTTAAATTCGGTGAGATATATTTTATCCCACGGCTCCTCAAGGGGTTAATCATTTTCACTGACATTGACAGAAGATTGTCTAGGTTGTCACAATATTGTGGAAACGCAGGGCCAGACTACAGCCGAAGTAAACTTTCACCGGTAAAAGTTAATATCTGTTTTTGCCATTATTTACGATAGAAATTTTACTTTAAAAAGGTGTTTAAACAAGGAGAAACTTTCTATTTAAATTTAGCTGTGGAAGCAGTAATCAACTCATGCGAAAGCGGTTACAGTTGATGCTTCACTATATTAAGGATATGTCAGTTCCTCTATATTAATAGTTCCATGCGTGCAACCTGCAATTCCTGTGCAAGTTTCACTGAAGCAAAGTGAGTTCATACATTATGCATGCATTAACCCTACCTTTAGAAGTCAAAGAAATATTTTCCCCACACTGTTAAAAATCTGTAGCTTTTTCTGCTTAGTCACTCTACCGCTTTTATAGTAAACGATTACATGACAATATTATGGAGTATTCTCATTTGTTAGAATAGGGATATTCTGCAAAAGCGGTGGAGTGATTATGCATCACAAGTAGCAGATTTTTAACAGTGCATTTAACAACACGAATTTTCTGACAGATTCACAGAGACACGGATACGTAAAAAGCATGAAACTTTAGACATGACTTCTGAAGTGATTTGGAATCGAATAGCGTTTATTATCTACCCTATATATAAAAAATTTTAATGAATCGAATTGAAACGAATTTATGCAACGATTCTATGAAACGACTGATTAAACAACTAATTACGTTTCAAAGCGATTTCTCCTAAAATATGGAATACTTTGCGATGAAATTAACACCAAAAATCCGTATTGATCCACAGATCTCAAAACTGGTATTAGAATTTTAAAATTAGAATTAGTTTTCGAAATATTAATTTTTTTTTCTAATTTTAAATACTCTTTTTCTAATGATGGCAACTCAAATTTTAATCATAACAGATATTTTTTTCATAAAAGCATGACTTAATATTTACTTAATAAGATATTTTTTTTTCATATTTTAGAAAAGGTTATTTAAAATTAATTTGGCGACGAGTTTGGCCTCCCTTAAATGTATGCTAAGAAATGCATCACGTTACTTTTATTCAGAATTAAATTTGTATTTCATTATCATTTTATTTAATACAAAACTTTCATTTAAAATTGAAACCTTTAAAATAAATGGCTTTTACTTCATTCTTTTTTTTAAACGAAACGAAAAGAAAAATATTAGACACAGATGTCATATACGCAACGGGGTACCTAATTGGCGCCAAAATGGCGTTATTTTGCCTGACATGGTAATCCGGCTATTGTTGCTTATTTATTAATAAATGTTTATTTGAATTTATTTTCTTTTTATTTACAAAAAATGTTATAAATTATTTTGTTCCATAGTTATTAATTAATTTTTTTTATTTATTGTTATTTCATTTTAAAAATAACAGAAAATAATTTAAAAATACATATGTAACAGGTATTTGAAAACGAGGCTTTCGCCAAATTGTCGTAAAAAAAAAAAAAAAAAAAAAAAAAAAAAAAATCACATCAAACCCGGTGCGTATGTGACAATGCAACAAATCATGAGATTTAATTTCCACTTTAAAGCAACGTTTTAATCTTATTACTTCTTCCGTCGACCAATTTCGCCAAATTATATAAATAGCCAAATTATACAAATTGACATATTTTTTTTTATTTTAAATAACAAAAGAATTAATAAATTAGTATAACATTAATAAAAATACAAATAAAACGTCGAAATAAAAATCACTTTATGGCGTGAACATGTGTAACTTCCTTAAAGTCAAGTGAATGTGACATTTACGATCAACCAGTATTGGCATTTAATCTTATAGTTTGGCGACAGATTTTTGGTCGATGGGATAATCAAGTAGCACCGTTTTAATTTACCACTCGAAAAATAAAAAAATGCTAACTGGCGATTTATAAAAAAGCTATTTGCGAGATTTTCACCCGGCTAACATAAAAGTACCAGGAATTCTTTGTGATCATGGCAACTTTTATGTAGTTTTATTCGAAAAAATAATTTTGATTCTTTAGTCAAAATGGAAACCTTTCTTATGAAAAGCGAAGGAATCAGCCCGTTGTTTATGGCAGTTACATGGCTTGGACTATTGTAATATAAACGAAATAATGGGGATAGAATAATATTCGGCGATTTATCACACCTGTGGCTGGCTAACATTAAAGTACCAAAATGGCCGCCTGGAATATAAAAAGCGAAGGGATCCACCTGGAGCTGTTGATGATAGTCACATGACTTAGGCTATTATTATAGAGATTGTTTTCAATTTTAAAAACAGCACAAAGAATAATATTTCTTAACGATTAAAAATTTATTTTCACGTGTCTATTAAAAACAGGAAAAAAAAAATTAAAATTACTATTAAATGAGTACGTGTTAAAGGCAGGAAAATATTGAAAGTTATGTCCTGAAAATTGTATTTACACGTGAATATTAAAAGGGAAAGGAAACTTTAAAATAATAAATACATTAATATGCGTTTAACACTTTCACAGACAAGGCATTTCTATTCGTAAAATCTTGAAATCACTGAATGGCACCAGAATTTACAAAGAAATTTTGAAATACAAAAATGATTTTGTTCACTTACTTGATCACCCGACCGGATCTCCAACCAAAGAATGGCACAGGATGTAACGCTCCGGTGGAAAATCCCCACAACAATCACCGATGCCGGACATCGGAAAGCACCCAAAATAACAAGGACAAAGCCACATATTCTGACGAACTTACATAGTAAATCGTAAATTTACAAAACACTTATGTTGCTTTCATCATAATAATAAAAATAAAAAACAATAGTGAAGTGACTTAAACGTATAACAAAAGTTAAGACTATAAATCCTTGTTCAAGATTATGAAGTGTAAATGTTCATTAAAGTTCACTGTTCACTAATGTTCAAATGAGTTCAGTGTTCGAAAGAAAAATGTTCATAAAAGTTTTATATAAGAAAAACTAACTTGAAGAAAGAACACCATAATGTTCAGACCTCAAGAGAAAATCACCGCCAACAAAAATGTCAGACAAAGGACAGTTACCATAAAAGGCACAATGTTTAGCCTTTGATGCCCGTAAGGCATGGTGACGTCACGGCGACGTCGTTGTGAAGCCACACTCTGATTTTGTGACCGTCGATGTGACGTCTCGTGACGTCGATGTGACGTCATAGTGACTAGAATGCGAGGTCTTTATGGCCGTTTTAGAGGTCGTTTGTACGTCACATTGTGACCACTCAGTGAAGTCACGGTGTGACAAATTTGTGAAAAGTGTGTCATTTGTGACTATTTTGGCATTAACTTTGTGACGAACCTGTGACGAAAGCGACAATGCTTTGACGTCACACTGTGAATAATTTTGGAAATATGTGTCATTTGTGACGAACTTGTCATAAACAATGTGATGATTTCAAATGAAAATCAAATTTCAAATTAATTGCTTAAAAGGGCAAAGGCCAACATAGAGAAAAAGATTCCAACCGGGACTCGAATCCGGGCCATCAGTGTAGAGCACTGACATTCTACCAACTAAACCACATGGAACGAGATCCAGCCTGGAAAATTTCTTACTAGTACATGTTTGCAAGGCTACAAACGCAGCACAAGATGGAATATTTATCGTGAGCCGCCAACATCGGGTAAACACGAAACTTAATTAAATCCAGCAGCGATTCAAACTATATAAATACTGGGAAATTTTTCCATAGAGAACTATTCGCCTTGCATACAATATTTCAAATGAAAATCAAATTTCAAATTAATTGCTTAAAATGCAATTTTAATTTGAAATTTGATTTTCATTTGAAATACGCAAGGCGAATGTTTCTGTCTGGAAAAATTTCCAAGTATTTATATAGTTTGAATCGCTGCTGGATTTAATTAAGTTTCGTGTTTGCCCCATGTTGGTGGCTCATGATAAATATTCCATCTTGTGCTGAGTTTGTAGCCTTGCCAACATGTAATAGTAAGACATTTTCCAGGCTGGGTCTCGTTCCATGTGGTTTAGCCGGTAGAATGTCAGTGCGCTATACTGATGGCCCGGATTCAAGTACCGTTATGGAATTTTTTTCACTATGTTGGCTTATGCGCCTTTTAAGCAATCAATTTGAAATTTGATTTCCATTTGAAATATTGTTTGCAAGGCGAATGTTTCTCTCTGGAAAAATTTCCAAGCATTAATACTGTGATGATTCTTGTTATAAACACTGTGATGAATTTTAAAATAAAGTTTTGTTTGAAATATACAATATTATCTTTTTACCGTACCTTTTAGCAAAGTATCGCTATTTTGGAGTCCTATTCTTCTAAAATACTTTTAATTTTTACACTGAAAAAAACAATGCTTATCAACTGGCATCCTTTTTTATTAAGTTCTAAGCTTGATCTTGAGTTCAAGCTTTATATTAAGAATGTGTAAGTTTTTATGTGTTGTGATTTGTTATTATTTTATTAAATACGAACATGGAGTCTAACGGATATTAATATATTTCCTATTTAAAGAAGAATAAGATAAGCCATATTTGTTTAATTTTTTTATTCCCGTGTATTTTGTTAATATGAGCTAAATAGATTTGGTATGATTTACAGGAAATGACTGATCTGGGAAATAGAAAAAACAAGTAAGAAAAATCATGCGTTAAGCATAGATTATAAAGCACTTTCCAACGCTTCCTGAATGCTTTAACTAGACATCGTAATTTAAGGAAATAACGTAAATAAGATAACTAAGTAAATATTTTAGAAAACGCATAAAACATTTGAAAAACTGATTTCAGCAGTTACCGTCCATAGCCAAATATGTTTTCCAATTCTTTTGAATAGCCCTGTATTTAATCTGTAGGTTGATATATACTAGTATATAATGTGAAAATTTAGTTTAGCAAGAAAACGCATAGCAGGTTGGAATTCTCATTCAGCAATTTATACTAATATATGAAAACATACCTGAATACTTTTGTACAACCCTGTAGTTTACCTAGAATCTTTATTACACGCCACTATTTAGTTAAAATTTAATTCAAATTAAAACACTCTTAAAACTGCTGAAATCACATTTCCAGAAATTATAATTTATAGACGGCCATATATCCATTTCCATGCGTGACCCTGTGTATCATTTTATCCATATTCTACAAACATTTCTTAGTAAATTAAATGCAGTTCAGCATAAAAATCCATAACTCATCTAAAAAACACCTTTAAGCAATTTGCGCCCATACCCCTTAACTCTTACGTATACTTTTGTGTAGCCCTGTATATGAATTATAGCTTTTATATACACCATATACTATGCATAAATATAGAGAATTATAAAAGCGCATATTATAATTAAAAATGCATTTCGAGCAATTATCGCTAACGAACAGTACAATATCAACTTTTATAAATATCATAAATTATAAATATTTTTTTATAAATATTATAAATATCAAATTTTAAAAAAGTATAATAAAGCAGTTTAATCTATAAACTTGTTATCAGGCATAAAAAACACTTTATTTCAATGCTTAAATGTCATATTTTATTTTTTAATGCGAAGTATCGAACGTGTATCGAAAACGTAGAAAATGAGTTTACAATCGAAGAAAATTTAATAACTGATTCTGAATGTCTACTATTAAATGTTTGATTAAAATCACGAACAGTAAAAACGTGCTTACATACAATTTAAAAAAAATAACTATACCTAATTTCAAAAACACTAAATAATTAGTATTTATAATTGTACTATTAAACAACAACAAAGTACAATAGATGAATTAAATGTATTATTAGATTTAACAATTTCTCAAAAATCTCTCCATATGTTACAAGGGATTCCTATTATTTTATAATTTTGGCAAATGTTAAATCTCAAAACATTGATAGGAAGATTTATGATTTTAAATAATAATTTAAAATATTATTAGCAATGAAAAAAAGTCTTTCAAAAGTTTCACTACTGTAGTATGTAAAACGACATTTCCCATTCAGTATAATGTTAATTTCTCATAAAACAAACCCAGATCAGTCTCTTTCTATAGGTATAATATAAAACTATTTAACTCATCTCACCAATTATACAAAACAGAAATAAACAATTTAAATTAAATAAGACCTACTTTTTAAGCTCCATAAATTAATTATTAATATCCGTGTGTATCCGAAAATGGCGACGTCTTTTTCTTCCATTAAAGAAAGCACACGCAAAAGCTTACATTTTAGACTAGTAACTTACCGCATCTGTTAGAACAAAAAGTTCTCTGTTTACCCTGCGGTATCGTGGCAGACGATTTTGGGCAGGCGTTAGTTTATTTGCTTTTATATAAACAGATTTGGAACTTACATGTGCAATCATTTTATGAGACGAAAATGAAATCGCAAAGAATGAGAAAAGGAAGGCCAAGTAAAATCGTGTAAATCGAGGAATCTTTCTTTGTAGTGCTGGGAAAATACTGCTACAAAAACTATTTTAGGTGGTATTTGGTGTGAAATGTTTATAGGTATTCATTCCTGTCCTATATATCCTTTTTTTTATTTTTTATTTGCTTATTCCATTTTTCTTTTGCACGTGAAAATCTTACAAATTAAAATTAACTCTTTGGGAGAAATTGTTATTCATTTTTTTTTTGGCAACAATAAAGTTTATAAAATTTAACAGAATAATGTCAGTTTATTCTGTATGAAAATAACGAACTTTTTCATTTATAATCAAATAGTTGAATAAATAAATGAAAATATTATTCTATATAGTATATAAATACTATTTTCATTTCTGCGTTTAAATAAATCTATATGCAAATATCTATACAAAGGCATTCATTAATTCATTCCTTTTGCTTTGATTTGACTTCAAAAAACCATACATACTTTCACATTTATGATATTTTTAGATGAGATGCTGTTGCTACGCAACGGTTAAAAGAAAAAATGAAATATAAGTAAATTCATAAAATAAAATGTTTTATATTATTCGAACACATGTATAAAATTCTATCATAAGTTATACACCTAATTTAAAAGCTCTGACAAATGTTTTGACAAAATTGCAAACTAATAAGAATAATTTAATACTCTTATTTAAAAATTTCAGCATCCAAAATTTACCATTTAAATCTATTATTCATATGAGCGATTTCTTTCAACAAATGAAAATTTGAAAATCGTCTGACTTCCCATAGAAAAGCATTATATCACAAAATAAAATGTTCTGTATATTCCGAACGAATGAACCAAATTTAACCCAAAACTATACAGCTAAATCCAGGGAGCTCATCAACATGCCCAGGGAATTTCAAGCCGATCGGATGCTTTTTGCGGCAGTTATCGCGGAACAGACAGACAGACTAACAGACAGACAGACTAACGGAAACCAAAACTTTTCGTGTCTCCACAGTAAGCCTTCACTGACGTTTCGGCAATTAAATTGCAATACTAGATAAAATTGAAATCAGGAAAAAAGTATTACTTTCACTCTCTTAGATATCAAGTTGATAAAATATAGCATGAAAATCCAGTTTGTTGATACTTGTACCGTGCATTTTCCTTTATATTCCCCCTTCCCCCCACCATCTTTTCGTGTCTGAATTTACTATTTGCTATCCATATTAATATATTTTCATTCCTTATGCCGCTGTAACTCGGGCCTTTTTAAAACATTTCTCTTCATTTTCAAAGATTTTTTGAAGTTCATATTTTTCTCACACTGTGACTTACAATATGGGGGGATTTTTTTTGTGAGTGTGACGTGACCTACGTTACATGCAGTGACATAACAATTCTTTTTTATTGGCAGAAAAATAAAATTTTACAGTAACAACATGTTTTGAAGAATTTTTGTAATTTTTTAAAGTTTTCTAAGAAGTTCACATCTCAGTCACAATGTGACATCACTGAGTGGTGGCATTTCGGTCACAGATGTGACGTGACCACAGTGACTCACAGTGACGTCACTGTGACCATGCATGCTATGAGGGTGTAGTGTCAGAAAACCACGTAATGTCCGTAGCGAACCACTGATGAGTATTAACAGTATGATAGAAGTAAATAGTTACAAGTGTAAAAATTATCAAAATTTATACCCAATAAATGAGTATTCCCTATTAAGTGCGTTGTACATAGCACACAGTTTTCTATAGTTTGAACGGGTGATGAGAACGTTTCGAATGTTCCATCTCAGTGTACAATTCCTGTTCAATTTAAATGTACAAGGCATTAACGGACAATGTCCAAACAAATAATGTTGTATACTTCCTACATCACCATAGTTACACCTGTTATTTGGGCGTTTTCCTATTTTAAACAAATACTGTGGAAATGCTCCATGTGAAGAAAGAAAATAACCTATCACCTGGGATTCACATAGAAATAAAACGTCAACCTTGTTTAATATCGCATAAGTATCTCTTCTCTTCTCCGAATTTTCCCAAGAAACCTGCCATTGATCATGTAGAAGTGTTTTAAAATGACGCTTTAAAATAGAAGTTGGTGCAGGAATGCGTAGAGCTTTATCATACAGATCATTTATAATAACTGATTTTGCCAACATGTCCGCTCTTTCATTTCCTGATATTCCAACATGTGATTTTATCCAGCCAATATATATGACTTTATTATGTAACAGGCGCAAAGAGTTGAAGATATTTAAAAGCTGACCGTTAGATGGAAATTAGCGCTGAAGAGCGTAAATTGATGACAAGCTGTCAATATAAAGATGAAATGAATCATGCGGGGAGCCGATGCACCAACTGATAGCCTCGTCTATCGCAGCCAATTCTGCTTGAAAAACAGAGTTATAGTCATATAATTTTAATCTCATGTCTAGCATAAAAGAATCCCTATACCAAACCGTAAATGCAGCTCCTACACTGTTCATCATTCGAGAACCATCAGTATACAATATCGGATGATTTACCACTGGTACTGTATCAACCACTGGCTTAACAAATTTTATATTTAAGTTTTCAAAAAAAGTAAGGATAATTATATGTCCTCAGTTTATTCATAAAATCTTCACGTTTAAAACACATATTGTCAATCAAGACTGTACCATTTCCATAAATGATATTATAACGCTTAGAAGAAAAATTCCCCCAGTTCTATGTCAAGTGGTGGAGCACCCACCAAAACACACAATGCGTCATTAGAAATCGTACGATATGCCTTTAAGACAGATAGCAGACATAGACGTTGGCATGAGAGTAATCTTGTCATTCCATGTTGATTTAAATCAGGCATCCAGATCTCATGCCCATATGAAATACGTTTCTTCAAGACGGTATTGTACCATATTTTTAGATAAATAGAAGGAAGACCTCTATTACGGATTCTGGTTTGGCGCATTTTACACGTGAAATCGTTACGCCTAGTTCGAATCATATCTAGGTGATCCATCCAGCGAAAATTGCTGTCAAGTAGAAATCCCAAATAAAGAATATTGTCCTTTACACTGATACTTTTGTCATTGTGTTTAAAAATTGGTCTTCTTTTACTAAGAGTGTGGCTCCCAAACAGCATTGCGGCTGACTTCTCTGCACTAATTTTCAAATGATGTATAGAACAGATATCCGAAAAGTGATGAACACTAGTATTCATTGTATGTTCTAGCGCAGAGCGCGTATCTGCGCCTTCTATAATAACGCTATCATCATCATAAGAAATAATCAGTAATCCTCTCTGCTTGCAATTCTTTAAAATCCTGTCAGCAAGTTGTGTCCAGATAAACGGCCCAAGACATGACCCTTGAGGGCAGCCACGGAATAAATGAAACCATGTTAATCCATGCGTATATTTAAAACAAATAAGTCTATGACTCATGTAATTTTTAAGTGTAGACTTTTTGTTATCAAAAATAGGTAAGATATTTATGATATCGGCTACTATACGCCAATCCAAAACGTCGAAGGCACCACTGATATCAAAAGAAATCATTGCACAGTATTTATATACTGATAGTGTTTCTCCAATGATATTCTTTAACGCAGAAAGTGCTGTCAAGGTGCTCCGTCCCTCACGAAAGCCATGTTGTCCATCATCAAGATAATTAGAAGACTCCAGCATTGTAATAACTCGAAGTTTTAAAAGTCTTTCATATAACTTACCCATCATAGGGAGAAGAGTAATAGGTCGATACGAATTAATTTTTTCAGCTGTCCTATTACGTTTTCGAAAAAAGATGATCATTCCTCGTTTCCAACATTTTGGGAAGTGACCAAGTGAAAAACAAGTATTAAATAGCGTCAACATAAGAGTTGTAAATCTGTTACACAAATTTTTAATAATTATTCCATCAATATCGTCCAGTCCTGGAGCTTTATTTATGTCCTGAAGGCGCAGTACATGAAAGAGTTCTTTTTCTTTAAATGGAATAAATTCAGGTGATGAGGAATAATTGAATGAGTTAATGTACTCATAAGGGACAGATAGTCGATAATCCACGTCAAAATGACCAGACATAAGGCTATGCGCTACGCTATCATATGTATCAAACACAGAAGATTCTTCTAATGTAGTAAAGATCATGTCGTTATGTTTCCGGTTTTTACCTGAGACATGTTTGTATAGAGACCCATAGGCATTGTTCACTTACTTAATAAAATGGAAAATCTCATCCCAATATGCTGATGCTAATGTGGCATTTAAGAATTAAAATTAAGTGGTTCAAAAATGAACCACCGCCCTTGAAGGGGTTAAAGCAGCAAATTTTAGTAACTGTATTATTTCAATCGTTTTATAACGCTGTTAAAAAATACCGAGAGACAAAGACTCTGTTTACTTAATTCATTTTATATTAGCTTCTTTTCAAATGTTTAAATAATCTTCTTTAACCAAACACGAAAATAACCATTGGATGTCTTAACAGCAACTGATTCTACCTTAAATTTTTGCAATCAAAGGGAATTGAATGGAAACCCGTTTACACTGAGATAGCTACAGGTTTTTTTAGTATAATTCAATCGTCTCTAATCTTTTTTAAAACCGATCAGATTAGCGTACTTTTAGATTCTACAGTGTCTGAACGGGGGTTGGTGAGCGTAGCTTGCAGGGGGCAGAGCCACCTAGTATATATATATATGTTAGATTATTCTGACATTGTAAGGTTTTACTAGTGAACGAAATAACTGGTTGTTATGTTATCAGTAGTGCAATGTTGAAAATAATAGAAACACAGGTAGAGTTGAATTCTCGTCGACGAATATAGCGAATTTTGAATTTTAAAGAAGCGAATGTTTCGTAGTAAATCAACATGGATATTGGAAAGTAGTTGCAGTCATCGAGTGGTAGGCCAGGTAACACAGTTATCCAGTGTAGGTTTCTTCGGAATAATTGAGACAATGCATAATTTAACTCAGGATCTTATTGAAAGAGCTTTCGGCTGTGCAGTTTCCACCAATTCGTTTTAATCAAGCCATCGCTACGTAGCATTTAATTATGGGTAAGGAAATTATAGATAATAGAAAATATCAGACGACGACCAGGGGAAGTTATCACAGTAGAAATACGACAAATTCTGCTGAAACACAGCGAGTATCGACTTTTTGTTCCTCAAGTGTAAGAATACAAATATGACGTAGATCGCGCTCTCAACCAATGAATAATTAAGAATATCACGTCATGAAAAAAGTGCGGACAGAGCTAGCGGATGAATTTGAAGGAAAAAAAGATAAGCTCAGAAATGCGAGGGAAAGTAAAAATGGAAGCTAAAAGAATATTCTAGAAAGAAAAAAGCGCGTAAATGGAACATTTAATTTAAGAATACTAAAAGCGTAATATTTAAGCAATTTAGACAAGCGAGACATTAAATTAAAGGGAATTTAATAGAGTTAACGATAGAGATTATTTAAGGATAAGGATTTAGTGAATATAAAGTAGTAATTTAGAATAAGATAAGGAAATCGCGGAATTAGATCTAATAATGTAACATATATATATATATGCATTCCTTTTGTAATTTTTACTATTTCATTTTCAATTACTCCACTTTAATATACAGCATTTTGGACAATAAGTTTTATGGTATCATAAATAATTTCATTTTTAGGATCAATTTTTTATTTGTTAAAATGATTTATAATTACAAAAAGTTTGATTGTTATATATGTAGATGAATATCTCATCTTTGCTTATATAATTAATTACGACATGATTAATTAAATGTTTCATGACGACCATTCCTGAGCTAACACATGTTTAAAATTGTCCTCAAATGCTTTGTCCATAGCTGCCAACTTTTACGCTTTCTTCCTACCATTAAAATTTTATAGTAAATGTTGTCGTATTTAACCGTCGAAATCTCACGATTAGAGAAAACGAAAATCTTTATGAAATTTTAGTGGTAGTAAAAAAGCGTAACAGTTGGCAGCTATGTTTGTCAGCATTTTCTGAAAGATCCTTTAATCCCAAAAAGGGAAGGTGCTGAATAATAATAATGCAAATTTAGTGCCTTTAGTAAGAAAAATTAATTCGCGAATATGCAGGAAATTTATTTTTAGTAAAAACTGATTGGTTATTTTTTGAACCGGGGGGAAGGTGCTGAATAATAATAATGCAAATTTAGTGCCTTTAGTAAGAAAAATTAATTCGCGAATATGCAGGAAATTTATTTTTAGTAAAAACTGATTGGTTATTTTTTGAACCAGGGGGAAGGCGGAGGAGGTAACAGGTTGTGCTTCTGAGTATATGTTATTGCTATTTTTAACGCATTTTCAAACAAAAGAATTTTGTGAACGTCAAAGAAATAATTTCTTTTGGGTGATTGAAAAATAAATAAGCACGAAAATATAATAATGAAAATTGGGTTGGTTGGAAGAACAACTTACTGGGTGGGCTCCGGTCCCACGGGCGCATATAAGTTGGCGCGACTGCGGACATACATTCATCGGAATAAAGCAAAAACTCTTTTCACGTCTCTAAATAAATTACGAACATTTTTATTTTGTTTCAGGAACTTACAAATTGATGAAAGTCAGCTTCCAAAAACAAGGATACAACCCAGAAATCATTGATGATCCTTTATATGTGCAAGATGTAAAGAAAAGAGCATTTGTTCCTCTTACAAGGGAAATATACTATGATATACTCAAAGGAACAGTGAAATTTTAAATCCTTAACGTCAAACTGCTTACAATTAGATAAATATTTCATTAAATATTTCATGAAATATTCTAGTATATTTTGTTGTAAACTTGTTGTCTAAATGTGTGTAAAAATTTACAATAACTGATTACATGTAAGTCTGTTAAAAGGGTGTAATAAAGTTGTGCTACCATCGATTTTATTTTATCTAGAATATTAATTTTAACCTCTGTCCTTGTTCATTTTTTGTAATGTTCGTACACTTTTTTGTTCTAATAATTTTCAAAAAATAGATTTTTTTTCTGTTACAGAAACTCTTCTCTTTTTTTTTTTTTTCGTATTAACTTTGTAAATTTCAAATACAAATACATTTTTAAAAAGATTTTAAAGACAAAATATTTTTTCGTGCTCTTGATTTTTGTGGAATACTTATATTTGTAGACACTTTTTAATTAGCTCATAACATTTAAAAAGGAATAGAATTCTGGAGATTCTATTCAAATAACCCGAAGAATTGGAGAGATTTTTTTCTTCGTTTTTTCGTAAAAAGCACAAAAAAATAACATTGAAACCGAGTAAAATTCTATAACTATCAGATAAAAACAAATGTTTTTTTTTTCTCCCAGTTTATATTTCATATCTTAAAGTAAAAATATGAATATTTTTTATGAAAATAGCCTAGACGGGCTTTTAGATTTAAATAATTATGCACATTTATTCTGAAGTAAAAAGAGATTTACAAAAATTGATTTAGAAATGTAATTTGCAGCATTTATCCTTAAATAAAAGAACTTTCAAATGGTATTTCAAATGGTTGTTTACTAGAAATATGTTTTAAAGAAATTCTTTTACAAATGCTCCAAAAAAAAAATAGAAAAAACAAATCATTTTAAAAAAGAAATCTTTTCTGTTCTTTGAAAGTGAGTGACTGTGAAATTTCTCTATTTCTATCGTTTTAACGCTTTCCAACAATACAGTAAAACCTTCCTAAAGCAACTACGTTCCGTTCCAATAAAAATTGGTCGCTCCGAGAAGTCTCTTAATGGAGGTCATGTTTAAATCTAGATTTTAATTGTTGAGAAAAGGTAACAATTAATGTTATTAAAATTTATTTTTCACATTAGAAAAAAATATGAAAATTTAAGTACCAAAACAAAAGTTATTTACACAAGTTAATTACTGTAGAGTTTAAAAAAATGAATGCATTGACGTTTGCTTTGCTTTTATGGTTTTATCTTCTATAACTTTTATTTCCATGCATGGAGCTATTAAGTAAAAGGAACTGGTATATCATAAAAATAGTGAAGCTTCAACTGTAACCGCTTTCGCATGGGTTTATTACCTCCGGAGCTAACTTCCACCAGTAAATTTAAGTAGAAATGTTCTCTTTATTCAAATGCCTTATTAAAGAAAGTTTTCGGTCAAAAATAATGGAAAAAACTGATATTCATTTTTACTGGTAGGTGTTTAACTCAGCGGTAGTGGTTCCGCCCTATTGTGACAACGAAGACAACCTACTGTCAGTGTCTGTGAAAATGTTATAATACCTGGGCAAACGGACACCGCTAAAAATAAATGGAATTCTTTTACCTTATTTGTGAGAGTAATTTCCAAAGACTTTTAAGATACATAGACCTGCAAACTGTCAGTTTAACTGAGGATTTTTGATCACAGCTGTTGTACGGCAGTTTTTATGTTTTATATTTTAATTTACCTAAGAAAATGCTTTTATTAGCGTATTTTTTAGTTGCGGTTCATTAAGTATTAGTCTACCCTATTTCATTTAGGCCTTTAAAAAAAAAAATACCTTATTATTCATCAATTTCTTTGTTTTTTTCGTATAGCAAGTAAGTATTTAAAAAACATCCTCCAAGGATAAAAATATAGTGTTACTTTCGTTAATATGCATTTTTTAAATTACCTTTTTGCATAAAAATTAGTTTAAAAACGTAAATTACTTTACAAGTAATTTAAAATTTTATAACTTACTGTATTATGTGACAGTTGCTACCTTTAATCTAAACTTCCTTTCCAGTTACTTTTGCAAGTCAAACTTAGAAAAAAAGGTGGAATTATAATCTTTAACAAACTGGTTCCATATAAATTTCGCCTTTATTTAGGTTTATAAGGTATGTTAAAACTAGATACTCTTTTTTAAACATACCATCCATAAAAGTATTAATAAATCGCCTTTCTAAACTTTATTTCTGAAAATTCAATATTTATAACGCATATTTAGATATAAAAATAGCTTCATGTAAAAAAATATGCCATAAACTTCATATATATTGATAAAATTTAATTTTTAAGCTCATTCTAGCCATAGAACTTAATGGTAAATAACCACAGCTGACGTACAAACCTCGCGGTTCAGGTGTTTCAATTTACTTCAGATGGCTGCCATGATTTCGCATGCTTTTGAATGGGAATTGCCGGTCTATGTATCTTAAAGGTCTTTGGTAATTTCCCATGAGTAAAGCACTTAAATAAGACGAAATTTTCTATTCACGTTTCCTTGTGGTTTTCATAGAACAGTCAGAAACAGTGGATCCGATTAAAAATAGCAGCTGCCATCTTGTGGCAACCTCCTCAGTTACTTCACTCACAACTGGTAGACAGTACACTGTATGTCTCCTCCTCTTTATTTATAACTCCATTTTTCCACTTCCTTTCGAAGTTCAGTAAATAAATGCAATTTCTTTTTTTTTTTTTTAACCATTTGGAAAAATGATTATTGTCCTCGTCAGGGTAGGAAATCAAAAGCATATCTGAAGGCTTTTATTGGTTTAATCATCATTTTATTCGTTTTCTGATTGGTCTATACAGTAATATGTATTTCCCATTACTTTCAACAGAGATGGATACCTTCTGTTGCCACTATGACAAAAAAGTAATAAAAACTACAAAAAAAATTAATAACTCAGAAACAAATTGGGATACAGCTTTCAAACAAATTGCATTTAAAAGTACATTTTTTTTTCTCTATCCGACGGTGTAAAAGTAATAGTGTGGGATTTTTAGAAGTTTAAGAATGAAATTTCCTTTGAAATGGGCCGTCTGATTTCTTGGAAATCTGACGATGGAAAAGCCTTTTCCCGAAAAGCCAATGAAATGCTTGGATAATATATAAGTTTCAGGTGGATAATACGTACGAGTCGCAGGCGATTTTTGTCGCTTGGAATTTTTACGTGCAATAACACTATTAATGTTTAATTCATGGCGTACGTAATGTAGGATCAACTCCGTGCGATTTTTTATGTCTTAAATTTTACTCGTTGAAAAAATCATTTTCCAAATGGTCGTTGTAATTTGTTAAATTGCTTTTTATTTACATTTTTTTTTTCGACGGGAACAAATTATGACGATTTCATTAATTTATCTATTTGGTTGAGAGTTTCCTGACGGAATAGCGATAGTCAGACCTTGCGGTTCCGACATATTGTGACTAACTAAACAACTTAGTGTCAGCGTCAGACAACAGATTATAAATGCTGTGCCAACTTCCACCAGTAAAAAAGAATAGAAATTTTTATCATATTTGTGAGAGAAATTTTGCATGATTAAACCATAAAATACAGCGAAATCAAAATTTACTAATGGAAGTTTTCTTTGGCGGTAATCAAAAACTGTTGATTCGATGTAAAATATCAGCCGCCATCTCGTGTCAACCACTTTAGTCACTTCACTGGAAACTGGTAGACAAAGCGATATAATTAAGCGTCCTATCTTAAATGGGAGAGGTTACCGCAAGATTAAAGGCGAGGTCACATCAGTCAAGGTCGCACGCCACGTAGCGGACAGGGTTAAACTACAGGAATATGCCGAACTGTTTTCTTACTTCACACCACTATATTTGTAAAGTTTTTTTCACCTTGATTAATAGCTGAAGTGATTTTGGTAAGGCGTAAAAAACTTCGCGGTGACAAGTGCATCTAGACGCCTCTATCGCTGCGCCATTTTTTTGCATTAAATGTGGTAAAAAAAATCAGTTCTATGAGTGGCTAAAGATTTAGAAAATATGAGCAGATGGCAGATATCCTGTCATATATGATGTCACACTAAAAGCCCGCGTAAGTGGATTATCACCCCATCCACAAGATGGCGCAACTGTGTTAATTAAGCCCGATTCCAGTATTAAGTTTGTACGCTTACTTATATGGCTTTGCTGGTAGACTTTGCACTATATGTCGCCTTCTCTTTATTCATAACTCCATTACTAAGGTAATGGAGTTATGAATAAAGAGGAGGAGACAGTGTGTATTGTCTACGAGTTGCGAGTGAAGTGACTGATGAGGTTGTCACAAGATGGTGGCTGTTTTTTTTTAATTGGATCAACACTTTTCGATTACCGCCAGGGCATTTTTGCAACAGTAAATTTGTATAGAAAAGTCCATCATTTTTTAAGCGCCTTATTCATGAAAAATTTCTCATACAAATATGGTAAAAATGTCTATGTATTTTTACTGGTAGCAGTTTGCTCACCAGTTTATAATCTTTTTCACTGATACAGACAGGGGGTTGTGTAGGTTGTCACAATATGGCGGAAGCGCAGGGCCGGACTACCGCCTAAATAAAATTCCACCAGTAAAAAAAAAAAATCTATTTTTGACGTTATTTAGGATTGAAATTCTGCACTAATAAGGTGTTTAAGTAAGGAGATTTTTTTTTTTTAATTTACTGGTGGAATATTGCATCGGCGGTAATCAACCCCTGCGAAAGTGGTTATAGATGTGGCTTCACTATTTTAAGGACATGTCAGTTCCTCTTTATTGATAGTTCCATGACTAAGGTAGGTTAAACAATTACGGTTGTTAAGAGAGTTTAGGAAGGAAAAAGCAAATTTAATATTCATTACTGCAATAAATTTCTTTAATAAAGTATAGCAAATATCACTGTATATACTCTTAACCCCTTGGGGACGAGCTACACGTATACGTGCCGCATGAAGCGCTTAGAATCATTCTTTTTTCTCACCAGTAAAATTTTACTGTAAAATTTGCCTTGTTTAATCAGCGCATTTTCTCGATTCAAGAAGACACAAATTTCTGTTTTTAAAAAACGGCGAAAAAAGATTAAAAATTTCGTAAAAGGCTCCCGTCCCGAAGGGGTTAACCCCTTGGGGACGAGCGACACGTATACGTGCCGCATGAGCCCTCAGAATCCTTGTTTTTTCTCACCAGTAAAATTTTACTGTAAAATTTGTTTTATTTAATCAGCGCATTTTCTCGATTCAAGAAGACACAAATTTCTGTTTTTAAAAAACGGTGACAAAATATTAAAAATTTCGTAAAAGTCTCCCGTCCCGAAGGGGTTAATGAAAATGAAACTGCTGTTTTAAATTTTTGAATAGATGGCTGCCAAAGTTAAACGCAGATGATTCAACAAATAACCTTCGATATGAGTTTTTTACAAAGGCATCCGCTACTCCGACATATAAAGGTCCATATCGAATATTCTCCTTGAATGCTGACGTCTTGTTTTTATGTCTAACACTCGTTGTGTGATTTAACAGTTTTCAGCTTTCAGAATTTCAACACTAGAATTAGGGGTCATTTTGAGCCCTGTGAAATTGATAATAGTCGATTCGAAACAGAAATTTTTTTATGACATACGTTAAATGCATGCAGCATAAAAATAAGCTAATTACATACGTTAAATAGTGTCAAATAAATTCTGGTGTGAAACACTTTTTAGAAATCTTTAGTAAAATAGCCGGTGGTTCTAGAGTTAAAGTTCATGATGTTGTTAAAATGGAGCTATGAATAAAGAGGAGGAGACATATAGAGTACTGTGTACCAGTTGCGAGTGAAGTAACTTATGAGGTTGTCACAAGATGGCGGCTGCTTTTTTAAAAATCAGATCATCGGTTTCTAATTACCGCCAAGGAAAACATCCCACCAGTAAAACGGAATAGAAAATTTCGTCTTTCGTGGAAATTTTTCCCAAAAATGTCGTAAAAAATTCTATTTGTTTTTACTGGTGTCAGTATGCCTTGTAAAACTGTCAGTTTGTTTCCCTGGTTGTCACAATATGGCGGAAACGCAGGGCTTAACTACCGACAAAGTAAACTCCCACCATTATTTATGACATTATTTTTGTAACATTAAGGCGTTTAAATAAGTTTAAAATTTCTATATAAATCTACTGGTGGAAGTTTCCACCGGCGGTAAACAAATCCTGCGATAGCGGTTACAGTTGAAGTTTCAGTATTTTAAGGCTATCTCAGTACCTCTTTATTAATATTTCCATGGTTGTAAATGAGCCGACAGAATTTTTATGATTCTTAGCAAGCTACATACTATGATAATGCGATTCATACATGATTGAATGATGACACAGGTTTTCAGCTGTGATATTTATTTTGCTTCTACAAGGGAGTGACAATAAAATAGTGGATAATAAAATTTGATTGTTCGAGACGAGTTTGGACAAAGCGATCTACCAAACATCTTGGAGCGCCTTCTATTATCGACAATTTGTTTACTTATCTCATTCTCCTAATCAAAGTATTGCATGCGAGTAGAATAGAACTAAGTTCCGGAATGTGAGTTGTCATAATTTGGTTAAAAATTTCTATATGAGTATGCGCTCTGTGCTTATGTCCCCACCAGTGTTGCCAGATGGGCTACCTTTCTTTAATTCAGATTTTTGATTGGCACCCCTTTTTTGAAATGGTAAAATGCGCCTTATTTAATGACTTATTAATTAAGGCGAAAACAAAGGTAACTTTACCGTTTCAAAAAAATGGTGGCAATCAAGAAATCTGAATTAGAAAAAAGTAGCCCCCTGGCAACACTGGTCCCCATTCTCCAATAGATGAAACCTATTAAAAACCTTTGTTAACCCTTAAATGCGCGATTTTTTATTTTGTTTCGAAAAAATTATACATGATTCTCTGAAAGGTTTATTACATAGAAAAACAATGTAAAAAATCAGAGATACATTTTTCGCATTATACGTTAACCTTTTCTATTGTTGCACATCGGCAATACAAGTAAAAATTACTGACCTGTGGCTGTTTTACGCTAAAATATTCCAAATTAGTAAATATTTTAATAAATACGTCTCCAAATATCTTATTTTATATAATTATTTATTTCATAAAACTTAACCCTTAACCCTTCAATTTCCGTGATAGAATACGTTCAGGAAATTACGTGTTTAGAGAATCTGACTTTACACCAGAAAGTTTCAATGGTTAATTTTGCTTTATTTAAATACGGAATATCTGTTATTAATTAAGGCAAATGTTGCCATTTTAATTTTCAGGTGTGGATTAGGTATATACGAATAAAAAAAATCTAATAAATTCAAAACACTGTTGTTTGCATATATGCAAAACTGCGCACTAAAGTGTTAAGTTTCTTTAAGTTTCAGATATTTAAAATGAGCCGGCAGAATGGCTATGTTTCAAAGCAGCACTGTGATTATGTAATTCCCAGATGATGGGTAAGTGACTATAAATTGTGGTGTTTCAGCTGTGACTGTTTTAACACCACCTTTCCATAGTTTCATTTCCCTTATTTAATCGCAGAATTCTGTGATTAAAACAGTAAATATTACTTTAAGGAAAAATAGCATTTAAAATGGGCAACTCTTACACGTATGCCACTGATTCATTTTATTTCCTCATTATTTTCTTTCTAATTAAAAAATGCATATAATTTCTACTTTCTTGTTTGTCTAAATGGCTTCTCTAAGTGAAAAATAATCGATAAATTCTTAGTAATAATAACAAGTTTTTTATAAAAATTATATAGATTCTTTATCAGACATATAAAATAAAACAAATCATAGAAAAATATATTTTAACTATTGAACAGTCGATAGAATTTTTTCTTAATTAGTACTTTTTAATTATAAATTATTCAAAGCGAACTAAAATTCAAGAAAATAATGCATAATAAGAAAAAAATATTGAGATTTTTAATTTTAGAGTGATATCATCTTGTACTACGGAAGGTCTCCCAAATGGTCCGCTTTTTGAATACCAGTATGTTTTTAGAAAATTTTTTCTTTTTATGTTTTTCTCGCAAATTTTGCAGAAAGCACCTTCGGAGGTTAATTCTAAAGCAAATGTTGTTGAAGACAGCAACGATATTTTTTGTTAAAAAATATTGGTATTCAGTGAGCGGACGATTTCAAAGCCCTGTACTGCGGTGCACATTCTTATGAAATTTTTAAGTTACTGGAATAGCTAGGCAAGACTTAAGTGCTTGAAAAAAGAGAGAAATCAATCAATGCTAAAAGTGCTTGGAAAGAAGAACTTGACATATTTTATTTATTGATCTCTGATTTATTTGAGATTTCTAAAGCGATTATGTAAAAATATTAAAAATCAGATTTTTAATTTTAGAATGATATCGTCTTGTACTACGGAAGGTCTCGCAAATGGTCCGCTTTTTTGAATACCGGTATTTTCTCAGAAAAATTTTCTTTTTACATTTTTTTCGCAAATTTTGCAGAAACCACCTTCGGAGGTTAGTTCTAACACAAATGTCGTAGAAGACAACAGTGATATTTTCTGTTAAAAAATATTGGTATTCATTTGGTGGATCATTTGGAAGCCCTGTACTACGGTCTACGTTCTTATGACATTTTTAAGTTACTGGAATAAGCATGGCATACTGTTAGACCGGGTGCCGACAGCACAGACGCGTGGTTCGTACGGTTACCGTTATTTATCCAGGAAAGTTACCAGTATATTTTTATAAAAAAATAAATCTAAGTTAAACGCGCATAATTTCGTCTTATATTATGAAGATATACAGATTTTATAAGATAATGCTGGTGCCGGAAAATTATCTGGTCTGCAAAATTCAAGGAGGCGTACAAACCATGAGACAATCACCTCATTGAGTTGGCGGCTGAAATTCCAAAATTAGCTAAAACTCGATTCCCATATTCAAACGCAATCGGTCGGCCAAGTCATATCTTGGTGGGAAACACCTAAAAACCCGATTTTACCGGTTGACTCACAGGTTTACCATTGTGTTTTCCTGCTCCCAATCCGCCATGTATCCCATACCTTTCGGTGCAGGAAAACGCAATGGTAAACCTATGAGACGACCGCAAAATCAGGTTTTTTGGTGTTTTCTACTAAGATATGACTTGCAGACCGATTGCGTTTTAATATGGGAATCGAGTTTTAGCTAATTCTGGAATTTCAGCCTCCAAGTCGATGAGGTGGTTGTCTGTGCTGCCGGCTCCCAATCTATATAGTGTTTGGAAAAAGAGATAAACCAATCAATTCTAAAAGTTTTTGGAAAGAAGAATTTGATTTATTTGATTTATTAATCTCTGATTTATTTGAAATTTCTAAAGCTATCATGTAAAAATATTAAAATACAGTGTTGCCATAGGTGACTATTTTATAATCTAGTGTTATCGTTATTAAAATAAAAATCTTTGTAGCAGATTTCCCTTTTAGATGTTGTAGAAGTGTATGGAAAAGATTATAGTTTGAAAAAAAATGGAATGAACACTTTGAAAAAAGAAATAATAAAAAAATAATCTCCTGTGCCAACACTACAAATATTGGTGCAGAAAGAGACGCATAAAAAAATAATAAGTGTCTAACTAGAGGACCCCTATTAGCGTTTCGTCTACGTCTGACACATGAAATAAATTACACGGATTTAAAAATAATAATAGCAATAAGCAAATTTCAGACGAAGTTTGAGTTTTACTAAATTATAAATCACAATTGAATAGATATGTACTGTTACTGATGTGACTTAAAAAGTAATATAATGTAGCTATTATATCAGTTCACCCCGAAGATAAAAATCGATGCCTGTTTTAACACAAATTATAATATTGCGAAAAGGATCCACGTGCAAAATCTTTTTGACAATCGAAGAGCTTTAATTCGTGGTTGAAGAATTACATATAATACCGAGAATTGTATTCTGCATATATTAAAATTAATCTCTCTGTACTTATCTCTACACAAGTTATGAATTTCCATACTAAAGGGCTATTATTTCGTGCACGCAGAAATAAAAAATGATAAACGTTGTAGTTTGTAACTAGAGTTGTCACCAATTTTCAGAAGCTCCAAGACACCTCCCTCTGAATGCGTATGTCTGTACGCTGACATAAAAATGTCGTCTGTCCCAAGCAGATTTTTTTTCAGCGTTTATAAAGTCTCTTGAGTTTAAAACTACTAAAATCTAAAAGTTTTCTTTGCCTTATTTTTAAAAACAATTAAAGACAAAGAAATCTTTATTCCTAGAACTACCGGAAATTTTACTCAAGTTTTATAATATTTTACTTACAAGTTATGTTATACAAGTATTTATAATATTTTAGTTTTATGCTATTCTACATGAGAATTTTCATTTAAAAAATTTTAACTCATTTATTTAACTCATTATTGTCTGGTTTATAAATTTAGTTTATTTTAAAGAAATTTCTTATTCGAATAAATATTTTGAATGTATCTGCCGGGTCCGTTACACCCGTTTGGTAGGCAGAGGGTTAAGAAAATACCGGTATTCAAATTCTATGGACCACACATACGCTGAAGAAAAAACCCCAAGAAACTATGAATAAAGAGGAATTCACATATCCTAAAAATTCTGATGCTTCAACTGTAACCAGTTTCGCAGTGGCTCATTATCACTGCGGCAAACTTCCACCAATAAATATAAATAGATTTTTTCTCCTTATTTAAACACATTTTTTTTAATGCATAATTTGAAGATATTTAATGAAGATATTTATTTTTACCTGCGGAACTTTACTTCTGCGATTGTCAGGTCTTACGTTTCAGCCATATTGTGACAACCTAAACAACCACCTGTCAATGACCGTGAAAGAGATTAAAATACCCGAACGAAATGCCACCAGTAAAAAAGAACATAAATTTTTGCCATATTTATGAGAGAAATTTAGCATGAATGACCCCCTAAAATAAGGTGAAATTTTCTATTCAAAATTTACTGGTGGAAATTTGGTTCGGCAATAATTAGAAACCGTAGATCCGTTTGGTTTGGTTTGGTTTGTGTTTATGACGGCCGATTATCAACACGTGGGATATAGACCCTGGGGGGAGTGCCCTTCGTGGGGGTCTTTCTAAGGGAACCTAACCCGTATTTACGCATGGAAAACCACGACTTCGAAGAAAACCACGAAAACTCGGAAACGGTTAGGCCAACGGGCGCGATTGGGTTTGAACCCAGCACCTCCCGTCTACCAGCTTCGAGAGCAGAACCTCTCAGCCACTGGTGGGGCCCGTAGATCCGATATGTTACAGTTTCCCGGTATTTTTTAACAACGCTATTAGAAAGTTCTGTTAAATAAAACAGTTTAAATGTATCATTTTAAATCTTACAAAAATTTCACCAAAGTTTTCTCTCTCTTTTTAATATTCACGTGGAAATATTTTTGTTATTAGAAAGGAAATATTACTTGCACTATTTTAGAATTCACAACAATAGTTTAAAAGATTATCTCAAAGTATGAAATAAATGTCACGCGGAAATATGTTTTTAAATTTAAACTGTTTAGCAACATTATTGTTTTGCCATTAATAAAACATAATTTCCTCCATTTACGACTTTTAAAGCATATTAATGAATTTATTATTTTGCAATTTTCTTTCTCTTTTAAAATTCACGTACAAATATAATTTTTATGACGTAATTTTCAATATTTTCCGGTTTTAAAAACGTAATCATTACATCTAATTTGAAAGTTTTTTTCTGTTTAGAATAGTCACGTGTAAATAAATTTTTAATTTTAATGATATATTATTCTTTGCGCTATTTTAAAAATTGGCAACTATTTAAAATAATACCCTTTTCTAAAAGATGTAAAACATATTTCTCGAAATGCTGTAATTTTAAATATAAAATGGAAATAAATCCTCAAAAAATGAATGAAATAAAAAAATAAATACAGTCTGCACACCAGGAACTTCTAATGTTTAAAATTATCTAAAAATGTTTAAATTCCTATGTATAGTTTTTGCTCCTATAAGACTTTTATAATCATACGATTTTGAAAAACTTTAACGTTAAATATCTCTTAAAATAATTATTCGATTTAAAAACTGTCTGTATCAGCGTACTTATCAAACATTTCTCTATAAGGCCGCCTATTTTCATATTTGTGTATGCAGTAGTTTTCTTAACCCTAGATCTACCGGGAATTTTATTCAAGTTTTAATAAAACGTTCTACACCAGAATTTTTATTTAAAACTATTTAACTTATTTATTTACCTTATTTTTGTCTGGTTTATATACTTAGTTTATTTTAAAAAAAATTCTGGTTTGAATGAATATTTTGTATGTACCTGTCGGGTCCAATGGACCCGTCTGGTAGACGGAGGGTTAATAAAGAAAAAATCCCGGTAAAAAAAAATTGCCGCGTTAATTGCGGTGACAGCGTTAGTTACTTTTTTTGTAATAGAGGACGTATAAATACTGAAAATGTGCAATGCTTATATGGTTGAATTTTGCAGACCAGAAAATTTTTCGGCACCAGTATTATCTTATAGGAAATCTTTTATTAAAAGAAGGCGAAATTTCGCGCGTTTAACCTAGATCTCTTTTTCTGTAAAAAGACACTCGTGGTTTGCCGGGAGAAATAACGGTATCCGTACGAACCACGGTTTAGAAATTAAAAAAATTGCAGTAGCAAAAATTGTAAAACCGAAGTGTTACCATTCGCAAAATGACGTTAAGTTTTACGCACGGACACATTTGTCCTTTATAATATAGATAGATAGATTGATATTCAAACACGTGAAGATGTGTTTTTACTTTAACCCCTGGAGGGGCAAGCAATTGCGTTTGCGTAATGCTGAATTTCCACCGTAAATTTAGAAAAATTTTATTTCATAATAAGGATAAGTAATCTCTTGCCTTTTATCCACCAAAGTTAGAAAAGTAAAATTTCGTAAACGTTTTCTAGTGTCAATCTTTATTAATCGTAGGTGGGATAAAATATATCCCACCGTCCCTCAAGAGGTTATTAGAAGACTAGCTGACCCGGCCGGACCGGCATTACCCGGGACCGTTATAAAAACCTGACACAAAACTCAAGTTTGTATGATTTTAACTTTCTATTCTAAAAAAAAAAAAAAAAAAAAAAAAAAAAGTAACTAACGCTGTCACCGCCGCCGGTTTTGATTTTTTTTCTGACCCGAGGTCTTTCTTGGTTAATATTAAGAAGAATACTGCATACAAAAATATGAAAATGGGTAGTATTCTAGAGAAATGTCTGATAAACACGCTGATGCAGTCAGTTTTCAAAGTAATTGCTTAAGAGGCGCAAAGACCAACATAGTGAAAATGATTCCATGCCCGGATTCGAACCCGGGCCATCAGTATAGCGCACTGACGTTCTACCGACTAAACCAAATGGAACGATACAGTGCGCTATACTGATGGCCCGAGTTCGAGTCCCGGCATGGAATCTTTTTCACTATGTTTGTCTTTGCGCCTCTTAAACAATTACTTTGAGATTTGGTTTTCATTTGAAACATTGTATGCAAGGCGAGTGATTCTCTCTGGAATAATTTCCATGTATTGATATAGTTTCTATCGATACTGGATTTAATTATGTTTCGTGCTTGCCCCATGTCGGTGGCTCACGATAAATATTCCATCTTGTGCTGCGTTTGTAACCTTGCCAACATATAATAGTGAGAAAATTTCCAGGCTGGGTATTGTTCCATGTGGTTTAGTCGGTAGAACGTGAGTGTGCTATACTGATGGCACGGGTTCGAGTCCCGGCATGGAATCTTTTTGACTATGTTGGTCTTTGAGCCTCATAAGCGATTACTTTGAAATTTGGTTTTCATTTGAAATATTGTATGCAAGGCGAATGATTATCTCTGGAATAATTTCCATGTATTAATATTTTTAGATCAATTTATACATTAGAAGTTCTCTGTGTGCAGTCTGAATTAATTTGTTTTAATTTCACACATTTTTGGATGATTTATTTCCATTTTAAATTAAAATTTTCCACATTTCAAGAAATATTTTTTACATATTTTAGAAAAGGATATTAGTATTTTAAATGTTTGCCAATATTAAAAATACTGCAAAGAATAATATTTCCTTCAAATTAAAAAATTATTTGCACTTGGCTATTTTAAACAGAAAAACACTCTTTCAAATTAGAATTGAATGATTACGCGTTAACTCTTTGAGGGGCAAGCAATTGCGTTTGTGTAATGCTGAAACCCCACCGGAAATCTTGAAAAAAAAAATATTTTAAAATAAGGAAAAGCAAATAAGCAACTATTTTGCCTCAAAGTTATAAAAGTAAAATTTGGTTAAAAGTTTCTGCTGCAAAACTTAATTAAACTTAAGTGAGATATAATATATCTGCCTTCAAGGGGTTAAAAGCAGGGAAATACTGCAAATTATGTGATGAAAACTACATTTACACGTGAATTAAAAAAAAATTAAAATAATAAATTCATTATTATGCATCAAAAGTCGTAAATGGAGGAAATTACGTCATATTTAAAATAACCAAAATAAGCAATAATAATGCAAAGAAGTTCAAATTAAAAAATATATTTGCGCGAGGCATTGTTTCATGTTTTAAGATAATCTTTTCAACTATTGCTGTGAATTCCAAGACAGCGCAAATAATATTTCTTTTCCAACAGCAAAAGTATTTTCGCATGCATATTAACCCTAGAACTACCGGAAATTTTACTCAAGTTTTATAAAAACATTCTACACCAGAATTTTTACTTAAAACTATTTAATTTGTTTATTTAACTTATTATTGTCTGATTTATACATTTAGTTTGTTTTGAAGAAATTTCTGGTTTGAATAAATATTTTGAATGTACATGTCGGGTCCATTGGACCCTTCTGGTAGACAGAGGGTTAAAAAGATAAAGTAAACTTTGTTGAAAATTTCATCATATTTAAAATGATACATTTAACATATCTAAGAACTTTCTTATAGCGTTGTTAAAAAATACCGGGAAACAAAGACATTTTGTATTAGCTTATTTTCAAATTTTTAACTATTTTTTTTTTTATTAAAGACAAAAACTGCCATTGCATCTCTTAATAGCATCTGATTTGGTCTTAAAAATCCCTAATCAAAGGAAAATGAATCGAAACCCATTTACAAGGAGATCACCGCCGTTTTTTAAAATTACAATTATTCTCTTTTTAAAACCGACCAAATTAGCCTGCTTTTACAATCTGGGGTGTCTGAACGGGGGTTGGCGAGCGTAGCTCGTAGAGGGCAGAGCCCCCCTAGTGGAGAGATAGAGTGACTGTTTTTATTTAGTATAGTAAAACCTGCTACCTAAACAACAACAACAAAAATAAAATACCGGAGAAAAATTCTGTTTTAAACAGGTTTTAGTGTCATCAGGTATAATTGAATGACATCCACAGAGGAGCCAAGCTCACAATATATTTTCGTAATAGTGCCTGGATTAATTTGATCCAGTTTAAGAACGTTTCAAACCAGAAAATTTACTTGACGAATGTTTATTTATTTAATTTCAGGTTGTTTTTCGTGGAATTTATTTAATTTAATTTTAAAAAGAAATTCCGGTGTGAAACATTTAAAACCAGGATCAAATTTACCCACATTTTAACACCAGAACGCCCGGAAATTTTACTCAAGTTTCATAAAAATATTTCACACCTGAATTTTTATTTAAAATTGTTTGACTGATTTATTTAACGTAAATCTTCGTTTTAAATATTTAACTTATTTTGTGAAAGAATTCCTGGTTCCAATTGACATTTAATCACATGGTCGGAGTCGAATCGGCTCCTTCCGGGCGTTCTAGTGTTACAAAAAGAAAAAAACCTTTTTGAGTATTTTTAACACTAGAACCGCCATTAGGGGTCATTTTGACCCCTGACAAATTGAAAATAGTTGATTCGAACGGGGATTTTTTTTTTTTTTTTTTTTTTTTATAAGTTGTGTTACGCGTTTGAAGCACAAATAAATAGTCTAATTAAATAAGTTAAATAGTTTTATATATAAATTCTGGTGTGAAATACGTTTTATAAAACTTGAGTAAAATTGCCGGTTCTTCTAGTGTTAATACAAGTTGTTTCTATCTCTTATATCATCAGGATTCTTACGTGTCCTGGAACTCTCAGACCAGAAAATTCTTCGGTACAGTATTTTCATATAGAAAATATCTTCTAAAATAAGGCGGAATTTTGTGTGTTTGAACTAGATTTATTTTTTTTTTATAAAAAAAAAAATACTGATATTTTACCTGGAAAATAACGGGACACCGTACGTTTACCGCTTCATTGCTTTGGAAGAACATTCCAAGCAGTATATATTTTTAAATTTATTAATTTAGAAATCCTTATTATTATTAATGTATATGCAGAATGTTATTACATCACCAAAACCGTTTAATATAATAAATGACACGCATAAATATATATTAGAGAGAAATGTTACTATTTATGAAATGAAGGTCTTTAATCCCTTAAGGGCGGTGGGATATATTATATCCCACCTAATTTAAACAAGATTCGCTTCAGAAACTTTTAACTAAATTTTATCTTTTTAACTTTGTGGGCTTAAATTTGGAAAAATTGCTTCTCCATATTTTAAAATAAAATATTTCGATTATTGCGGTGATAATTTAATATTACAGAGACTTTATTGCTTGCCCCTCAAAGGGTTAAAAGAAAAAAAATGACAGTTGTTTTAGTAACTTAGCATGTCATTGACAGTTTTTAAACAATAAAAGAAATACCAGAGAGACAAATGCACAGCGTTGCCTGTCTGGCTGTTTATTATTTAAAAATTCTAAATTCTCACCAAAAATTTTTAAAAGTTATTTCTATTTTGTAACTTAATACATAAACTAGGGGGGTCTGCCCCCTGCAAGCTACGCTCGCCAACCCCTGTTCAGGCACCGCAGAATCTAAAAACACGCTAATCTCATCGGTTTAAAAAATATTATAGAAGATTGAATTATACTGAAAAAAGCTATGCAGATCTCCCTGTAAACGGGTTTCCATTCAATTTCCTTTGATTTAAAAAATTTAAGGCCGAATCAGTTACGGTTAAGACATCCAATGGTTGTTTTCGTGTTTTATTAAAGAGGATCAGTTAAACGTTTGAAAAGAAGCTAAAAATAAAAGGAATTAAGTGTACAGTGTCTTTGTCTCCCGGTATTTTAAAACAATTTCTATAACAATAGCCCAAGTCATGTGACTATCATCTAGAGTTCCGGGCGAACCACTTCGCTTTTTATATTCCTGGTACCATTTTCGTACTTTAATATTAGCCAGGTACAGGTGATAAGTCGCCAAATATTATTCTATCGCCATCATTTCATCTATAATACAATAGTCCAATTCATGTAACTGCCATAAATAAATACGCTCTGATCCCTTTGCTTTTCATATGAAAGTTAGGCCCAGATATCATGTACGGCCCCATATTGGCGCGCTTTTTTTCCGACGCTAATTTGGGGAAAAGATCAACAGCATAAACAACAACATCCGGCTTATCAAATCAAGCAAAATAACGATACTATGGCGCCAGTTAAGTACCCGTTGCGCATATGACATTGGCGTCAGAAAAAAATAGCGCCAATATGGGACCGTATGTGGCATCTGTGCCGAAAGTTTTCCATTTCGATTTAAAAAAATCAATTATTTTTTTCGAATAATACTACATAAAAGCATTGTCGCAAAGAATTCATGGTACTGTTACGCTAGCCGGGTGCAAATCTCTCCAATAACTATTTTTCTACTCGCCAGATAGCATTTTTTCTTTTTTTTTTTGAGTGGTAAATTATAACATTGCTTTGAAGTTGGAATTAAATGCCATCGTTTGTTACATCATTTAATATTTGGCCAGATGTCATATACACACCCGGTTTGGCGTGATTTTTTTTTACGAAAATTTGGCGAAATCCTCGTTTTCGAATACCAGTTACATATGTATTTTTGGTACTACTTCGTTATCCCGACGACCAAAAATCTATCGCAAAAACTATAAGATTAAATGCCAATAATCGTTGATAAATGTCACATTCACTTGACTTTAAGCAAGTTACACGTCTTTCCGTCATCAAGTGATTTTTATTTCGACGTTTTATTTGTATATTTATTAATGTTATACTATTTTCTTTGTTCTTTCGTTATTTAAAATAAAAATTATGTCAGTTTGTATAATTTGGCGATTTATATAATTTGGCGAAATGGGTCGATGGAATAACTAAGTAGTATCGTATTTTTTAATTATTTTCTATTATTTTTTATTTTTAAAGGAAAATAACAAAAAAATAATAAACTATAGAACAAAACAATTTATGTAATTTAAAAAAATAAAATAAAATAATAAACACTTATTATTAAATAAACAACAATAGCCGGGTTGCCATGTCAATCAAAATAATGCCATTTTGGCGCCAATTAAGTACCCCAGTGCGTATATGACATCTGTGCCTAATATTTTATTTTCATTTCGTTTTACAAAAAAAATAAAGAAGTGAAAGCCATTTATTTTAAATGTTTCTGCTTGTATTAAATAAAATGATAATGAAATACAAATTGAATTATGAATAAAAGTAACATGATACATTTCTTAGCATACATTTAAGGGAGGCCAGACTTCTCGCCAAATTAGTTTAAAATAGTAACCTTTTCTAAAATCTGATAAAAAAATATCCGTTTGATTAAAATTTGAGTTGCCATCATTAGAAAAATGTATATAAAATTATAAAAAAAATAATATTTCGAAAACTAATTCGAATTTAAAAATTCTAATACCAGTTTTGAAATCTGCAGATCAATATTGGTTTTTGGTGTTAATTTCATCGCTAAGTATTCCTTTTTATAGGAGAAATCACCGTGAAACATAATCAGTTGTTTAATCAGTCGATTCAAAGAATCGTTACATTTCAGGCGTTTCATATATTCGTTTCATAAATTCGTTTTATTAGGATTTTATATGTATAGGGTAGATTAAAAACTAGAAAAAAATATAATATTCGATTTTTTTCAAATTTTTTTGGTGTGACTTCAGAATTTCTTAGAAAAAAAAAATAGCCCGATTTGGCATATTATCCCGATTTGGATAATTCCAATATGGCTCAAACGAAATAGCATTTGGCGGACAAGCAGCAGGGCTCACATGGTTCCAACTACTTTGTACCATTATTTCCGAATATTAATTTTCCATCGCACAATTTCTATCGTTCCATAA
Source organism: Maratus speciosus (assembly GCA_963932465.1). Taxonomy (NCBI): domain Eukaryota; kingdom Metazoa; phylum Arthropoda; class Arachnida; order Araneae; family Salticidae; genus Maratus; species Maratus speciosus. Next base: position 381,774,922 of record OZ010797.1, on the reverse strand, counting down.
GAGAAATATTACTATTCTGAAATTGTGCTACTCAAAAGTCAAAACCGTGCGAGTCCTGATACAGAAACTAAAAAGCGAATTTTCTGAAAATCTGTTCTGATATTTATATCATATTAATTGATCTTCTGATCAACACACACAGATTAAATGTTTTATTGGTCTTGAACTTTAAGAAATTGAATAAACTGATAAACAAGTAAAAGAAAGGGAAAAAATCTCTTTTATATTCAAATGTTTCAAATGTGTTACCCGGTTCATTATCCCAAAAGGCGGAATAAAGACTTTTAAACCGGGACAGTACACCGTATTTTTGCACCGTAAAATTACAGTACACCGTATTTAAACGGAACCTGTCTAAAACGGAATCCTGTTGCAAAACTAAAAAATCTCCTTTACCCTGTGTTATGAATACGTCAAGCTCCCGCTAATCTTCCTTAACCTTTTCCGACACGGTGTCCTTAACCTTCCGTCTACCAGACGGGTCCATTGGACCCGACATGTACATTCAAAATATTTATTCAAACCAGAAATTTCTTCAAAACAAACTAAATGTATAAATCAGACAATAATAAGTTAAATAAACAAATTAAATAGTTTTAAGTAAAAATTCTGGTGTAGAATGTTTTTATAAAACTTGAGTAAAATTTCCGGTAGTTCTAGGGTTAAAAAAGGATACCTAATTTTAATTCCAAAACTGACAAACGGCACCAAGAATATTTAACTAGCATTTTACTATTATAATGTACATGAAAATAAGCAATTTCATATTTTCTAATAAATTTGTTTATGAATTGCGGTGTCAGTCCATTATTTCACCAGTTTATAAACAGAATTACTCCGCGCCGGTAAGGGTTAACACACTGCAGACGGGCAATTTTTATTAAATCTGAATTTTGAAACAGTAAAAGCTCCTCCCTGTTCTGAAAGTCTTTTGCAAATTGCTATTCTAGATAGGTTTCCCAAGTTTATGGATCGGTAAATATCTTTCGATGTACGAATTTAATATAAAATGTCTTACAATCTAAAAAAAATATGGACAGCATGATATAAATGCATTTTCTGTAAGGTAGAAGCCACGCCCTTAGTCAATGATGTTTTTTCAATGAAAACCAGAAATCTTGTTTCCCGTCATGAATATGTTAACACTAACACATTTAAAAGAGATCAGAGTTTTCCTACACCGGTCCTAGTAGAAGCACTATTTCAGAGTAGTTACCTTCACCCTTTTTAATCTCAGAATGTGTGTAATTAAGTAGTAACGTTTACTGTTCTGAAATAGTGGCTACACGTTTGTTAATATGAAACTTCTGTTATAGACTATCGTCTTTGTTATGTGTGGCGTTTAAACTCGCCTATAATCTGAGTCTAAAGCTTAGACATTTTCTAGCTTTAACGGACGCATGCATTTACAAGTTTCATATTGCGCCAGCTGTTTTTAGATAACACCTTTTGCATGCTTAAAGTATTAGCTTTGGTGTTTTGATTAAGAGATGAGTAGATGTTACATAAAAACGGAAGGTTTTGACAGCACAAAATTCTTTTCGGGCACGCGTAGTTTTACAATTTACAGGCATCCCCCGACTTACGTAGGTAATGCTTTCCGATCCCTTTTACGTAACTTGAATTTTAAGTCTAATTTGTAAATTGATTAGGTAAAAAAAAAAAAAAAAAAAAAAAAAAAAACCCTGCAATATTTATTATAGATACATAAATATTAACGATAAGAACAACAATTAATTTTAGCGACTTAGGGGTGGGGGGGGGGGGTATATTATTATGTAACAGCTGTTTGTAGATAACACCTTTTGCATGCTTAAAGTATTAGCTTTGGTGTTTTGATTAAGAGATGAGTAGATGTTACATAAAAACAGAAGGTTTTGACAGCACAAAATTCTTTTCGGGCTTTTTTTTTTAAATTAGCCATTTTTATTTAACAGTAAGTAACAATGGCGCCGATAAAATATTTTGTTTTCAGTGATCTAATATTGCAGGGGTGTCAAACTGTGGCCCGCCGAATACCACTAAAATTTTAAAGAAATTGTCTACAAGTTGAATTGCAGAAAATCGACGATTGGATAAGGCAAAGATAACTATAAAATTTTAGTGGTTTCCGGCGGGCCACAGTTTGACACCTCTGTAATATTGGGAGGACTTTGGCCCTTTTAACAATTACTTTATATCGCATCCTGAATTCAATCGTGCATTTAACTCAAATTTCTCAATTTTGGACATTAACCCTTTTTGTTCCAAGGTACAGATTATTATGGTTGAGGTTTTTATGTGCATCTTTTATTTAGAAAACAAATATCAAAAGTATGCAAATGCATATGAAGCGCCCTAGTGTGTTCATAAATCTCATTTTCGAGATTTATTACGTAACTGCGAATTTACGTAGGTTGCATAATACGTAAGTCGAGGGATGACTGTACATTTAAAATATTAAACAAAAAACTTCTGTAGGCAATATAACCTTGAAAATCCGGCATCACTGGGACTGAGACAACGCCGGATTTTTAAAAATTCCGGATTTCTGAAATAATGACAAAAGTACTTCCGATATTCTTAATTGTGCCTTTATTCATAATTTAATTCATATCCAAGTTATATTTTTGTGATAAAATGAGAAAATTAAATATAAAAAAAAACTTTGTTTAATTAATATTTTCTATTTTACAAGAAAAAATTCTAATAAACAGTGACTTCTTCTCGTGTAATTTCCGGAACATGGATTTCAATTTTATTTGCTTCAATTTTTCGGCTATTCTTTAACAAGTTTTTCTTAGGTTTTACACAAGTGAAGAATATAGATTTCGGAAATACAGTAGATCGCCGATTATCCGGAAGCCGATTAACCGGATAGTCCAATAAACCGAATCGATCAAGGATCTTATGCTTTTTTCTCGCCTTCTCCAAATTTTTTGAATTGAAACTTCTTTAGCCTCAGTAGAGCAAATTCGTCTGGATGTCGCGAAAGTTAATCGTTAAATAACCATTTCCCAATCATGAAATAATAAAATCGCCAACAAATGCAAAGAGAGCAGTACATAAAATCAAGTGTTTCTAGAACCTAAGAAGTTTCACTTCCAATGCGCGAGACTCCCAAGCATATATTTTCCCGCGGAACATCCTTCTTTATCTTCAAATTCTCTGAAGAGGGTCGAAAAATTGCTTCTTTTATCCCTTGGTTCCTTCTTCTAAACACGTCATTTATAATACACTAAAATATGCACTACTACATTTGAGGTCCTAAGACTGGAAAAAGTTCGAAGGGAAGTTGCCGAAAAAACATTTCCATAGCCGTTTTTTAAAATTATCCAGTTATCCGGAAATTCCATTAACCGCATCGGCCTCGGTCTGGATAATCGGCGCTCTACTGTACAGTCTTGTTTCTCTAAAGCAGATATTAATTTTCCAGTCACATTTTTGCAGTGACACCTTTTATTCTGCTGGGTCCTCGACCTCATTTCTCTGAGCGGCTGCCAGTGTTATCGGCGGTTCTATCTGGCAAAGCATATGCGACCATGCTGTTCGATAATCTAGCGCTTTCGATAATATTTTTTTTAATTCTTAACCCCTTGAGGGGCAAGCAATTGCGTTTGTGTAATGCTGAATTTCCACCGGAAATTTAGAAAAAAATTATTTCAAAATAAGGAAAAGCAGTTTTTCGACTTTTTTCCATGAAAGTTAGAAAAGTAAACTTTCATAAAAATTTTCTGGTAAGAATCTTCGGTACTTTTCGGTTAGCCGGGCGCCAGTGTTATGTATACATGTATATGTCTGTATACATGTATATATACATATGTATACATATGCATATATGTGGATATACATACATATATGTGTATATATAGAATATATGTATACATATATGCATGTATACAGACATATACATATATATATATAACACTGGCGCCCGGCTAACCAAAAAGTACCGAATCTTCATTAATCGTAGGTGGGATAAAATATATCCCACCGCCCTTCAAGGGGTTAAACAATTTGTATTTTTTTTTTCTCCCTTAAGCTGGAAGAGTAAGAAAATATGGGCGAGGGAAAATGACATGATGCTGGATTTTCGAATGCCGTATTTTTGAGATCACAATATATTTCATAATTTGAGACAGATCATGAGACTTTAAAGAGAATTATAAAGGTTTGAAATGAGGAAAACTGACTAAAATTTCATTTTGAACCCTGTAATTAAGACTTCGTTTGTGGGTGTTTTTTGAACGTGCCCAGGTTCCATATTTTTGAGGCATTTCTTCTTTATAGTGCTTTTTACGTAGATTATCGATTATACCTAAAACAAACAAACAAATAACATAAAAAATAACATAAAAAATTTCAAAATATAATAAAAATTTCAAAATTAATAAAATTTAATCATATTTTTTATAATGTAAAAAGTTTATTTTTTAGCTACAGTTTGTAGTGAATTTCCTTTATCTATAAAAAGAAACATGTAAATTCGTTAAATTGTTCAAAAGTTATCGAGTCAAAATCCCTGAGAAAGAGTCTTTCCCGATAACTGAAGACCTGTGTGGAAGAAGATGTTATGTAGCAAACATTAGAATTCGAGAAAATTGAAGTGAAAGTTTTTTTTGTAATTTAGATATTTATTTAATTCCTTTTTAGTAGCATGCATTTGGTTGGTATTATGTGATACAATGCTCTCGTAGAAAAGAATATTAACACTTAATTATTAAATATTACAAATTATTCTCACCATTTTAATTATTAAATATAAAAGTATTAAATAATAAAAGATACTGTCTCATTTCTTCAATAAGTAGAATTTTAGCATTTTAGTTTTACCATATGATATAAATGGTGTTACGAATAAAGAGGAGGAGACATATAATGTACTGTCTACCAGTTCGAGTGAAGTAACTGAGGAGGTTGTCACAAGATGGCGGCTGTGTTTTTAAATCGGATCAACAGTTTCTGATTACCTCCGGGCCAAACTTCTCACCAGAAAATTTCAATAGAAAAATTCGTCTTATCTAACAGCCTTATTCTTGAAAATATTTTCTCAGAAACGTGGTAAAAATTTCAACTTGCTTTTACTGGTGTCAGTTTGACCAGGTATTACTATAATATTTTTCACTGACACTGATAGGAGGTTGTCACAATGTGACGGAAACGCAGAGCCTGACTACCGCCAAAGTAAACTTCCACCAATAAAAATGAATAGTTGTTTCTGCCATTACTTATATCTGAAATTTCGCATTAACTCCTTAATTCTCGCTCCCGTTATATTCTCGGGCTGTGTCTTTTACTCAAATTGTTTGATTCTTACCAGTTTTGTAAAATAGTGAAATTGGCTATATTTTAGTGTCGTTTTTCCTGCTGTTAAATATGGTGAATATTTCTTTTTCATAAAAGTGGTGCCAATAAACAAATTGAATTTTTCAACCGTAATTTAATTCGAGCGTTAAGGGGTTAATAAGACGTTCAAATAAGGAGAAATTTTCTATTTAAATTAACTGGTGGAAGTTTCCTCCGGCTGTAATCAACACGAGCCGTTAATTCCCAAATTGGCTCAGTCGAACTCGGTAATCTGATTGTTCATCAATATTAATATTTTGGATTACTTTACTGTTATTTTGATTAAATTTAGCAAAATAAATCAATTTAAGTCATTATAATTGCATTCTGTTTGACATTACACTACTTCATAAGAAAATAAATATAATTTTCTACTATATAAATATCAGTTTTAGCCAATCAGATTGCTGAGCTCGGCTGAGCCAATTTGGGAATTAACGGCTCGTGTTATCAACCCCCTGCGAAAACGGTTACAGTTGAAGCTTCGCCATTTTAAGGATATGTCAGTTCCTTTTTATTAACAGTTCCATGATGATATAATACCTCATAAACAGAGCGATTATTCTTTGAGCATGTTCAGTATGTGTTAAATTTGTTAGCGCACACTATCCCCAACTTGCGGCCGGTGTGCAAAATAGAAATGGCCTGCAAATGTACATTATGTAAATTTTGTTCGGATACATGAGCTCCGCTCTCCTTTCCTACCACGAGTTATGAATAAAAAAGCCGCGGCCGGAAACAGAGCAGTTTCAAGTTGCTTTTAGATTACGTAACCCATCACACTGATCCTCAGACTGCATTTACGAAATACAGTCGAACCTCGTTATCCCGATACGCTAATGTCCAGAAAAAAGTGTCGTCATAAGCGGAGTGTCACGGTAACCGGAATTGGAAAATTTTTTTTATAAAAAGCTGTATTTTTAATTCATTTAGGACAATTTTAAATTCATTACTGATTTTGCAGTTTTAAGCAGTAAAACATTATTAATAAACAAAATAAACACAAAACAAAATTGGAAAGCACAAAATTCTGATTTATGATGACTTGTTTTTTTTTTACTTCTACATTAAATATTGATGAATTAAGGTTTGCTTATCCTTAGATGTGCTTCCTATAGTTCTTTTTTTTCAATATTATACAATGAATAGTAATCAATATTCGTTTTTTCAGAAATGCGTGTTAGATAATTTCTGATCGTTTCAATGCAATGTTTTGCTTCGGTTTTAGTCGGATGAAAAACGTCGTGTAACCATAAGAAAGCGAGGCCTGACCAGAACAAAAAGACCGCGAGTAGACTTACGTCTATCTGGCGCTTAAGTGGGTCATTTATACTGTCTGTGGATTTATTTATTCAGATAAAGGATTAAAGTAAAATTTCTCATTCATCTCAATGGGTATTTTACACACTTTTGTGAAAAGTTTGGCTAAGACATTTATTACCGATTAGTTTCCGTGCTTATAAGATGGATTATATAAGACATTTCTTACCGATTAATTTCCGTGCTTATAAGATGGATTATAAAAAATGGACAATTTTCCTAAACCGTCGGGAAATCCGGAATTGAAAATTATTCAACGACGTAAAATCCGGAGTTTTTTTTTACATTAAAACCATATACAAAAAATTGGGACTTTGAAAAACTGACGTTATAAGCGGAGTGAGGTGGAGACCAGGTGTCGGGAAAATGAGGTCCGACTGTATTTTACATGCTTGATCCACTTTTTTGCACGATGTTTTTGGATTAATATTGTATAATTTCTCTTTTTAATTTTTCTGGTACCAACTTTTCATTTTACATTATGCAGAAAGAACACTAGACGTTCAAGTGCGTTATTGAAAATTTGCGAAATTTCTTGCATTCATCTGATCAGGCTCATAATTTAATGGCTTTGCTCGTCCGTAAAATAAAACAATTTTTGAGAAAATGTATCATCACATATTCTTCCACTAAGCTTTAATACTGAGTTTAAAATTTTCCCTTCGCAGGTATCGCCGGTCTGCGCGTCTCGACGTTTATGGCTCTATCGGACCGACTGTATGATATTCTTAACCCCTTCTTTATGAAAATTCTGTTAGTCAAATCTCTTAAACCCTTGGGGACGAGCATCTTTTGCAGAATTTTTAATCTTTTTTCACCGGTTTTTTAAAACATAAATTTTTGCCTCATTGAATCGGATAAATACTCCGATTAAATAAGGCAAAATTTACAATAAAAATTTACTGGTGAGAATAATCGCTGATTCTGAGCACCTTACGCGGCACGAATATCGATCGCTCGTCCTCAAGGGGTTAAAGGTTCAAACATAATAAAAATAAGGAAACTTTTCTTCGCCAATTCTAACTTTTCTGGTCCTTTTAAAAAATTCGAAAACCTATTTAAGCACCAATATTTTAAATCAATTAAAAAAGACAATGGAATTATGAATAAAGGGAAGGGGACATACAGTGTAGAGTCTACCAGTTACGAATGAAGTAACTGAGAAGCTTGTCACAAGATGGCGGCTGATTTTTTACATCGTATCAGCAGTTACTGATTACCACTGAAACAAACTTCCGACAGTAAAATTTGAATAGAAAATTTCGTCTTATTTTAGCATCTTACTTCCAAAAAAAAATTTTTCTCACAAATATGGTACAGATTTCTCTTCGTTTTTGCTGGTGGAAGTTGTCCCAGATATTATAATCTCTTCCACTGACACTGACAGTAGGTTGTTTAGGTTGCCACAATATGGCGGAAACGCAGGGTCTGAATACCGCCGAAGTTAACTTTCATCAGTAAAAGTAAATATCTGTTTTGGGCCATAATTATGGCTGAAATTCTGCAATAACGCAGGCGTTTAAATAAAGAGAAAGTTTTAATTCAAATTTACTGGTGGAAGTTTGCCCCGGCAATTATGAGGCACTGCGAAACCGGTTACAGTTGAGACTTCACCATTTTGAGGATATGTGTCTTCCTTATAATTCCATGAAAAATATGATGTTTCTATTATGCGTGATATTGTGGTTTTGATTGTTTCTATTCTTTCATCTCCTTTTGTTCATAAAAAATGGCTGTTTTGATATACAGCTACATTGTATAGAAATAAGTAAATAAATGAAAAAATAGTGCTAATAGGTTCAAAATATCATTCATGAACGGCGGGGCTTTTCAATAGTGGAAATCTAAAAATAATATAGAGGATGAACTGAAAATGCTTCGAAAGTTTGAAAGTCTTGTTTATACAAAAGTTTAGTTTAAAAATGGCCATAGATGGCGTTATATCAGGGGTGTCAAACTGTGGCCCGCCAAAATACCACTAAAATTTCAAAGAAATTGTCTACAAGTTGAATCGCAGAAATTCGACGATTGGTTAAGGCAAAGATAACTATAAAATTTTAGTGGTATCCGGCGGGCCACAGTTTGACATTCCTGCGCTATATCTTTAACCCCTTAACGGTAGCATTAAATTACGGTTTAAAAATTCAAATTGTTTACTGGCACCACTTTTTTGAAAAAGAAATATTCACCTTATTTGATGACAGGTAAAATGATACCTTAATAAAGCCAATAGCACTATTTTATAAAACTGGTGAGAAAATCTGAATAAAAGGCACAGCCCCCGAATATCACGGGAGCGTGAATTAAGGGGTTAAAAGCATAAAGAAGCATAAAAAAAGCCATTTAATATGTCTCTGACCATTTAATTTTGTACTATCTACTACAGTATTTCAACGTGTGTTGCTCTATGTAATTTGATTCATAACAAAATGCAGCATTGCCAGTGGGCTACTTTTTTAAAATTCAGATTTCTTGATTGGCACCACTTTTTTGAAATGGTAAAATACCCCTCGTTTTCGTTTTAGTTTATATATTAAATACGGCGAATTTTCTCATTTCAAAAAAATGGTGCCAAACGAGGAATATAAATTCAAAAAAAGCTGTCTAAATGGTACTAAAGTTGACTAAAGTTAGTTGGGGTAACTGGGCCCACGATGTAACTGGGCAATAGACTATTCTATAAAAAAAATGTTGATGTTTTCTAAGTTTTAGCTTTTGTGAACAATGCACCTTAATCTCTACTTCCTAAAACAACGTGTGTCAACTCAATCATAACTCTCACTTTGCTGTGATAGGTTGTCAAACATTTACGTTTCTTTTTTTAAAAACAACGTCAATATGATTGAACTTCCTCGGCTTTTTATTAAAATACTGTAAGTACTTTAACTTAAAAATCTTTTTTTTTAAAGATTAGACATATAACTACATTAATATTATTAAGTATCTATGCATATTTACTTCATGTTTCAAATGTAAGCCCGGTGCCCCAGTTACCCCATAAATTTTTCAATAATGAGGTAACTGAACCATGCTGGATCCAGTTACCCCAATAGTTATAAATAATTATTTTTTATCGAATCCTGGTCCGGACATTTTTCGCCCAGTTGGAAATTTACATCTAATTATTTTTTAGTTTCTCTTACTACGGGAAATAAATTTCTCCATTGTTTTTTGCTCACAATAAAGAAAATTATAGAATACCTTATTAAAATTACGGAATAAAATTTAAACAAGTAATAAAAATCATGCATACAGCATAGATTATGAAACACTTTCCAACCGTCCCTGAAAGCTTTAACCCCTTCGGGACGGGATCCTTTTACGAAAATTTTAATCTTTTTTCACCGTTTTTTAAAAACAGAAATTTGTGTCTTCTTGAATCGAGAAAATGCGCTGTTTAAATAAGGCAAATTTTACAGTAAAATTTTACTGGTGAGAAAAAACAAGGATTCTGAGCGCTTCATGCGGCACGTATTCGTGCCGCTCGTCCCCAAGGGGTTAACGAAACTTCGTTACTTGGGGAAATAAGGTAAATAAGATAACTAAGTAAACATTTATAAATCTGATTTCAGTAGTTACCACCCATAGCCAAATATGTATTACAATTCTTTTGAACAGACCTGTATTCGATCTGTATGTTCATATATATACTATATAATGGGAAAATTTAGTTTAACAAGAAAATGCATAACAGATTGAAATTCATCTTTCAGCAATTTATACAAATAGATGGAAACATACTTGAATACTTTTGAACAGTATTTTATCTAGTACCTTTATTACATGCCACTATTTAGCTAAAATTTAATTCAAACTAAAATACGCTTAAAACTACTGAAATTACATTTCCAGAAATTATCACCCATAGACGGCCATGTATCCAACTCTTTACGTGGCCCTGTATATCATTTTATCTATATTCTACGAATATTTCTTAGTACACTAAATTCAGTTCAGCGAAAAATTCATAACTCCCTTAAAAACCCACCTTTAAGCAATTTATGCTCATACTCAGTAACCTTTACGAATTCAGTTCTGTAGCTCTGTATATGAACTATAGCATTTATACGCACTTTATAGTATACATAAATATAGTAAAAAGTAGGTAAGTGTGATTACAGATCGCACAGAGAGTTTCGTTTAATATTCCTTTCAAAACACTTTACATTTTTGAAAAATCTGTTAGTTCCACATTTCGCAACCAGGGGCGCATTCTATTGTAACCAAACCTCTATCCAAACGAAATTCCGTTTTATATACTATCCGTAGATATATTATACGAGGGATTGGACCAACAGCACCCGAGAAAAGTAGGCGCCCCTGGCGGTAAAAAGTGGAACTAAAATATGTAAGGCTATGGTGCATAATATGAAAGAATGGTCAAATGGGTGTCGGCAAAAGTTGGAAAAGTGCTCCCCGGGTGAAAAGGGCGGAGATTAGAAAAATTGCTTAAAATACACAAGTTAGAGCCCAGAGGAGTAAATACTATAAGACTTTTTGAAATTTTTGTGATTTGCCGTATGGTCTGAGGTATTCAGCTATACGTATGCAAAAATTCATGTCTCCAACTTAATTAGGGGCTCTCTTAGAAAGAATAAATTAAAATACATCAGTGGTAGCTCAAAGCGTTAAACGTAAGACTTTTTCAAGATTTTATGATTTGTCGCCTGGCGTCAGGTGTTCTGATATAAGTATGCAAAATTTCAAATCTCCAATTTAATAAGGGGATCAGTTAGAAATAATTGCTTAAAATACGCATGTGGGAGCCCAAAGGGTTAAATGTACGATTTTTTTTTTAAATTTTATGATTTGTCGTTTGATGTGAGGTGTTCAGCTATAAGTATGCAAAATTTCACACCTCCAACTTGATTAGGGTTCACTTAGAAAGAATAGTTTAAAATACTCACGTGGGAGTCCAAAGCGTTAAATGTACGACTTTTTCAAAATTTTATGATTTGTCATTTGATGTGAGGTGATCAGCTATAAGTATGTAAAATTTCACGCCTGCAACCTACTTAGGGCACACTTAGAAAGAATTGTTTAAAATACACATGTGGGAGCCCAAAGGGTTAAATGTACGACTTTTTCAAAATTTTATGTTTCGTCGTATGATGTGTGGTGTTCAGCTATAAGTATGCTAAATTTCAAGTCTCCAACATGTACAGTTTCTGAGAACGGGCTCTATGACAGGATAGATGGACAGAGGGATAGATGGACAGACAGACAGATAGAGGAGCGAGACGAATAGGGTTTCGTCAGATGAACGAAACCCTAAAAAAGCGCATATCATAATTAAAAATGCATTTCGAGCAATCATTACGAATATACAGTAACTCGGATACAATATAGTATCTGAAATCTTTTCAAATACACCGCAAACATTTTCCCCTATACCATTATGAACGGAATTCATTTGTGTGGCCCTGCAAATGAACAATAACTATTCTTTGCACCGCATATTCAACAGAATGCATATTTTAGTGGGCTTCATAAATGAATATCAATTTTACTACGTTTGAAAGAGTGTAACACCATTAAAAATCATTTGAAACGATTTTTTCCCATTTGCCGTAGTGTAACGGAAAACTTTTGACTGTCCGTGTAAATGAACTAAACATGTTACAAACTTCATTTTAAATAGGGAATGTGCTATGATAGAGGTCTCTAACATCCAAAAATTTCAGAACGATCCGAGCATATTTACAAGAGTTAGAGCTTGGACAGACGGCCAGACGGCCTGACGGACAGACAAACCGAAGTCATAAACACTTTTCAACTTTGTTGGAAAGTGTTAAAAAGCATATTGGGTGGTATCAAACCTTATTTCATTCCCCTTGAGAGGCGGCGATGCCATTATGGTATCACATAATTTTAATCCCTAATTGCCACATTGACACCGGAATTTTATAATGAAAATTTCATCTTTATTAAGTACACGGAAATATACTTTCACTTGTTTACAAATAGATTCTCTTGACTTGTAAATACTGGTGTCATAAAATTATTTCAACATTTTACGAATGCAAGTACCTTCTCCTGAAAGCGTAATAGCCAAACCTTGAAATTGTACGATTGATACAGATAAAGTACTTAAGTACTTATGTAGCCGTTTGTTCATAGATTTACCTTGCTATTTTTTCCCTTAAAATACCCATGTAACTTTTATACTTATTACCTATACTAAAGTACATAAATACTTACTTAATTTTTACGTTTTTTCTATAAATAAATCTAATATTTTCACTTTTAGTGCTCTTTATAGACACATTGACAGCAAAGGTTTCCCTTACAACGCTCTTTAGTTGATATATAATTTACATGATCTGCCTGGTTTAATTTTTTTAAGTTGTTTACACTTTTTCAAGCAGAACCTGATATCCCATATGAAAAAAGAAATAAACGCGTGTGGAACATAGACCCTCCTGGTCCACTTACCCTATTTTTATGGGGCAACTGTTGATAATACTTAAAAAGAACTTTCGATCATGAAAATGCATTTACCTCCAAATCACGTTATTGTATGCCAATTACTTTATTCTTCATTGAAATTAAAAAATTTTCAAAGACTTTTGATCCACTCTGTATTATTGACAGCATTTTCTAAATAAAGCTTACATCATTAAAAATTAATAAAGGATTTTTTCTAAATCGCTCGAATTAAGTTATAGAAAAACTATATTCCGTTAAAGTGTTAAAAAAATGATCTATAGTCTGATAACTTTAAACATTAAAGAAGTAAAAACTAAATGGAAAAAGAAATAACTAAACTTTTTAAAAACAAACTTCACGAAGAAAAGTTAAGATATAAGAATATAGATTTAATAGTATGATGTTAATGCCTGGAATAAACAAAAAAGATTAACCGCTTTAAGTAGAAAGTAAAATATTTAAACTAAGAACACACGTAGAATCGTCATAATTTTTTAAAGAGCCCCAGGATGTAAAAATATATTTATTGTTAAAAAGTTAAAATTAAACAAAATAAAATTTAGTTAATATTTATAATTAAATTTTGAAAATAAGTGAAAGTTATTATTCACACGAAGGAAAAAAATGGGAATTTGAAAGTGTGTGAAAAACGTGTTTATTCAAGACATTATGGATGAAAAATTTCTCTATGAAGAAGTTTTGTTGGATTTCGAACTACAATTTCGTGCTATAGCAATTGTACTTAGAAAAAAAATGAAAACTTTTAACATGGCTGCTAACCTTCCATTAAAAAAAAAAAATACTCTTTGAACTAAAGATTTTTCCTTAAAAATAAAATTATTGCCTGAAGGACGGTGAGCGGTCATTTTGACCGATACTCAATTAATATACTTTAGTTTGAACCAGAATTTTTTTTGTAAAATAAGTTAAAAAGATACAATTAAAAGTAAAGTAAAAATAAATAAGTTAAACAGATATAAATAAAAATTCTTGCGTTTATTACATTTATAAAACTAAACACTCCCGTCTTTCTAGTGTTAAGTAAGTACCACAGAGAAATAAATCACAATATTTTAAGTAAATTTTATTGTACCATGTATGTTTTTATATTTGAAATAAAAGAGAAAGATAATTGGTAACTATGTTTTAGGATTGTTTTTCATGCTTTGTATTGCAAGGTAAAGGTTAGCATTCGTCTCGAATTTCTAATTTGCATTTCAATATTTTAAAGTAATTTTTTTATATATCCCTTTTTAATTTTTTTTTCTTTTGTGTGCATATTTTATATGAGGTTCAATATCTCGAAAATAAAAGTGTTCTCATAAAAACAACTGCAACCAAAGCCGAAGATTACACTACTTCTTAACACTTTGCACTCCGTTGTCGCCGCTGCGGCGACATGGTATAGTAAGTGAAAACCTCCGTTGTCGCCGCTGCAGCAACATTATCTTTCCTTGAAAGATTCGTTTTTGGCAGCAATAATAAAGGAAAATAAAATTTGCCTTATTTAATCAAAGCATTTTTGAAATTGCCTACTTGAAGGAAACTTCTTTTTAAAAAGTGGTGCAGACCGAATAAAATTTTTGTGTCATGACGATGACCACAACCAAAATGACGTGGAGTGCAAAGGGTTAAGAGATGGCATTCGCCCCCCAGATGAATTTTAAAAACAATGTGCTGCTTATACCTAGAGAAGAGCATAATGAGTTATTTTGATATGCGAATGAATTATTCAGGCATGAAAAAAGCATGACTGCAAACCTTCGTATTTTCTTAATCAATTTCATATTGGAAAATATGTAAAAAAAAAGAGTTATTTTCATTTTTTATAAGGCTATTAACCCTTTTGCACTCGAGGGCTCCGCTGCGGAGACATAATCTTTCTTTGCAAAATTTCTTTTGGCACCAGTAATAAAGGAAAATAAAATGTACCTTATTTAATCAGAGCATTTTTGAAATTGTGTACTTGAACGAACTTCTCTTAAAAAAGTGGTGCCGATCGAATAAAATTTGTGTAAGAGACGCCATGCGCAAAGGGTTAATTAGCCCCTTGGCGACGAGAGGCCTTTGCTTAATTTTTAATCTTTTACTACCGGTTTTCCTAAGGAGAAACGTTTAACGCAATAAGGCCAACTTTACAATGAAAAATAACTGGTGGGTATAATGAAGAATTCTGAGCACCTGAAGTGGCACGTATACCACTAATACCAATTAATACCAATAACTGATTAATATTATATTGGGTTGGCAACTAAGTTCCCGCAGTTTTTTTAAATAGAAGTTTTCTACCGGAATTTACATTTTGTTTTTTGCATAGAGTTAGCTTTTGTTGGAATGCAGGTATATAAAATGGAGTGTCAAGTTGAGAAAAAAGAGCATTTTCGACACCTCCTCCTCTTTGCTTTTAATCAGGGTTTGAAGGCCGCAAAAGCTGCTCGCGACATTTGTGCTGTGTGTGGCGAGGGTACCATAGCTGAAAGAACCGCACATGATTGGTATGCCAAGTTCAAAAATGGAAACTTTGACATCACAGACGCACCTCGTTCTGGCCGTCCAGTTGAATTCGATGAGGAGCGATTAAACAAACTTTTGGACGAAAATTCGCGTCAAACGAGAAGAGAACTCGCAGAGAAAATGAAATTCTCCCACACTTCTATAGAGAAGCACCTTCACTCGATGGGAAAGGTTCAGAAGTTTGGAGCATGGGTTCCGCATACTTTAAGTGACAAAAACAAAAACCAACGAACCACAATCTCCGCTGGTTTGCTTGCTCGTCATCGCTCAACTCATGGAAACAAGCAACGATTTCTTTACCGAATCGTTACTGGCGACGAAAAATGGTGCCTGTACATTAATATGAAGCAACGAAAGGAATGGCTTAGCCCAGGTAAATTACCAACACCGCGTGTGAAACAAGATCTTCATCCACGTAAAACGATGTTGTGCGTATGGTGGGACTGGGAAGGGATCATCCATTACGAATTGCTTGAACGGAACCAAACAGTCAACGCGGAACTCTATGTACGACAAATGGAACGACTCAACACGGCTATTCAAGAGAAAAGACCTAATCGGCAGCATGGAGTCCTTTTGCTGCACGACAACGCCCGCCCTCATATCGCCAATATGACCAAGGAAGCCATTCAAAAGCAAGGCTGGGAACTGCTGCCGCATCCGCCGTACTCTCCCGATTTGGCTCCAACGGATTTTCACCTTTTTAGATCTCTATCAAATGCTATGCGCGGAGTTTCGTTCAATACTAATGCAGAATTGAGAGCTTGGTTGGATGAATTTTTCGAGTCGAAACCGAGGGATTTCTACCAACGAGGTATTGAAAATCTTGTTGAACGTTGGGAAGAAGTTGTAAGCATCAAGGGAGAATACATTGTTGATTAATTATTTGTTACTTTTATTGAAAAATAAACTTTTAAATAATTTAAAAAAAACGGCGTAAACTTTGTTGCCAACCCAGTTGGAATTCCACAGTTGACATTCCATTTAAACCTTTTCGACTCGGGCTTACTTAGGGGTGGGGGGGGGGGGGGTATATTATTATGTAACAGCTGTTTGTAGATAACACCTTTTGCATGCTTAAAGTATTAGCTTTGGTGTTTTGATTAAGAGATGAGTAGATGTTACATAAAAACAGAAGGTTTTGACAGCACAAAATTCTTTTCGGGCACGCGTAGTTTTACAATTTACAGGCATCCCCCGACTTACGTAGGTAATGCTTTCCGATCCCTTTTACGTAGCTTGAATTTTAAGTCTAATTTGTAAACTGATTACATAAAAAAAAAAAACCCTGCAATATTTATTATAGATACATAAATATTAACGATAAGAACAACAATAATTTTTGGCGACTTGGGGGGGGGGGGGGATTTCAGTACAGTATCTCATTTATTAACATATGTTTATATATATATATAAATTAATTAGTCAATCTTATTTTATAAGTAAAGCATCATGCAGCAGTATTTACTCGGATATAAACTATAAAAAAAATAAAATATATATAAAAGAAACTGAAAGAACACTTTTCAAATAAAAAATGAAAGAACACTTTTCAAATAAAACTTTTCAAATAAAATTACGGAATGCGGGATTTATAAATTTAACATTGATGAATTGATATAAACAATTTTCAATCTACATCAAGCGAACAGGTGATGCTAGAAGAAAACTACACTCGTTCCGCTTAATCCAAACTTTAAAATTAGCCTTCGTTTTGGTTTGAATTCAGCTAAAATAATTGTTACGATTGAACCCCAGATTTTTTGTCTCATTTTAATTAGATTTGAGTTTAGTTTGTTAAAGATTTTGTTGTATCAATAAAAATCAATCAATAAAAATATAACTCTCTCTTGTACCTTGGAACAAAAAAGGGCAAATGTCCATTTTTCTCAAATGACAGGAAACCCAATTTAAGTTTGAGGAATTTTAAGAATCTTGCTACGATTTCTGTTCTATTATTTTTCAAAGTTGTTCCTTTCGATTCAGTAATGTTTTTCTCACTACAACCTAATGTTACATTGATTTAGTTTTTTTTTTTTTACATTTTAAATTAGCCATTTTTACATTAACAGTAAGTAACATTGGCTTCGACAAAATATTTTGTTTTCAGTGATCTAATATTGGGAGGACTTTGGCCCTTTTAACAGTTACTTTATATCACATCCTGAATTCATTCGTGCATTTAACTCAAATTTCTCAATTTTGGACATTAACCCTTTTTGTTCCAAGGTACAGATTATTATGGTTGAGGTTTTTATGTGCATCTTTTATTTAGAAAACAAATATCACAAGTATGCAAATGCATATGAAGCGCCCTTAGTGTGTTCATAAATCTCATTTTCGAGATTTATTACGTAACTGCGAATTTACTTAGGTTGCACAATACGTAAGTCGAGGGATGACTCTACATTTAAAATATTTAAAAAAAAAAACTTCTGTAGGCAATATAACCTTGAAAATCCGGCATCACTGGGACTGAGACAACGCCGGATTTTTAAAAATTCCGGATTTCTGAAATAATGACAAAAGTATTTCCGATATTCTTAATTGTGCCTTTATTCATAATTTAATTCATATCCAAGTTAAATTTTTGTGTGAAAATGAGAAAATTAAATATAAAAAAAACTGTTTAATTAATATTTTCTATTTTACAAGAAAAAATTCTAATAAACAGTGACTTCTTCTCGTGTAATTTCCGGAACATGGATTTCAATTTTATTTGCTTCAATTTTCGGCTATTCTTTAACAAGTTTTTCTTAGATTTTACACAAGTGAAGAATATAGATTTCGGAAATACAGTAGATCGCCGATTATCCTGAAGCCGATTAGCCGGATAGTCCAATAAACCGGATCGATCAAGGATCTTATGTTTGTTTCTCACCTTTTCAAATTTTTTGAATTGAAACTTCTTTAGCGTCAGTAGAGCAAATTCGTCTGGATGTCGCGAAAGTTAATCGTTAAATAACCATTTCCCAATCATGAAATAATAAAATCGCCAACAAATGCAAAGAGAGCAGTTCATAAAATCAACTGTTTCTAGAACCTAAGAAGTTTCACTTCCAATGCGCGAGACTCCCAAGCATATATTTTCCCGCGGAACACCCTTCTTTATCTTCAAATTCTCTGAAGAGGGTCGAAAAATTGCTTTTTTTATCCCTTGGTTCCTTCTTCTAAACACGTCATTTATAATATGCTAAAATATGCACTACTACAATTGAGGTCCTAAGACGGGAAAAAGTTCGAAGGGAAGTTGCCTAAAGAACATTTCCATAGCCGTTTTTTAAAATTATCCAGTTATCCGGAAATTCCATTAACCGCATCGGCCTCGGTCTGGATAATCGGCGCTCTACTGTACAGTCTTGTTTCTCTAAAGCAGATATTAATTTTCCAGTCACATTTTTGCAGTGACACCTTTTATTCTGCTTGGTCCTCGACCTCATTTCTCTGAGCGGCTGCCAGTGTTATCGGCGGTTCTATCTGGCAAAGCATCAGCGACCATGCTGTTCGATAATCTAGCGCTTTCGATAATAATTTTTTTAATTCTTAACCCCTTGAGGGGCAAGCAATTGTGTTTGTGTAATGCTGAATTTCCACCGGAAATTTAGAAAAAAATTATTTCAAAATAAGGAAAAGCAGTTTTTCGACTTTTTTCCATCAAAGTTAGAAAAGTAAACTTTCATAAAATTTTTCTGGTAAGAATCTTCGGTACTTTTCGGTTAGCCGGGCGCCAGTGTTATGTATACATGTATATGTCTGTATACATGTATATATACATATGTATACATATGCATATATGTGGATATACATACATATATGTGTATATATAGAATATATGTATATATATATGCATGTATACAGACATATACATGTATATATAACACTGGCGCCCGGCTAACCGAAAAGTACCGAATCTTCATTAATCGTAGGTGGGATAAAATATATCCCACCGCCCTTCAAGGGGTTAAACAATTTGTATTTTTTTTTCTCCCTTAAGCTGGAAGAGTAAGAAAATATGGGCGAGGGAAAATGACATGATGCTGGATTTTCGAATGCCGAATTTTTGAGATCACAATATATTTCATAATTTGAGACAGATCATGAGACTTTAAAGAGAATTATAAAAGTTTGAAATGAGGAAAACTGACTAAAATTTCATTTTGAACCCTGTAATTAAGACTGCGTTTGTGGGGTTTTTTTTAACGTGCCCAGGTTCCATATTTTTGAGACATTTCTTCTTTATAGTGCTTGTTACGTAGATTATCGATTATACCTAAAACAAACAAACAAATAACATAAAAAATTTAAAAATATAATAAAAATTTCAAAATTAATAAAATTTAATCATATTTTTTATAATATAAAAAGTTAATTTTTTAGCTACAGTTTGTAGTGAATTTAATTTCCTTTATCTATAAAAAGAAACATGTAAATTCGCTAAATTGTTCAAAAGTTATCGAGTCAAAATCCCTGAGAAAGAGTCTTTCCCGATAACTGAAGACCTGTGTGGAAGAAGATGTTATGTAGCAAACATTAGAATTCGAGAAAATTGAAGTGAAAGTTTTTTTTGTAATTTAGATATTTATTTAATTCCTTCTTAGTAGCATGTATTTGGTTGTTATTATATGATACAATGCTCTCGTAGAAAAGAATATTAACACTTAATTATTAAATATTACAAATTATTCTCACCATTTTAATTATTAAATATAAAAGTATTAAATAATAAAAGATACTGTCTCATTTCTTCAATAAGTAGAATTTTAGCATTTTAGTTTTACCATATGATATAAATGGAGTTACGAATAAAGAGGAGGAGACATATAATGTAATGTCTACCAGTTCGAGTGAAGTAACTGAGGAGGTTGTCCCAAGATGGCGGCTGTGTTTTTAAATCGGATCAACAGTTTCTGATTATCTCCGGGCCAAACTTCTCACCAGAAAATTTCAATAGAAAAATTCGTCTTATCTAACAGCCTTATTCTTGAAAATATTTTCTCAGAAACGTGGTAAAAATTTCAACTTGCTTTTACTGGTGTCAGTTTGACCAGGTATTATAATATTTTTCACTGACACTGATAGGAGGTTGTCACAATATGACGGAAACGCAGAGCCTGACTACCGCCAAATTAAACTTCCTCCAATAAAAATGAATAGCTGTTTCTGCCATTACTTATATCTGAAATTTCCCATTAACTCCTTAATTCTCGCTCCCGTCATATTCTCGGGCTGTGTCTTTTACTCAAATTGTTTGATTCTTACCAGTTTTGTAAAATAGTGAAATTGGCTATATTTTAGTGTCGTTTTTCCTGCCATTAAATAAGGTGAATATTTCTTTTTCATAAAAGTGGTGCCAATAAACAATTTGAATTTTTCAACCGTAAGTTAATTCGAGCGTTAAGGGGTTAATAAGAGAAATTTTCTATTTAAATTTACTGGTGGAAGTTTCCTCCGGCTGTAATCAACCCCCTGCGAAAACGGTTACAGTTGAAGCTTCACCATTTTAAGGATATGTCAGTTCCTTTTTATTAACAGTTCCATGTTGATATAATACCTCGTAAACAGAGCGATTATTCTTTGAGCATGTTCAGTATGTGTTAAATTTGTTAGCGCACACTATCTCCAACTTGCGGCCGGTGTGCAAAATAGAAATGGCCTGCAAATGTACATTATGTAAATTTTGTTCGGATACATGAGCTCCGCTCTCCTTTCCTACCACGAGTTATGAATAAAAAAGCCGCGGCCGGAAACAGAGCAGTTTCAAGTTGCTTTTAGATTACGTAACCCATCACACTGATCCTCAGACTGCATTTACGAAATACAGTCGAACCTCGTTTAGACCTCGCTTTTCAATAGTGGAAATCTAAAAATAATATAGAGGATGAACCAAAAATGCTTCGAAAGGTTGAAAGTCTTGTTTATACAAAAGTTTAGTTTAAAAATGGCCATAGATGGCGTTATATCAGGGGTGTCAAACTGTGGCCCGCCGAAATACCACTAAAATTTCAAAGAAATTGTCTACAAGTTGAATCGCAGAAATTCGACGATTGGATAAGGCAAAGATAACTATAAAATTTTAGTGGTATCCGACGGCCCACAATTTGACATTCCTGCGCTATATCTTTAACCCCTTAACGGTCGCATTAAATTAACGGTTTAAAAATTCAAATTGTTTACTGGCACCACTTTTTCGAAAAAGAAATATTCACTTTATTTGATGACAGGTAAACTGATACCTTAACCCCTTGGGGACGAGCGACACGTATACGTGCCGCGTGAAACGCTCAGAATCCTTGTTTTTTGCTCACCAGTAAAATTTTACTGTAAAATTTGCCTTATTTAAACAGCGCATTTTCTCAATTCAAGAAGACATAAATTTCTGTTTTTAAAAAACGGTGACAAAAGATTAAAAATTTCGTAAAGGGCTCCCGTCCCGAAGGGGTTAATAAAGCCAATAGCACTATTTTATAAAACTGGTGGGAAACAAAAAATCTGAATAAAAGGCACAGCCCCTGAATATCACGGGAGCGTGAATTAAGGGGTTAAAAGCATAAAGAAGCATGAAAAAAGACATTTAATGTGTCTCAGACCATTTAATTTTGTACTATCTACTACAGTATTTCAACGTGTGTTGCTCTTTGTAGTTTGATTCATAACAAAATGCAGCATTGCCAGTGGGCTACTTTTTTAAAATTCAGATTTCTTGACTGGCACCACTTTTTTGAAATGGTAAAATACCCCCTCGTCTTCGTTTTAATTTATATATTAAAAAAGGCGAATTTTCTCATTTCAAAAAAATGGTGCCAAACAAGGAATATAAATTAAAAAAAAAGCTGTCTAAATGGTACTAAAGTTGACTAAAGTTAGTCGGGGTAACTGGGCCCACGAGGTAACTGGGCAATAGACTATTTTATTAAAAAAATGTTGATGTTTTTTAAGTTTTAGCTTTTGTGAACAATGCACCTTAATCTCTACTTCCTAAAACAACGTGTGTCAACTCAATCATAACTCTCACTTTGCTGTGATAGGTTGTCAAACATTTACGTTTCTTTTTTTAAAAACAACGTCAATATGGTTGAACTTTCTCGGCTTTTTATTAAAATACTGTAAGTACTTTAACTTAAAAATCTTTTTTTTAAAGATTAGATATATAACTACATTAATATTATTAAGTATCTATGCATATTTACTTCATGTTTCAAATGTAAGCCCGGTGCCCCAGTTACCCCAAAAAATTTTCAATAATGGGGTAACTGAACCATGCTGGATCCAGTTACCCCAATAGTTATAAATAATTATTTTTTAGTTTCTCTTACTACGGGAAATAAATTTCTCCATTGTTTTTTGCTCACAATAAAGAAAATTATACAATACCTTATTAAAATTACGGAATAAAATTTAAACAAGCAAAAAAAATCATGCATACGGCATAGATTATAAAAAACACTTTCCAACTGTCCCTGAAAGCTTTAACCCATTCGGGACGGGAGCCTTTTACGAAAATTTTAATCTTCGTTTTTTAAAAACAGAAATTTGTGTCTTCTTGAATCGAGAAAATGCGCTGATTAAATAAGGCAAATTTTACAGTAAAATTTTACTGGTGAGAAAAAACAAGGATTCTGAGCGCTTCATGCGGCACGTGTTCGTGCCGCTCGTCCCCAAGGGGTTAACGAAACTTCGTTACTTGGGGGAAAAAGGTAAATAAGATAACTAAGTAAACATTTATAAATCTGATTTCAGTAGTTACCACCCATAGCCAGATATGTATTACAATTCTTTTGAACAGCCCTGTATTCGATCTGTATGTTGATATATATACTATATAATGGGAAAATTTAGTTTAGCAAGAAAATGCATAACAGATTGAAATTCATCTTTCAGCAATTTATACAAATAGATGGAAACATACTTGAATACTTTTGAACAGTATTTTATCTAGTACCTTTATTACATGCCACTATTTAGATAAAATTTAATTCAAACTAAAACACGCTTAAAACTACTGAAATTACATTTCCAGAAATTATCACCCATAGACGGCCATGTATCCAACTCTTTACGTGGCCCTGTATATCATTTTATCTATATTCTACAAATATTTCTTAGTACACTAAATTCAGTGCAGCGAAAAATGCATAACTCCTTTAAAAGCCCACCTTTAAGCAATTTATGCTCATAGTCAGTAACCATTACGAATTCAGTTCTGTAGCTCTGTATATGAACTATAGCATTTATACGCACTTTATAGTATGCATAAATATAGTGAAAAGTAGGTAAGTGTGATTACAGATCGCACAGAGAGTTTCGTTTAATATTCCTTTCAAAACACTTTACATTTTTGAAAAATCTGTTAGTTCCACATTTCGCAACCAGGGGCGCATTCTATTCTAACCAAACCTCTATCCAAACGAAATTCCGTTTTATATACTATCCGTAGATATATTAGTCGAGGGATTGGACCGACAGCACCCGAGAAAAGTAGGCGCCCCTGGCGGTAAAAAGGGGAACTAAAATATGTAAGGCTATGGTGCATAATATGAAAGAATGGTCAAATGGGTGTCGGCAAAAGTTGGAAAAGTGCTCCCCGGGTGAAAAGAGCAGAGATTAGAAAAATTGCTTAAAATACACAAGTTAGAGCCCGGAGGAGTAAATACTATAAGACTTTTTGAAAATTTTATGATTTGCCGTATGGTCTGAGGTATTCAGCTATACGTATGCAAAAATTCATGTCTCCAACTTAATTAGGGGCTCTCTTAGAAAGAATAAATTAAAATACATCTGTGGTAGCTCAAAGGGTTAAACGTAAGACTTTTTCAAGATTTTATGATTTATCGCCTGGCGTCAGGTGTTCTGATATAAGTATGCAAAATTTCAAATCTTCAATTTAATAAGGGGCTCACTTAGAAATAATTGCTTAAAATACGCATGTGGGAGCCCAAAGGGTTAAATGTACGATTTTTTAAAAATTTTATGATTTGTCGTTTGATGTGAGGTATTCAGCTGTAAGTATGCAAAATTTCACACCTCCAACTTAATTAGGGTTCACTTAGAAAGAATAGTTTAAAATACTCACGTGGGAGCCCAAAGCGTTAAATGTACGACTTTTTCAAAATTTTATAATTTGTCATTTGATGTGAGGTGATCAGCTATAAGTATGTAAAATTTCACGCCTGCAACCTAATTAGGTACTCACTTAGAAAGAATTGTTTAAAATACACATGTGGGAGCCCAAAGGGTTAAATGTACGACTTTTTCAAACTTTTATGGTTTGTAATTTGATGTGAGGTGTTCAGCTATAAGTATGCAAAATCTCACGCCTCCAACCTAATTAAGGCACATTTAGAAAGAATTGTTTAAAATACACATGTGGGAGCCCAAAGGGTTAAATGTACGACTTTTTCAAAATTTTATGTTTTGTCGTATGATGTGTGGTGTTCAGCTATATGTATGCTAAATTTTAAGTCTCCAACATGTATAGTTTCTGAGAACGGGCTCTATGACAGGATAGATGGACAGATGGACAGACAGACAGAGGAGCGAGACGAATAGGGTTTCGTCAGATGAACGAAACCCTAAAAAAGCGCATATCATAATTAAAAATGCATTTCGAGCAATCATTACGAATATACCGTAACTCGGATACAATATAGTATCTGAAATCTTTTCAAATACACCGCAAACATTTTCTCCTATACCATTATGAACGGAATTCTTTTTGTGTGGCCCTGTAAATGAACAATAACTATTCTTTGCACCGCATATTCAACAGAATGCATATTTTAGTGGGCTTCATAAATGAATATCAATTTTACTACGTTTGAAAGAGTGTAACACCATTAACCTCTTCGGGACGGGAGCCTTTTACGAAATTTTTAATCTTTTGTCACCGATTTTTAAAAACAGAAATTTGTGTCTTCTTGAATCGAGAATATGCGGTGATTAAAAAAGGCAAATTTTACAGTAAAATTTTACTGGTGAGAAAAAACATTGTTTCTGAGCGCTTCATGCGGCACGTATACGTGTCGCTCGTCCCCAAGGGGTTAAAAATCATTTGAAATGATTTTTTCCCATTGGCCGTAATGTAACGGAAAACTTTTGACTGTCCGTGTAAATGAACTAAACATGTTACAAACTTCATTTTAAATAGGGAATGTGCTATGATAGAGGTCTCTAACATCCAAAAATTTCAGAACGATCCGAGCATATTTACAAGAGTTAGAGCTTGGACAGACGGCCAGACGGCCTGACGGACAGACAAACCGAAGTCATAAACACTTTTCAACTTTGTTGGAAAGTGTTAAAAAAGCATATTGGGTGGTATCAAACCTTATTTCTTTCCCCTTGAGAGGCGGCGATGCCATTATGGTATTACATAATTTTAATCCCTAATTGCCACATTGACACCGGAATTTTATAATGAAAATTTCATCTTTATTAAGTGCACGGAAATATACTTTTACTTGTTTACAAATAGATTCTCTTGACTTGTAAATACTGGTGTCATAAAATTATTTCAACATTTTACGAATGCAAGTACCTTGCTCCTGAAAGCGTAATAGCCAAACCTTGAAATTGTACGATTGATACAGATAAAGTACTTAAGTACTTATGTAGCCGTTTGTTCATAGATTTACCTTGCTATTTTTTCCTTTAAAATACCCATGTAACTTTTATACTTATTACCTATACTAAAGTACATAAATACTTACTTAATTTTTACGTTTTTTCTATAAATAAATCTAATATTTTCACTTTTAGTGCTCGTTATAGACGCATTGACAGCAAAAGTTTCCTTTACAACGCTCTTTAGTTGATATATAATTTACATGATCTGCCTGGTTTAATTTTTTTAAGTTGTTTACACTTTTTCAAGCAGAACCTGATATCCCATATGAAAAAAGAAATAAACGCGTGTGGAACATAGACCCTCCTGGTCCACTTACCCTATTTTTATGGGGCAACTGTTGATAATACTTAAAAAGAACTTTCGATCATGAAAATGCATTTACCTCCAAATCACGTTATTGTATGCCAATTACTTTATTCTCCATTGAAATTAAAAAATTTTCAAAGACTTTTGATCCACTCTGTATTATTGACAGCATTTTCTAAATAAAGCTTACATCATTAAAAATTAATAAAGGATTTTTTCTACATCGCTCGAATTAAGTTATAGAAAAACTATATTCTGTTAAAGTGTTAAAAAAATGATCTATAGTCTGATAACTTTAAACATTAAAGAAGTAAAAACTAAATGGAAAAAGAAATAACTAAACTTTTTAAAAACAAACTTCACGAAGAAAAGTTAAGATATAAGAATATAGATTTAAAAGTATGATGTTAATGCCTGGAATAAACAAAAAAGATTAACCGCTTAAGTAGAAAGTAAAATATTTAAACTAAGAACAAACGTAGAATCGTCATAATTTTTTAAAGAGCCCCAGGATGTAAAAATATATTTATTGTTAAAAAGTTAAAATTAAACAAAATAAAATTTAGTTAATATTTATAATTAAATTTTGAAAATAAGTGAAAGTTATTATTCACACGAAGGAAAAAAATGGGAATTTGAAAGTGTGTGAAAAACGTGTTTATTCAAGACATTATGGATGAAAAATTTCTCTATGAAGAAGTTTTGTTGGATTTCGAACTACAATTTCGTGCTATAGCAATTGTACTTAGAAAAAAAATGAAAACTTTTAACATGGCTGCTAACCTTCCATTAAAAAAAAAAAAAAAAAAAAAAAAAACTCTTTGAACTAAAGATTTTTCCTTAAAAATAAAATTATTGCCTGAAGGACGGTGAGCGGTCCTTTTGACCGATACTCAATTAATATACTTTAGTTTGAACCAGAATTTTTTTTGTAAAATAAGTTAAAAAGATACAATTAAAAGTAAAGTAAAAATAAATAAGTTAAACAGATATAAATAAAAATTCTTGCGTTTATTACATTTATAAAACTAAACACTCCCGTCTTTCTAGTGTTAAGTAAGTACCACCGAGAAATAAGTCACAATATTTTAAGTAAATTTTATTGTACCATGTATGTTTTTATATTTGAAAAAAAAAGAAAGATAATTGGTAACTATGTTTTAGGATTGTTTTTCATGCTTTGTATTGCAAGGTAAAGGTTAGCATTCGTCCCGAATTTCTAATTTGCATTTCAATATTTTAAAGTAATTTTTTTATGTATCCCTTTTTAATTTTTTTTTCTTTTGTGTGCATATTTTATATGAGGTTCTATATCTCGAAAATAAAAGTGTCCTTATAAAAACAACTGCAACCAAAGCCGAAGATTACGCTACTTCTTAACACTTTGCACTCCGTTGTCGCCGCTGCGGCGACATGGTATAGTAAGTGAAAAACTCCGGTGTCGCCGCCGCAGCGGCATTATCTTTCCTTGAAATATTCGTTTTTGGCAGCAGTAATAAAGGAAAATAAAATTTGCCTTATTTAATCAAAGCATTTTTGAAATTGCGTACTTGAAGAAAACTTCTTTTTAAAAAGTGGTGCAGACCGAATAAAATTTTTGTGTCATGACGCGAAGTTGCTGGTAGCCCACAACCAAAATGACGTGGAGTGCAAAGGGTTAAGAGATGGCATTCGCCCCCCAGATGAATTTTAAAAACAATGTGCTGCTTATACCTAAAGAGCATAATGAGTTATTTTGATATACGAATGAATTATTCAGGCATGAAAAAAGCATGACTGCAAACCTTCGTATTTTCTTAATCAATTTCATATTGGAAAATATGTAAAAAAAAAAAAAAGAGTTATTTTTATTTTTTATAAGGTTATTAACCCTTTGCACTCGAGGGCTCCGCTGCGGAGACATAATCTTTCTTTGCAAAATTTCTTTTGGCACCAGTAATAAAGGAAAATAAAATGTATCTTATTTAATCAGAGCATTTTTGAAATTGTGTACTTGAACGAACTTCTCTTATAAAAGTGGTGCCGATCGAATAAAATTTGTGTAAGAGACGCCATGCGCAAAGTGTTAATTAGCCCCTTGGCGACGAGAGGCCTTTGCTTAATTATTAATCTTTTACTACCGGTTTTCCTAAGGAGAAACGTTTAACGCAATAAGGCCAACTTTACAATGAAAAATAACTGGTGGGTATAATGAAGAATTCTGAGCACCTGAAGTGGCACGTATACCACTAATACCAATTAATACCAATAACTGATTAATATTATATAATCATAATAATTCAAACCAGAAATTTTGTAAAAAAATAACACTGATAAACAAGGTTTTTGTTTCTTACTAAGTATGTGGTGACTTTTATATTTTAGGTGGTTCTGTGAAAGAATATGCCATTAAAAAGGTTCCATCACCCACAGATTTTTAAAAAATTCAAAATCTTGAAAATCTGAATTTTGTAGCATTTATTCAACTCATATACCTTATGAAATTTATCATTTGGTATTTTAGTAATGACAAACTTTTAAATAAACACTTATAAAGCTTAAAATTAATATTTAAAACACTGAAAATATGCATTGTTTATAAAGGTTCAGAAAAATGTAGAAGAATTTTTGTAAAAAGAAATGATAATAATAAGAAATTTCATACTTTATGTAGCGGTAAATGTCTTATCTGTGGATGCTCTCTTATAGGCACAATCACTAGCTTCCCTAATAAGGTTCCAACAGTAATCTCCGAGCATATTACGGGTCCACCTGCCTTGATATCGGGTTTCCATTGCAGAAATATCCTGGTGGAAGCGCTCTCCATGCTCGTCGCTCACGACTCCATATTTTCGGGGGGGGGGGGGGGGGGAAATTTAGATGAGATGCTAAAAAGTGAATTTTCAACGACATTGGACATCCTAAATCTTTGTAACTTTTTAACATGTCTTTAATTAATGTTTCATAGTTAGGACTTCGATAATTTCCTAAGAAGTGTGTCACAACATTTTTAAAATCGATCCAAGCTGCGTTTTCTAAATATATATATATGTATCATCAAAATTTTTGTTCTTCATAAGGTGTGTAATTTGTGGGCCAACAAAAATACCCTTCTTAATTTTTGCATAGCTTAGCAATGAAAATTGTTCTTGCAGATATTGAAATCTACGATCTTCTTTATTCATAGCTTTAACGAAATTCTTCATCAATTCCAACTTTATGTGTAAAGGTGGAAGAATAACTTTCTTTTTATCGATTAGAGGAACGTTTTGAATATTTTTTTCACCTGAAATATATTGTTTGCGCTCTGCCCACTTCTTTTTGATATAATGCTCATACTTTGCTCTGCTATCCCACTCGCATAGGAAACAGCAATATTTTGTATAACCTTGTTGCATACCAATAAGAATGGCAATTACTTTAAAATACGCACATATATTCCAATCATGGTGTGAGTAATCAATTTCATGAAGCAGTATCTTCATATTTTCATAAGACTCTTTCATTATGCAAGAATATGCTATTGGAGCAGACAGCAGGACATTTCCAATATGAAGAAGCACAGCCTACAAGCTGGTTATCGAACCATCGATGAACAATCGCCATTGTTCCGATTTATATTGACAATTTAAAGCAGACATTAAAGCACTTATATCATTGCAATAGCATAAATCACCTTTTCTTGAAAAAAATGTCGAATATTTCTTATGTCGATCTCGATAATTAGATATGTCTGTATTGTTTTTCAGGAGATTCCAACCTTGCAATCTTGATCCAAGTAATTCTGAGTTTTTCTTTGATAAATTTAAGTCTCTCACAGGATCATTTAATTCTTCTTGAGTGATCTAGGTGTGGTTCTTCATTTATGCTAGAAGAATAGTTTATATCAGATGTAGAGGAAGTTTCAGATTCATCAATTTCCATTTCTACTGCTGCATCGTCATATGTAAAATTCACGGGAGGTTTCGGTTTTGGTAAATCATCATTATGTAATACTGGTCGCATTGCTGAATCTAAGTTGGGGGAACTTAATTTTATGTTTACTTCTTGCAGAGAATCCTTTAATTTTTGTAATACAAAAGTAGCAGTCAGCTATATGATCCTTCGGCTCGCGCCATATCATGGGTATAGCAAAGGGCATACTCTTTCTTGTACCTTTCATCCATGCCCGGAGGTTTGTAGCACATCGTGTACAACAAGATTGAGGGGCCCATTTCTTATCTTGTTCACCTACTTTACATCCAAAGTACATGTGATAGGCAGTCTTTATCAGCGGCGTGAAAGCGCATCCATGCTTTTTCAAAATTAGCTCCCCACATGCATAGCAAAAAGAATCGGGCTCATAAACGCATCCTCTAGACATTTTTCGCATATTTTAGAGGAAATAGGATAATTATAATCAAAATTTAAGCAAAAAGTCTACAGAACAAAGAAATAGCAGCACACTTGCCCCGAAAGATAAGTTTCAACTGTCACGGATTTGCGTTAAAGCCAAATACTGTGGGGGTGTCTAGCGCTCTCTGTTCAAGGTCGCTAACATAAAATTTACTCGGGGGACATCTGCTTCTTCTCTCTTGCTGTATCTTCTATCGTTGTAATAAGAAAAAATAATGTTTGTGTGAATCAAACGCATGTAAGAGAATAATGTAATATAATTATAATGCCTATACGATGCCTACATTTTCCGAAACGTATAAATGAAATTTCTCAAAATTGGAGGGTGATAGAAAATTTTTACAAACATATTCTTTTTTAGCAGCTTGAAATCTATAAGAAACACCCCATGTATATAGAGAAACAGAAAATTCGTTAAAATTTGTTTATCAGTGTTTTCAGTCAATTTGTTTATTTAAAATAAAAGTTAATATTTAGAAGCTTCAAATCCTCTTGTAAAAAATTCCTTGCTTTAGTTAATTAAAAAGAATACAAAAATTGGCAGCTTTGCTTTTGCGCATGCTTGGTTAGATGTGTAAATATATTTAGCCAAATCGAAAACAATTAAAATTGAATTTTAAAACAAATTGTTTAAGGTTACATCAAGGCGTCACTTAAATTTTGATATTATATCTTTTAAAACTCATAGTTTGAATTTATGAAAAATGTGAATGATAACGCATCAATGAATAAATTTTTATACATCCTTTTAAATTTAACATAATTCTTACGCATGCAATTATAAATAAAACAAAAATAAAATGATGAAATAAGTAATATAGCGTCACTTAAAATTTGATATCATTATTTTTAAGTTCCATATTTAAAATTCTTATAGCAATAAGATAAAGTGCTGCGTCACAAACTTTTACCCCGTTAAGGGGTTTTTTAATTGATATCATTACTCTTTTTAAGTTAACAATAAAAAGAAAAAAAATTTAAAGACTAATGATAGGAACTCATAATCGTGATTTCTATTCACCTTTAATTCCCTCCCCACACCCTCAAAAAAGCATACCTCATACTTCAATTGTAAAGAGTGCTGTGCTATTTGATTTTTTTAAAGAACTTTTTAGTAAGTTATGGAAATAATATACAAAATGTGGGGGGTTATGATTTTGTTTCACAGATATAGAAAGCTTTGTTAAAACTTACTATGTAAAAAGTTTACTTTCTTAAGAAAAATATAAAGAAATATTACTCTTTAAACCTTTTTATTTAAAATATAATAAAATTGTAAGCAAAAAAATACTTTCAAATAAAATGTATTTGGGAAATTACTGATTTTTAATTTTTTAAGAAATAATTATCCATCATGTAACTTTTTAATTTATCAACATATGACATAACACAAACATGTGGCATAACATTTATTGCTACTTTAATGTAAAGTAATATTTTCAGTTTTCAGAATCATAAAATAGATATGCAAAGCTAATTAGAAATGGGTGGCAGGACAAAGGGTGATGGAATGAAAATTTTGAAGGATGTGGGATTTAGATTTTCAATATGAGATAAAATGTGAATAATATATCTCTATCTACCAAATGTGAAAAATCCCATCTCCCTCCCCTTTGTACTTTAAGTCAGTAATAAAAGATGATTACATTTAAAATGATTCAAAAATGAATAACTACAAATAAAGAAACCCACATTTTACTGCTGCATTACAGTCAAGAATGATAAAAAAAGGGATATAAATGTATTTAACACACATAGAGTTAAAAAAAAATGTAAAAATATTTTTGAATTGTTAGGTACTTCTTTCAAAACTCTAACTGCATTTTTTAACCCCTTGAGGGGCAAGCAAAAATGTCACTACATATTGAATTCTCACCGGAATAATCGAAAGATTTTATTTTTAAATACGGAAAAGCAATTATTTGTCAATTTTCATCCAAAGTTAAAAATATAAAATTTAGTTAAAATTTTCTGGTGAAATTCTTGTTTAAATTAGGTGGGATATATTTTATCCCACCGACCCTCAAGGGGTTAAATTGTAAATTAGGTCCTGTTCTGAGATATTAAGATTTTTAATCACTGCACATTATCGCCTAATTTGGGTTTTCATTGAACTGCATCTTTATAGGTTTATTAGAAATAATAATTATGCATGGTTTAAAAAGTGCATTAACAACTGAACTTGAAAAGCAGTTTAACATTTTTTTTTTCTTAATATATGTTTAATTTTTAGTTGCATTGGGGTGGTAGTATTAGATTTACTGGATACAACTGTATAAAATGCATAAAATGCATCATTATTGCTCCCATTATTGAAAAGAAAGTTTTATTGTGATATCCCTCCCCCCATTTATTGTTAATGCTGAATTTAGCCAATAGATGGTGATACCATGCATAGAAGCCTTTAATTATTGATGTATTTAACTAATCATGTAAAAAGCAACTTAAATTACTTCAAAATCAGATTTTAATTATATTTTGTACCTTGAAATGTTTAACCCTCCGTCTACCAGACGGGTCCATTGGACTCGACAGGTACATACAAAATATTCATTCAAACCAGAAATTTCTTTAAAATAAACTAAGTATATAAACCAGACAAAAATAAGGTAAATAAATAAGTTAAATAGTTTTAAATAAAAATTCTGGTGTAGAACGTTTTATTAAAACTTGAATAAAATTCCCGGTAGATCTAGGGCTAATGCTAGGCAACGGTTTAATAATTTAGTTACCCAACTGAATTATTTACTTTCAGATTTTATTTCACTTAATTTTTTCTGTGAATACATTTCCTCTTTATTGTTAATGATGAATTTAGCCAATGGATGGGATACCATGCAGAAAATCATTTAATTATTGATGCAACTTAATTTTTTTCAGAAAAAGATTTGAATCATATTTTGTACATTGTAATGTTTTTAATGCTAGGCAATGGTTTAATAATTTATTTAGCCAACTGAGTAATTTCAGGTTTTATTTAGTTTATTTTTTTTTGTGAATACATGGGAAGTTTGCAAGTTTTTTTTTTTTTTTTTTTTTGTAAAACTAAAAAATAATTTAAATATATTTTAAAAAAAATTATATGACAAATTTTGCATTTTATGACCTTTTGATTTAAAGAGATAGTTTAATAAACCTTTGTTTGAGCCCCTCTCCCGCCCCCAAAGATAAAAGTATAAAACTGCAATTTATTTGCATGCCAATTCATGCAACAGTACAAAAATTTAATTTTTTTTTTAATTTTACTTTTTAAATTTTGAATGTATGACTTTTTTTTAAATCTCGTAGTCTTCCATTTACAGTTAGAATAACAGTATGTATTTATTATTATTATTATTATTATTATTATTATAAAGGTAATGGAAGAATTACGGTCTGTTTTTTTCTTTTTTTATTAAAAGGTTAATGGAAAAAATAAAAACGCATAATTTAAATTCATGTACCGTAGAGAAACAGAGATTTATTTGTGTTAATAATTGTAAATAAAAAGAAACTGCTGTAGATTGAAAAAAATACAAACTGCGTATTTTCTTTTCCTTATCATTAAATCTGAAAAAATTCAAAATTAAAATTCTTTCATTGTAAACAAATGAATGCGTAAAAATATGCTTTTATTTATATTTGTATTTTATATGTATTTATTTATCATACGTATTTGACATGTCTATCAGTTTTTAAGTTCCATTTACCGAATGGTTTTCGGCTTTAAAACATTCTTTTTTCCGTCTTATGTAAAAATTGGCTTTCGGCGGATCTTTCCGTTTCCGCGTTAGGCAGATTCCGGCTTGTGGAGCACGTATTAATGTTATTTTCAATGGATTCGCCGAGACTTGAAAGTCTTTCCGCGGTAGGCATATTTCCGGGTTACACAGAGTCCACCTTAGACATATTTTAAAGTATTTTTATTGTCTGAAAAATTGTTACGAAACTGTGATATGTGAAACTCTTAAAGAAAAAAATCAAAATAAATGAATACATTTGTGTAGAAACATAAAATGAAATTTACTTTGATTAAAAAAAAAAATGCTTACTGCTTCAAAGAGGACAGACCTCGCAACCTATGTATTGCGAGGCCCGCACTTAACCGAATGAGTTACAGAAAGTTCGTAAACTTTCCACTAAACGTTGATCAGAAGAAATTAAGCGCATGAATACAGTAGGCGCATCTTCGGTGAAATTCCCATAAATGGTAAAAAAAATAGTCCGATTTTTCATGCTTATTATAAAACGAATAAGAGTCTTCCTGGAAACAAACATGGTGTTATTCAGGTCATCTAAAATAAATTCATATTATATATTAATTTTAATAAGATCATTTTTGGAGGAAAAAAAATGTGAATTAAAAAGAAAATTACAGTTTTCCCGGAAACAAATGTTATCTTATTCCCTTCACATAAAACAGATTCCTATTATATATCAATTTAAAGAAAATCGCCCGGGCCATTTTCAAGAATCGACATTAGGAATTTGTAACATCTTTTTACTTTCTTCTATCTTCAATAGAAGAAAGTATTGTAATCGAAATTTTTTTCGACTTCCGGTTTTCGACGGATTTGCATGTTTTAGGGGTCAGAGATTCCAAAAAACATGTTTATAGAAAATGTCTGTCTGTCTGTGTGTCCGTCTGTCCGTCTGTCCGTCTGTCTGTCGCCATTGTACCATCAAAAAGTGTATGAAGTTATGTATAGAATTAAACCAAAATTTTATTATAAGTTTTTGGCTATGGCAAGAAGGTCCTCCCGGAATTTGGAAAAAATTCGCCGGTAGGGGGCGCTGATATAACAATTTTTGTGCGATTTTGAATATTGTACCATCCAAAAGTGTATGGAGTTATGCATAGAATTGAACCAAATTTTTAGTTTAAGTTTTTGGATATGACAAGCAGGTCCTCCCTGAATTTGAAAAAAATTCGCCGGTAGGGGGCGCTGTAAATGCGTTTTTTGTGCGATTTTGAATATTGTACCATCGAAAAGTGTATGAAGTTATGCATAGAATTGAACCAAATTTTTATTTTAAGTTTTTGGCTATGGCAAGCAGGTCCTTCCTGAATTTGGAAAAAATTCGCCGGTAGGGGGCGCTGTAATAGCGCTTTTTGTGCGATTTTGAATATTTTACCGTCCAAAAGTGTATGAAGTTATGCATAGAATTAAACCAAATTTTTATTTTAAGTTTTTGGATATGGCAAGGAGGTCCTCCCTTAATTTGTAAAAAAATCGCTCGTAGAGGGCGCTGTAATAGCGATTTTTGTACAATTTTTGTGCCATTTTGAATATTGTACCGCCGAAAAGTGTATGAAGTTATGCATAGAATTGAACCAAATTTTATGTGTTTATTTTTGGTCATGTCACGAAGGTCCTCCCTGAATTTGGAAAAATTCTGCCGGAAGGGGGCACTATAATTGCGATGTCTGTACCATTTTCATTATTGTACCATCGAAAAGTGTATGAAGTTATCCATATAATTGAACCAAATTTTTTGTGCATGTTTCTGGCTATGGCAAATAAGTCCTCCCTGCACTTGAAAAAATTCCGAAAGAAGGGGGCGCTATAATTCCGATCTCTGTGCCATTTTCATTATTGTACCATCGAACAGCGTATAAAATTATGCATACAATTGAACCAAAATGTCTGTGCTTGTTTTTGGCTTTGGCCAACAGGTTCTCCTTGAATTTGGAAATATTGCGCGGTAAAGGAGCTCCGTGCTAGCGATTTTTGTATACTTTTCTTGATTTTTCGTAGTTCTATTGTGCATCGGCGGCTCATGCAGCGGCGGGAACTCGCTTCCTGCTATGCCGGCTATTCGCAAACAGCTGATAACGACAGAATAAGGAAAAATTAATAATTTTAACAAATATCATGATATAGATTAACTCGTTTTTAGTCCGTTTAATTGACTTGAGCAGAAATTTAAGATGAAAATCAAAGTTGGTATAGTATTGAACTAATAATATTGAAGTATTAACATGTGTAACTAGGTTTTCAAATATTAAGATGTATAAGATAGAAGAAAGTTTTGGGATTGGCACATCCAACTAGTTACTTTAAAGATGGGTATTTAGATCTCAAAATATACTGCAAGTAGAAATGTAAAAAATTCAGAATAACAGAATAACATTAGACTGCAGAAATAAGACTGTTCTAAAAAAATCAGAATAATAAGAGCTATATTCGCTGAATTATTGAAAGGCGGCTTTTAGAGTTTTCTTTGAAGTCGAGTTAGTTGTATATATGAGTTCCGCCATCTACGAATTCTACGATACGATACGATTTTAAGCTTAAGGCTGCGTCACTGGAATACTATCGTCTTCCATGATACAATTTATTTTAATAAGAAAATTAAATTAAGCACGCCCTATGTGGCCACCATGGGATGTAATGCATATGCATAGCTGCCAATTGGTATGATTTTTAGTTACCACTAAAATGTAACAGAAAATTTAGTGTTATTTAAATGTTAAAATTCATTAGATTTCGGCAAATATGTTAAACAAAATTTACTATTAAACTTTAGTGCTAAGAAAAAACCCATACAAGTTGGCATATGCAAGGAGCTATGCATATACACTCTCATACATGCCTAGTTCCATGTTCCACAAGATGGAAATTCCATCCTGTGCTGCGTTTGTAGCCTTGCCAACATATAATAGTGAGAAATTTTCCGAGCTAGGTATCGTTCCAAGTGGTTTAGTCGGTAGAACGTCAGTGCGCTATACTGATGGCCCGGGTTCGAGTCCCGGCTTGGAATCTTTTTCACTATGTTGGCCTTTGCGCCTTTTAAGCAATTACTTTGAAATTTGAAATTTGATTTTCATTTGAAATATTGTATGCAAGGCGAATGTTTCTCTCTGGAAAAATTTCCATGTATTAATATAAAAAAATTAAGCTTAATTTTTTTTGTATTTATTTGATAAAATGTAAAAGAACTAAATATGAGTATTTCTAGTAGAATAATATGCATAATTATATATTTTACCTATATTTATATTTAAAATGTTTTTAAATTGTATATTATCTATACTCCTATTATAAAGAGGGAAAAATTGTTTATTTGTAGGAGGTAAGCTCAGGAACTACCGAACCGATTCCAAAAGTGATGGTATCAAAATGATGGTGTTCGCCCAACTTAGAACATAGGCTATATCTTATGTCGGTGCCACTACCCCAAAGGGGGTGCAGGAGCAAAAAACGTTCTAAAAATGCGATTTTTGCGTTACTGAAGGGCCTAGAAATATGAAATTTGGAATATTAATTACTTATAAGATATAAATGGTGTCTAAGAACAGTTCTTAAACAATTCGAAATTTAAAAGGGGTGAAAATGCACAAAAAGCGTTCTAAAAAACGTTCTAAATGGTAGTTTCTACATAATCTCAGGAAATACCAAACCGATTTCAAAAGTAATGGCATCAAAATGATGGTGTTAGTCCAACTTAGAACATAGGCTATATTTTATGTCGGTGCCACTACCCCAAAGGGGTGCAGGAGCAAAAAACGTTCTAAAAATGCGATTTTTGCGTTACTGAAGGACCTAGAAGTATCAAATTTGGAATATTAGTTACTTATAAAATATAAATGGTGTCTAAGAACAGTTCTTAAACAATTCGAAATTCAAAAGGGGTGAAAATGCACAAAAAGCGTTCTAAAAAACGTTCTAAATGGTAGTTTCTACATAATCTCAGAAAATACCAAACAGATTTAAAAAGTAATGGTATCAAAATGATGGTGTTAGTCCAACTTAGAACATAGGCTATATTTTATGTCGGTGCCACTACCCCAAAGGGGGTGCAGGAACAAAAAATGTTCTAAAAATGCGATTTTTGCGTTACTGAAGTACCTAGAAATATGAAATTTGGAATATTAGTTACTTATAAGATATAAATGGTGTCTAAGAACAGTTCTTAAACAATTGGAAATTTAAAAGAGGTGAAAATGCACAAAAAGCGTCCTAAAAAACGTTCTAAATGGTAGTTTCTACATAATCTCAGGAAATACCAAACCGATTTAAAAAATATTGATGTCAAAATGATGGTGACAACGCTTGCTCCAAGATAGGCTATGTTTTATGTCGGTGCCACTACCCCAAAGGGGGTGTAGGAACAAAAAACGTTCTAAAAATGCGATTTATGTTTTACTGATGGGCCTAGAAATGTGAAATTTGAGGTATCAGCTACTTATTAGATATAAAAGATTTCTAAGAACAGTTCTTAAACAATTCCAATTTAAAAGGGGTGAAAATGCGCGAAAAGCGTTCTAAAAAACGTTCTAAATGGTAGTTTCTACACAATCTCAGGAAATACCAAACCGATTTAAAAAATATTGGTGTCAAAATGATGGTGGGTGACAACGCTTGCTCCAAGATAGGCTATGTTTTATGTCGGTGCCACTACCGCAAAGGGGGTGTAGGAGCAAAAACGTTCTAAATTGCGGTTTTTGCGTGACGGAAGGGCCTTGAATCTTGAAATTTAGAATGGTAGTTAGTTATAAGATATCAATGATCTCTAAGGACATTTCCTAAAAAAAATCGAAATTTAAAAGGGGGGTCAAAATGCGCAGAAAGCGTTGTAAAAAACGTTCTAAATTGCAATTTCTATGCAATCTCAGGAAATACTGAACCGATTTCAAATAAAATGGTGTTAAAATGATCGTGACAGATCTTGCTCCAAGATAGGCTATATTTTATATATGTTTCCACTAATCCAGAGGAGATGCAGGAGAAAAATGAGCGAAAAGCGTTCTATAAAAGTTCTAAATGCCGATTTGTCACCAATATCTCAGGAAGAATCAAACTTATTTCAAAAGTAATGTTAAGAAATTGATGCTGACAGCCTCTGCTCTAACATAGACGCTATTTTAAATCGGTATCACTATCACCTAGACGTTGCAGGAGCAAAAAAGCGTTCCATATTTCGATTTTTTTATCGGTAGGGGCTAGCAACTTAAAATTAGGCAAGGTACATATGTATTACATATAAATGATCTTTAAGAACAGTTTCGAAAAAATTGGAAATTTAAAAAGGGGTGAAAATGCGCGAAAATCGTTCTAAAAACGTTCTAAATTGCGATTTCTACTCAATCTCAGGAAATTCCAAAGCTATTTCAAAAGTAATGGTTGCAAATCAATGGTGACAGTCCCTGCTATAACATAGGTTATATTTTATGTTTCTGTCACTACCATCTGAGGGTTGAAAAAGCAAAACATGTTCTAATTTGCGTTTTTTGCATAACTGAAGGGTCTAACACTTTGAAGTATGGCATGTTATTTACTTACAAGATGCAACTGCTTTCTATGAACTGTCGAAAGAAAATTTCAAATTTAAAAAGATGAAGTGAGCGAAAAGCGTTATAAATTATAATTTTTATGTAATCTTTTCAAATACCAAACCGATTAAAAAAATAATGATAACAAATTGTTGGTGATAGAACCTGCTCAAACATAAGCTATATTTTATGTCTGTGCCACTACCACCAGAGGGTTGCAGTCTAAAAACTTTCTAAATTGCGATTCCTGTGATAGTGAAATGGCTAGAAATTTTAAATATGGCATGGTAGTTACTTATAAAATATAAATGCCCTCGAAGGACTGTCGAAAATAAATTCGAATTAAAAGGGGTGAAGTGAAGGGGAGGTGCGAAAAGCATTCTAAAAAAGTCCTAAATTACGATTTCTACGCTATTTCGGGAAATATAAACCAAATATAAAAGTAATAGTTGCAAATCAATGGTAACAGTCTCTAATCCTACACAGGCTATATTTTATGCCGATGATTCTACCACCTGGGATTCACAGGAACAACAAACGCTCTAAAAAAGGCCTTTAAAAGCTTTCTAAATTACGTTTCTGTGGAATATTAGGAAATAACAAACCAATTTCAAAATTAATGTTGGCAAATTAATGGTGACAGTTCCTATTTCAAAATAGCCCTTTATGTTGAGAGATGTGGTAGGACTTGGAATTTGACATGATGGTTAATTTTAAGATGTAAGAAGATGGTTTCTAAAAAATTCAAAACTTCAAATGAATACTGAAATGAGCGTATTAATTGAGCATAAAATTTTCAAAATATTTTCTAAAGTATTATTTATTTCGTTTTATTAATTTAAGTCTCATTTCTGCCTTATGCAGTGTAACAATGATATTTAATCAAACTGTGTTTTAAATAGTAATTTTTTTAATTATTCCTAAAAGTAATAAGTACCTTTTAAAAAAATAAAATATTACCTTTTAATAAAATAAAAATTTAGTTAGTACCTTTTAATAAAAATTAGACATATAATATCACTTGGCATATTTCAAATATTACGCGAGCAAAGCCGCGGGGTTTGGTAGTCTATACTCCTATTATAAAAAGGTAAAAATTGTTTATTTGTAGGAGGTAAGCTCTGGAGCTACTGAACCGATTTCAAAAGTAATAGTATCAAAATGATGGTGTTAGTCCAACTTAGAACTTAGGCTATATTGTATGTCAGTGCCACTACCCCGAAGGGGGTGCAGGGGCAAA
The DNA here is from genome assembly GCA_963932465.1 of Maratus speciosus. NCBI lineage: Eukaryota > Metazoa > Arthropoda > Arachnida > Araneae > Salticidae > Maratus > Maratus speciosus. The sequence goes on along the minus strand of OZ010797.1, from coordinate 381,733,534 downwards.
AAACGTTCTAAAAATGCGATTTTTGCGTTACTGAAGGGCCTAGAAATATGAAATTTGGAATATTAGTTATGTATAAGATATCAAAGGTGTCTAAGAACAGTTCTTAAAAAATTCGAAATTTAAAAGGGGTGAAAATGCGCGAAAAGTGTTCTAAAAAACGTTCTAAATGGTAATTTCTACACAATCTCAGGAAATAACAAACCGCTTTAAAAAATATTGGTGTCAAAATGAGGGTGACAACGCTTGCTGCAAAATAGGCTACGTATTATATCGGTGCCACTACCCCAAAGGGGGTGCAAGAGCAAAAAATGTTCTATAAATGCGATTTTTGAATTACTAAAGGGCCTAGAAATATGAAATTTGGAATATTAGTTATTTATAAGATATCAATGGTGTCTAAGGATAGTTCTTAAAAAATTCGAAATTTAAAAGGGGTGAAAATGCACAAAAAGCATTCTAAAAAACGTTCTAAACGGTAGTTTCTACACAATCTCAGGAAATAACAAACCGATTTAAAAAATATTGGTGTCAAAATGATGGTGACAACGCTTGCTCCAAGATAGGCTATGTTTTATGTCGGTGCCACTGCCCGAAAGGGGGTGAAGGAGCAAAATACTTTCTAAAAATGCGATTTTTGCGTTACTGAAGGGCCTAGAAATATGAAATTTGGAATATTAGTTATTTATAAGATATCAATGGTGTCTAAGAACAGTTCTTAAAAAATTCGAAATTTAAAAGGGGTGAAAATGCGCGAAAATCGTTCTAATAAACGTCCTAAATGGTGGTTTCTAAACAATCTCAGAAAATACCAAACTGATTTGAAAAATAATGGTGTCAAAATGACGGTGACAAGCCTTGCTCCAATATAGGCTATGTTTTATGTCGGTGCCACTACCCGAAAGGGGGTGCAGGAGCAAAAAACGTTCAAAAAATGCGATTTTTGCATTACTGAAGGGCCTAGAAATATGAAATTTGAAATAATAGCTACTTATTAGATATAAAAGATTTCTAAGAACAGTTCTGAAACAATTCGAAATTTAAAAGGGGTGAAAAGGTGCGAAAAGCGTTCTAAAAAACATTCTATATGGTGGTTTCTACACTATCTCAGGAAATACCAAACTGATTTCAAAAATAATGGTGTCAAAATGACGGTGACAAGCCTTGCTCCAACATAGGCTATGTTTTATGTCTGTGCCACTATCCCAAAGGGGGTGCAGGAGAAAAACTTTCTAAGTTGCGGATTTTGCGTTACGGAAGGGCCTAGAAATATGAAATTTGAAATATTAGCTACTTATTAGATATAAAGGATTTCTAAGATTTTATGTCGGTATCACTACCTAGACGTTGCAGGAGCAAAAAAGCGTTCTAAATTTCGATTTTTGTGATCGGTAGGGTTTGCAACTTAAAATTAGGGAAGGTACATATTTATTAGATATAAATGATCTTTAAGAACAGTTTCGAAAAAATTGGAAATTTAAAAAGGGGTGAAAATGCGCGTAACCCGTTTTAAAACCGATCTAAATTGCGATTTCTACTCAATCTCAGGAAATACCAAAGCTATTTCAAAAGTAATGGTTGCAAATCAATGGTGACAGTCCGTGCTATATCATAGGTTATATTTTATGTTGCTGTCACTACCATCTGAGGGTTGCAAAAGTAAAACATGTTCTAATTTGCATTTTTTGCACAACTGAGGGGTCTAGCACTTTGAAGTGTGGCATGGTATTTACTTAGAAGATGCAACTGTTTATTAAGAACAGTCGAAAGAAAATTCCAAATTTAAAAAGATGAAGTATGCGAAAAGCGTTATAAATTACAATTTTTAAGCAAACTTATAAAATACCAAACCGATTATAAAAATAATGATGACATATTGTTGGTGATAGAACCTGCTCAAACATAAGCTGTATTTTATGTCTGTGCCACTACCACCAGAGTGTTGTAGGAGCTAAAAACTTTCTAAATTGCGAGTTCTGTGATACTGAAAAGGCTAGAAACTTTAAGTATGACATGGTATATAGTTACTTATAAAATATAAATGCTTTCGAAGGACTGTCGAAAATAAATTCGAATTAAAAAGGGGTGAAGCGAAGTGCAGGTGCGAAACGCATTCTAAAAAATCCTAAATTACGATTTCTATGCAATTTCAGGGAATATAAACCGATTATAAAAGTAATAGTTGCGAATCAATGGTAACAGTCTCTGATCCTACACAGGCTATATTTTATGCCGATGATTCTACCACCTGGGGTTTACAGGAACAACAAACGCTCTAAAAAAGGCTTTTAAAAGCTTTCTAAATTACGTTTCTGTGGAATATTAGGAAATAACAAATCGACTTTAAAATTAATGTTGGCAAATTAATGGTGGCATTTCCTATTTCAACATAGCCCATTATGGTGAGAGAGGTGGTAGGACTTGGGATTTGACAAGATAGTTAATTTTAAGATGTAAGAAGATGGTTTCCAAAAAATTCAAAACTTGAAACGAATACTGAAATGAGTGTTTTAATTGAGCATAAAAGTTTCAAAATATTTTCTAAATTATCATTTATTTGGTTTTATTTCGTTTTATTAATTTAAGTCACATTTCTGCCTAATGCAGTGTAATAATGATGTTTTATCAAACTGTGTTTTAAATAGTAATTTTTGAATTATTCCTAAAAGTAACAAGTACCTTTTAATAAAAAAAAACTTTTAATAAAATAAATTAAAATCTTTTAATAAAATAAAAATTTAGTTAGTACCATTTAATAAAAATTAGACCTATAAATATCTCTTGGCATATTTCAAATATTACGCGAGCAAAGCCGCGGGGTTTGCTAGTCTATACTCCTATTATAAAGAGGAAAAAATTGTTTATTTGTCGGAGGTAAGCTCAGGAACTACCGAACCGATTCCAAAAGTAATCGTATCAAAATGATGGTGTTAGTCCAACTTAGAACATAGGCTATATCTTAAGTCGGTGCCACTACCCCAAAGGGGGTGCAGGAGCAAAAAACGTTCTAAAAATGCGATTTTTGCGTTACTGAAGGGCCTAGAAATATGAAATTTGGAATATTAGTTACTTATAAGATATAAATGTTGTCTAAGAACAGTTCTTAAACAATTCGAAATTTAAAGGGGGTGAAAATGCACTAAAAGTGTTCTAAAAAACGTTCTAAATCGTAGTTTCTACATAATCTCAGGAAATACCAAACCGATTTAAAAAGTAATGGTATCAAAATAATGGTGTTAGTCCAACTTAGAACATAGGCTATATTTTATGTCGGTGCCACTACCCCAAAGGGGGTTCAGGAGCAAAAAACACGTTCTAAATTGCGGTTTTTGCGTGACGGAAGAGCCTTGAATCGTGAAATTTAGAATGGTAGTTAGTTATAAGATATCAATGATCTCTAAGGACATTTCCTAAAAAAGTCGAAATTTAAAAGAGGGGGGGGGGGTCAAAATGCGCAAAAAGCGTTGTAAAAAACGTTCAAAATTGCGATTTCTAGCAATCTCAGGTTATACTGAACCGATTTCAAATATAATAGTATAAAAATGATGGGGACAGATCTTGCTCCAAGATAGGATATATTTTATATCTGTTTCCACTACCCCAGAGGAGATGCAGGAGCAAAATGAGCGAAAAGCGTTCTAAAAACGTTCTAAATGCAGATTTGTCACCAATATCTCAGGAAGAATCAAACAGATTTCAAAAGTAATGGTAAAGAATTAATGCTGACAGCCTCTGCTCTAACATAGACGCTATTTTAAGTCGGTATCACTATCACCTAGACTTTGAAGGAACAAAAAAGCGTTCCAATTTTGGATTTTTGTGATCGGTAGGGGCTAGCAACTTAAAATTAGGCAAGGTACATATTTATTACATATAAATGATCTTTAAGAACAGTTTCGAAAAATTGGAAATTTAAAAAGGGGTGTAAATGCGCGAAAAGCGTTCTAAAAACGTTCTAAATTGTGATTTCTACTCAATCTCAGGAAATTCCAAAGCTATTTCAAAAGTAATGGTTGTAAATCAATGGTGACAGTCCCTGCTATAACATAGGTTATATTTTATGTTGCTGTCACTACCATCTGAGGGTTGCAAAAGTAAAACATGTTCTAATTTGCGTTTTTTGCATAACTGAAAGGTCTAACACTTTGAAGTATGGCATGGTATATACTTACAAGATGCACCTGCTTTCTAAGAACTGTCGAAAGAAAATTTCAAATTTAAAAAGATGAAGTGAGCGAAAAGCGTTATAAATTACAATTTTTATGTAATCTTATCAAACACCAAACCGATTAAAAAAATAATGATGACAAATTGTTGGTGATAGAATCTGCTCAAACATAAGCTATATTTTATGTCTGTGCCACTACCACCAGAGGGTTGTAGTAGCTAAAAAATTTCTAAATTGCGATTTCTGTGATGCTGAAAAGGCTAGAAACTTTAAATATGGCATGGTAGTTACTTATAAAATATAAATGTCCTCCTAGGACTGTCGAAAATAAATTCGAATTAAAAAGGGGTGAAGTGAAGGGGAGGTGCGAAAAGCATTCTAAAAAAGTCCTAAATTACGATTTCTACGCAATTTAAGGGAATATAAACCAAATATAAAAGTAATAGTTGCAAATCAATGGTAACAGTCTCTGATCCTACATAGGCTATATTTTATACCGATGATTCTACCACCTGGGGTTCACAGGAACAACAAACGCTCTAAAAAGGCCTTTAAAATCTTTCTAAATTACGTTTCTGTGGAATATTAGGAAATAACAAACCAATTTCAAAATTAATGTTGGCAAATTAATGGTGACAGTTCCTATTTCAACATAGCCCTTTCTGTTGAGAGAGGTGGTAGGACTTGGAATTTGACATGATGGTTAATTTTAAGATGTAAGAAGATAGTTTCTAAAAAATTCAAAACTTCAAATGAATTCTGAAATGAGCGTATTAATTGAGCATAAAAGTTTTAAAATATTTTCTTAATTATTATTTATTTAGTTTTATTTCGTTTTATTAATTTATGTCTCATTTCTGCCTTATGCAGTGGAACAATGATCTTTAATTAAACTGTGTTTTAAATAGTAATTTTTTTAATTATTCCTAAAAGTAATAAGTACCTTTTAATAAAATAAAATATTACCTTTTAATAAAATAAAAATTTAGTTAGTACCTTTTAATAAAAATTAGACATATAAATATCACTTGGCATATTTCAAATATTACGCGAGCAAAGCCGCAGGGTTTGCTAATATATTATAAAGCAGTAAGATCTAAAAGTTCCGCCCGAATGTTTTCAAAAACTACCCGGTGGAGTTTTTTGCAAATAGTGTCATTCGATAGAGAATATTCACATGGTGGTTTTTGAGTAAAATATACAGGGATAACTATGATTTTTGGTAATAAATTTCGCATTTTATTGTTATTTTGAACGAAAAGGTTGCCAGAGGTTATTTTTTGGCGACAAATGAATTGAAATCGCTGTATACGTTAGAAAATAAATGAAAAAATAATTACTGATATTTAATTGTAAAAAAAAGAAAGAAAAATCCATTTAAATGAGGGATTATGTTAAAAAAAGAATATATTTAATTTAAACCTAAAAGAAATATTTGTAATTTAATTTAAACCTGAATGAAATATTTGTAATGCTTAAAAATTAATTTAATGAGAAAGATTACAATTGATACGCAATATTTGGCTCATTATCGCGTGCGTTAGATTATAGAAATGAATCTGAAAATTTGATTAGATGAATTTTTATGACTTTTTTTTCTTTTTTTCTTTTCTTTTTATTTTTATCTAAACCCCATCACGTAACATATAGAAGAAACAAGCAGATGTAATTGTGAGTTATATGTGTAATTATTATTCATTTCTTTACGATTTTTGGTACTTTTCGGTTAGCCGGGCGCCAGTGTCATATATACATATATATGTATATATAAATGTATGTATATATAGATATATATTTACATATATCTATATGTGTTTATATACAATATATGTATATGTATATATATGTATAGTTACATATATGTATGTATATAAATATGTATATAAAACACTGGCGCCCGGCTAACCGAAAAGTACCCGATTTTTTATTTTACTTTTGTCGCCAAACAATGTGATTTTCAGTCAAAAATGCATAAGTGTGACACTAGCTTGAGGATATTCTCATAAATGGTGTTTTTTTTCAAGTGAACGAGATCTTTTTTGAGTACATTTTTATATTCAATTGTAACTTATATAGATATCAGTTAATTTTTTAAAAATGGAATCAAATACTTAAATTTTAGTGTGAATTTCTGCCACACATACCTATTGTAAAATAATTTCATATTTCTTTTAATGTTTTTCACAGTAATTCCGAAAGCATGTGATATTTATAAACTCGAACTCAGATCAATAAATATTAGCCATTTTTTAAGCAAATATTATCTATTGTTTATTTCATTTTTCTTAAGTCATATCGCCAATATCATTTATAGGAAAATTCACACCTTCAAAATCTAGGAAATGAAGATAGTTTTTAAGGAAATTTATACAATCATGCGTTATTATTATCGAAAAATTCAACGTTTTGAAAAAAAAAATTGCAAGTCTTTTGTAATTCGTCATTTCTTCTTCGTCTTTCTTCGTAATTTTTCCTCTGTTATGTAATATTTCAAATGATATTGGACTAATTTTCGATCATCGAGTCACCGCCAAATGGCATATCTATATAGTATCGCTAAGAAAGGATTTTCTAAAGTATCACCCCTAACGGCGTTTTTGCAAGGGGAGGGGAAAAAATTCCTTAAAAATCGGATATTATAATTATGCGTCAGATGATAGCATAATTTAATGTATTTTTGTATGCTGAATCGATTGGTGCCAAGTAAATTCTTATAAGCCCAACAGTTCATGACATTTTTCATATTTTTCTAATTTGGTGGTGTCTTTGGCGTCTAAATCTCAAAATATCTAACATTACATCCGTTACTCCAGCAACGAAAAAAATTCAAATTAACTCTTTTGGATAAAGAATAAAAACGGCTCTATGAGTTTGTGAAAAACAATACGAACATCTTAATTAAAAAAATGGTACTACTTGGTTATCCCGTTGACCAATTTCGCCAAATTATATCAATCGCCAAATCATTCGCCAAATTACATTAATTGACATAAGTTGTATTTTAATAATGAAAGAACAAATAAATTAGTATAACATTAATAAAAATACAAATAAAACGTCTAAATAAAAATAACTTGATGACGTAAGCACGTTAACTTCCTTGAAGTCAAGTGAATGTGACATTTACGATCAACCGTTATTGGCATTTAATCTTACATTTTGGCGATAGATTTTTGGTCGACGGGATAACTAAGTAGTACCAAAAAAAAAAAAATAGTGATTTTAAGTAAAATAAAAGGAACAATTTTACTAAGAAGTTAGCGTTATAAAACGGAAAGGTACTACTTAGATATTCCGTCGACCAAAAATCTATCGCCAAACTATAAGATTAAAGGCCAATAATGGTTGATCGTAAATGTCAAATTCACCTGACTTTAAGCAAGTTACACGTGTTTACGTCACAAAGTGTTTTTTATTTCGGCGTTTTATTTGTATTTTTATTAATGTTATAATAATTTATTTGTTCTTTTGTTATTTAAAATAAAAATTATGTCAATTCGTATAATTTGGCGGAATTGGTCGACGGGATAACTAAGTAGTACCAACGAAAATATTTAAATATGAAAGCAATGTTTGTAACGACTTAAAAATTATTTTGAATGAAAGAAATTGGAATCGGAATAATATTTGGCGATTTATAATTTGCTCCCCGATAAGAAGAAAAAATGGGTACATTTATAACAGCCGTGCGCAGATCTCGCCAATAGCATTTTTAAAATTGCCAGTAGCAGTAGTTACATTTTGCGCATGTAAATTAAAAATAATTCTTTGTTTTTAATTATGGAATTATTTCCTGTTATTGTTTATCTTTTCAGTTTTTTAAATGAAATTAGTGTAAGGCATGCATTTTAAATGAAATGAGTGAATGAGGTTTGTATCTTAAATGAAAATAATAAATATAAGAATATGGTATGAAAACAAGCTTTGTTGATTTATTACCTGCGCCCGGCTAACATAAAAGTATCACAAAATCCACATATTCACTTTTCTTTGGGCTCATAGGAATCCAAGTTAACCTTCCGTAATCGGATACTTCACATATTGGTGTATTAGCTATAATGTTGAAAGCATCGTTTATGTTTGAAGCGAAAATTTCACGATGAATTCTATTACACAAAATCGCATCATCATCATCTACTATATATTTAAAACGGAAATTTGCATTTCATTCCGATTGTTTATAATACTTTGATAGGATATACCACAAATGGCGGTACAGATGTCATATACGCCCCATATTGGCGCGATTTTTTACCGACGCCAATTTGGCGAAAACATAAAACATAAACAGCATTAACAACAACTATAGCAAGCCATATCAAGCTTGATATTACCATATCAAGCAAAATAAAACACTTTGGCGCCAGTTAAGTATTGTTGCGTATTGCAATGTTTCTGACATTGGCGTCAGAAAAAATTCGCGCCTATATGGGGCATGTATGACATCTGTGCCCAAGTGGTTAGGTAATAATTTTGGAAAAGTTTTAGTGTATACATATTGTTCAACGCTACTTAGTCGTAGAGCAAAAAAAAAAAAGTTAAAAAATTAAGTGAACCGGATTATGAAAGTTTAGTCATTTTTTTTTAAATCTACAGAACGTATTTTGATACAAGTGGCACTGTTACATGACGTTTCAGGAATGGTGTTAGTATATAACATTTCATTATATGTTGATTAGTTATAGAGCTATTAATTCCTGTTGTCATAACGGTCTCATTACCCTACCAAAAGTGCATTGTTAGTAATCAACTAAAAGAATTACTTCTTAATAGCTAAATTTTGTCCAACGCTTAAGGTAATATTATATCATAATGGCGTTCGCATCGTTTTCAGCAATGAGTAAAGTCCAGCTGAAGGTCCATATTGTTTAAAATGCAAGTTCAAATTCACAAATGTTCATTTGGAACAATTGACCAGCGCAGCGGGCATAGCCTGCTAGTGTACTATAATTAGCATTTTAATGAACTACAAAAAAATATATATTTATTTCTTTGCAGAGACTAATAACGTTATAACTATTATTAATAATAAAATAAGAATAATCGTATTGCAGACTTAATAACAATTTATTTCATAAATATCTTCGAAAGGAGATTGCATAAATATCTGTCTCCTAAATTTCTAACAAAAATATGTGCCCATTTGTTCCTAGAACCCTATATTCTGTACATTACAAAAATGCATAAAAAATAGGGTTGAACATTTAATTTCGCAATTTAAAAAAAATATGTATTTCAAAAAAGTCCACAAGCTAAGATTATAACTTGCGAGTTTGGGTCCATGATAGAAAAAATACAAATAAACTTACTTTTTACATTTCGCCCTCTTGAAAAATTAAAAATCTATAAGCACCGAAAAAAGCCTTCATTTAAGCAAATAAATATCCACCTTGTGCTGTCATCTCTCGGTTATAGATAAAGACATTTATAAATAATGATTTCATGCAATTTTCATGTTATAAAGAAGAAGAAAATTATACAAATGCATTAAAATTTGAAACGACCCAAAAATGGGGCGCTAGGCATAAATGGGTTAAGGAAAAAATTCTTCTTTGAAAATTTCCGGTGTAAATTTGAGATTTCATATTAAAACTGGAGGCCGAACTAGCAACCCTGAACTCTATTAGTGTAATTCTCATACCGGGTGAGCAAAAAGTCCGTATAAACTTAAAAAAAATCCTAAAAACCGAAAATATAACCGAAATGAAAAACTGTTTGCAGGATTAACATCTATAGGTCACGGGAATTTTTTAAAGACAGAAGTAAAAAATAACTCAAAAAACAACCGACAGATGGCGCTGGTTCGTGCGATTTTGATGGAAATATGCAAATGAAACAATTATAAGAACTTGCGCTCCTAATCCACGACTAGTTAACGTAAAATAACTTCACAAACAAACCTTTATCCTTCATACTCTGCATCCATGATCAAGTACACGGCTCACAACGGTGAACTAGTTCTGGATTAGGTGCGCAAATTCTTAAAACCATTTCATTTGCATATTTCCAAAAAAATCGCATGAACCAGCGCCATCTGTTGGCTGTTTTATGAGTTATTTTTTATTTCTGTCTTTAAAAAATTCCTGTGACCTATAGATGCTAATCCTGCAAACAGTTTTTCACTTCGGTTATTTTTTCGGTTTTTATGATTTTTTAAAGTTTATACGGACTTTTTGCTCACCCGGTACATCTGGAATCAAATTTTTGCCAGATCGTTCATTTTTTATTCTAACTTTTATTATGGATCCAGTTACAAAATATTAGCTCTGTGTTTTTTTCAATAAACTATTTATAGTGTGTATAAATGCTCTGAATTTGATATTTGAGATTAATTATTAAAATATGGGACATAATAGGTGCATCCGTCGAAATTCGAAGTAGAGGATATCTCAGAAAAAAAATATGTTACATTTAACCCTTTCCGGCACAGATACTTTTTGTTTTAAAATGATGAAATCATTAACTGACACCGGAATTGACAAACGACTTTTTTTAGAAATTAAAAACACTTTACTTTAAGTGTTCATTGTAAAACCAAAATTTTACTAAAATATTCTTGGTGCTGCTGAAATAAAAATTAAGTATCCCGACCTGGGTACACTGCGTCGGAAAGGGGTAAAGTTTACGAAGAAAAAAAAATATATTTAGAAGAAAAACCTCATTGAATTAAGTAAGATTAAGTATACATGTTATTATACATGTTATTATACATGTTTTTATAACCCCATTGAATTCATTAAATTTCATGTATTAAACATGAATTCACGTTTATAATGCAAATTCAACATAAGTGTTTTTTCAGTACTTTAATATTGTCAGGGCACAATTCTGGCCAATAGCCTTTTATTTCTGGACAATAGCAGTGTTGCCAGAGGGCTACTTTTTTAAAATTCAGATTTCTTGATTGGCACCGCTTTTCTGAAATGGTAAAATTTCCCTTGTTTTCGCCTTAATTAATATGTTATTAAATAAGCTAATTTTACTATTTCAAAAAAGTGGTGTCAATCAAGAAATCTGAATTTTAAAAAAGTAGGCCATTGGCAACACTGGACAATAGCAGCTTGTATTTTCCACGTGTGTTAATCATAAATATTGCTTGGATGCTGAAAACAAAATGTTTTGAATTATGGTTAGGGTTGTGAGGTGTTCCGCCTAAATTGGGACTTCAATTGATCTGAATACTAGTATTTTAAAGTAATCTTCTTCGTCTTATCTAATGGCAGAATTGTCTGCGATTAAATATGGCGAAATAAACTGTAAAAAATTTGTGGTTGCCAGAGTATTTGGAGCCCTCACTTATGCGGAACACCTGGCAACACTAATTGCAACACACTCGATCTTACCAGGTGTCCCGCATAAATTGGGTCTCCAAATGCTCTGGACACCAGTATTTTAAAGTAATCTTCTTCGCCTTATATAATGGCAGAGTTATCTGTGATTAAAGATGGGGAAATAAACTGTAAGAAATTAGCGGTGTACAGAGCATTTGGGGTCCCGATTTACGCGGGACATCTGGCAACACTAGTTATAGTATTATTTATACTTATTTTTTTATTTCTTTTTAATTTCAAATGAAATGAGTGAAAGACATATATTTTAACAATAAACGCCCGGAAGGAGTCGATACGACCCCGACCATATGATTAAATGTCAACTGGAAACAGAAATTCTTTCATAAAATAAGTTAAATTCAAACCGCACATATTTCCGTTAAATAAATCAATCAAATAATTTTAAATAAAAATTCTGGTGTCAAATATTTTTATTAAACTTGAGTAAAATTTCCGGGCGTTCTTGTATTAAGTGTATATAATGTATGTATTTTAGGTGAAAGTCATGTACATTTTAAATGATATGAGTCAAATATTTCAGGGCCTGATTACCGACGTGGCTAACTTCCACCAGTAGAAAACAATAGAAAGTATTACCTTATTCATGAGAGTAATTTTGCGCGAATAACGCGAAAATATCTACTAAAATTTAGTGGTGTAAGTTTGCCTCGTTGGTGATCAGACCCTGAACGGTTTATATTTTTATAAGAAATAAATGCAATACGAATGATGGCACTGTGAGCTACGATAAAAGTTCAAATTGAATTCTAAAATTCAAAGAAATGCGCTACACACTCATACAATGTTGCCAATGGGCTACTTTTTTTAAATTCAGATTTTTTTGATTGGCACTACTTTTTTGAAATTGTAAAATTCGCCTTATTTAACCTTATTTAATGACATATTAATAATTGGTAAAATTCTTCTAGTTTTCTCCTTCATTAATATGTCATTAAATAAAACGACTTTTACCAACGCCTCCTAGATATTTCAGTAAGCCTTGACGCGTCACAAAAGCGTCACACAAAGCAGGCAAAACAAGGAAAAAAGATCATTCATTGGCTCGTGGATATCCACGAGCTACCACGAGCCAACGAATTATCTTTTTCTAGGAGGAATATCTAGGGGGCGTTGCTTTTACCGTTTCGAAAAAGTGGTACCAATTAAAAAATCCGAATTTCAGGGCTCCCACAGGTCTGTTTTTGAAAACCAGTAATTAAAAAAAAAAATACGTGTTACGTTTCTGCAACAATTGCAAGAAAAACGCCCTTCTTGGTAATTCTCTATGAAATTTATAAAGCAGATTTATCTTTGAAAAATAGTGGTATTCAAAAAACGGACCGAATGGAAACACTGCCATTTTAAAAAAGTAGCTCACTGGCAACACTGCACCCATGTGCCTAACTGCTGGCGTGTTGCTGAGCTATTTGAATTAAATATTAACCCAGGATTACACGAGCAGAGTATGACATACCCACGGTTAGTTATTACATTTCTCAACATTAATTTCCGAAAAGTAAACTTCAAATTATTTTAGCACTGAATTTGTCATCAATGTCAACAATTAAGTAACATGTTGATTTTTGTTTGAAATTATCTGTGGGAAACTATAAATCGTACATATCCTGGATATGAGCGAGCATTCCCGGGTTAAAATGGACAATAGAAAAGATTGTGAAAAGTGTCGTAGCCAGGGTTTGAATCCAAATGCTCTGTGTACCATTATTTTGAAGAATTATATTTCGCCTTGTCTAACAGCAGGTATTTGAGCGATTAACACGTTAGCTGCCACGCTACGAGCATATTCGTAGCTTTAATATTCGTGGATTTAATTTATTACTTTCTCACCATTATTTAAAAAACAAATTAACTTATTTATTGGCAGAAATTTCGCTGTATTAGTAAAGCGAAATTTACCTTTCAGAATTTGTGGTGGCAAACGACTTTCAAGAAGAAATTTGAAAATTCTTACTTTTTGCAGCAGTGAACGTGTTAAACAAGGCGAAAGAAAATTACAAAATAAATGGTCTCCAGAGCATATTATCCCCATTCCAACCTGGCTACGCCACTGATAGCGAAGGTAAAATTCTCTACAGCTTTTTATTTCTTTTTACAACACAAATTGTTTTATTCACGTGTAGCATACCTATAGTACCAGGGAAGCAAACAAACAGAAAATGTTTTACTTGCCGTTTCTTTAAAAAGCATAAAAGGCCTCACAATCAAATAGTTAATGCACCCCATGTGTTGAAATTAGCAATGGTATTATTCGTAATATATTGTTTATACTCGTTTCTTTTGGATTTTAGAAGTTTATTAAATTTACGCCTAAAGGTCTCAGACAATTCTTTTTCAAGGCTTGTATTGATCAAAAATAGTTTGAGTTTGTACTTAAATAATTCAATTTCTTCTTTTATGTCGTTTTACTGGCAAAACAATTTAAACAAATTGCATTTATATGAAAGTACCTTTTTCCTTCTGGTTCATTTATAGAAAAGAGATTTCTTTGCTAAAGAGAATATATTTTATTACATTGTAAATAAACTAAGAATTGACTGTAACTAAAGTAAATTTTATTTCGTGAAACATTTGCCTTTCTGTTGCTAACGAAATCTTAAATTTTAGATTTCTTCATAATTACGGGGTTCGTATGGGTCCTTAAATTTCCAAACTTAGAAATTCTTCGGTACCAGTATTTTGTTATGGAAAATCTCTCCGTAAATAAGTCGAAATTTCGTTCGTTTCAACTAGATTTATTTTTCTATAAAAATTTTCTGTTATTTAGTCTTGAAAATAACGGCACCCGTACGAACCCTGAATCACTAACAGACAGAATCATTCACATTTAATAAACGTACAAATGTATAATCAGAAATTTCGAATTCCCTTGTAAAAATCAATATTCGTTATGTTGACTTTATTTATGGGCAGTATCGGCCTTCAGTGATCGCACGTGTCCTGAAATTTCAAGACCAGGAAATTCTTCAGTATCTAAATTTTGTTATAGAAAATCTCTTCTTTAAAATGGCGAAATTTAGCGCGTTTAACTTACATTTATTTTTCTATGAAAAGTACTGATGTTTGTCCTGAAAAATTCCCTGAAGCGAACGACCACTGCCTTATTGTATTTATCTGAACCACATCTAACAAAATACGAATATTTATTAAATATTTACTTTACGTTTGAAATATTTTTAATAAAGCGTCGTTATTACCAAAATGTTTGTTTTAAACTGAAAATATCAGATATGTTTCAGTGGGAGCCTCCGTGGCCAAGTGTCTAAGGCACCACGCCGCTATTCGCTTGAAAACGTTGGAGATCTGTGTGTTCGACTCCCGCTGGCTCCATTGCATACTCTTTGTGGAGCTCCCGGCTGTAATTATCTGGTGTTATAAATTTCCGTGTGCTATCTTGTCCTTATATGTTGAGGAAATTTCATATCTAGTTTGTGTAATTATTTCTGTGTATAAAAAAAAATAAAAAGGATAATTCGAGGCGACAGCCATTGTATTTTGCGCTATTAAAATTTTGCGCGTTTAACCTAGATTTATTTTTCTATAAAAAGTACTGATATTTGTCCTGAAAAATTCCCTGAAGCGTACGACCACTGCCTTATTATTGTATTTAGCTGAGCGACATCTAACAAAGAACGAATATTGATTAAATATTTACTTTACGTTTGAAATATTTTTAATAAAGCGTCGTTATTACCAAAATGTTTGTTTTAAACTGAAAATATCAGATATGTTTCAGTGGGAGCCTCCGTGGCCAAGTGTCTAAGGCACCACGCCGCTATTCGCTTGAAAACGTTGGAGATCTGTGTGTTCGACTCCCGCTGGCTCCATTGCATACTCTTTGTGGAGCTCCCGGCTGTAATTATCTGGTGTTATAAATTTCCGTGTGCTATCTTGTCCTTATATGTTGAGGAAATTTCATATCTAGTTTGTGTAATTATTTCTGTGTATAAAAAAAAATAAAAAGGATAATTCGAGGCGACAGCCATTGTATTTTGCGCTATTAAAATTTTGCGCGTTTAACCTAGATTTATTTTTCTATAAAAAGTACTGATATTTGTCCTGAAAAATTCCCTGAAGCGTACGACCACTGCCTTATTATTGTATTTAGCTGAGCGACATCTAACAAAGAACGAATATTGATTAAATATTTACTTTACGTTTGAAATATTTTTAATAAAGCGTCGTTATTACCAAAATGTTTGTTTTAAACTGAAAATATCAGATATGTTTCAGTGGGAGCCTCCGTGGCCAAGTGTCTAAGGCACCACGCCGCTATTCGCTTGAAAACGTTGGAGATCTGTGTGTTCGACTCCCGCTGGCTCCATTGCATACTCTTTGTGGAGCTCCCGGCTGTAATTATCTGGTGTTATAAATTTCCGTGTGCTATCTTGTCCTTATATGTTGAGGAAATTTCATATCTAGTTTGTGTAATTATTTCTGTGTATAAAAAAAAATAAAAAGGATAATTCGAGGCGACAGCCATTGTATTTTGCGCTATTAAAATTTTGCGCGTTTAACCTAGATTTATTTTTCTATAAAAAGTACTGATATTTGTCCTGAAAAATTCCCTGAAGCGTACGACCACTGCCTTATTATTGTATTTAGCTGAGCGACATCTAACAAAGAACGAATATTGATTAAATATTTACTTTACGTTTGAAATATTTTTAATAAAGCGTCGTTATTACCAAAATGTTTGTTTTAAACTGAAAATATCAGATATGTTTCAGTGGGAGCCTCCGTGGCCAAGTGTCTAAGGCACCACGCCGCTATTCGCTTGAAAACGTTGGAGATCTGTGTGTTCGACTCCCGCTGGCTCCGTTGCATACTCTTTGTGGAGCTCCCGGCTGTAATTATCTGGTGTTATAAATTTCCGTGTGCTATCTTGTCCTTATATGTTGAGGAAATTTCATATCTAGTTTGTGTAATTATTTCTGTGTATAAAAAAAAATAAAAAGGATAATTCGAGGCGACAGCCATTGTATTTTGCGCTATTAAAATTTTGCGCGTTTAACCTAGATTTATTTTTCTATAAAAAGTACTGATATTTGTCCTGAAAAATTCCCTGAAGCGTACGACCACTGCCTTATTATTGTATTTAGCTGAGCGACATCTAACAAAGAACGAATATTGATTAAATATTTACTTTACGTTTGAAATATTTTTAATAAAGCGTCGTTATTACCAAAATGTTTGTTTTAAACTGAAAATATCAGATATGTTTCAGTGGGAGCCTCCGTGGCCAAGTGTCTAAGGCACCACGCCGCTATTCGCTTGAAAACGTTGGAGATCTGTGTGTTCGACTCCCGCTGGCTCCATTGCATACTCTTTGTGGAGCTCCCGGCTGTAATTATCTGGTGTTATAAATTTCCGTGTGCTATCTTGTCCTTATATGTTGAGGAAATTTCATATCTAGTTTGTGTAATTATTTCTGTGTATAAAAAAAAATAAAAAGGATAATTCGAGGCGACAGCCATTGTATTTTGCGCTATTAAAATTTTGCGCGTTTAACCTAGATTTATTTTTCTATAAAAAGTACTGATATTTGTCCTGAAAAATTCCCTGAAGCGTACGACCACTGCCTTATTATTGTATTTAGCTGAGCGACATCTAACAAAGAACGAATATTGATTAAATATTTACTTTACGTTTGAAATATTTTTAATAAAGCGTCGTTATTACCAAAATGTTTGTTTTAAACTGAAAATATCAGATATGTTTCAGTGGGAGCCTCCGTGGCCAAGTGTCTAAGGCACCACGCCGCTATTCGCTTGAAAACGTTGGAGATCTGTGTGTTCGACTCCCGCTGGCTCCATTGCATACTCTTTGTGGAGCTCCCGGCTGTAATTATCTGGTGTTATAAATTTCCGTGTGCTATCTTGTCCTTATATGTTGAGGAAATTTCATATCTAGTTTGTGTAATTATTTCTGTGTATAAAAAAAAATAAAAAGGATAATTCGAGGCGACAGCCATTGTATTTTGCGCTATTAAAATTTTGCGCGTTTAACCTAGATTTATTTTTCTATAAAAAGTACTGATATTTGTCCTGAAAAATTCCCTGAAGCGTACGACCACTGCCTTATTATTGTATTTAGCTGAGCGACATCTAACAAAGAACGAATATTGATTAAATATTTACTTTACGTTTGAAATATTTTTAATAAAGCGTCGTTATTACCAAAATGTTTGTTTTAAACTGAAAATATCAGATATGTTTCAGTGGGAGCCTCCGTGGCCAAGTGTCTAAGGCACCACGCCGCTATTCGCTTGAGAACATTGGAGATCTGTTTGTTCGCCTTCCGCTGGATCCGTTGCACACTCTTTTTCGAGGTCCCGGCTATAATTATCTCGTGTTATAAATTTCCTTGTGCTATATCGCCCATGTATGTTGACGAATTAGCATATCTAGTTTGTGTAATTACTTCTGTGTATAAAAAAAATAAAAAGAACTAGAGAACAGGAATTCTACTTTTTCAGAATTTAGTATCGCCCTCGGCATTTCCATTACTTCATTTGCTTCTGATGGACTGATGGTTTCTATTATTATGCAACAGCCATTATAAATGAAGCGTTAGATGAAGATGAAAGAGCAAACTTAAAAAGTTAGAACTCTGATTTTCTGGTCAGAATGGGGGAAAAAATGGCCATAATTTTTTACTTTTTACGGCTGCTCTTTCATCTTCACCTAACACTTCATTTATAATGGCTGTTTCATAATAATAGAAGCCACCAGTCCATCAGAAGAAAATAACTCGGTTAAGTGGAACTCTACTGCTGTACAAAACGTATTTCAATTTTAAGACTTAAAGAACGACGTTTTATTTTATGTAAAATGACGTTTTTCGCATCCGCTTAACAATTCCACATTTATGATCTACTCTTAAACATCTATAATAAAGCATGCATAGCACATCACTATCGCGAATCAATGCAAAAATGCAGCAAAAAGATGCCGTCATTAAAGAAAATCGAAAAAAAAAAAAAAAAGCTATCTAATGATTCATAGATACTTAAAATTAAATAAGTTTATAATAGCTCTATTGTGTTAACAGAAATCATTCGTTTATATATTTTTTTCAAAATAGCACGTATTTTAATTACATTTTCTTTCGGTTGTTATGAGAAAATGGCAACAAAAATATATAATTAATATTTTAGAACTATTGTTCCTTTACTTTCTACAAAAATGGAGTACTTCCGCTGCCAATATTAAGCAAATGGCTCTAAAAACTACAAAAGAATTAATATTTTAAAAATAAATGGAGATAAAGTTTTCAAACAAAATGCATTTAAAAGAACTTTTTTTTCCAATACGACGGTATGAAAATCGAAAATGTGCGATGCTTAGAAGTTAAAAAAATTGCTGTAGAGTACTGCTTTGTTCTACGGTTGTCTTCTGTAAGGTAAAATTTTTTTTTTTTTGGAATACACAAACTAAGCTGGGAGAAAGAAATAGCATACCGTACCTGGGGTTAATAATTCGAGGCGACAGCCATTGTAGCTATAGGACCCAGAGCAATCTCCACGTCGGTGGACTTTAAAATGTCAAAATATATTTCAGTGATACCAGTGAATATCAGTAAATATCAGTTATAATATTTCAGAAATATAGGTTGTATTTAGTCAATATTGGTAATGAAATCCTGAACTCTTTCTTGCTCTTATTGCTTCAAAATGTTTATAATGTAAACTTAACGAATTGGGCCAATTTTTCAGTCAAATGTTATCAGTATTGGTCATAATATAACCAAGATATAACTATTACAAATAACATTGTCCCAATATTTCTTTGCTGTTAGAATGAAGATAATAATGTTTAATTATATTTTCTAACAAAAAACACACTACACTAAAATTAACTTTTCCACAATCTTTAATTGTCCTGTTCCAACCAAATTGTTTACTCTCTATTCATTTATGCCATACATAAAACACTTGGAGGTAACAAAAAGAAAACGTTTTCTTGCCTTCTCTTTGAAAAATTACTAAACTCTTGAAAGTATTACAATTAATACATGCGATGTATTGAAATTACCAATGGTATTCCTAATGCATTTCATACAATTGTTCCTTTGAATTTTTGTATGTTCTTAAATTTAAGAACACAGGACTCGGACATTTGTTTCAGTGCTTCACTTAATTAAGAATAGTTTGAGTTTACACAGGAATAACTCAATTTTCTTTTTTATGTCGTTTACTTGGAAAACAATTGAAACAAATTGAATACTTACGAAAATAAAATTTTCTTTTTCATTCGTTTATAGGAAAAAGATCTTTTTTTCTTCAAGTCATACATTTTACCTGAATATATTACAGTGTCAATAAACTAAAAATTAACTAACTAAATAACTGACTTATATCGAGAAATATTTGCGTTTCTGTTTCTATCTTCGATTTGAAAGTGCCAGATCCAGTCCTCCGTTTAGAGGGGGTCAGGTCACTTTTTGTGTGTGTGTGTGTGTGTGTTTGGGGGGGGGGGGTCAGTCTTCATTGGCAATTATTATATTTTAAATCAAGAATGGATATTATCTGATATATACACTAATTCATTTTCATAAAATTTGAATGAAGGGGAAGTTAGGAATAATTAAAACTGTACCACATTTATAGAAAAATGAAAAACGCTGTTTGATTCTTTGGTATTTAAATAATAATGTTTAAAATAATAATAATGATATATAATAATGGTATATAATAATAATAATGATAAATAATAATGTATAAAATAATTTTTACGTCCATTGCACCTGAAAACAGCCGTTTCAGTTTAAAAGTTTTCGTTATATGTTTATCTTGGCAAACGTGTACAATATGAAACAGCAACAACAAAAAAAAGAGATTAGATATTTTAACCCTTTAGCGGGCGGTGTCCATAAAAAGGACACCTAATTTTAATTTCAAACCTGTCAATCGGCACCAAGAATATTTAATTAAAAAATTTCCTTTTATAAAGTACGAGAAATTAAGAAAGTTTTTATTTTCCAATCAATTCGTTTGTAAATTCTGGTCATCATTTCATCATTTTACAAACAGATTTACTAAGCGCCGGAAAGTGTTAAGCCGGAAAAAAATGAAAACAACTTTAGTATATAATTATATTTAAAAAAATTATTGTTTTATCAAAATGTTCTTCGTTTAGAGGGAGGTCATGACACCCATGACCTCCTCCTTGGATCCGCACTGGGAGTAATAACTATTTGACAGAATTAAACTTAGTTTGCAAAAGTATCAGTGTAAAATTCTAAAAATAAAACATGTTCCCAAACTAATTTTGTTACAATTCGATATATAATAAAATCCTTTTTGCTTAAAGACACATATTTCACCAGAATATATCACGTTGTAAATAAACTAAGAATTAATTAACTAAATAACTGACTTATATCGCAAAATGTTTGCGTTTTTTTTACTATCAATATTCTTCGATTTCTAAGTGTGAGTAATTACTATTTGACAGAGTTAAACTCATTTCGTAAAAGTATCAGTGTAAAGTCCCAAACAAAGCATGTTCCCATACTAATTTTGTCACAATTCGACATAAAAATTAAAATCCTTTTTGTTTCAAGACATATATTTCACCTGAATATATCATGTTGTAAATAAACTAAGAATTAATTAACTAAATAACTGATTTATATCGGGAAATGTTGGCGTTTTTGTTACTATCAACCTTCTTCGATTTGTAAGTGTGCGTAGTTACTATTTGACAGAATTAAACTTAATTCGTAAAAGTATCAATGTAAAGACCTAAAAAAAAAAAAAAAAAAAAAAAAAAAAAAAACATGTTCCCATACTAATTTTGTCCCAATTCGACATATAATAATATCCTTTTTGTTTCAAGACACATATTTGACCTGAATATATCACGTTGTAAATAAAATAAGAATTAATTAACTAAATAGCTGATTTATATCGGGAAATATTTTTGTTTCTGTTACTATCAACATTCCTCAATTTGTAAGGGTGAGTAATTACTATTTCACAGAATTAAACTTAGTTCGTAAATTATCAGTGTAAAACACTAAAAAAAGCATGTTCCCGTACTAATTTTGTCACAATTCGACACATAATAATATCCTTTTTGTTTCAAGACACATATTTCACCTGAATATATCACGTTGTAAATAAACTAAGAATTAATTAACTAAATAACTTATTTATATCGGGAAATGTTTGCGTTTTTGTTACTATCAACATTCTTCGATTTGTAAGTGTGCATAATTACTATTTGACAGAATTAAGCTTAGTTTGTAAAGGTATCAGTGTAAAGCCCTAAAAAAAAGCATGTTCTTATGTAAATTTTGTCGAAATTCGACGTATAATAAAATCCTTTTTACTTCAAGATCATATGTTTCATCTAAATTTATTACTTTTTAAGTAAATTAAGAATTAAGTAAAAGTATGAGTTGTAAAGCCCCCCCCCTCCCCCAAAAAAAAGTATGTTCCCACACTAATTTTGTTACAATTCGACATATAATAAAATCCTTGTTGTTTCAAGACACATATTTCACTTGAATATATCACACTGTAAATGAACTAAGAATTAATTAACTAAATAACTGGCTTATATTGGAAAATATTTGCGTTTTTGTTACTACTAACATTCTTCGATTTGTAAGTGTGAGTAATTTCTATTTGACAAAATTAACCTTAGTTTGTAAAAGTATCAAAAAAGCATTTTCCGCTACCAATTTTGTCAGAATTCGTCTTATAAAAAATTACTTTTTGTGTCAAGACCTACATTTCACATGAATTTATTACGTTGTAAATAAACAAAGAATAAATTAACTACCTGACTTGTATCGGGGAATATTTGTGTTTTTGTTACTACCGCCATCCTTCGATTTGTAATTGTGAGTAATTAGTATTTGACAGAATTTTCTGTAGTTTGTAAAAATATCAGCGTAAAGTCCTAAAAAAGTATATCCCTTAAGAATTTTGCCCCAATTCGCCATATAAAAATTACGCTGATACTAGGGTGCGTGATGTACAACCACAATCTTTTTTTAGTGGAATGTTTTTCGGTGTGTTTATTCTTAGAAAAAAATATTGCAAATTCTACAATTAAATAACGTGTTCATAAATTTTGCATTTTAAATATTGAATAAAAATTTTGTAATCTGAAATTTTGCTTTCGTACTTCTTGTAAATTTCATGGAATTACGAATCTCGTGTTACCAGCCGATTGTTAATAACGCCTGCTATGTTACTAAATACTATGCATGGTTTAGGGTTTGAGCGCCTTCTGCTTATCAAAAATTGTACAGTCGACAAAAAAAAAAAAAAAGAGAGAGAAAGACGATATATCTTAACCCTTTGCATTTGTGTGACCAGTCTGACTAGACATCATCTTTCTTTGCAAAATATGTTTCTGGCACCAGTAATAAAGGAAAATAAAATTTCCTAGTTTAATTAGAGCATTTCTGAAATTGTGTACTTGATGGAAACTTCTATTTTAAAAGTAGTGTCAACCGAAAAACATATCTGTAAAAGACGTCCTCGTCGAATGAATTAATCACCAAATTGCCACCGATATAACTATTCAATCAGAAATTATGGTTTCTTTCAATTTATTAAATAAGCTTAGGGTATACCTTCATACTTAACTTGCGCCGATCTCTGAAATTTGCAATATGAGCACTTATTTTTTACATCATGTTCGACTTTTTCGGTAAGTTTTACCTCAGGATTCTAAACGGGAAATAAGTTGATCAAGTCGATAAGAATTATGAAGGTTCATAGTTCGGGACTCCTAATGCAATTAATTTGCAATCGTTGCAAAAACGATTGCAATGCGGTCAGTTTTTTAAATCCTTGATTTGCGCGCACGTGACTTTCACGGGCAGTGTAGGCTACTTTTTTTTTAAAGTTCAGATTGTATGATTGCCACAACTTTTTCAAGTAGAAATGTTCAGTTATTTAATGACAGATGAAATTATGCGAGAATAAAACCAATTACACTATTTTAAAAAACTGGTGGGAATCAAACAATCTGAATTTAAAAAAAAGTACCCTACACTGCCCGTGAAAGTCACGGACGCGCGAAACAAGGGCTTAAAAAACTGACCGCATTGCAGTCTTCTTTGAAAAGATTGCAAATTAATTTAACATGCAATCAAGCAATCCGAACTTAAAAAAAGTATCCTACACTTATCGGGCGAGACGCTTAAGGGGCTAAGCATAACTCAAACTGTGTTGCCAGTGGGCTACTTTTTTAAAATTTTGATTTTTTGATTGGCACCACCTTTTTTGAAATGGCAACATTCCCCTTATTTAATCACATATTGATTAATGCGAAAACACGTGGAATTTTGCCATTTCAAAAAAGTGGTACCAATCAAGAAATATGAATTTATAAAAAGTAGCCCACCGGCAATACTGAACTCAAAGTTAATTGGCGCAATGAGCTGTACTTTTGGATTCGAATATTCGTAGCTTCTAAATCAGATTTGTGCGAAACAATTTATAGGTTACATTTCATATTATTTTCAAATCTCCTAGTACCATTGGGATCTTATTTGACCTCGATTATTTTCTATTTTGAAATTTTTAATGTTTAAACCAGAAAAAAATAATAACAAATTATACTTAATATATGAATTTCATCCAAGTTAACTTACTGTGTACGACATATGACATCAGTAATAGAAATATACCTAAAGTTGGTAATGGGAAGAGCTAACCGCAAGATTAAAGGCGAGGTCACATCAACCAAGGTCGAGGCTAACGCGAAAGACAGGCTACCGCGGTGGGTCCGAATCTTCTTTTTTTACAGACCACTGGAGTCACGTGATGCTCATTTCGCACACCTTCATTGGTGCATTCGAGCATCACGTGACTCCAGCGGTCTGTAAAAAAAGAAAAATCGAACCCACCGCGGTAGCCTGTCTTTCTCGTTAGCCTCGAACCAAGGTCGCACGCCACGCAGCATATGCGGTTAAACTGCAGGAAGGTGCCTAACTGTTTTCTTACTTCACACCACTAAAATTGTAAAGTTTCTTTCAGGTTGAATAATAGCTGAAAGGTTTCTGACAAAGCGAAGAAACTTCGTGGTGTCTAGTGCATCTGGACGCTCCTCTCGCTACGCCGTTATTTTGCAACAAATGTGGTAAGCAAAATTCAGTTCCATGAGTGCCTAACGAATTAGGAAATATACGCAGATGGCAGATAACCTGTAATATATTACGACACATTAAAAGCCCGCGTAAGTGGATTATCACTCTGTCCACAAGATGGCGCAACTGTGTTAATTTACGCCCAATTCCAGCATTAAGTTTGTACGCTTACTTATATCGCTTTGGTTGGTTTTAAATGCTCTCCATATTTTTTATCTCTTAATTTGTTAATTCATGTATTTTTATTCTTAATCTTAATTTTACTCTTAATTTTCTAACTTCAATAGTAAAATCTTAAGGATCCGATTAGTAACTTTTCTCAGTCAACCAAATTCATGTATTGATCTTAAGTTCCTCCTCTTTCTCCCAGCAGCTACACGAATACCCGTTTTCCTACCGCGGTGCTCGTTTCAACATATTTTCCCCTAGAGTGCACTCCTCTGCGTCTGCTCTGTTGTTGTGAACTTCGGTATGTAAAGGGTTCTTTGAAGAACCATGGTCTGCGCATATCGAGGAGAGCATCTGCCCCATAGACATTCTATTTTATTTAACCCTCTCGCTGCGTAATTGTTTTATCAAAATAGATTCAAAAATTGCGTACTTAAATCCTTCGCGACGAGCGTCTTTTAAGAATTTTTATTCTTGTGCCACCGGTTTTTCAAAACAAAAATTTTCGTCTGATTTAATCGGGAAAATGCTCTGATTAGATAAGGTAAAATTTACAATAAAGAGTAACTGGTAAGAATGATCAAGACGGGTTGATTAGACGGAGAAAATGCATCCCCGATGAAATCTCGGGTTGCGCAAATTTTGCTACTTTTACGTTGCCCGAGAAACTCTCGGGTTGCGCAGCGGGAGGGTTAATCTAAATTAATTTAATTATTGTAAACGTTAACACATTAAGTACATTTTTATTTGATTTCCTCTCTTTTGTTTTGTTGAACTCAAGAACTTAAGTCTTAACCCCCCCCCCTTTTTTTAATTTTTCAGTGCTGTCCAAGGAATAGCACCTTGTCATCCAATCCATGTGTTCAGTATCCGGGAATGTGGGACATAGGTCCCGGACTCCTCGTCAAAATTCTTCGAATCGTCAACATCCTAGGAAGATGTTATATATAATAAAATTTAATTTCCTGTTCAAATCATGTAAAGCTAAGAGTCCTCAGAAAATATTAACACTAAAACGACCGTGAGGTGTCATTTGACACCTAGCAAATGAATCTATTTCGGTTTAAACCAGAAATTTTTTTATGTAATAAGTTTAAAAGACAAATATGAAGAAAAATGTTAGATAAATAAGTAAAACAGTTTTGAATAAAAATTCTGGTGACAAATGTTTTTTATAAAACTTGAGTAAAATTCCCGATCTTTTTAGTGCTAAAGGCTGGTACTAGGAGGGTTTAATAAATTATGCATTTTCGAAATAAATCTTCGCGATAAAAAATGAATTCAAACTTGTAAGTTTTTTAAGCAAAAATCGATTGCTTGAAGTTACAATAATCTAAAAAGCTACAATGAGAATCCCAAACTATTGCCCATTCTTTCAATTAGCTTTGACTTATGCTTAAAAAGCTATCCGCATTACGAACTATTTTTCAAAGATTAGAAATGAATTTAATATTAGGAGATCCCAACTTTTTCCTTTCAAGGAGTTTCCAGCTTTCACAATTCTTAACCCCTTAATTCTCGCTCCCGTGATATTCACGGGCTGTGTCTTTTATTCAAATTGTTTGATTCCCACCAGTTTTATAAAATAGTGCAATTGCCTTTATTATGGCATCATTTTACCTGTCATTAAATAAGGTGAATATTTCTTTCTCAAACAAGTGGTGCCAATAAGCAATCTGAATTGTTAAACCGCAACTTAATGCGACCGTTAAGGGATTAAACTAGTAGACCGAATGACTTTCCGTTTTGTATACTTAAGTAAAATATACCGAAAAAAGTCAAATATGGTGTTAAAATTCGGTGTTTGCTTTGAAAGTTTCAGAGTTTGATACAATTACAGTAGGAAGACGTACCCCTAAGCTTTTTCTTTTAACCCTTTCAGGGGCAAAGCACTTCTATTCGTAAAATGCTGAAATGATTGAGTGGCACCAGAATTTAAAAACATATTTAACTGAAAATAGATAAAATCTTTTCTTCAGATACTTAAGAAAATTTCATTCCAAATTTCTGGTGCCAATGTGGTATTTCGCAATTAATATTAAGCTGGATATATAATATCCCACCGCCTTTGAAGCGGTTAACATAAATTGAATGAAGGCATAATTTCCAGGGCGGTGTATCTGCACCAACTCTACATATATTTAAAGCCCCAACAGTCGCCGAGAGGTTCTGCTCTCGAAACTGGTAGACAGGAAGTGATGGGTTCGAATTCATTCGCGCCCGCTGGCCTAATCGCTCGGAGTTTTCGTGCTTTTCTTCGGACCTTGGATTTCCATGCGTAAATACGGGTTAGGTTCCCTTAGAAAGACCACCGAGGAGGGCACTCACCCCCCTTGGGCCTATATCCCTTCTGCAGATAATCGGCCGTCATAAATAACACCAGTATATAGTTAAAACAAATAAAAAAGAAAAGTGCCTAGGTAAACTGATGGCATTGAGCTCACAGGCCTTTGACACTAATTGCATATTATACTCTTATAGAATAATGCTCCTCGAAAAATAAATTAAGGGAGATTCTCTCCTTCCCCCGTTTCCCCTCTTTATACTTAACCAATGATCCTCCAAATGTCACGACGGAAGCACATTATCGAAATAAACCGGTACACTGAATTTGAAGCAAATCGGATAGAAAAAGCCAGTTATCTAAATTAAGGAGGTATTAGCCCCCGTTCTCTTCCTTATATTTAACTTCCAAATCTAATCAGACACCCCTTATCAGAATAAATCTGTATACTAAATTTGAAGCAAATCGGATAGAAATACCCATTTATCTAAATTAAGGGATATTGGCCCCCGTCCCCCCCCCCCCCTTAGATTTAAACAATGAACTTTCAAATATAATCACGGGAGTGTCTTATCATAATTAATCATATAGCAAATTTGACGAAAATCTGATAATTCTGCATGAAAAACCCATTTATCTAAGTTAAGGAGGGGGGGGGTATTCCCCGTTCCCCCCTTTATACTTAACCAATGAACCCTTAAAACTAATCAAGGAAGCGCCTTATCAGAATGAGCCTAGAAAAAAAATTTGAAGCAAATCGGATGTTTCTATCAAGAGTTATCGCGTTAGGTACATACATACATACAGAACCGGAGGGTACTTCAGCTCTCAGCTTTGATAGCCTATGAGCTAAAAAGGGTTATTTCTTCTTTAAAAAAAGAGTTCAAAAATTATTTATAATTGTGGATCGCGACAACAACAAATCTATTGAGCTAAAAAAGATATTTATAAAATTTTACATCTTTCTGTTTGAAATTATTGGAGAATACACGACATAATGTTCTATTATATTTCTTCTGCTTTTAAAATAAAACTGCTATCAGCGATTTAAGGGATATTTTCATTAGAAATTACTATTATTTCAAAGTAGTTACAATCGCCTTATGCGATTGATCAGTGAATAATCAAAATATTTCTTACTGATCCGAAATAATGGTATATTTTATAATAAAAAAATCTACAAAATAGGCAGCATTGATTGCTTGATTGCCACTACTTTTTAAAGTAGAAATATTCACCTTATTTATGACCCAATGCAGTTGATAATGAAATCCCAAGAAGAGTCGTGATGCTCTTGTTCACTTACAATAGAGAGTGATCAATCGATTTGTCATGATGCATAGTTGTTAACTTTCTCGCTGCGCAACCCAAGATAATCTTAGGCATGCATTTTTCCGTCTAATTAATACTATCTGGTTATTCCCACCAGCTATTTTTTAGTGAAAACTTTGTCTGATTTAATCAGGACATTTTCCCCGATAACGATAGTCAAAAATTTCTGCTTTAAAGGACCGGTGAAAAAGATTAAAAATTCTGTAAAAGACGATCATCGCGAAGAATTACTTACGCAGCGAGAGGGTTAAACATATATTGCAGGGCTCCCAAATGGTCCGCCAACTGAATACCCATATTTTTTTAGAAAATTTTTCATTTTAGATTTTTCTTACAAACTGCCCCGAAACCACATTTGAAAGTAAATTCTAGCGCAAACCTATCATAAAATTTTCTGTTGAAATTTATTGGTATTGAGTTGGCGGACCATTTGGGAGCCCTGATATTGGTATTTGTACAAAATCCTGAGCATTTTGATAATCGAAGTAAATTCACCTTATTTAATGACAGGTAAAACTATGCGAGAATAAAGCCAATTGCATTATTTTAATGAAAAAAAAGTGCCCAGTTAAACTGATGGCATTCAGCTCACAGGTTATTCACACTAATTGTATATTTTATTCCAAAGAATAATGCCTTTCAAAAAATAAAGAAATCCACAAAAAAAATTTATTTAGCTAAATTAAGTGGGTTGGATTAGCTCCCCCATTTCCCCTCTCTATGCTTGCTGGGCAACATATAACTATGATATGTTCCCGCACCATGTTGGTTAAATCAAAGTAAAATTGCGTAATTTGTTATTTCTGTTTGTATAAATATTTTTTTATAAAATATAATTATGAGTGTAAAATTATAATGTTTATATATTTAAGTAAAATAAGAGTGTAAGTTCATACAAAAATTATTAAGTTGATTTTAAATATTAAATATATATTTTTAAAAAATTGTTGTATTGTAAAATGAATGTATAATGTTGAATGGAGTTCGGATCTCAGACAACAACAATAGCCAGACGCCATGGTGTCGTTTTATGACAAGCCAATGGAAAGTGGTGTATAATTAGAAATCGTAAAATAATAAAAACGTTGAAATAAATTTATGGCCTCAATAAAAGTGTTGGGATAAATTTATGGCTTTTCAGACCACCCAAACTTTAAGGCAGATAATAATATTAAAGTATATGTAAGGGGCCATTTGCAGACTGTTAGCTAATAGGCCTATCGAAGTATAATAAAAAATCTTCTCACATCCAATAACAGTGGACTAGACAAAAATAGTTCCACCCACTGCAGGAGTGGTGTGCAAGAAGAATAAGGTTTAAAAAAGAGAGTCTGGAAAAAGATGTAGAGGACGCAGGAGCTCTCCTGAAAGCCCGTGCGATGAATCCTAAAAGCCCTAGTAAAGCCCAGGTGAGATGGACATATCGGAGCGAGCCTAATCAAGCCTAATTGAGGATGTCTTTCTGATGTACATATCGGAGCGAGCCTAATCAAGCCTAATTGATGATGTCTTCCTGATGTACTTATCGGAGTGAGCCTAAGCAAGCCAAATTGAGGATGTCTTCCTGATGTTAAAATAAAGAGGATTATTCTACAGAGGTCCGTAGCTTTGCATCCTGCCATCCCGAATGTTGCCGCTCTGATACAAAGCGAATTCCGGATGACACAAGAATATGTTCCCAAGCAACGCGACAACTCTGAATTTGATGAATAAAGGCCACCATCCCGTATATTAAAAAAAAAAGGCACTATTTAAAACATTTTCTTTTACCACTTAAGATCATATGAAAAATCATAAAAAATACTTTTCTGATATTTTATGGTAGAGAGTAATCTGAGATCCGACAAATCCAATAATTAAATAAGATTAAGGTAATTTAAAAATGAAAGAGAATTATTCTTTAGCAAAAAGAAACAATTATAATAATTAGAGTACATGAAAATATTGTCTTTTTTTTAAAGATTAAATATACATAAAATAATGAGAAGCAAACAAAAGTATTGCTTTCTTTTTTTTTTTTTTTTTTTTGAATTAATATTATGTATTTCTGTATATAGTTGTGTTCAATGTAAATAAAATATTTAATCAAGTTTTAAAAAGTTTCTGCAATTATTTAATTGATAATGTTTAAGGTGTGTCAATTTATTTTTACAGCTTAAATTTTAGTTTAATTCATAAGTGGAAGAGTTCGTCTAAATAATTCACAACGCAAACTCTTAATTTTATTCGTAATTATTCAAATTTAATAATTACATTTTGACGCGAATCATCATTTAATTTTATTAATGCTTCGCGTTGCTCTTCTACTAGAATTTAGGTAAATACGATCACTTATATTATTTGAATTTATCTAAGGTATATAAAATTATATACCAATTTGCTATGAGGTTGCTTGGATGATTTGGACCAATTAACCATTTTAGATATAAATTAAATAGAAAATAAACAGGTGTAATTATCTGTCCAGCAATGCTTAACCAATGAACCTCCAAATCTAATCAGGAAAGTGCTTTATCAGAATAAATCGGTATATCAAATTCGAAGCAAATCGGATAGTTATGCATGAAACACACATTTTTGTAAATTAAGGGAGGGGATTAGCCTCTGTCCCCCCCTTCATACTCAACCAATGAACCTTCAAATCTAATCAGGGAAGCGCCTTATCATAATAAACTGGTATACCAAATTTGAAACAAATCATATAATTCAGCAGGAAAAACCCATTTATCTGAATTAAGGGGGATTATCCCCCGTTCCCACCTTTATACTTAACCAATGATTCCCCGAAGCTAATCAGGGAAGAGGCTTATCAGAATGAACCTATTTCCAAAATTTGAAGCAAATCGGATATTTCTATCAAGAATTATCGCGTTACATACAAAGCGATATAAGTAAGCGTCCTATCTTAAATGGTAGAGGTAACTGCAAGTTTAAAGGCGAGGTCACATTAATCAAGATCGCACGCCAATTAGCGGACGGGGTTAAACTACAGGAAGATGCCTAATTGTTTTCTTACTTCACACCACTAAAATTGTAAAGTTTTTTCACCTTGATCAATAGCTGAAATGTCTCCGACAAGGCGACGAAAACTTTGTGGTCCCAAATGCACCTGGATGCTCCTCTCGCCACGCCATTATTGCGCAATAAATGTGGTAAACAAAATTCAGTTCCATGAGTGACTAAAGATTTAGAAAACGTGCGCAGATGGTAGCTATCCTGTCATATATGACGTCACACTGAAAGCCCGCGCATGTGGATTATCACCCCGTCCATAAGATGGCGCAACTGTGTTAATTTACGTCCGATTCCAATATTAAGTTTCTACGCTTACTTATATCGCTTTGGCTACGTACGTACATACGTACAGACAGCAACGGCGGGCACATTAGCTCTCAGGCTTTCATAGGCTGTGAGCCAAAGCTGGTGGGATCAAATAATCTGAATAACAGGATTTGAATAACAAATTATACAAATAAACATTATATAGCTTGCTTGGATAATATTGCTGAAAAAAAATTCTGCTTTAGCCATAACTAAAATTATTATTATTGCTGTAATTACTATGATATTATTACTGAAATTGAAAATACATTTTATGCATAAATTGTCATAATAAAGGTGTTTACAAACTTTTATTAATATGAAACTATTTTTCTATAAAGTTTTTTATTACTGAATGTGGTTTATTTTATCATAAGAAGTCTGCTACATATTAAAAATAAATTTTTATTATACTATATTACTACTTATTATATTTATCGTATAATTTTCATTTTTTTAAACGTATCACTCACTTTTGAAAGTATCTTTAAACTAAGCAAGCGAATATGAAACTATATATTAAAAGTAATTTTTTCCCGTTCATCTAAATATTCTTACTCATGTCTTTTTCTGATCATAAACTATTACTCAGAGTGACAGAAGTCACCTGTTGTTCCATATTTTTGTGTCAGATTTTCTTTGATTCCAACAGTTTGTTATGATTTGAGAAACATATAACAACTGCCTTAATGTGTTATGGCAAATATTATGTGACTATGACAATCTTCGTTAATTGAATGCCTGAAAATTATTACTTCAAGGTTTGCAATCTTATTATTACATTTTGTGTTAACGGGAAAATTGTTAGTTTAATTTAGATTCTCTATAAATAAATTGTTTTAGCTTCCATGGACAATACATCAAAATATAAATAAATAAATATATCTACCCTATATATATAGATCCTAATTAAACGAATTTATGAAACGGAAGTATGAATCGACTGATTAAACAACTGATTATGCTTCACGACGATTTCTCCTAAAATATGGAATACTTTGCTATGAAATTAACACCAAAAATCAATATTGATCCGCAGATTTCAAAACTGGGGATAGCCATTTATTTTAAATGTTTCAGTTTGTATTAAATAAAATGATAATGAAATACAAATTGAATTATGGAGAAAAGTAACATGATACATTTCTTAGCATACATTTAAGGGAGGCCAAACTTCTCGCCAAATTAGTTTAAAATTGTAACCTTTTCTAAAATCTGAAGAAAAAAATATCTGTTACAGGGCTCCCAAATGAAGAAAATTTTTCTAAAATAACATTGGTATTCAGTTGGCGGATCATTTGGGAGCCCTGCTGTTATGATTAAAATTTGAGTTGCCATCATTAGAGAAAAGTATATACAGGGATGAGATTTCCGCGTTTTTACACACCAGTATATTCTTGGAGGAAAATTTGTTCTGTTAAATTACAAAAATGTTCCGATTAAAGGAAGTAACATTTTCTCTAACAAAATTCTGGTGCTAAAAAACGCGGAAATCTCAACCCTGTATATAAAATTAGAAAAAAATTAATATTTCGAAAACTAATTTGAATTTAAAAATTCTAATACCAGTTTTGAGATTTGCAGATCAATACGGATTTTTGGTGTTAATTTCATCGCAAAGTATTCTGTTAGGAAAAATCGCCGTGAAACACTATATATATAAAATCCTAATGAAACGAATTTATGAAACGGAAGTATGAATCGACTGATTAAACAACTGATTATGTTTTTTTCATATTTTAGAAAAGGTTATTTTAAATTAATTTGGCGACGAGTTTGGCCTCCCTTAACTGTATGCTAAGAAATGCATCATGTTACTTTTATTCATAATTCAATTTGTATTTCATTATCATTTTATTTAATAGAAAACTTTCATTTAAAATTGAAACCTTTAAAATAAATGGCTTTTACTTCATTCTTTATATACGTAACGCGGTACCTAATTGGCGTCAAAATGGCGTTATTTTGCCTGACATGGTAACCGGCTATTGTTGCTTATTTATTAAAAAATGTTTATTTGAATTTATTTTATTTTTATTTACACAAAATGTTATAAATTGTTTTGTTCTATAGTTATTATTATTTTTTTTTATTTAGTGTTATTTCATTTTAAAAATAACAGAAAATAATTTAAAAATACATACGTAACAGGTATTTGAAAACGAGGTTTTCGGCAAATTGTCGTAAAAAAAAAAAAAAAAAAAAAAAAAAACCACGCCAAACCCGGTGCATATGTGACAATGCAACAAATCATGAGATTTAATTTCCACTTCAAAGCAAGTCCCGTCGACCGATTTCGCCAAATTATACAAATTGACATATTTTTTTTTATTTTAAATAACAAAAGAACAAATAAATTAGTATAACATTAATTAAAATACAAATAAAACGTCGAAATAAAAATCACTTGATGGCGTGAACATGTGTAACTTCCTTAAAGTCAAGTGAATGTGACATTTACAATAAACCATTATTGGCATTTAATCTTATAGTTTGGCGACAGATTTTTGGTCGATGGAATAACCAAGTAGCAGCGTTTTAATTTACCACTCGAAAAATAAAAAAAATGCTAAGTGGCGAGTTAAAAAAAAAAAAAGCTATTGGCAAGATTTTCACCCGGCTAATATAAAAGTACCAGGAATTCTTTGCGATCAAGGCAACTTTTATGTAGTTTTATTCGAAAAAATAGTTTTGATTCTTTAATCAAAATGGAAACCTTTCTTATGAAAAGCGAACACATCAGCCCGTTGTTTATGGCAGTTACATGACTTGGACTATTATAATATAAACAAAATAATGGCGATAGAATAACATTCGGCGACTTATCACACCTGTGGCTGGCTAACATTAAAGTACCAAAATGGCCGCCTGGAATATAAAAAGCGAAGGGATCCGCCTGGAGCTGTTGATGATAGTCACATGGCTTAGGCTATTATTATAGAGATTGTTTTCAATTCTAAAAACAGCTCAAAGCATAAGATTTCCTAACGATTAAAAATTTATTTTCACGTGACTATTAAAAACAGAAAAAAACCCCTTTAAAATTACTATTAAATGAGTACGTGTTAAAAGCAGGAAAATATTGAAAATTATATCTTGAAAATTGTATTTACATGTGAATATTAAAAGGGAAAGAAAACTTTTAAAACTAATAAATACATTAATATACGTTTAACCCTTTCACGGACAAGGCACTTCTATTCGTAAAATCTTGAAATCAGTGAATTGCACCTGAACTTACAAACAAATTTCGAAATACAAAAATGCTTTTGTTCACTTACTTAACCCCTTAACGCTCGAATTAAGTTACGGTTGAAAAATTCAAATTGCTTATTGGCACCACTTTTATGAAAAAGAAATATTCACCTTATTTAATGACAGGATAAACGATACTAAAATATAGCCAATTTCACTATTTTTTAAAACTGGTGGAATCAAACAATTTGAGTAAAAGACACAGCCCAAGAATATGACGGGAGCGAGAATTAAGGGGTTAATAAAAGGGAAATTTTCATCCCAATATTCTGGTGCTAATGTGGCATTTAAGAATTAAAATTAGGCGGTACAAAAATGAACCATCGCCCTTGAAGGGGTTAAAGCAGCAAATTTTAGTAATTGTAGTAAATTGTATTATGTCAATTGTTTTATAACGCTGTTAAAACATACCTAGAGACAAAGACTCTGTTTACTGAATTCATTTTATTTTAGCTTCTTTTCAAATGTTTAACTAATCTTCTTTAACCAAACACGGAAACAACCATTGGCTGTCTTAACAGCAACTGATTCTACCTTAAATTTTTGCAATCAAAGGGAATTGAATGGAAACCCGTTTACAGGGAGATCGCTACAGGTTTTTTTTCAGTATAATTCAATCTTCTCTAATCTTTTTAAAACCGATCAGATTAGCGTGCTTTTAGATTCTGCAGTGTCTGAACGGGGGTTGGCGAGCGTAGCTTGCAGGGGACAGAGCCTCCTAGTATATATATATATATATATATACAAGGAGTCGCCGAATTCGACAGACAAATTCAGAGGGGTGATAGCATTACCGCAGAACATGGCGTTGCATATAACCCATTTAATCAAAAATACAGGGTTTTCTACAATAAAGTTTTGTGTTAAACGAAAATTTTCAGAACCTAGAAATAGGCACAGAGGTGGTACTCAGCAGCAATATTTTAAACTATGAAGTTACTCGTAGAAGGCATTGTCACAGTCATTACTGGTCGGTATTAAAATATTCCAAACGTATCAAGCGATAAAACAGTTAATGCTATAGAAGAGGCATGTCAAACACGTGGCCCGCGGGCCATACTTGCCCCGCCGGTAGTTTATCTGTCGCCCGCCAAGCATTTGGCATTTTTCTATGTTTATTTCAGTTCATGTTTTATGTAAAAAATACAATTTGCATGACAACACGTGATTGCAGTGTTGCTATATTGCACGACGGGACAACAGTTTTCGACTTTTTTTCGTCAAAATGTCTAACACTATTTTAGAATAGTAAACTTCACTTTATTTAATGAAAGACCTTCCATGATTATATAAAGTGGAGATTACTAGCAAAAAAATGTATATATTTTGAATAAAAATATTATTTCACAATCTGGCCACGTTGCCTTGTGTTAGAGCTGGCAAACATCATAAAGTATAGTAATATGTTATGTATGTGGTTACATCTAACTCATTTTAAAATTTGAGCTCATAGGGATTGCGGATGCAAGAATAGCGAATCGGAAAGATACAAAATGCAAATCTTGAATATGGAGAAATAAAATATTTTACGCTCGCCAACTCCCGTTCAGACACCGCAGACTCTAAAACACGCTAATTTGCTCTGTGTTTAACCACTTGAGGGGCAAGCAATTACGTTTGTGAAATGCTGAATTCCCACCGGAATCTTTGAAAAATTCTATTTCAAAATAAGTAAAAGCAATTTTACGTCTTTTTTCCACCAAAGTTAGAAAAGTAAAATTTAATAAAATTTTTCTGGTGTAAAATTTCATTAATCGTAGGTGGTATATAATATATACCGGTGCCCCTCAAGGGGTTAAAAGATTGCGGAGGACTGATTTATTGCTAAACGACAAGTGGTGATCTTCTGTTATGTAGGCTAAAATGTATGCGTATTATTAGTACAGAGCTGCCAAGTCTCCGGCTTTTTGGATACCAGTATTTTAATATAGAAAATGTTGTTTTATTTAATTGGAACATTTCGCCGATCAAAAATAACCAGATTTTCTCTAAGATAATGGTGTGCAAAAAGCCGGAGACTTGGCAACTCTGTTAGTAGAAAGATTTTTGACCAAAAATTTTATACCAATTGTGACAAGCAAAACATTTTTTCAAACCCTTGTGATATGTGTAAGAGGTACTTAATTTCAAAATTAAAATTAAGATAATTTATGCTTGTTTCTGTTTTGCTATTGCTTTATTTTTTATTAACCCTCTGTCTACCAGAAGGGTCCAATGGACCCGACATGTATATTCAAAATATCTATTCAAACCAGAAATTTCTTCAAAACAAACTAAATGTATAAATCAGACAATAATAAGTTAAATAAGCAAATTAAATAGTTTTAAGTAAAAATTCTGGTGTAGAATGTTTTTATAAAACTTGAGTAAAATTTCCGGTAGTTCTAGGGTTAAGCATTTGTTACCGTGATAAGAAATAGCGCATATATTTGCATAGCTGCCAACATCTTACGCTTTTTCAGACCACAAAAATTTTATAGAAAATTTTACCTTTTTAAATCGCCGTAATCAGCCGATTAAATAAGGAAAAAAATTCTGTTCAATTTTTGTGGTCTGAAAAAACGGAAGAGTTGGCAGCTATGTATTTGTCCTTAATCTTAAAATTGAAGCATTCTTGATTATCCGAAAATTTCGATTTTTCGAAAGATGCTGGTCCCAATTACTTCGGATAATCGAGGTTCTACTATATCTATAATTCATTTTAAACTGTATTACCTCTAATCGATGCATTAACCCATTAATGCCGAGTTTCTTTTACACATTTTTAATACCTAGGTACCAGTTGACACTAGTTTTCCCATATTGAAATTTTAACTTATTTGATCTCTCAAAGTTTAAGATTAAGTATTATGAAAATTTTCTTACTAAAATACTGGTTTTCATATTTAAAATTATCGTACTCTTTAAATGGCAGATTTTCGTACCAACCGGCGTTAATGGATTAAATGAATTCCATACCAAGTTATTTTAATGGTATTTAAAGTACCGTCAGTGCATAAAGGGTTAAGCACACACGAAATTTCTTTTTCAATTGTGAGCTATCTTTGTCAGATTACATATAATTGGATCGCTGAGATCGTTATGTGATATAATCCCTATTTAGTTTTCCTATCTACGTCAAGAGTGTTGTAGCGTAAGAAACGCTTGGGTTAAGAACTTTCGATACTTATGTGATGATTTATAACAAGATCTGAAAGTAATGAAACTGTTAAAAAGAATTCGGAACTTTTGAGGCTATTTATAACATAATTACGATAACATATCATTTAATAT
The DNA here is from genome assembly GCA_963932465.1 of Maratus speciosus. Classification (NCBI taxonomy): domain Eukaryota; kingdom Metazoa; phylum Arthropoda; class Arachnida; order Araneae; family Salticidae; genus Maratus; species Maratus speciosus. Next base: position 381,695,271 of record OZ010797.1, on the reverse strand, counting down.
CCCTAAAATTTGGATGCACACAATAAAATAATCTTTTGCGGCTAATTTTATTCATCTTATATTTTTCAACGTTGGGTATGCACTGCCTTTTTAGCTTTCAGCAAAGTCTGTCTCTTTTATTTTATTTTTCAGTTCTGCATTTATTTGCATCACTTTACAATAGGTGTAGCGGTAGCCACTGTATGCCACACTGTTCATTCCATGGAGCTATTAAACCTCTCGCTGCGCACCCCGAGATATACTTCGGCATGCATTTTTCTGTCAAATTAATACTATTTAGTTATTCCCACAAGTTATTTTTTAGCGAAAACTTTGTCTAATTTAATCAGGACATATTCCCCATTTATGATAGTCAAAATTTTCTGCTTTAACTCCTTGGTGACGAGCGACACGTATACGTGCCGCATGAAGCGCTCAGAATCCTTGTTTTTTCTCACCATTAAAATTTTACTGTAAAATTTGCCTTATTTAATCAGCGCATTTTCTCGATTCAAGAAGACACAAATTTCTGTTTTTAAAAAACGGCGACAAAAGATTAAAAATTTCGTAAAAGGCTCTCGTCCCGAAGAGGTTAAAGAACCTTTGATAAACGATTAAAAATTCTGTAAAAGACGCTCATCACGAAGAATTACTTACGCAGCTAGAGGGTTAATAAAGAGGAACTGACATATCCTTAAAATAGTGAAGTTTCAACTGTAACCGCTATCTCAGGAGTTGTTTACCGCCGGTGGAAACTTCCACCAGTAGATTTATATAGAAATTTTCAACTTATTTAAACACCTTATTAATAAAAAATTTCAGTCATAAATAATGGTAGAAAACAGATTTTCATTTTTACTGGTAGGTGTTTACTTTGCCGGTAGTTAAGTCCTGTGTTTCCGCCATATTGTGACAGCCAGGGAAACAAACTGACACTTTTACAAGGCATGCTGACACCAGTAAAACCAAATAGAAATTTTTACGACATTTTTGAGAAAAATTTCCATGAATGAGACGCTTAATTAAGACGAAATTTTGTATTCAATTTTACTGGTGGAACGTTTGCCCTGGCGGTAATCAGAAACTGAAGATCCGATTTTAAAAAAAGCAGCCGCCATCTTATTACAACCTCCTCAGTTACTTCAGTCGACACTGGTAGACAGTACACTATGTGTCTCCTCCTCTTTATTCACAACTCCATTTCTTTTATTCCGTTATCACCTGATAGATGAATGGAATTACGAATAAAGAGTAGGATACACATATTGTAGAGTCTATAAGATGCAAGTGAAGTAACTGAGGAGGTTGTCAGAAGATGGCGGCTGACTTTTTGCAACGGATCAACAGTTTCGGATTACCGCCGAAGCAAACTTCCACCAGTAAATTTTGTATAGAAAATTTCTTTTTATTTTAGCATTTTATTCCTGCAAAATTTCTCTCACAAATATGGTGAAAATTTCTATTCGTTTTTACTGATGGAAATCAGCCCTTGTATTATAATTTCTTTCGCTGACACTGACAGGAAGTTGTTTAGGTTGTCACAATATGTTAGAAACGCATGACTTGATTACAGCAGAAATAAACTTCCACCAGTAAAATTAAATATTTGTTTTTGGCCATAATTATGGCTGAAATCCCGCATTAACAAGGTTTTTATGTGAAAGGAAAATTTGTATTCAAATTTACTGGTGAAAGAGCTTGCCTCGGCTAAAATGAGCCACTGCAAAACCGGTTATAGTTGAAGCTTCACTATTTTGAGGATTTGTCATTTCCTCTTTATTCGTAGTTCCATGGATAGATGACGCCACGGTATTCTCCTTCGTTAAATCATCTGAAATTTTATTCTATTTTTTGTCAGGTAGATGGTGCCACTGCAGATTTTCTTGCATGTGATTGATTAATGCGATAATTGACTGGAAATACAACAAACTGTTTAAATGCAAGACTATTTTGCTCTGTTTTTTAGAAGCATTATGAGAATGTTTCCCTGATGAAGGTCACGGAAGATGATCGAAACGTTGAATATCTTAACTTTATTTTAAAGTTTATTAAGTTTTTAGGCTTTACAATCTTTTATATTCGTTTAATAAACTTGTGATTTTTATTTTCACGTTTATATGTAACTTTTCATGTTATAAATGTTCAGCTCTGTTACACAACATAGTAGAGTTATTATTATATAATCTTTTTCATTGCAAATATCGAAGATTGAATAGAAGCAAAAGAATTGAAAGATGCTAGAAAAAATGATAAAGTTAGTTTAACCTTGTAAATAATTTTTTTTAACCTTTTGTGTTGATTTTTCTGAAGAATAATAATTAATGTTCATTATAAAAAAAATAAATTATATAAAGTAAGTGATTATTTTACACAGTTTTTACTTAGTATTTGATAAATACATCTAGCTATAACAATTACATTTGACTTATTGAATCGCAGAATTCTGCTATTAAATGAGACGAAACGGAGGCGCCTACGAAACTCCCTACTGTCTAACCTCGGAATTACGAAATTCCCCCTGGAAAAACATTTTGCCATTACTGTGTCACCATACTTGCCAACTTCCGTACAGTGTTGCCAGATGGGCTACTTTTTTAAAATTCAGATTCAAAGCGATATAAGTAAGCGTCCTATCTTAAATGGTAGAAGTAACCGCAAGATTAAGAGCGAGGTCACATCAATCAAGGTCATGCGCCACGCAGCGGATGGAGTGTGAACTACAGGTAGATACCTAACTTTTTTCTTACTCACACCACTAAAATTGTAAAGTTTTTTCACCTTGATTAATAACTGAAATGCTTCTGTTAAGGAGGGGAAAACTTCGTAGTGTCGAGTGCATCTGGATGCCCCTCTCGCTACGTTATTACTTTGCAATAAATGTGGCAAACAAGATTAATTTTCATGTGTGGCTAAAGATTTCGAAAATACGCGCCACACTAAATACCCGCGTATGTGAATTATTACTCCAAAGCGTTATAAGTAAGCGAACAAACTTAATGCTGGAATCAGGCGTAAATTAACACAGTTGCGACACCTTGTGGACGGAGTGATAATTCACATACGCCGGCTTTTAGTGTGGCGCGTATTTTCTAAATCCTCAGTCGTTCATGGGAATGAATTTTGTTTGCCACACTTATTGCAAAACAATGGCGTGGCGAGAGGGGCATCCAGACGCACTTGACACCACGAAGTTTTCTTCGCCTTATCAGAAGCACTTCAGTTATTAATCAAGGAGAAAAAAACTTTATAATTTTAGTGGTGTCAGTAAGAAAACAGTTAGGTATCTACCTGTTGTTCACACTCCATCCGCTACGTGGCGCATGACCTTGATTGATATGACCTCGCTTTTAATCTTGCGGTTACTTCTCCCATTTAAGATAGGACGCTTACTTATATCGCTTTGATTACTCCGTCCACAAGGTGGCGCAACTGTGTTAATTTACCCCTGATTCCAGCATTAAGTTTGTTCGCTTACTTATAATGCTTTGTTCAGATTCTTGATCTGCACCACTTATTTGAAATGGTAATATACGCCTTATTTAATGACATATTAATTAAGGCGAAAACAAAAATTATTTTACCGTTTCAAAAAAGTGGTGGCAATCAAGAAATCTGAATTTAAAAAAAGTAGCCCACTGGCAACACTGCTTCCGTAAAATATGAGTTAATTTAAACCAGGTTAAACATGTTTCGAACCAAATTTTTTTTAAAGAAATGATATCAAAGATGTTCAGATGGGTACTTAACTGGAAACTTAATACCTAATGGTACACATAGAACATTTCCGGTTAGAAACTTGTTTAACATGGTTTAAATTAAATCACATTTTACGGAAGTTAAACGGAAGTTGGCATGTATGTATCATGTCCGCCTCTAATTCTGATTTCGAATTCAATTCCAGTGACAAAATAGTCAATATCCGTCAAATACAACAAAACATCTTTCATTACATCTATAATAAAAACATTGTTGTAGTAGTGTATATTACTAATATAACTTTAAAAATGTAAAATATTTCTAGATTAGTGATTCAGACATGTACTATAGATTTAGGAAATATTGCAAAACAGTAGAAGAAGTTTCCCAGATATAGTTTATTCACGTTACGAATTACTGTACTCTAATAAACATATATTTAACAAGAACAAATTTTTACTTCAGTCAGTCTATTAAATAAAAACTAAAAAAGGGATTCTGAAATAAAAAATTGTCTTGATCCAAACTATGAAACTTTTCAAAATATATCATAAACAATTTTATTTCAAGTTAAAAAATAAGTAATTAAATTTTGTACATTTGAATGTAAGCAAAATAAATAATTTTCATTGAAATTGGAATTAGTTTAACATTGAAAAAAATTCTGATAATTTATTAACATAAATATAAACCTCGAAAAAAGTAACAACTCAATTATCGCTTCTTATTGAATTAGTGTTAAAACTCTGTTTTTTGAAAGCATATTTAATAGAAGGTTTGAAAGAAGCAAGATAACATACATTATTAAAAAGTTATGACTATTTCTCAGAATTAAAGAAAAATAATTTGTAAAGAACAAACAGTAGATAAAATAAGTTTTTTTTTTCTCTTTTATTTATTATTATGCTTCTCATTCTACTTTCCTTCTAAAAAATACATTTGCATTAAACTTTGTTAGCGTAAGTACGTATTTCGCTCTCAAAAGACAATACAAAATATAAATATCCGTGAATTTGGAAATAAAAAAAGCTTCGAATTCTCTCATGAATTCATAATTACTTGCTTAAATATTCTTTATTTTATGCTGCTTGGCTATATATTTCATCAGAAAAATGATACAATATTATGAGAAAAAAATATTATACGTTTCATCAGCAAATACTTTTCTATGTCATTTGTAACTGAATTAATATAAAGTCTTCATGAAAAATAACATTATTCTGTTTAAAAAAGTATAAAGTGCGTAAAAAATATATAGTGTATAATAAGGGTGCACAACCTGTGGCCCGCGGGCCACCAGAATTACCTGTATTTTTATCCTGAAAAAATTTCCTAATTAATTGACAGAAACTTTGCTATTTAATAATTTGAATGTTACTTTTAAATTTTTTGTGGCGGCAAACAATTTTCTGGCAAAAAGGTTGTGCAGCACTAGTGTATAAGATGCGTAAAGCATTTTTAAGTGTTAATATAGACACAACAGAAATTATTATTACTGATATTTGTTGCTATAAATATTTCACTACTCCTGTGTTATACATGTTAATGTTTAAATTAACCCTTTGTGGCACAGTGTTCTATTACATGGAACAACCAACTTGATTCCCAAATGCTACAATGCCACCAGAATTTCGGTACAAATATTTTCAGTTCATTAAGTATGTGAAATAAAGCTTTTCTTCATTTCCAAATAAATTTGTTCGTAAATTCCCGTGACATTCATTGATGTAATCATTTTAGCAATAAGTGCTCTGCGCCGGAAAGGCTTAAAATTTCGTTTTAACCCTTTCCGGCACAGGAAATTTCTGTTCATAAAATGGTGAAATGATTGACTACCACAAGAATTTACAAACGAACTCTTTGGAAATTAAATAAGCGTTGAAATAATAAAACTTTGTAAAAAATCACCATAAAATAAAAACAATGCATAGGACGCGTTTCGAGCTAAAAATATAACAGCTCGTCATCAGCTACAGTAAGCACGTGTTAAGCGGACAAGGTAAAAAAAGAACTGAAAGGAATGCGACAGGTTGAAAGCAGCACATGCAGAAGAGAAAAGCGTTGCCAAAAAGATAGAAGAGAAATTGATCGGGAAAAAATGGAAATAAAAGAAATAAACAAAATTAAAATAAAATAAAAGATGTAAATTGAAAAATGTAAATAATAATAATAAACAAAGAAATATAAAAGAATAAAACAAGAAAAAACTAAAAGATCCTTTTTTTTTAACAAAATGAAAAGAAACAAGAGAAGAGGGAAAAGAATTACAAAAGTAATTTCCACGCTGGAGATAGGAAAGGAGATGATGGGAGATCATTGACAAGATTAGCAGAATTTTTAGAAATAAAATATGCTTCATGAAAATCCAAGTGAGAGGGAGAGGCAGGGAAAGAAATAATTTTGGCCATGGAGAAATTGAAACAATGACTGGAAGACCAAGAGTGAGAAGCAATCGAAGATTTAGAGATTTCTTGATTTGCAATATACCTCTGATGCTCGCCTAATCTGAATTTTAAAGCTCTCTTTGTTTGACCAATATAACCTAAATTGCAAGAGAAAGGAATAAAATAAACACCCCACCGGTTCTCAGTAGGAATAGGATCTTTTAGAGAAGAGAATTTAATTTTATTCATAGGTTTGAAGGTAACTTTAAAAGTAAAAAGAGAGAGGATTATTCCTTACGCGTCCTATGTATTGTTTTTATTTTATGGTGATTTTTTACAAAGTTTTATTATTTTAATTGCTTCATATCGCCAATTTTCGGTGCTGTTTCGCTAAATAAGCGTTGGTTTAAAATTTCATTACAAAAGCAAATTTTTATTAAAATATTCTTGATGCCGTTTGTAAATTTGAAATTAAAATTAGGTGGTCCAGCTGTGGGACCACACTGCCGAAAAGGGTTAAAAGAAAAGAAGATTTCAGTAAGATATATCTCGAATGTATGCAGGGATGCAAGCTTTGCGCCATAAATGACCATGAAACTATTAATAAGAAGGAACTGACATATTCTTAAAATAATGAAGCTTCAACGGTAACCGCTATCGCAGGAGTTGTTTACCGCCGGTGAGACCATCAGTTTACCACCAGTAGATTTATATAGAAATTTTCAACATATTTAAACGCCCTATTATTAAAAAATTTCAGTCATAAATAATGGTAGAACCAGATTTTCATTTTTAAAGTTAGGAGTTTATTTTGGCGGTAGTTAGGCCATGTGTTTCCGCCATATTGTGACAACCAGGGAAACAAACGGACAGTTTTACAAGGCATACTGACACCAGTAAAAAAAACCAAAAATTTTTATGACATTTTTGAGAAAATTTTCCATGAATACGAAGCTTAAGTAAGACGACATTTTCTATTCAATTTTACTGGTGGGACGTTTGCCGTGGAGGTAATCAGAAACTGAAGATCCGATCTAAAAAAAAAAAAAGCAGCCGCCATCTTGTGACAGCCTCCTCAGTTATTTCACTAGCAACTGATAAGGTTAGTTGGGGTAACTGGACCCACGACGTAACCGGGTCATAGGCTATTTTATAAAAAACTGTTGATGTTTTTTAAGTTTTAGCTTTTGTAAACAATGCACCTTAATCTCTACTTCCTCAAACAACGCGTGACAACTCAATCATAACTCTCACTTTGCTGTGATAGGTTGTCAAAAATTTACGTTTCTTTTTTTTTAAAACAACGTCAATATGGTTGAACTTCTACGGCTTTTTATTAAAATACTGTAAGTACTTTTATTAAACAATCTTTTTTTAAAGATTAGGCATATAACTACATTATTATTATTAGGTATCTATACATATTTACTTCATGTTTCAAATGTAAGCCCGGTGCCCCAGTTACCCCATAAATCTTTCAAGAATGGGGTAACTGGGACATGTATCCGGGGTAACTGGACCATTATGGATTTAGTTACCCCAATAGTTATAAATATTCTTTTTCAGTTTCTCTTACTACGAGAAATAAATTTTTCCATTGTTTTTTGCTCACAATAAAGAAAATTATAGAATACCTTATTAAAATTACGCAATAAAATTTAAAAAAAGCATATTGGGTGGTATCAAACCAAATTGCTTGACCCCTTGAGAGGCGGTATAATATCACATAATTTTAAACCCCAATTGCCAAATTGGCACCGGAATTTTATAATGAAAATTTCACCTTTATTAAGTACGCGAAAATATACTTTTATTTTTTTACTAGCAAACCCCGCGGCTTTGCTCGCGTAATATTTGAAATATGCCAAGTGATATTTAAATGTCTAATTTTTATTAAAAGTTTACTAGCTAAATTTTTATTTTATTAAAAGGTACTTATTACTTTTAGGAATACTTCAAAAATTACTATTTAAAACACAGTTTGATTAAACATCATTATTACACTACATTAGGCAGAAACGAGACTTAAATTAATAAAACTATATAAAACTAAATAAATGATAATTTAGAAAATATTTTGAAACTTTATGCTCAATTAATACGCTCATTTCAGTATTCATTTGAAGTTTTGAATTTTTTAGAAACCATCTTCTTACATCTTAAAATTAACTATCATGTCAAATTCCAAGTCCTACCGCCTCTCTCAACATAAAGGGCTATGTTAATTTAGGAACTGTCACCAATAATTTGCCAACATTAATTTTGAAATCGGTTTGTTATTTCCTAATATTCCACAGAAACGTAATTTAGAAAGATTTTAAAGGCCTTTTTTAGAACGTTTGTTGTTCCTGTGAACCCCTGGAGGTAGAATCATTGGCATAAAGTATAGCCTGTGTAGGATCAGAGACTGATACCATTGATTCGCAACTATTACTTTTATAATCGGTTTATATTCCCTGAAATTGCATAGAAATAGTAATTTAGGACTTTTTCAGAATGCTTTTCGCACTTCCCTTTCGCTTCACCCCTTTTTAATTCAAATTTATTTTCGACAGTCCTTCGAGGACATTTATATTTTATAAGAAACTACCATGCCATATTTAAAGTTTCTAGCCTTTTCAGTATCACAGAAATCGCAATTTATAAAGTTTTTAGCTCCTGGAACCCTCTGGTGATAGTGGCACAGACATAAAATATAGCTTTTGTTTGAGCAGGTTCTATCACCAAAAATTTGTCATCATTATTTTTTTTATTGGTTTGGTATTTGATAAGATTGCATAAAAATTGTAATTTATAACGCTTTTCGCTCACTTCATCCTTTTAAATTTGGAATTTTTTTCTACTGTTCTTAGAAAGCAGTTGCATCTTGTACGTAAATACCATGCCATACTTCAAAGTGTTAGACCCCTCAGTTGTGCAAAAAAGCCATATTAAAACATGTTTTGATTTTGCAACCTTCAGATGGTAGTGATAACAACATAAAATATAAACTATGTTATAGCAGGGACTGTCACTATTGATTTGCAACCATTACTTTTGAAATAGCTTTGGTATTTTCTGAGATTGAGTAGAAATTTTAGAACGCTTTTTGCGCATTTTCACCCCTTTTTAAATTTCCACTTTTTTCGAAACTGTTCTTAAAGATCATTTATAGCTAATAAATATGTACCTTGCCTAATTTTAAGTTGCTAGTCCCTACCGATCACAAAAATCGAAATTGAGAACGCTTTTTTGCTCCTTCAACGTCTAGGTTTTAGTGATACCGACATGAAATAGAATCTTTGTTAGAGTAGAGGCTGTCAGCATCAATTTCCTACCATTACTTTTGAAATCACTTTGATTCTTAGTGAGATATTGCTGACAAATCGGCATTTAGAACGTTTTTAGAACGCTGTTCGCGCATTTTGCTCCTGCACCCCCTTTGGGGTAGTGGCACCGACATAAAATATAGCTTATCTTGGAGCAAGCGTTATCACCATCATTTTGTCACCAATATTTCTTAAATCGGTTTGGTATTTCCTGAGATTTATAGAAACTACCATTTAGAACGTTTTTTAGAACGCTTTTTGTGCATTTTCACCCGTTTTAAATTTCAAATTGTTTAAGAACTGTTCTTAGACATCATTTATATCTTATAAGTAACTAATATTCCAAATTTCATATTCCTAGGCCCTTCAGTAACGCAAAAGTCGCATTTTTAGAACGTTTTTTAGCTCCTGCACCCACTTTGGGGTAGTGGCACCGACATAAAATATAGCCTATGTTCTAAGTTGGACTAACACCCTCATTTTGATACCATTACTTTTGAAATCGGTTCGGTAGCTCCAGAGGTTACCTCTAACAAACAAACAATTTTTACTTCTTTATAATATTAGTATAGATTAGTATAGATAAATAGATTCTCTTGTAAATACTAGTGTCCGTAAATTGTTTCAATATTTTAGAATGCAAATACCTTGCGCCTGAAAGCGAGATAGCCAAACTTAAAATTGTATGATACACAGGGGTCGCATTCTATAGGGAAACTATTATTGTTCCTGCCACTATTTTGAAAATAATATCATCATCGCACCTTTCTTCAGAATAAGTTAAATAAAATTATCATGAAAGTAATTCATTGAGGGTTCTGGTAGGAACAATAAAATTTCCCCTATAGAATGCGTCTTCTGGATACAGATAAAGTACTTAAGAACTTACGTAGCCATTTGTTCATAGATTTACCTTGTTATTTTCCCCTTAAAATACCCATGTGAAATTTATACTTATTACCTATACATAAGTAATTACATTAAGTAAATACATAAGTATTTACTTAATGTTTATGTTTTTGGTATAAATAAATCTAATATTTTCACTTTTAATGCTTTCTTTAGACACATTGACAGCAAAGGTTTCCCTTACAACGCTCTTTAGTTGATATATAATTTGCATGATCTGCCTGGTTTAAATTTTTTTAAGTCTTTTACACTTTTTCAAACAGGATCTGATATCCCATGTGAAAAAAAAATTATACGCGTGTGGAACATAGACCCTCCTGGTCCACTTACCCCATTTTTATGGGGCAATTGGACCCATGAGGAAAGAAAGATGAAATATGCATATTTTTATATTTTTAAATATTAAAGTGTAATTTTGAGCATTTCTGTCTGATAGAGGGAATCTAACTGAACAACATTTACAGAAGTTCTGACTCTATTTTAAATGAACATTAGCTTTTTGAAGCTTAATTGTGAGAAGCTCCAGAGTTACGTTGTAAAATCATGGCCCAGTTGCCCCAACTAACTTTAGACAGTACATTATATGTCTCTTCCACTTTATTCATAACTCCATTTAAATGAGCGGTTGGTACCACTAAATTGTAACGCTTTCTCTCGTCTTATTTAATGACAAAATTTCTGAGTTTTTTTTTTTTTTTTTTTTTTTTTTTTTTTTTAAGAGAAGAATCCTACTCTTAAACATTAGTGGTTAAAATGTGCCATTTGTGGGGCAACGCCTTCATCTCTGATATATGTCACACTCATGCATAAAACTTGACCGTATTTTGCTGTTGTTGTTGTCATTTTGATTCTCGGAGTATCGATGTTATAGAATTATTAAAATCCTATAAAAGTGTAACATCGATTTTGTGACAGAAAAGTATGTTTGCACTTGTGTTGATAGTTTCTATGAAAGATTAATTTAACTCCTCTTGTAAAATCGACTTTATTTTTTTTCCTTTAAAAGCATATCACATAAACTGAATAATATCATCTGTTATCATATATGTATATTATAGTATTAATTTATTATAATAAGTATTACCAATGGTACTAAACGTTTTTATATCTCTCTGTTCTTTAAAAAAAAAAAGCAACTAACATTGTCACCGCTGCCATAAATGAATTTTTTGTGACCTGAGGTCTTTCTTCGCTAATATTAAGAAAATTACTGCATACAAAAATATGAAAATCCGTAGCAATAAAGAGAAATGCTTGATAAACGTGCTGAAGGCGACAGTTTTTAAATCGGAGAAGTATTTTAAGAGCTAATTATTGTATGGGCAAAATCGTTCCATTAAAAAAGTTTTATAGGAGCAAAAACTGTATATAGGAATTAAATATATATATATATATATATATATATATATATATATATATATATATATATATATATATTGAAAAATCCAAATTCACATAATTTATTACACGATATATATATATATATATAACCATTAATTAATCATTACTGACCACCATCAATAATTGTGATAGCATGAATGAATTTACAACTATACTGTGTCCCAATACACTGAATGGATACAAAAACATAATAAACAAGCTGCAAAGTATAAAATAAAAGTCCCTTGTACTATATAACAAAAATTAATAATGAAGAAAAAGAGAAGAAAATGGATTTCAATAAAAATAACTGAAAAGCTTATATAATGAATCACGTTTTCAAGAGTACAGAATTCAATTATACAAGCAAAATCGGTCGTTTTCTGTGAGAAAAAAAAAGCTAAAAGCGGAAATTTTTTTTCCCCAGTACTGTAACGACCAATAGAACCAGAAGAATAGTTTCAAACTGAAAACAGAATAAAATTAAATGCTATGAAATGGAAAAAGCAATACAACCTTTTATATAATTAATTTATATCAAGGAAAAATAGTAATATTACACAAAATACCTAATAAAATCCCAGTTATTATCTCCAAATACACATCAGCACATGGTATCATCCATAAGCACGATAATTTTAAGGTTATTTTTACAGTTAAGTTAACACAGATTTTAAAACCTAATATATAGAATTATTATAGAAATATATATATATATATATATATATATATATATTACGGATATACATTACAAACTTTCTGTATACAGACTGCGTTCGTTTTTTTAACGTGACTCATTTTTTAGGGTTTTTTTCAATTTTTTATTCAAATTTTTAGCATTTCAAGAAATATTCTTTCATATTTTAGAAAAGGTTATTATTATAAGTTGTTGCCAATTTTACAAACAGCGCATGGAATAGGTCCTTTCAATTAAAAATTTATTTACACGTGACTGTTAAAAAGCGAAAAAAAAAAACTTTAAAAGTAGAATTAAATGATTGCGTTCTAAAATCAGAAAAATATTGAAAATTATGGCGTGAAAATCGTATTTACACGTGAATATAAAAAGGAAAAGAAAGCTTTGAAATAATCTCGTAAATCATTTTTTAATCTCGTAAATTATAAGGGAAATAGTATTATTAGAAAAATATAATGGTTATAAAAAAGGCAGAAACACAATTGCTCGTGGATTTTCGCATTGGGTGCATTTTTAGTAAGATTAAGATTGCTGTAATTATTATTACTTTAATATCAAATCAATTTAATATTTTTTCTTATATGAAATGCCACAATATTACAAACGCAAGGGAATATTCTATTGCTACATTTGACTGAATATAGGTTTCATTTTTATAACTTTTATTTCATGTATAACAAACAAATAAAATATATAATTTTCATTAACTTAAAGGAAAATTTAAACATTGGAAAAAAAAAATTAAAATAATGGATTACGAACACAAACAAGTTTAGTTATTTGTTTTGATTCTGACTTCAACCAAACATATTCACACTTTCACATTTATAATATTATTAGAATTAGGATAATTTTATTACTACATGATGATAATAATAAAACTAAGTGTTTAAAACATTAAATATTTCATACCAGAAAAATAGACGGAGAAATACCAGTGCAGAACCTGAATCGAAGTATTATGAATATACGTGCGGTAGTACAATCTATTCAAGGGAACCTCACGCCATATTAAATACCTTGCGGCATCATACCCAGTATTGCCAGATTGGGAACTATTTTAATTCAGTTTAGTTGACTGTCACCACTTTTTTAAAATAGTGTAATTCACCTTATTTTTCAGAATTTTTAATGTATTTCTAAATAGGCCGAATATTTCTATTTCAAAAAAGCGGTGACAATCAACAATCTGGGGACAAAAAAGTCCCCAATCTGGCAACACTGATCATACCTAAACAGTACTTTTTTGTCATTTACATGTAATTACATGCAAATTGTTCACCTAAACCGTCTGTTCATGAACTATTATTTTAACACAATCAAACTGATTGGTAAAGTTATCATACAAATTGGTGAAAAAATGCCCAGGCAGGGAATCGAACCCCGATTCTTGGCTTACAAAACCAATGCTTTACCATTGGCCTTATAAGCCAAGAATCTGGGTTCGATTGCTACCTTGAGCATTTTTTCGCTGAGTTGGAAATACCAATTCGCATCCTTTCATGTTCTATCAAGTGTTTGAAAGAATTAAGGCTCTCTTGAAGTTTTTTGCGTCTTTTTTTCTGTATTGTTGCGCATTGATACATATGCTCACTCCATTTGATGTCCATGCATGGCTGTCTCGCTCTGTGCTCTTTTTTGCTTGCCCTCCTAATTATTTGAGCAATGTATTTTGTGTTTTGCTAATTCAACATTAAAACTAAGAATCAAACGAAACAGGTTTTTAAGACAAAAAGCGAAGTATTATTTCTATTTTTGGCCGAAAAAGAAAACATCCAAGTTTTTTTAAGTGATTAATTCATACACAAATATACAGAATTATTAATTAATTATATGTATAATTATACGTGCGACCCAAACTGGCTCTCTGTGCCTCTTACCGAAACTTTTTATTTTCATATAAAATAAAATATAATTAACACATCCACGACACAGAGGGATTTTCTAATTATACGAATTTCACCTAATTAAAAAATGTTTTAGATATGCATGTCTCGATTTATCTTTTTTAAGAATTTTTGTAAATGATCAAATGTTATACCAGAATTTTCTCAGAGTATTCAAAACACTTCTGGGGTTTCAAACTAAAGATTTTCTATTACTGTTAAGTCTGCAACTTTTAATGAGGACGGAAAAAGCGTCTTCAAAGTTTAGTCTTATATGCATTGCTTGCTTTATTATTTACACTCACGGCTTGAGTCAGTCATGACTGATAATTATAATCAGTGAATTTCACAGGTATAAGTCAAGAGTTTCTCATTTGAGCTAACATAGCTCATGTCAATGTGAAATGTTGAAAATTTCCGAAGAAAGGAACTATACTCTTGAAATACAGATAGTTTAGTTCGAGTTTCGGTCCGGCCGAATCTTCGGCAGCATTTCCGCCGAAAACAAATTTTCGGGCGAAACTCACATTTTGGGTCGAAACCGAAACCGAATTTTCGGTCGATATCCAACAGAAACACTTGATAAATCAGGATTGTTGTAATTAAAATATACGCGTACTACGATTTGATTTGATATTAGTGATTTATATTATTTCAATTGTGATTTATCGCCAGTTTTTGGTGCTGTTTCAGCAGTATTGTTGTAATTTAAGATTTTACACTGACGTATATACCTTCTGTTTGTTTAGTTCCAAGCGGCATGCAGTTGTTGTTTATTTATTTTTAATCTAAGTATGAATTTTTTAACAGTAAACTCTAAAAAAATTAACCAACTAAAATCTTTGTGTCATTAACACTTAATATAAATAAAGTGAGCATAAATACATTCTTGTTTTACAGCAGAATTAACCCATTAACCGCTGACGTTGCGTTCACGCAACGGTCAAAATAATTGCTCATGCAATGAACTAATTACATTGGCACCACTGTTTTAAAACTAAAAAAAATGTCTTATTTATTGGCAGAAATTTTGCTATTTTAGTAAAGCGAAATTTACCTTACTGAATTTGTGGTGGGAAACTACTTTCAACAAGAAATTTGAATATTTCTATCTTAATAGTTTTGGCGGTTAATGGGTTAACCTCCTCAGACCCGATGTATCCTATAGGATACACATCTTTACATTTTTTTTCACGTATATAAATAATGTTAAAAAAAAGGAAATTGGTGTGTATGGAAGCTTACAGATAGCAGATCTAAACAAAATAGCAATTTTTTTCTTATAGTGCTTTTTTAGCGAGATACATATTATATCAAAATGGCTTGCAGCAAAAATGCACGAAATGTACAAAAACGAAAACGTAAATAGTTTTTCAGTACGTTGAGATACCATTTGTAGAGTTCATTAGAAATAAAAAATTATTAAATTTATAATTATTTCATGTTTTGCATTGTTTTTTCAATGCAATGCAAAGAAAAGTTAAATAAAAAATCCTAACAAATTGTCAAAAAATTTACTTTTTGTGTCCACATGTATCATCGAATTTTATGTACAAAAAATGCATTTTAATTTTTTTCGCGTTTCAATCTTTGCTAGTTATCGGTTTGTTAATATAAATTCATAACTGAAGTAAAAGAAAATATAATAATAAAACCTAGGGTCTGAAGAGGTAAAAGTATTCTTGAATCCAACATTTTCTGAAATATTTATATTTGTGTGAAAGATTCAAAGTTTATACAATAAAAGTTCAAACTTTTATTCTGTTTCTGCCCGATAGTGCCACTGTATATTCTTTTTTTTTCTGATTGGTTGAAGCGATAATCTATTGGGAACCTAACGAAATTTTCAAATTCAAGACGAATTCCTTTTGTTTTTTAAAACTTTAACTACTTAACTATTTTGCACGAACAGAGTTTGGGCTTCATTAGATCCGTTAATCATTCAGTGATCCGTTAATCTGTCCATGCTCGTTCCATGTCTGTTGCCACACAATTGCAGACATCCTTGTAAAACCGTCCAAAAAGTCTTTAAGTCATTAACTGTCAATCAACTGTTACAAAATCTGTTACAATCTGTTACAAATCATTAACTGTCAATCATAAGGTATGTTATCATGGTATCATTAAGGTATGTGTGTTAAGGTATGTTATGAAATTCAAAGGTATGTTATTTTTATAATACAAAATGCTGGTTAAATTAAAAAGTTCTTTAAAAATAAATTTTTATTCGAAAAGAGTTTATAATGGTGAAAAATCTGACTTATGATAATATTGATGTAAACGAGCTTATGCATTTTTGAACTCCAGGTTAACTAATAATTCCAGTTAACTAATATATATATATATATATATATATATATATATATATATACGTGTGTGTGCTCTAAAAAGTTCATTTGTTGCCGGATGAAGTGCATTATGCAAATAACTAATTGTGAAATATCTTCGGCCTGTGAAATAACTATTGTGATAAATACCTCATCAGTTACGCGGATCTTAGAAACGATAGTAGGAAAAAGTATATTTGCAGGAACAAAATTCTTGAATACGACATTTACATGTATTTATAATTATTTGTTAATACACATACTATTTTGGTGGTAGGAGCTTATTTTTTATTTATTACACAAAAAAAGGCAAACAATTTGTGGTGATGGATATAATGAATGATTTTGCTATTTGAATAAATCATTAGGGCATGCGCAAAAGCATAGCTGCCAACTTTTTTTTTTTTTCAATTCAATTTCTTTCGGAAATTTTGTATCAAAAAGGAAGTTTCTTATTTAAATTAGGCTCAGTTTAAGACCAACTTGAAAATTATTTTCATCTTCAAAATTTCTGAAGATAATTGATTTAAAAAACTGGTGGTAATTGATTAAAAATATATACAAAGGTTGAAAATTATGTTTTTGCGCATGCCAGAATGATTCATTCTATAGTAAAATAATTCATTCTGTCCATCACTAATTTGAATGGAAAGAAAATTTTGACAGAAAGTAAAATTTATGTATTATTGATTTTATTTAGAACTAGCAAACCCCGCGGCTTTGCTCGCGTAATAGTTGAAATATGCGAAGTGATACTTACAGGGCTATTTTTTATTAGAAGAACACTTTTTGAAATAATTCAAAAATTACAAATTAAGCCACAGTTGGACTAAACTTCATTATAAAACTGCAATAGACAGAAATGAGATTTTAATTAATAAGAACTAAAACTAATTCCAATTAAATGGTAATTTAGAAAGTATTTTGAGACTTTTATGCTCATTTCATACGCTCATTTTAGTATTCATTTGAAGTTTTGAATTTTTTAGAAACCATCTTAACACATTTATATCTTAAAATTAACCATCATGTCAAATTCCAAGCTTCCTGCTAACAGTCTACCATCTCCCTGGTGTTAGTGGCACCAACATAAAATGCCAAAGCAGAGTTGAAATAGAATGTCTCGAAAAATTTTGAAATAGCGACTGTCACCATTAATTTGCCAACATTAACCTTGAAATCGGTTGATGTTTCCTCATATTCTATAGAAAACGGAATTTAGATGATTTTAAAGGCTTTCTTGTTGTTCCTGACAACCAGGTGGTAGTGACACCGGCATAAAATATAGCCTGTATAGGATCAGGGACTATCAGTCTTGATTCGCAACCAATAACTTCCGCAATCGGTTTATTATTTCCTGAGATTCCATAGATATCGTAATTTAGGAGTCTTTTAGAATGCTTTTCGCCCCTTCCCCTTCGCTTCACCCCTTTTAATTTCGAATTTATTTTCGACTGTGCTTAGAGGACATTTATATTTTATATGTAACTATCGTGCTATATTTAAAGTTTCTAGCCTCTTCCGCACCGCAGTAATCGCAATTTAGAAATTTTTTTGCTCTTGCAACCCTCTAGGGGATGTGGCACCGACATAAAATATAGTTTATATTTGAGCAGATTCTATCACCATCAATTTACAACCATTATGTTTGAAACCGGTTTCGTATTTCATACGATTGCATAAAAATCGTAATTTAGAACGCTTACAGAACGCTTTTCGCTCACTTCGTCCTTTTAAATTTGGAATTTTCTTCCGACAATTCTTAGAAAGCATTTGCACTTTGAAGTAATTACCATTCCAAATTTAAAATGTTAGACCCCCTCTTTAACACAAAAAACGCAATTTAGAACATTTTTTGCTCCTGTAACCCCCAGGTGGTAGTGACAACAACGTAAAATTTAAGCTATGTTGGAGCGGGGACTGTCACCATCAATTTGAAACCATTACTTCTGAAATCAGTTTATATTTTCTGAGATTGCGTAGAATTATGGATGGAAAATTTTGCCTATATCTTATGTCGTCACGCAGTTATGAGATTCCGGCCATTTTAGACAATGAAAAAGAAAGGAATAATTTATAAATTGCTATATCCATTGTATGTTTTAATCTGTAAAATGCGTATTTATTTAACCACTTAACCCTCTCGCTGCGTATTTTTTTTTTTTTTTAATCAAAGTAGGTTCAAAAATTGCGCATTTTTTAATTACATCTTTGAAATCTATATACATTTTAGAGTTTAAATATGTAAACATAAAAGTTTTTTTTAACCCAAACCTAAATCAATAATTGAACATTTAAATCAGGCAAAATCAGGGCTGTCACTGGAGACTATTTTTATATTCTTGCACCACTATTTTAAGTAGATCAGTTTTACAGTACAATTCACTTATAGTGGCTGTTAAACTCTATATGGAATTTTCTGTATTTAAAAAGTGGTCCGGTGACTTAAAAATAGTCACTAATGGAAAAAAATGAATCCCGAGGAAATCTCAGATTGCGCAGCGAGATGGTTAGCTGTCACATTTTTTTTTTTTTTTTTTTAACTAAAATCAGGAAGCCAACGCCACTTTTTAAGTACAAAAATATTTGCCTTAAATAATCCAGAAAAGTCTGCCATTTAACGAACCGAAAATTTCAGGTAAAAATTAGTGGTGTGGAAAAGATTCTAGTAACGAAGTAAGCTAACTTTTCTTGCCCAAACTCTGTTCGGGCAAAACAGTTAACCCCTTGAGGGTGGTGGGATATTAAAGAAGACGATAAAGAAGACGATTAAAATTTGCATCAGAAAAATTTTATTAAAATTTACTTTTCGAACTTTGGTGGAAAAAAAAAAGGGTGGTCTTAAAATCGATTTTCCTTATTTTGCAATATTTTTTTTAATATTCCGGTGAGAATTTGACATTACAGAAACACATTTATTTGCCCCTCAAAAGATTAAGTGGTTAAGCAATTTTTCACGGATTATTTTATCCAGTATCTCAAACCGGAAATATGTAAGGAGAAATCGTACACAATAATATATTCAAAAGCTTTACTAAATTGCTTAAACTTGTTTGAATTTCAACTTGTCTTGATACCTGTTTTGCCCATAGTAAAACGGATGAGAGAGAATCTAATAATAGACCAGGCTTTGCCTCCAATTTTATTCAGAAATTTTGAGTACACACCAGAAATAAAAAATGGTATTTTATGCTTTATTTAATGAGAGAGAGACATTTAGCAATCGTGCAAAGTAGAAATTCTTCTTTCGAAATTTATGGTATAAATTTCAAATTTCATATTAAAATTCCGGGCCAAACTGGCAATCCTGGAACAGGCCTTTGCATTTCTTTATATCAGCTGGATCTCCTGATAGTCCAAGAGCCAACAGCACAAAAACCTATGTTATCAAGCACAAGAGAAAAAACATTTATTTTATGGAAGAGTAGAAATGGGGAAATCTGATTTATCCATGTCTGCCGGAAGTGAAGTGGTGCACAAGTCAAAAATTAATACCACCAGTGGTTGCCTAGTAGATTTATAATTGTGTTTGTCCTACAACTATCCTCCATGTTTCCATAGCTTGTTTGTAGGGCAAACACAATGATAGGTTTTTTTTCTAGTACTTGATAACATAGGTTTTTGTGCTGTCGGCTCTTGGACTATGAAATCCAGGCGATTTTCGGGTTGTGCCATGTTGTTTAGCTTTCGGCAGTTGATTCTTATGTATTTTGTATCACTGAATCTGAAAATGACCTTCATTTTTAACCATCACGTCAGGCTTTTCGCAAATCGTAAATTTCACAATTAAAAAGTAAAAAAATACGAAAAATCGGATACTATAAAATAATTATGATGGTTGTGTTTCTTAGCTTTTGATGATTGATTCTTGTGTATTTTGTAACGCTGAATCCGAAAAGGATTTTCATTTTTTACCATCACGTCAGAATTTTTCGCAAATTGCAAATTTTCAACAACTTAACTGTTTTTCCCCGAACATTGTTCGGACAAGAAAAGTTAGCTTGCTTCGTTACTAATAGCTTTTCCACACCAGAATTTTTACCTGAAATATTCGGTTCATTAAATGGCAGAATTTTCTCTATTATTTAAGGCAAATATTTTTGTTCTTAAAAAGGGGTGTTGGCTCCCTGTTTTTAGTTTGAGGTGTCAAAAAAAAAAAAAAAAAAAAAAAAAAAAATGTGACAGTTAAGGAGACCAGGTAAGCGAAATTCGACCAAAAAATTGATTTTTACTTTTTTATATCATTAAATAGTTTAAACTTTTATCTTTTCAACGGTGTATTACACATGTTTATAATTTAAAAAAAAAGTGTTGGATCTTTTCATTCTTTCTAAGAGCACTTCACAGCAGTGGACTACTTTTTTAAAATTCAGATTTCTTGAATGGCACCACTTTTCTGAAGTGGTAAAATTTCCATTGTTTCGCCTTAATTATATGCTATTATATAGGGCGAATTTTACCATTTCAAAAAAGTCGTGCCAATCAAGAAATCATAATTTTAAAAAAGTAGCCCACTGGCAATATTTCTTCACAGATTTAATTGACTTTTTCTCAAAACTTCGATTTTTCAGGTTTGTGTTCCTTTTTTCCAATATCTATTTAACTTAAGAACTCAGCTTTTTCTAAATACTTATATTATATTATATTGTATACTTTAACATAGGGATTTAATGATTTGTTGAGAATTATTTACTTTAGGCAGTGATATCTTACCAAAAATGCTAATTTAAAAATGTCTCTCAATAAATAATTAATAATTAATTTTCGGCTTCACTTAGAAAGAAAATGGTCTGTTAAAATACGTAAAGCACGTTATTCAAACTACTCTAAAAAATCTAGACCTCTATCTTTCACTATTTCTGAGAAAAAAGGACATACATTTGGTGTATTTGAACGTGGCGGAGATAGAGTTTACCCGGTCCCCTTAAGTGGCTAAAAAGTTGACATATTGCGAAAATCTGATACTATAAAATAGACGTAAAACTTTTTTTCATAACAATTTATTCATCTTTCAGCTTTTACTATGCATTTTTACAGACAGACGTGTAACACATTGTGTAATTAATATATTTAAAATTTTATTCCATGTGTGGAAGTTTCTTTGAACCTCCCATGCTCTGCCTCACGCTTTTCCTTTTATATTCTGAACGGGATTCATCTCGGTGTCCTCTTTTATTTTCGCAGTTGATAAGGCTGGAAATTTGTCGCCGATGTATTTAAAACATTTGCCTTTATTTGGTAAGGTTTTAAGAAATTGCTTTGGCAGACGATTTGCGAAAACTCCTGAAGTGATTGTTAAAAATGAAGGTCATTTTCGAATTCAGCGCTAAAAAATACCTAAAATAAATTATCAAATGTTATAAAACACAACCTTCACATCTACTTTATAGTATATGATTTTCGCTATTTTTTTACTTTTATCTTTAAAATATACGACTTGCGAAAAATTTTGACGTGATGGCTAAAAATGAAGGTCGTTTACGGATTTAGTGCTAAAAGTACATAAAATTCAATTATCAAGAGTTAAAAAACGCAACCATCGCAGGCTTGTGTTGTCGACGGAGCGAACTTCTAACAATAAATTTTAATACAATTTTTCATCTTATATAAACTTATTTCGGTCATAATAAGGCAAAAAATTTTATTCACTCTAACTGGTGGAGGTTTGAACCATTGGTAATCAGGCCTTGCACTGATCTGCATCTGTGGCTAACATAAGAAGAAGCGATAAGAAGAGAGGCTTTTGAAATCTAACGAAGCAGTGGCACATAACTTTGCTGGGCTTCATGATTGCTGAGGAACATGTTTAAAGAAAAGATACAATACATTGCATATGCTTCATAAGTAACTGAGAATTCGCGAAATTTTTTGCGTTAAGTCTAAAATATGGCCGTAGTATAAGGAAATTTAAAACATTTGCTTTTAGTGTACGTTCTGTACACAAGTTCACTCTTACTATAATGAACCGCAGCTCCCCGGGTGATAATAACTTTAAATATATCTAAAATCAGTTTTCAATGATTTTATATTTTTAAGCGAAAATCTTTCCAAAGGACCCTAATGTTGAGTACCTCATTTCCTCCGCTTTCATTGATCATCGAAATTGTATATTTTGCATTTTTAAATGAAATATATCCAAATTTAACTATAGTTGGGGCAGAAAGAAGGAAGAATACATAAAAAGGAGAAAACTATGGAACCCACTGCCTTCAGCAGCGTACATCCTCAAATTTGTATAATTTTATATTTTTAAATGAGAATCTATCACACCAAACAAAGAGTTAGAGTAATACTGCCATCGGCAGCGTACAGCTGGCGCACTCATGCTCCTATTTGTTTTTTCAACCAAAGCTCAAATATGTATGATTGTATATCTTTAACCAGATTTCGTATGTCATTTTTTTAATTTGTAAACGAAAATCCTTCCAAATGAACCTAACAATTCCACAATTTTCGGAAGCCTACATCGAGCGTGTTACTATGCACACTAGTTTATAAATGTAAACATTTCGATTTATTTTTTGTAAATGATCGTCGAATTTGTATAATTTTATATGCTCTAAAGTTTCATTCTTAATTACACAATTTAAATAAAAAAATCGCAAGAAGCTATCTTGCACACGACGAAACATTTAAAATAAGGGCTATTACTTTTTCAGTGACATATTGCGAATACTTATCAGATATATTTAAGTACATTTCAATCATATCCCACGCTTATAAAATATTATAATTTGTATCTACTTTTCATTTTATTTTGAAAATTACACATTTGGCAATTGCCACATTACCTAGAATGTTCCTACTTTAGAAGTTATTGGTTATATGATCTACTTTATTAATAAATATTAAAATGATTAGCTATTTTTATGATACGGAATTAAAAATCAGTTTCGTTTTTTATTTTAAAGAAAAGTAATTACTTTACATTCTTTACTACCACTATTAAAGATCTTGTAAAGAGATCATTGAACAATTTAATAGACAAGGTGCTACTTATTAGTCTAAAGTAAAATGGTTATCTACTTCGATGAATAAGCGATTAAGATATAATTCACGGTTTTTATCTTTAACCCATTAACGACGACCCTCTTTTACACTTCTTTTAATTCTTCAACACCAGTTTTTTCCACATTGTAAATTTAAAATATTTAATCGTTCAAAATTTGAAATTAGATAATGGGAAAATTTCCAAACTGAAATACTGGTAACCAAATTTAAAAGTTTTGTTCGCCTTATACGGCAAGTTTTTTGCCAACCGGCTTTAATGAGTTAAAATATGAAATAATTATAATCACCACTGGACAATTCACAGAAATGGTAAAGGAAATGATTATATTTCCCAGGTCTTTTCAATTACAGATAAATTTTCTCATTTTGCATAAAAAATATACAGGGTGTCCACATGAAACCTCCAGATTTCAAATGTTAATTGTACGAAAACTATAAGTCCTAGAGATTTGCAGTTTGCGGTATCATGAATAGCTACGCAACAAGTTTATTTTGGTGCAATTTTTTTCCCGAAACAGTTATTTTTTTTTTTGTATGCATTATTGATATGTCATGACAACAAGTTTACTTTGCTGCAAATGTTTATTTGTCTAATAAAGTTACATTTCTGTTTATCACTACCAATTTGCTCCACCAAATTGGAGATTAAATCGTATGGGGTGTTGCCTCTGTCTTTTTTTTTGTGTTGTTTTGCTATTTAAAATTTGTCTTCAAACACGAGGGCTCCGCTACGGAGACAATGCAAATAATTTTGTGATACCTGTCTAGAAAGCCAAGATTACATATTGGCAATTCCTTCGAGAGGTATCACACTTTGGACGATTACAAAATGGAATAATTTTATAATTTTTTTTTTTTTTTTTAATGTATCATAACATTTGTATTAATAAAGAATTAAAAAAATAATAAGATATAACTAAAATCGCTTCGAGTTGCTGGTAATACGAATGAAAAAAACTTCGAGTGCAAAGGGTTAATAAAGAGAAAGTGACACATCCTTAAAATAGTGAAGCATCAACTGTGACTGCTTTTGCAGGGGCTGATTACCGCGGAGTCAAACTTCCACCAGTAAATTAAATAGAAAGTTTCTCTTTGTTTAAACACTTTTTAAAAGCAAAATTTCAGTCGTAAATAATGGCAAAAACAGATATTAATTTTGACTGTTGGAAGTTTATTTCCGCTGTATTCTGGCCATGCGTTTCCACTATATTGTGACAACCTAGACAACCTGCTGTCAGTGTCAGCGAAAATGATTAAAATACCTGGCCAAACTGCCACCAATAAAAATAAATAGAAATTTTAGCAAAATTTGTAAGAGAATCTTTTCATGAAAAAGATCACTACATTAAGGCAAAACCTTCTATTCAAATTTTACTGGTGGAGGTTTTCTTCAGCGGTTATCAGAAACTGTTTATCCGATGTAAAATGATCAGCCGCCATCTTGTGACAACCTCCTGAGTTACTTCACTTGCAACGGTAGACAGTACACTATATGTCTCCTCCTCTTTATTCATAACTCCATTTGTCTATGTATGCACTTTGATATGGGCTCCGCTCGTAGTTCTCACAATGTCCAGTCAATATTCAATCTCATGTGTTGCGCAGCATGTCAGGTGTGACTGAATCGATAGCTTCCACAATTTCGTTAAAAATTTGTTGTTTTGGATAAAAAAAATTGCAGTAAAATACACTTGATGTGTTGCTATTCCTGATACTGCAAACCGCAAATCTCTAGGACTAATAGTTTCCGTACAATTAACATTTGAAATCAGGGAGGCTTCTTTTGGATACCCTGTATACACCAAGTGAAATGATTCCCATCATCTACATGTTTTAATATATTTATACCTAAGGCACAACTTCTTCAGAACCACATTTAATAATTTCTAAATTTTGATACATTTTCTACCGAAGAAATTTATCTTTATCGGTGCATTATTTTTTCCTACAATTTTTTGTTTCTGTAATAGGTCGATTACTGTGGTCTGGTCAATTATTAGCACACTCACCCTGCATATAGATTTCAAATATGCAATAAAAATGACAAATTTTAAAGAAATTTTGAATAAAAAATTAGCATTCAGCGGGCTAAACTCATTATTAAAAATATAAAAGTATTTTAAAGAATTCTCAGGGTTGCTTGCATTTAAATAGTAATAGTCACCTAATTATATCGAAAAATGTCTGTCATTAAAGGAACTCAACACGCTACCAGTATCGAAATTTCGTAAAAAAATCGATTTTCAGATTTTTATTGTACTACATACAACTACTTGCGTCTACATCCTAATAAAATTCCAGACTAATATGGTATTTACAAGGTGTCCATAATTAAACAACCTTATTATAAAGTTGTCTACAGACGTAATTGTTGCTTATAAAGATATGAAATTTTGTGAAAGTCATAATAAAGGGATGGGAATTTATTTAAGTTTTTCAGGTGCAAGGCAGCAAGGCACTTACATTGCTAAAATGTTGAATTGAATGAGTGACACCGGAATTTACGTACAACTTTATTTGGAAATGAGAAAAAGCTATTTTTCATATGCATACTAAACTGAAAAAAAATGTGTACCAAAATCCTGGTGCAATTGTGGCATTTAAAAATTAAAATTATGTGGTTTCATAAACATACAATCGCCCTTGAAAGGGTTAGGCAAAAAATGAACAAGAGTTCGAAATTTCGCCACCAGCGGGCGTTTTATATGAATTACTCCTTTAACATACATTTCCGATAGTTTAGACATTTTATTTATTAACATTACCTGATCATAAAGACAGCATTTCACGACAGGTTCCATTGACGATATTTCCCAGAACACACTGCGGTCAATCGTGGAACATGGTATCTTACGATTCCAGATGGCATCTGAAAATGATGACCATCATGTGAAACACGTTTGGTAGTAATAAAATTTGTAAACTATCGTAAACGTATGCTAAATGTGTAATTCGTTAAAAAACGCCCTCTGGACCTATTGTGAACTAATTTTTTTTCTCTTAAACAAATTCCCATACCTTTATTGTGTCTTCTACAAAATTTCACAGCATTCTGAAAAGTAGTTTCGTCTGTAGACAGCTTTAACCCTTTAACGCTCGAATTAAATTACGGTTGAATTATTCAAATTGCTTATTGGCACCACTTTTATGAAAAAGAAGTATTCACCTTATTTAATGACAATAAAAACGATACTAAAATAGATCCAATTTCTCTATTTTATAAAACTGGTGGGAATCAAACAATTTGAGTAAAAGACACAGCCCGAGAATATGACGGGAGCGAGAATTAAGGGGTTAAAATAGGGTCGTTTAATTATAGACACCCTGTAGAACTACAGTTACAGCAGATTTATCAAACATCTAATAACATAAACCAGAGTCGCCAAGTCTCCGTCTTTTTGCACACCACTATTATATTAGAGAAAATCTGATTCTTTTAAATCGCCCAAATGTTCCAATTAAATAAACCGACATTTTCTGTATTAAAATACTGGTATCCAAAAAGCCGGAGACTTGGCAGCTCTGCATAAACTCATTTATCTCAGTTCTTGTTTTTTCAGATTTTCCATGTCTTCAAAATGCTAAGGCTTTTCTACATATGACTGTAAGGGCTTATAGACAATATCAATATTTCATCCTTGCTGCGTCTGTTAACCCTTTATCTACTGACGGTACTTATAAGTACCATTCACTTTAAATTTTTATACCATAGTGAATTTTACTAATATTATAATGGTACTTTGCAAAAATTGCTCTTTAAACTCAACTTTATCAGAATGCATGGCAGCGGTAGTTCTAGGTTTGTTATTTTAGAGAGGAATGAAGCTATCTTTGAAGCAGTCGATGTGTCTTGTGCCAACTTTTTGTACAGATTGCCACGCTCGTCTTTTCCTTGCTGCAAACACAGTAAAGGATATAAGTGTTGGATTTTTTTTATGTGTTCATTATGATCTTAGAATACAATCTGACTAGCTATTTTAGTTGAACGGTGTATGTATTTGATTGAACAGTTGAATTACTCGGTGGTACTTATAAGTACCGTCAGTACAATGGGTGCTGGAGAAAAACTTCTTGTTTACTTTTCGTCTGTGTAGTTATCCATCGTTTTTATTGGATTTAAAATGCAATTACTAAAATGTAGTGAAGTAGTCATTTCCCTGGTATTTCTTTTCTGTTTCATTGTTATTTTTTATAGGAAATAGAAAAAGTTGTAGCACCGGCTGGTTTTTGCTATGCTAGAAATGGCATATGTAAATTCATATATCGCATATGTGGAGATGCGAGACAGCATGTTGTCCCTGGAATATTGACGTCGCAAAACTAAAGAACTGGTAACAAGATCGAAACCTAAAAAAAAAAAAAAAAATAGTTTTTTAAACCCTTTCAGGAGTAAAGCATTTTCAATTCTAAAGTGTTAAAATAAATGTTTGGCACCGGAATTTGCCAAACGATTTATTTGTAAATAAGAAAAAGCCTATATTTCATATACTTATTAAATCGAAAATATTTTCTGGTGCCAGTTGAAATAACTTGCGGGTTTTCTGTTACGATAATTTAGTCATAGTGTACTGACGGTACTTTAAAGTACCACTTTAGCTAATTACCTCTAAATAATTAAATTTCTCACGGGTGAGCATTTTTTTATGTTTATCCTTTAATTTTCATTGTAGCAACTGAAAAGAAAATATTACATGAAGAAAATTGCAGTAGATCATAATGCCGTAGATAAAGGGTTAAATGGAAGTTGCATTCCCTTCGGTCTGCCTGTTCATTTTGACCGGGTCCGTCTGAAAGCATTAGAATTAACATAAAAAATACATTTTAAAATTATAAAGTAGAAGTTTTTAAACGCTGAATTCCCCTATATAAGATCTTTATCTCAACAGGACGATTTAAAAGTACTATCATTTAAATTATAAATTATATAAACTTATATTTTCTTGCTAAACTTAGTTTTAAGGAAATTAAAATGGTAGTTTACTAAAACATTATAAAATTTAAACTTAAAATTTCAAAGCTCTACTTTCAATCATTTGAGTAATACAATTACCTTCGTTCAATCAGCTAAAAGCTGATTTTCGAATAAGGCTTCGTGTCGGCATATGTTATAAACGGAAGTAATTTTGCTATGAGTTAATTATTTTCATCTAATAACGAAATAATTCCTTAAATGAATTTTTATTTCTGGAATTTTATTGTACCTTAGAGAGGAAATTTTCTGATATTTTATCTATATTCGTCATGCTAAATGAAGCTGATACTTGAAATAAATGGTAAGTTTTCTATAATTATACTTCGCAATTAGTTTGTTTTTTATGGACTATGGCTAATATATTGAATGATTTATTGATTGTAGAGACTAATACCTTTTTCCCAATCAGCTGAAAGGTTCTTTTCATAAGCTTAAATGCAAGTATATACTGTTATAAAGTACGTTTTATAACAGTAAACTTTGTGTATAACCTATTTCAACTAAGTTTTCACAAGTTTTAATTTAAATATTTTCTCAATATTTCCCCTTAACCCATTAACCGCTGACGTTGCGTTCACGCAACAGTCAAAATAATTGCTCATGCAATAAATTAATTACACTGGCACCACTATTTTAGAATTAAAAAAAATGTCTTATTTATTGGCCGAAATTTTGCTATTTTAGTAAAGCGAAATTTACCTTACTGAATTTGTGGTGGGAAACTACTTTCAACAAGAAATTTGAATATTTCTATCGTAATAGTTTTGACGGTTAATGGGTTAACCAACGATTTAAGTTTCAACCAGTGTTCCCGATGGAATACGCATTTCAGTTATACGTTTAAACGATATGCGCATATACGTATAATATGTTTCTATGAAATATGAATTCCTTAAAATATACGTTTAAACGTATCCGGATACGTATAAGGGTACATTGGTTAAACGTATATTTAACACTAGAACGCCCGGAAGGAGTCGAAACGACTCCGACTAAATGATTAAATGCCAATTGGAGCCAGAAATTTTTTCATAAAATAAGTTAAATTTAAACAATGCAGAAATACGTTAAATAAATGAGTTTAATAATTTTAAATAAAAATTCTGATGTGAAACAATTTTGTGAAGCTTGCGTAAAATTTCCGGGCGTTCTAGTGTTAAGCATACGTACATTTAACGTATACGTATATTTGAAGTATCGTATTTACTTTTAATAACAATGGACCTCATCAATCTTACGTCACTGAATGGAGTATAAGATCGAAATACCTGTATGTTAGTGCTTTTATTTCAAAACCGAAAGTTATTACCGTGAATTGCAAAAAGTATTTCGCAAATTTTTACTTTGGATTTATTTAGATTTTCTGTTCATCTCAAGATATTGAGATCTGATACCACAATATTTTTATATTTTGTGTATACAGGGTGTCCCTAAACTCATGGTACATACGCTAGGGGGGGGAGGGTGATAGAACACATCAAGACGAATAATAGTATATAGGAAACCAAGGGTCCCAAACGTATTCCAAAGGAGACAGGCACCATCAAAGCTTAGGGTCCCAAATTGCAAATGATGATAAAAAAGGGAAAAATGGGTCGATTTATTTGCGGTTTTCGCTAAAATCATTCTTTAAATTAGTATTTTCTTTAAAAAAAAAAGTTATAAAAATGCCGGTAGAGGGCGCTCTAGACTTTGGAGTACCGAATAACTACTTTTTACCGGGTTTTTTTAACACTGTTAAATGCTTTCTAAAGCTTAGACCTTAACTTAAATTTTGTGTGCATAAGTGAAATCATCGGGAGTGGTTAAGTGGAGCAAATTTAACTGTGTTCAGGGGGTTGATTTTTGAACGATCGTATGTAATGAGCAAAATAATAACAAAATGATGGAAATCAGGACAGACAGAGATGGAATGAAAAGAAACTAACAAAAGGAAGAAAAACACTTTATTCAATCAAATGAAAATAAACAACACGAAGTACTCCATCACAGGAATTGTTCAAAATTGCGGCCTCCAACACGAACGCAGGCTTGAAGCCGTCGATGGACCACCGTACATTGGCGAAGACATTAGGCATCTCTCTTATGGTGGCCGAAGCAACGGATATCCGGGCAACAAGGTCTTCAGCGGAATCTACGGGACCATCTTCGCATATCAGGCTCTTTATATGACCCCACAAGAAAAGGTCCAGACAGGATAAATTGGGTGAACGGGCCGGCCAGCCGATTGGACCGCCACGACCTATCCATCGCCCCGGATACGTAATATTCAGGGCGTTACGGGCATCCAGGCTGTAATGGGCCGATACTCCGTCGTGTTGGAACCACATACGTCGTCTGATGGGTGCTGGAACATGGTTTAATAGTTCTGGCAACACCTGTTGCAGAAACACAAGATATGAATCTCCATCCAGGCGCGTTGGCAGTAAGTATGACCCAATTAGATAATCGTGAACGATTCCGGCCCAAATATTGACCGCGAAACGTCGCTGGAACGAACTTGGACGTATTGTGTATGGGTTTTCATTTGACCACACATGATAATTGTGGATATTCAAAATACCCTCGCGTGTGAATGTGCATTCTTCCGTGAACAACACATGCGCACAAAAAGCAGGGTCCACAGCCGTTTGTTGGAGCAACCACGTGCCTGGTAATCCGCTGGTTCTAGGCCTTGAACTCTCTGCGCATGGTACGGATGCATTCCTTCATCTCGCAGAACTCGCCACAGGGTATTACTGGAAACGTTAACTTCTTCGGACAGTTCCCGCGTGCTAGATTAAGGTCTCTCGCTGATACGATCAAAATGTTATCCGTAAAGGATGGAGTTCTTACACTCCTGGAACGTCCGGTATCCTGCATGCAACTTGCAAAGGAGCCCCTTTCGCACAGTTGTTGGTGCAGTCGTTGAAATATCCCCGCATCAGGAACACGTCTGGTTGAAAAACGCTCTCAGTACAATCTTTGAGCTTCTATTGCATTGCCATGTGCAGCTCCGTACATGTAATGCATCTCGGCCTTCTCCTGGTTAGAGTACGAAACCATATTATCGGCTATCCACAGAGCAAATGAAAACAGCTGCTGTGAACAGTTCCCAGTTTTACAATTACGCACTCGAATAAGTAACTTTTATGTGAGCGAAAATTTGCATACGCGTTCTTCTTCTTCCCCATGTCACATTTTCATATTCTTCTTCCGGAAACTTACAGCATAATGATAGCTATAGCGCTTGCATGTATCTAGTTTGAACATGGTCTAACACGTTTGCGTTTGAATTCAAATCATGCATTACTTAGTGAATGTTGTTTGTTTTGATGTGTACTATCACCTCTTAAAGTTTGCTTCATCACTTATTATTTTGCTCCACTTAAACACTCCCAATGATTTCACTTGTGCACACAAAATTGAAGTTAAGGTCTAAGCTTTAGAAAATATTTAACAGTGTTAAAAAAAACCGGTAAAAAGTAGTTATTCAGTACTCCAAAGTCTAGAGCGCCCTCTACCGGCATTTTTGTAATTTTCTCTTTAAAACTTTTTTTAAGAAAATACTAATTTAAAGAATGATTTTAGCGAAAACCGCAAATAAATTGACCCATTTTCCCCTTTTTTTATCATCATTTGCAATTTGGGACCCTAAACTTTGATGGCGCTTGTCTCTTTTGGAATACGTTTGGGACCCTTGGTTTCCCATTTCCTATTACTCGTCTTGATGTGTTCTATCACCTCCTAGCGTAAGTACCATGAGTTTAGGGACACCCTGTATAATGAACTGAAATTGTATTCGTTGTAAGTAACTAGCAAAATAAAACACTTTTTGAGAAAAGAATGGGAGAATAAATTTTTCCGATTTATTGTGAATCCTTGATAAGTATGGTTTTTTCTTTTTATTCTTTTAAAAATTCTTTATTTATATGTGTTACACTCAAGATTGCATCTGTGCGTAAATGTTATTCTTTCCATGGATCTAACGTTTTCTACTCTGTTAATGGATAATGATAATCCATTTTTTTATCATGAAAATCAGGGTATTTTTTACACAAAATGTTGCACATGCTTAAAATGACTTGCCTTCTATTTTCTTTTTTAGAATAAAACTTATTTTCAAAATATTTTAAATTTAGATCACAATATTCTTAAATACATTCAAAGTATGATTAAAAACTTACCAGGAGTCGGATTGATCAATGCCACTATAAAATATAAATTTAAGTCTGTTCTACGGCTGCATGAAAAATAATGTTTCGCCCGAAGGACCGATGCCATAAATCAAAAGAAGACAGGTGATGTGCTACAGATCTGAAAAAGGTAGCTTTGAAGCTAACCACTATCAATAGTAAAACATTTCATAATTAACAGCTTAGTTTTTAGCGGGAAGAAAACAAAATCTAAAGTGAGGAAAAGTATTCAAGTTTTTTAAGTGCCTCCAGAAAGTAGGCAAACCCCAAGCCATCGTGGTTCTTTCAACAAATAATCGAGAAGACACCGGTAAACCGCGATAATGTAGGACTCTAGAGGATATTTCTCAATGTCTCTAATCCGCAGATAAGAATCTATTTTCATGCCTTGAACGAAAAGCGTTTAGATATTTATACGTTTAACCGCTTGGGTAAGATCCATACATACGATGTACCGTATATGCTGTTTTGCATATTATGTATAACTGCCGTAGCCATATTATACGTATCTGAAATCCATACCCTGCATAATACGTATTATACGTATACTTGTATAAATGTTTAATAGGGATCACTAGTTTCAACAGCCTGGGCCCAAAACGTAAACAAGACCGCGCAGCCTTCGAACAATTCGACGGTTCGGCAAATCGGTCCTAAGTTGTACCAAACGCGCATGACTTACGGAATGTAAATACATATGTAAGATATAACTGATTTAATTTTGTGGCAAAGCGATATAAGTAAGCGTACAAATTTAATAGTAGAATCGGGCGAAAATTAACACAGTTGCGCCATCTTGTGGGCAGGGTGATAATATACATACGCGGGGCTTATTTGACAGGATATCTACCATCTGCGCGCACATTTTCTAAATCTTTAATCACTCATGGAACTGAATTTTGTTTACCACATTTATTGCAACATAATAGCGTAGCGAGAGGGGCTTCCAGATGCACTTGACACCACGAAGTTTTCTTCGCCTTGTCAGAGACATTTCACCTGTTAATCAAGGTGAAAAAACTTTACAATTTTAGTGGTATGAAGTACGAAAACAGTTAGGTATCTTCCTGTAGTTTAACCTCGTCCACTACGTGGCGTGCGACTTTCATTGATGTTACCTCTCCCATTTAAGATAGGGCGCTTACTTATATCGCTTTGATTTTGTGGTATATTTGATAAGTAATTACAACCTGATGTAATAATTGTGGTAGGTATAACACAAAAGGTTTATTATCAATCACTAAAATATAACATAAATCAGTAACTAATCGGTTGCATTTTTTTTTTCGTACAGAACGCATAATGTCACTACTGTCACTTTCAATAGCAGAAGAATCAACATTGTTCTCATCACAAAATCTTCTTTTTGTAAACATCTTGTGGGGGATACTTCTCTTATATTTAAGAAAATATATTTCAAAGTGCGAACGTGACCAAGAATAAGATTTAATTGACTGTGATACAAAGAGATAATAAGAATTTATCAAGAGCCTGGTCTGTGCTGCTTGTGATGGAACAAATTACAAACCGCGAGAGTCGCACAACGGGCCGTGCCCGTGACATTTACATTTGTCTCGATCATTGTACAAAGGGCAGTGCTCGTAATATTTATATTTACCCTTTATCCGGCAAGTCAATTCTGTGGCTGAAATGTTGAAAAGGTTCACTGCCATCGGAATCTGCAAACAAGTTGATTTGAAAATAAAAAGCGTTTAATTCTTCGTGTGCATTATAAGAATAAAATATTGCAATAAAAATTGGGGTGCGAATCCATCAATTTTCAATATAGATTAAGTGGTAAATATATTACCATTGCCCGATAAAGGATTAAAACGCTGTGTGCAAAAAAATGTTGTTATTTTCAATATCCTTACCTTGAGTAAAAAAAAATAATGATTTAAACAAAAAACTATATAACCTCTATTGTTTTAATAAAATTAACCCTCTGTCTACCAGAAGGGTCCAATGGACCCGACATGTATATTCAAAATATCTATTCAAACCAGAAATTTCTTCAAAACAAACTAAATGTATAAATCAGACAATAATAAGTTAAATAAACAAATTAAATAGTTTTAAGTAAAAATTCTGGTGTAGAATGTTTTTATAAAACTTGAGTAAAATTTCCGGTAGTTCTAGGGTTAAACACAAGAAAACAAGTAAGAAATATATTTAATACTGAGAAAAGAAAAGGAGTACTTACTTTCGCATAAAAAGAAAGTCAAAAGTCCCCGACTGTTCTCCTAAAAAGATACAGAAGGAAAATCATCTGTTCAATGAAATATTTTCTATTGTTGCTTTATTTGTTAAAATGCGCTGTAAAATTATGCAAAAATTTATTGTTATGAAACAAACATTGTTCATTCATGATTATGTAAATAGCATTGTTGCTTACTTACTTCTGAAAAAATATTTTTTTTCATACGTCATTATTGAAACTTTATATTTCATTTCGATATAGAGGAGCATACCTTCATCTAATAATGCAAAAAAAAAAAAAAAAAAAAAAAAAAAAAAGTATTACAATGTGCATTCTTGACAAGTTTTATTAAAGGCTATTGTGGAATTTTTTAGGAAATAAAATCGATGTTCTGTCTTTTTTTATTTAGAAAAAAGAGCTTTTCTCAATACATGATTTAGATTTTAAAAAACGTAATTCTTCATGCGAAAAACTCATTTTTTAGTTTGCGTGTGCAATATAATTACATATACATTTGTTCATATTAGATCAAAATGAAATTACTGGCTTTTATATATTTACTGGTTAAATATATAAAATTCTTTTATTTCTTCAAAATCAAGTAGTACATAAGAGAAGCAAGGTTCGCACATTCCTTGGAATTTCCAAGGACTCTGGCACCACTATTAATGATAAGAAAATTTACATTTAATTTTTAAAACACAGAATTCACAGACCCCGCCTTCATTCACAGATTTTGCAATATTTTTCCGCAGAGAAATACTTTGAAAATACTGTTAAAATTTAGTGGTAGACCTGTGCGAACCCTGGAGAAGATTTCACAGAAATTTCTGTTTTCAGATTTTATCAAATACCTTTTGTGTCTCAAAAAATTATTGATATTCAAAACGCTAGCCATAAAGAAAGATTATTGTTTTCAATATCCTTACCTTGAGTGAAAAAAAATAATGATTTAAATAAAAAAATATATATCACCTCTATAGTTGTAATAAAATTAAACACATGAAAACAAAAACTAAACAAATACGTTTAGCACTGAGAAAATTAAAGGATTACTTACTTTCGTATAAATAGAGAGTAAATGTTCCCCAGAAGTTCCTGTATGTCTAATCTTTGAGATTTTCATGCATTACTTTTATTAAAAGTACAATGCACCCAAATTTTTAATTTGCGTGCATTGTCTTTTATTTCATCTATTTTCAAGCTTTTCAAGACTGTCATAAGTTTCTTCTTCTGCAAGTACAATTCATCTAAAATTCCATTTCAGGGAAATTTTACTTCGTAATTCAAATGAAATTCCAGTGAAAATTTTTACAGGTTCTTCAACTTTTTATCTCCAAATTACACTCATACTGCTTGTTCACCGTTCTCCTAAAAAGGTAAACGAAGAAAATAGTCTTTTAAATAAAATAATTTCCATTGTTGCTTTGTTTGTTAAAATGCATTGTAAAATTAAAAATATATATACTGTTATGAAACAAACATTGTTCATTCATGTTTTATATAAATAGCATTGTTGTTTACCTGCCTCTTAAAAAATATTTTTATTCATGCGTCATTATTTAAAGTTTATATTTCCTTTCGATATAGAGGGGCATACCTTCATCCAATAAAGCAAAAAAAAAAAAAAAAAAAAAAAAAAAAAAATAGAGAGATGTTCTGTCTTTTTATATATATATAAAGAAAAAATACTTTTCTCAATCTATAATTTAGCTTTTTTAAATCTTAATTCTTTCTGCTATAAACTCATTTTTACGTTTGCGTGTGCAATATAATTAACCTATATATTTGTCTATATTAGATCAAAATAAAATTACTGCTTTTCTTTAAACATGAACATTATTCTATTTCTTCAAATTCCAGTATTACATAACACAAGATCTTTCAGAAATCATATAATTTTCAGATTTCATCTATACTTTTTATCTGGGAAAGTTACTGACATTTAAAACGCTGTGCACAGAAAAAGGCTATCGTTTTCAATATCCTTACCTTGACTGAAAGAAAATAATGATTAAAAAAAAAAAAACATAACTTCTGTTAGAGTTGGAAGATATCAGAGATTTAACATCGCAATATATCAACGAGTTAATAACGATATTAGTGATATATCGCGGCAACTACCTTAAACAGTGTAAGAATAGAAATATTGCTAATTTCGAAAAAAAAAATGGTACAGTAGCAGAAATTTAAATACCAACAGATGTAGAAAGCAGCGAATCAATATTTTATACCTATATATGTTCACAGTTTATACAGCATTATTAAAAAAATTAGGGGAGAGTAGCCATATTTCGACCGCTTCTTTAACCCTCCGTCTACCAGACGGGTCCATTGGACCCGACAGGTACATACAAAATATTCATTCAAACCAGAAATTTCTTTAAAATAAACTAAGTATATAAAGCAGACAAAAATAAGGTAAATAAATAAGTTAAATAGTTTTAAATAAAAATTCTGGTGTAGAACGTTTTATTAAAACTTGAATAAAATTCCCGGTAGATCTAGGGTTAAATGGACCAGTTGCAATTCTGCCGTTAATTACAGAAAGAGACGCCTATTACCGCTAAAATCCTACTCATCAGAATGGCGTCATTTATGATTAGAAGAAGCACCCGCCTTCCACGTGCTGTTTTCAAACAGTTTTAATAAAACCAAAAATTAGCTTTGTTGATCTATTTTTTTCCTACTAAACGTAAGGTAACACTTTAAAACTAAGATAAGTTGTTATATTTTCATATACATATCTAAATTCATGTGTTTATTGCGCATATTTTTCACGCGCATTTGTTTGCTTTCGTTGTTGCTCTTTGTGTTGAGATTATCGGTTTAAGAAAATGGCGCAGTTGCTTTAATTGGATCAATTTGAGCTACCTAACTTGGACCAGATATACAATCGTAAATTTGAAAAGCTACCGCTTACAGCAGAGCAGCAACAGTTGAAACCGCCGTACAAGCTTTTAACCCCTTGAAGGGCGGTGATGCCGCTATGGCAGGACATCATTTTTATCCCTAATTGCTACATTGGCATACGAATTTTTTAATGAAAATTTCACTCTTATTAAATACGGGAAAATATACTTTTATTTGTTTACAAATAAACTTTCTTGTAAATACTGGTGTCTTTCAATTATATCAACATTTTACGAATACAAGTAACTTGCCCCTTGTTAACACTAGAACGCCCGGAAGGAGTCGATCCGACTCCAACCATGTGATTAAATGTCGACTGGAACCAGAAATTCTTTCACAAAATAAGTTAAATTTAAACTACGCAGATTTATGTTAAATAAATCAGTCAAATAATTTTACATAAAAATTCTGATGTTAAATATTTTTATGAAACTTGAGTAAAATTTCCGGGCGTTCTAGTGTTAAAGGACTCGACATTTGGCCTCCTGACAGGCATGTTTTTAAAAGTCTTCATTTTGCAGCTGCTTCTTGAAGCAGTTATACCTTACGAGGAGACAAGCACTGCAGATAGATCCGCTCTCCCGCTAGTGAGATGTCAGAGTCAGTAATCATCACAATGATGAAAACGACACAGACAAACAGCCTGAAAGAAAAACATCAGTGACAGCAAAAGTTGTTAAAGGTATAAGAAACGAAAAGGAAAGAATAAGTTGTGAAGAGATTGACCCGCAAAAAGGCTGCAGCTACAAAACCCTCCCAAAAGCCAAAGAGTTATTAGAAATATTATCTCCCTTGCCAAAATCAGTTAAGTCAAAGTACAGAGGGAGACAAAAACAGCTGTGTCAACATCTTTCCCATATAAAGTAAACCTTGAAATGAAAAAAACAAAAAAATGACAAAAAGGAACTCTAAAAGCACACAAGCAATTGGAAAATCAAGTTTTAAATATAAGGCGTAATTCAATTGGAAAGAAAACGATGGAAGGGAAGAACTACAGATATAAGGTAAAGAAAACTTCTGTTAAAAAAAGTCTATTGATTGAGAATCTAAAAAAGAA
Organism: Maratus speciosus; assembly: GCA_963932465.1. Classification (NCBI taxonomy): domain Eukaryota; kingdom Metazoa; phylum Arthropoda; class Arachnida; order Araneae; family Salticidae; genus Maratus; species Maratus speciosus. The sequence goes on along the minus strand of OZ010797.1, from coordinate 381,656,377 downwards.
AATCAAGACAGTGATGATTGGTTTTGCCTAACTAGTAAGGAAAAAAAATAACAGAAATGATTCAGTTTTCGCATTGCCAAATGTGGTTCCATTTTCTGTGCGCTGGAATAAAAAATTAACAAAAGAAATTCATGTGTAAGCAATGCATCACTTCTTACATCATATTCAAGTAACTGGCAATTAGCTCCATAATTTCTATTCTTAATTATTTATAACTTTGGTTTATATTTTGAATACATTTTGATTTAAAACAATTACTCTTACTTTCAGACATTTGATTTCATTATATTTCATTGCTTTTGTTTTGTTTTATTGTTTTATTAATCGTAAAATTTACTTTTAATAAAATTAGTTTTAGCCCCTACTCATTAAAACAGCCTAAAATTGTTTGGTCCAATTTAGGAGATTGCAATCACTTCTTACATCATATTCAAGTAACTGGCAATTAGTTCCATAATTTCTATTCTTAATTATTTATAACTTTGGTTTATATTTTGAATACATTTTGATTTAAAACAATTACTCTTACTTTCAGACATTTGATTTCATTATATTTCATTGCTTTTGTTTTGTTTTATTGTTTTATTAATCGTAAAATTTACTTTTAATAAAATTAGTTTTAGCCCCTACTCATTAAAACAGCCTAAAATTGTTTGGTCCAATTTAGGAGATTGCAATCACTTCTTACATCATATTCAAGTAACTGGCAATTAGTTCCATAATTTCTATTCTTAATTATTTATAACTTTGGTTTATATTTTGAATACATTTTGATTTAAAACAATTACTCTTACTTTCAGACATTTGATTTCATTATATTTCATTGCTTTTGTTTTGTTTTATTGTTTTATTAATCGTAAAATTTACTTTTAATAAAATTAGTTTTAGCCCCTACTCATTAAAACAGCCTAAAATTGTTTGGTCCAATTTAGGAGACTGAGGTTCCATCTTAGGCGACCATTCGCTGACCACTTTTTACAATTTTTTCAAATTAAAATAAAACTTAAGATTTTCGAAAAGAAAATGTTCTAAAGATTTATTTAGTTAGTAGATGAATAGATTGACGATATGTGGTGAAATTTTGCAGATATTCTAAAAATAAAGTGAGTTACACATAAATATATGTGAAGTGGTCCAAATTCGGCTACTCTCCCCTATAATGCAAAATTGAAATATTTTAGAAAAAGAAACCAATGTTTGATATCTGTATGGATTTGTTGCATAGTATTTTTCTTTAAAAACAATAAGTTTTCATTTCTTCCTGCTTTATGGATTATTTATTAATAACATTTTAATTATTTAATTACTTTGTGTATAGCTGAGAATATTATATAAAAAAAAAAAACTAAAATAAAATATTCTTAAATTTATGAGAGTGACGATTCTAATATAATTAAAATAAGTAAAAACAGGGGAAAAACTAAAATTGATTTAATGCCACATGTAATGCTAATATACTTGTAATTAAGTAGGTTTCAGTGGATGATAGATGCAGCAGACATGTTGTTTTTCAATCTTCTCTAAGGAATGAATGGATTCTTAATCGAAAAAATTCACTGTATTTATATCTTCTTACCTATTTACTACAAGAAAACAACATCGAAACCTTTTTTTTAATATAAATATTCAAATCACCCTTCAGAATAGTTTTATACTAATTTAAATTTATTCTTTGCTAAATATTCCTTTTAAGCTAAAATATCAAGACAGGATACGTTAAATTCATGCGAGAAAACTTCTCTCTAATGAAAATACAACAAACTACACAAAAGAAACAATATCAATACACAATATGAATAAGCATTGTATTCAGTAGCATACTAGACGTTACAGTCTGGGAAGTTCTTTTTAAAAGCAACGAATCATCACAGTGAACGAGTGCTTTGTCCTTGACTTTTTCCGAACTTGACGAGAAACAAAAAGCAAAGTTTACCATTAGCGGACTCTGATTGGTTGCTCGCAAGCCGAGCATCTCAGATGTTGGGCTAAGGACTCAATGATAACCAGCTATATTCTGTATCAACTGGAACTCAGCAATAATTAGAGCTCGTTTGATTATTCATGACATATCAATAGCTGTAGTTATATCAATATGTGTGGACCAATCACAACGGCAAGAGAAGAGAAGTACGATAAGTGTTATTCAGTATTACGAAGACAGGCAGTGGAATAAACTGGAAGTTTTCAGCGAAGGAATATAGCAATAATTGGGATATTTCTAGAGGTAATAATCCCAGCGGAAAGAAAGATAATCTAGGTATATTTTCTGTTTTGGAGAGGAGGGAGGGTGAAAACATTCAAATGGAATATTAGGCTATGTTTTTCGGGGCTGTAGTGGTGTGCGCAAAGCATTATTACTTTATTTGGTTTTGAGATATTTTACCCTTTTTTTTTCAAGGCTCATGTTCAAAATTCAAGTGAGCTCAAAACATTGTTATTTTATTGGGATAAATCAATAAAGTCAAGGTTTAGATATTGTTTTTGCGATATTTAAAAAATATCTATATTTATCGATATATTGATAAATAATCCAGCCCTAACCTCTATTGGTTTAATAAAATTAAACACAAGAAAACTAAACAAATGCGTTTAACTCTGAGAAAAGTAAAGGATTACTTACTTACTTTCGTATAAAGAGAAAGTCAATGTTCCCCAGAAGTTCCGACATTTCCAAACTTTCGAGACTTTCATGTGTTACTTCTATTAAATGTACAATGCACCTAAATTTTTAATTTCCGTGCATTGTACTTTTATAACATCCATTTTCAAAACTTTTTAAGACTATCATATGCATCTTCCTTTGCAAGTACTTTTCATCTAAAATTCCATTTTAGATGAATTCTTCTTCGTAATGCAATAGTGCTGCTCTGCTTCCTCTCTGCTGTCCTAAAAAGATAACGTAGGAAAATCATCTTTTCAATGAAATATTTTCTATTACTGCTTTGTTTGTTAAAATGCATTGTAAAATTAAACAAAAATTTATAGTTATTAAACAAACATTGTTCATTCATAATATATTAAAACACACGTAAACACATAAATAACGGCTGAATTCAACAGTTAAAAATATGCATATATATTATACAGACATACATACAATAAATGCAATAAACCCAACTGGAGTGAAAAATTAGCCTTGCTCTGCAGACCCAGGTATCGGCCAGAGTGGCTTAGTGGTAGAGCAACAGCCTAGAATGCTGTGGTCCCAGGTTCCTGGCTCTGACTAATTTTTCACTCTAGTTGGGTTTATTGTATTTATTGTATGTATGTATGTATAATATTTATGTATACTTTTAATTGTTCATTCATGTTTACGTACATAGCATTGATATTTAATTACTTCTAAAAAAATATTTGTATTTATACGTCATTATTAAAAGTTCATATTTCCTTTCGATATAGAGGGGAAACCTTCATCTAATAATGCAAAAAAAGTATTATAATATGCCTTCTCTACAAGTTTTATTAAAAGGCTATAGTGGATTTTTTTAAGAAATAAAACAGCTGTTCTGCCTTTTTTTAGTCAGAAAAAATAACTTTTCGCAATGCATGATTTAGATTTAATAAACGTAATTCTTCATGACAGAAGCTCATTTTTACGTTTGCGTGTGCGATATAATGACCTGTATATTTGTTCACATCATATCAAAATGAAATTACTGCAATTTGTTAAAAATGAAAATTGTTTTATTTCTTCATAATCAAGTAGTACATAAGAGAAAATTTCTTAGAAATTATAGTAGCTTTCAGATTTTATCAAGACCTTTTGCATCCCCAAATTACTGATATTTAAAACTCAAGGCATAAAGAAAGGTTATCGATTTCAATATCTTTACCTTTAGTAAAAAAAAATTGTTGTAATAAAATTTAACACAAGAAAACAAAAACTAAACACATACGTTTAACACTGAGAAAAGTAAAGGAATACTTACTTTCGTATAAATAGAGAGTAAATGTTCCCCAGAAGTTCCGACATTTCCAATCTTTTAAGACTTTCATGCGTTACTTCTATTAAAAGTGCAATGCACCTAAATTTTTAATTTACGTGCATTGTCTTTTATTGCATTTATTTTCAAAATTTTCAAGACTGTCATGTATCTTCTTCTGAAAGTACAATTCATCTATAATTCCATTTCAGGTGAATTCTACTTCGTAATTCAAATGAACTTCCAGTGCAAAATTTTTACAGCTTCTTCAACTTTTTATCACCGATATTACACTCATGCTGCTTGATCACTGCTCTCCTAAAAACATAAAGGAACAAAATTTTCTTTCAATAAAATATTTTGCATTGTTGCTTTGTTTGTTAAAATGCATGGCAAAATTTAAAAATATACATTTTTAAGAAACAAACATTGTTCATTTATATTTAGGTAACTAGCATTGTTTTTTACTTAGTTTTGAAAAAATAATTTTATTTATAAGTCATTATTAAAATTTTCTTTCTTTTTCTTTTTCTTTTTTTTTTTTTTTTTTTTTTTTTTGATATAGTGAGATATACCTTCCTCTAATAATACCAAGAAAAGTATTATAATGTGCCTTCTTGACAAGTTTTACAAGGAGAGGGCCAACCTTGTTAATCACAGATTTCCATTAGTTTAATATATGTTGTACGGTAGAGACCCCTTAGTGCCAGGTTCAACGGATTTTATCCAACGCTACTTAGTTCTTGAGAAACCGGGGGGTCTAATAATAGTACACAACTTAAATACTTACATTGCAACCACAATGATAGGTTGGTCATTGCTCAGTTGGTACGGCGTTGCTGCCTGATTTGCGGGCCCGGGTTCGGAACCCGAACGCGCTACATTTCTTTTTCTCATTTTTTGTTTTATAAATATACTTGTAATTATAATTTAATAATTTCAATTACAAATTTTAATATCATACATTAATTATAATATTAACAAACTTAAATTTATCATTTTTTATTTTTAAACTATTATTTCTCATCCTTTAGAGAGCTTTAAAAAAAAATTGGATCTATTATTGAATGATTAAAATTCCAAAATCGTGACAAAATCTGTTGTGGTGCCATCTAGTTATGATAAAATAAAAGAATATTCGAATAAAATAAAAATAAAAGTAGAAAGAAGATAAAGGTGAAAGCAAAATAATTGAAAGCGCAAGCATGCGTATTACAAATTTAAAAATCTTTAATATGCAAAAAATCGGTTGTAATTTAATTCTGATGCTAATTTTTAATATAATTATGCTTGTTACTTTAAAAACAGAATAATAGTATTATCGCATTGACTTCCTTTGTTAAAGCGATGCGTAAATGATGTTTCTTTAAAATCACGAATTGACACAATTGCTCAATATTATTGCATCGATAAAGAATATATGAAATATATTTTAAAAGTGATTTTTAAAAAATTAACAGTTTTATGTTGTTTTATACAACTATTTAGTTAAAAGTAAAAAATTAAATAGGTTATAATTATAATTGATATACATATTATAAATTTTAATTGACAATGAGATTATTAATTATACTTACAAGTATATTTATAAAACAAAAAATGAGAAAAACAAACGTAGCGTATTCAGGTATCGAATCCGGGTCTGCGGATCAGCCGGCAAACGCCATGCCAACTGAGCTACGACCAACCTATCACTGCGGTTCCAAAGTAAGTATTTAAGTTGTGTACTATTATTAGACCCCCCGGTTTCTCAAGAACTAAGGAGCGTTGGATAAAATCCGTTGAACCTGACACTAAGGTGTCTCTACCATACAACATATATTAAAATAATCAAAATCTGGGATTAACAAGGTTGGCCCTCTCCTTGTTAGTAAAAGGCCATAGTGAATTTTTTTAGACAATAAAATATAGGACACTATGGAGGGTTGACCATAGTGGAGGTCTGACCCACCCATCAGTTTTCATTTTTAAAAGAATTTCAGATTTTTATCAATAGGTGTCAACCAAAGCTACCGGAATGCTCAAACAACAGTCTTTGTTTTATACAGATAATCAAAATAGGTATGGAAAAAAACAATTGTGAGGCGTTTTCAACCTAAAAGTTGAGTTTTTTAGAAATATTTTGTAAGCTTTTTTCAGCTAAAATATATCATAGTAATTTAAGTAAGTAGGTTTTAAGTAAGGCAGAAATATCGAGCATTCCAGGCATAAAGATTGCACAGTTTGATAGGCTTAATCCTTTTAGGAGCAATATACTTTCAGTACTAAAATGTTGAAATAAATGTCTGGCACCGGAATTTACGAACAAATTTATTTGGTAAAAAGAAAAAAAGTCTATTTCAAATACATATTAAATGGTAAAGATTTCAGCAAAATTCTGGTGCCAATGTAGCGTTTGGGAATTAAAAGTAGTTTGTTTCATAAAAATACCACTGCCCCTGAGAGGGTTAACATAACAATGTGCTATTCTTTAGAAAATGGCTATGTGGTGAGGTTTGACACAGTCAATGTGAGGGATGCTTAACCAGATTCTCAAAGCTCCCTTAATTATGTGGTTTCTGAAATCTTTTAATTATACACTATGCATAATGAAAGACTAATGGTTATATATAAAAAATAATGTAAATCTATTCTGCAGTAAAATGCGGTGATGGAAAAGAAAATGTTTAAAACTGATTAAAGAAAGATGTGAAGAATTGTTATAATATCCACTACAAGAAACAATTTAATGAAATATAAATGAGAAAATTCATAGTAACTTTTTCCATTTAAATATTATTTACAATAGGTAAATAGAAACTGAGGAATAGACTAGAAATGACTAGAAAGTATCAAAATTAACCCTTGTCACCAGAATTTTGCTAAAATCTTTTCCATTTAATATGTGTGTGAAATATAGCCTTTTTCTTATTTTGAAATAAATTTGTTCGTAAATTCGGATGCCAGTCATCTATTTCAACATTTTAGTACTGAAAGTACTAATTAACCCACGAAAGGGTTCAAAATGTTAATGATAAGTTAAGTGCTCATGCGGATGCAAAAGAACACAGCATTGATCTAAGAACTTTAGGAAGGGAAGTAGACAAATTTTTCCAGGATGAATACAGTGAGATAAAGTCAAACAATGTCGCAAGTACATTTGTCAGGTCGAGTGTCACAAAAAGTAGGACAAGGAGACAAAAACAAAAGCGGGAAAGTGGCTCCTAAATATGGACATAATAATGCATGAAACCTATCTCTAACTGAATACTGTCTTAAATGTTAAAATTTAGTTTTCCCTGCTGTACAATTATACCTGGTCAGACAAAATCTTGTTTAATACAAAAATTTTCCCCTCCGACTTACGATTGCATCTAAATAGGTTTGTTTAAAAATCATAATTTCAAAAATATTTTATTATAATAATTAACGCATGTATGTACCATAAAGTTATTTTTCTTTTATTTTTAACTGATTTTATTTCTCTTCACAAATATTTCGATATAAAAAAAAAGTGGGTCAATCAGGGCTCGCAGTGTTCCTAAAATTATCGACATTACTTACCACTATTTTAAATCAAAAATCTTCGTTCTAGATTTCTTCCACATCTGCAATAGATGTCTATAATAAAGATTATCGTTTTAAAATAATGATACCTAAGTGAGAAAATTTTGGGAACGCTGCGAGCCCTGGGCCAAGCCTACCATATAGTGTGTCAATCCTCCCATATGTAGGGCGCCTTGACCCATTATTTTCTCATTATTAAAATCAATCATTTTTCAATTTTTTTATATACCTCACTTATGTAGCAATTTTATTTTGATAACTGATTGTACAACGAAAAAAATTATATATAAAACTTTATTCTACGTTCAATATGTAAAAAATAAAAAATCATTTTGTAAAAAAATGGGTCAGCCCTCCCTAGTCTCCCCTATATGTTGTCTCTTTTTTAATTTAGAAAAAAAAGAACTTTTTACAATACACGATTTATACATATTAAAAAACGTAATTATTCGTGCGATAAGCTCCTTTTTACTCTTGCGTGTGCCATATAATTTAACTATATATTAGTTTTCTTTAGATCTGCCTTTTGTTAAATATCAAAATTATTTTATTTCTTCAAATTCCATTATTACATAACAGAAGATTTTGTAGAAATTATATTTTTCAGATTTTATGAAGACTTTTTATTTCTGGGATAAATTACTGATATTAAAAACGCTAGGTATAAAGAAAGTTTGTTTCTTTCAATATGTTACCTTAGGGTAAACATAATATGATTGTAACAAAAACATTTAACTTCTATTGTTGTAATAAAATTTAATACAAGAAAACAAAAAATAGACAAATACCTTCTTCACTCAGAAAAATAAAGCATTACTTACTTAGTTTCGTGTAAATAGACAGTAAATGTTTTCCAGAAGTTCCAACATTTCCAACCTTTTCAGACTTCCATGCGTTGCTTCAATTAAAAGTACAATTCACCTAAATTTTTAATTTACGTGCATTGTACTTTTACTGCTTCCATTTTCAAACTTTGAAAGACTGCCATATGTATCTTCTTCTGTGAGTATATTTCACCTTAAATTCAATTTTACGTGAATTCTACTTCGTAATGCGATATTACTTCTATTTGAAAATTTTAACAGCTTCTTAAGCTTTTTATCTCCATATTACATTCATGCAGCTCGCTCACAGTTTTCTTAAAAAGATAAAGTTGGAAAATCGTCTTTTCATTGTTGCTTTGTTTGTTAAAATGCATTGTAAAATTAATGATTTTTTTATTGTTAAGAAACAAACATTGTTGATTTATTTTTAGGTAACTAGAATTGTTGTTTACTTAGTTCTAAAAAAATATTTTTATTTATACGTCATTATTAAAAGTCTGTATTCACTATTGATATAGAGAGGAATGCCTTCATATAATAATGCCAAAAAAATATTATAATGTGCCTTCTTGACAATTTTTATTAAAAGGTCATTTTAGATTTTTTTTATAAAATAAAATAGATGTTCTTTCTTTTTTTATTTAAAAAAAAGACTCTTTCTCAATACATGATTTAGATTTTAAGAAACGTAATTCTTCATTCCGGAAACTCATTTTTACGTTTACGTGTGCGATGTAATTAAATTACCTATATATTTCTTCACGTTAGATCAAAATAAAATTACTACCATTTGTTAAGCATGAAAATTATTCTATTTATTCAAATTTCAGGAATACATAACACAAGATTTTACAGAAATTATAATTTTCAGGTTTCATCAATATCTTTTTTATCTGGGAAAATTACTGATATTTAAAACACTGCGTACAAAGAAAGATTATTATTTTCTTTATCCTTATCTTAACTTAAATAATGATTTAAACAAAAAAATACATATAACCTCTATTGTTTTAATAAAATTAAACACATGAAAAAAAAAAATCTAAACATATACGTTTAACACTGAGAAAATTAAAGGATTAATTGCTTACTTTCGTATAAAAAGAGAGTCAATGTTCCCCAGAAGTTTCGACATTTCCAAACTTTTGAGACTTTCATGCGTTACTTTTATTAAAAATGCAATGCACCTAAATTTTTAATTTACGTGCATTATACTTTTATAGCATTCATTTTCAAAAATCTTTAAGACTGTCATATGCATCTTCATTTGCAAGTACTATTCATCTAAAATTCCATTTTAGGTGACTTCTACTTTGTAATGCAATAGTATTTCCATTTCAAAATTTTTACAGCTTCTTAAACTTTTTATCTTCATGTTACACTCATGCTGCTTGCTCACTGTTTACCTAACAAGATAAAGGAAGAAATTCGTCTAATTATGATATATTTTCTATTGTTGCTTTGTTTGCTAAAATGCATTGCAAAGTTATTCAAAAATTTATTGTTATAAAACAAACATTGTTCATTCGTTTTTACATAAATAGCGATGTTATGTACATACTTAAAAAAAATATATTTTTTGATTCATACGTCATTATCAAAATTTTATATTTTCTTTCGATATAGAGGGGCATACCTTCATCTAATAATGCCAAAAAGAGTATTATTACACGGTTCGTACGCATCTGGTGATTCGTGGTATTTTAGGTGTTTTAGTACCTGAAATCTAAAGATAGATTTTTTTTTTTTTTTTTTTTTTTTTTTTTTTTTTTTTTTTTTAATAAGCCAAATAATGCTTTACAAAAATTCTGGTACAATCACCTTGAAGCGTACGAACCCTGTATAATGTGGTTTCTTGGCAAGTTTTATTAAAAGGCAATTGTGGATTTTTTTTAGAAAATAATACAAATGTTCTGCCTTAAATTATTTATTTTGCGGTATAATTATCTATATGTTTGTTCCCATTAGATGAAAATAAAATTACTGCCATTTGTTAAACATGAAAATTCTTTTATTTCTTCAAAATCAAGTAGTACATAGGAGAAGATTTTTCCGAAATTATAGTTTTAAGATTTTATCCAGACGTTTTGTATCTCAAAAATATTCTGATATATAAAGCGCTAGACATATAGAAAGGTTATTGTTTTCGATATCCTTATATTGAGTGAAAAAAATAATAATTTAAACGAAAAAACCATATAACCTCTATCTTTGTCGTAAAATTTAACACAAGAAAACGAAAACTAAACAAATAAGTTTAACACTCATAAAAGTAAAGGATTACTTACTTACTTTCGTATAAATAGAGAGTGAATGTTCCCCGGAAGATCTGGTATTTCCAAACTTTTGAGGCTTTCATGCATTACTTCTACTAAAAGTGAAATGCGCCTAAATTTTTAATTTACGTGTACTGTCTTTTATTTCATCTATTTTCCAAATTAAGACTGTCATATGTATCTTATTCTGCAAGTACAATTCGTCTAAAATTCCATTTTAGGTGAATTCGACTTCGTAATTAAAATGAACTTCCAGTGCAAAATTTTTACAATTTCTTCAACTTTTTATCTCCATATTACATTCATGCTGCTTGCTGACTGTTCTCCTAAAAAGATAAAGTAGGAAAATCATCTTTTCAATGAAATATTTTCTATTGTTGCTTTGTTTGTAAAAATGCTTTGTAAAATTAAACAAAAATTATTGTTTGGAAACAAATATTGTTCATTCATGTTTATGTAAATAGCATTGTTTTTTTCTTACTTTTAAAACAATATTTTTATTCTTAGGTCATTATTAAAAGTTTGTATTTTCTTTCGATATAGATGGACATACTTTCATCTAATAATTCCAAAAAATGTTATAATGTATATTCTTGACAATTTTTATTAAATAGCCATTGTGGATTTTTTTAGAAAATAAAATAGATGTTATGTCTTCTTTTATTTAGAAAAGAAGAACTTTTCTCAATACATGATTTATATATTTTTTTAAAAACGTAATTCTTCATGCGAAAAACTCATTTTTACTTTTGCGTGCGCAATATAATTTACCGATATATTAGTTTACTTTAGATGATATAAATTTACTGCCGATTAATAAACATCAAAATTATTTTATTTCTTCAAATTCCAGTATTACATAACAGAAAACTTTGTAGAAATTATAGTTTTCAGATTTTATGAAGACTTTTTACTTTTGGTATAAATTACTGATATTAAAAACGCTAGGTATAAAAAAGTTTGTTGTTTTCAATGTATTTGTACCTTGACGGAAACAAAATATTATTTAAAAAAAAATTAGATCTACCGGGAAGTTCTGTCTGATGTTATTATTTCACGCCTACTTTTTTAAAATAAAGATTTCTTTATTGGCACCACTTTTTTTGAAATAGTAAAATTTCAATTGTTTTCATCTTAATGTGTAATGTGAAAACAATGGTAATTTCACCATTTAAAAAAAGTGGTGCCAATGAAGAAATCTGAATTTAAAAAAAGTAGGCATAAAATAACATTACTGGAAAGAACTTTTCGGTAGACCTAATAACTTCTATTGTTGTAATAACATTTAACACAAGAAAACTAAAACTAGACAAATAAATTTAACACTGAGAAAAGTAAAGAATTTACTTACTTTTCTGTAAATAGAAAGTAAATGTTCCCCGGAAGTTCCGATATTTCTAACCTTTTGAGACATTCATACAATTCTTCTATTAAAAGTACAATTCACCTATACGTATAAAAGTGCAATTTACGTGCATTGTCTTTTATTGTATCTATTTTCAAACTTTTCAAGAATGTCATATGTATCTCCTTCTGCAAGTACAATTTATCTAAAATTCTATTTCAGGTAAATTCTACATTGAAATGAAAAAAAAAAACTTCTATTGCAGAATTTTTACAGATTCATCAACTTTTTATCTCCATATTACACTCTTGCTGCTTGCACACTGTTCCCCTAAAAAGGTAAACGAAGAAAATCGTCTTTTCAATAAAATATTTTCCATTGTTGCTTTGTTTGTTAAAATGTACTGTAAAATTAAGTGAAAATTATTTTTATGAAACGAACATTGCTCTTTCATATTTAGGTAACTAACATTGTTGTTTACTTAGTTCTAAAATCATAATTTTATTTATGCGTCAAAATTAAATATTTATCTTTCCTTTCAATAAAAATGGGAATACCTGCATCTAATAATACCAAAAAATGTATTATAACTTGCCTTGTTGGCAAGATTTATTAAAGGACAATTGCGGGTTTTTTTAGAAAATGAAATAGATGTTTTTTCAATTATTATTTAGAAAAAAAAAACTTTTCTCAATATATGATTTGCATTTTTTTAAAAGTAGTTCTCCATGCAAAAAACTCATTGTTACATTTGTGTGTGCAATATAATTTATCTATAAGTATTTGTTTACATTAGATCAGATTAAAATTACTTCCTGTTCTTAAACATGAAAATTATTTTTTTTTCTTCATACATCTCTTATACAGGAAAATTATTTTATTTCTTCAAAATAAAGAATTGTATAACAGAAGATTTTTCAGACACTATAGTTTTCAGATTTTATGAAGAATTTTTATATCTGGGAAAATAAGTTCTAATACGCTGGGCATAAAGAAAGGTTATAATTTCAATATCCGTACCTTGAATGAAACAAAATAATTATTTAAACAAAAAAACCGTATAACCTCTATTAGTGTAATAAAATATAACGCAACAAAACAAAAACTAAGCAAATACACTTAACACTAAGAGAATTAATGGATTACAGGCATCCTCCGACTTACGTAATTTCGCAGTTACGTAAATAAATCTCGAAAATTACATTTGTAAACATACAAGCGCGTTTGATACGCGGTTGTATACTTTTAACATTTATTTTATAAATAAAATATATACAGGGTGTTCCGTTAAAGGGGTCCAATATTAATAGGGGTAATAGAGGAGATCACACGGAGCATAAATCAGTATATAATGCCTGGCCGGATCTCAATAATTTTCAAGTTACAGCAAATAGAATGAAAAATCGGAAATTTGTAAAAAAACCCTCATTGCTAAACTATCGATAATGCTACATAAAAACGAAGCACATATTTAGAAAGAGCAGAAAAAATCCTACGAAATGACATAAGTTGTTTTAGAATATTGAGAATTAATGGCGAGTTACAAGCTCTGAAACAGTGAAAAAATACAAAATCAAATATTTAGCAAAATAGTTAATCGTTAATTCCAAAAATGCAACTCTACCTACATCAAGGAAAATGTTATAAAATTTGGTCCATTCCGAAAGCTTTCGAAGAAGCTGACAATAAACCATATCAGTTTAATTGTATGGGAGAAATCAAGCAGTTCCCTAGTTACAACTCTGTACTGTTGCACGCTCGGAAAGGGCGAAACTCCGCCCATGACGATTGTAAACACCCCGTTTTAATATCTTTCAATTATACATTTCTGATCAACCTCTATCAATACCCTTTCATTATTCAGTCTGGCCAAGTGAATGACATATTGTGCAGCTCTCGCCTTGTCTTAAAGCAAACTCGTTGACTGCTGCGTTTCCTCCATGAACTTTCAGGATGATGAAGAAGAAGTACTTTTTATGCAAATTTTCTATGTGTATAGGAAGAAAAGTGTAATAAAACAGCAGTCATCAGTGGGCGTTATGTTAAAGGGAGGCTGTTGTAAGTGGGATTGTAGTAAGTTGATGTATAATAATTATGCCGGAATACTCTAACGAAGAATATGCGGACATGCATCTGATGTACGGGCAAGCTCATGGAAATGCATGTCTAGCACAGCGCATGTACCGTGAGCAATTTCCAAGGAGACGTTGCCCAAGTTCGAAACTCTTCATAAAAATCGATAGACGATTACGGGGGACTGGATCGTTTAATACAGAAAGCATTGATGCAGGGAAACCTCGACATGTACGAACACCTGCAATGGAAGAAGATGTACTGAATATTTTTAAAGATAACCCCTTCACGAGTACACGAGCTGCTGCGTCTGAAGTCGGTGTTTCTCACCAAAGTGTGTGGCGTGTTCTGCGTGCAGAAAACATGCACCCCTTTCATGTGCAGCGGGTACAACTGTTATCAGTAACAGATTGTGCTCAGCGGACAGAATTCGTACGCTGGTTGCTTAATGTAACAGAAAATAATCCACAATTTCTGGAAAATATTTTATTTACTGATGAAGCAACATTTACGAGAGAGGGCGTGGTAAACACGCACAATATGCACACATGGTCATATACAAATCCGCACACTGTTTTCCCGTCGAACGCACAACAAAAGTTCAGTGTGAACATATGGGCAGGTGTCCTCGGCGATTATCTCATAGGACCATATTTACTCCCAGATGTACTCAATGGCAGTACGTACTTGGTTTTCCTACGGGATATCTTACCGCAGTTACTGCAAAATGTGCCAGCAACATTGCGCCACAATATGTGGTTTATGCACGATGGCGCACCGGCACATTTTTTCATAGGTGTTCGCAATCACCTCAATTCAACATATCCTGGGAAATGGATTGGACGCAGTGGACCTGTTGCTTGGCCTGCATGCTCTCCAGACCTCAATCCGTTAGACTTTTTTGTTTGGGGACACTTTAAATCGCTGGTGTATGAAACGCCTGTGGATACACCGGAGGATTTACTAACGCGAATCGTTGTCGCTGCAGGAGACATTCCCAACTCCGTCGGAGTTTTTCGGCGTGTTCGCCAATCTTTACGACGTCGCTGTCGGCTGTGCGATTCTGTTAATGGGCGCAACTTCGAACACCTATTATAATAATGTCCGTTCGTCTGCCTTCCGACATTGAACTGTGCAGCGCATGCCAGAAGACTATGCTTCACATATGTCATAAAGTACGTGGAATGTAATTCTTTATTTGTCATTTTTCTTTTATTTTCAACACTTTTTGGCACAGTATTTTGTAAGTCACAGACTGTGGTGTACTCAAATTGTAAATTACAAAGTTTGTATGAATTAATTTAAAATTTAGTGTGTTTTTTAAATTTATAATTAATAAAATTATTATGCTATTTGTTATTATTATTTCCTATCATAAATTATGATGCACATATACATACAATAATTGTCCGTGTAAAACATGTACTGAAACTTCTTGCATAGTTACAAATCGCAATATTTTTAATTATTTCCGAATTTTCACCACCAGTTTAATTTTAAAGAATTTAACTTAAGCTTTATATCAATAAAAGACCACTTTAAAATGTAGACTATTATTGTAAAGTTATTTTGGTTCATACAACTCTTGAATAATTAAAAATGTTGCATCTGAGAAGAAGCATGATCGAAAATGTATAGTTGAGAGTAATTAAAAAGGCGGTGTTTCCAATCGTGATGGGCGGAGTTTAACCTTTGCTAGTGTCAAAGAAAGCGGAGTTGTAACTAAGAAACTGATTAATTTCTCGCACACAATTAAACCGATATGGTTCATTGTAAGCTTTTTCGAAAGTTTTCGGAATGGACCAAATTTTACTACATTTTCCTTGTTGTAGCTAGAGTTGTCTTTTTGGAATTAACGATTAACTATTTTGATGTATATTGGATTTCGTACTTTTTTCACTGTTTCAGGGCTTGTAACTCGTCAATAAATATTTCTATTTTAATACAATTGATGTCATTTTGTAGGTTTTTTTCTGCTCTTTCTAAATATGTGCTTCGTTTTTATGTAGCATTATCGATAGTTTAGCAATGAGGGTTCTTTTACAATTTTCCGAATTTTCATTCTATTTGCTGTAACTTGAAAACTATTGAGATCCGACCAGGCTTTATATACTGATTTATGCTCCATGTGATCTCCTCTATTACCCCTATTAATATTGGACCCCTTTAACGGAACACCCTGTAGATATAAACCACAACCGTAATATAGTTTATATATTAGATAGAGTTATATTTTTATTGGTATATTCAATCAATTCTATAACAAAACAACTCAATTTTTATTGTTAGACATTCATAGTAGTCATCTAAATCATAATAAATACAGTTTGTGTTTATCAAGAATTATTTTATTTTGTGAGTGCTGTTCATTTATCTTGCCATCAGAAATTCATGGAGGTCCTCTTTAATTATTTCTTATTTTTATAGTCCTTTGATGTAGAATCAAAATTGCTATAAATCAATTCAAAATGTTAGATTTATAAATACCGTATTCCACAAGTAATTTGAAAAGTGTTCTTTAAATCTGTTTTTATATTTTTTTCATACTTTTTTGTTTTATATGCGAGTTAATACTATCGCATGATGCTTTATTTATAAAATAATAGGGTGTAAGTAATGTATATATGTATATATACATACATTATATAATAAGTACTGCAGTTTCTTACAAAATTTTACGTAAGAAACTTACAAATTCGACTTATGCAAAATCAAGTTATGTAAAACTTTACGGAATGCATCACTTACGTAAGTCGAGGAATGCCTGTATTTACTTATAACTATTTTTTTCGTGTAAATAGAAAGCAAATGTTCCCTAGAAGTTCCGACATTTCCATTCCTTTTGAGACTTTGCTGCGTCACTTCGGTTAAAAGTACATTGCAGCTAATTTTTTAGTCTAAAATTATGTCTAAATGGACATTTTGAAAAACGCATAACGCATTTGAAAACTTAATTTCTGCTATTACCGTGAAAAGTCGGGAAAATATATAATTTTTTCTCTGCAACCCTGTAAATGGTCTATAGATATGTATATATATTACATATAATGCTAAAAGTTAGTTCCGTTAAACGTTTAGAGCTGTTGAAAATTTCTATTCAGTAATTTCCGCCGATAAACAGAAGTTGTTGGGAGTTTTTGTGCTGATCTGTATATGATCAATAGAATTTATACACACCAAGTAATATTTAAAAAAAAATAGTTAAATTTAAAAATGCATACCACAACTGTAAATGCACTTCCAGCAATTATTGTTCGCAGGCGTCATTAGTTCAATTATTGTTCATTTTCTACTGTAGTCAAATTCTTTTGTGTGTCGTCATAAATGAACGATAATTCTATGAAAACCACACCGTGTAGTAAGATCCTCGTAGTGCATCTCAATGATATATACTGATTAGAGATGAACCGTATATTCGGTATATATTCGGTATTCGGCCATATTACCGAATTTTCGGTTATGCCAAATATAAACTATTCGGTTAGACCGAATATTCGGCTTGGCCGAATATTAAACCATTCGGCCTACCGAATACTTGGTTTGGCCGAATATCAAACTATTCGGCTGAACCGAATACTTAAAAAAACTTTAAAACATATTTTTAAAAAAATTTCACAATTTCCACTTTTAACTGTCAACTTATAAATATATTTAAAATAATTCAAGACAAAATCATTTATTTGCTGTTTGTAAAGAATCACTTAAAAAAATTAACCGTGAGGAGGGTTAAAATGATGAATAATAAGGATGATTAATTTGGATTTTCGTAGGAATTAATGATATACAAATGTAAGTTTCTAAATTTTGTTTAGTAAATAATTTGTTTCTTGCTTTTTCAAAAATAAGGGTTTCTAAACAAAATAGAAAAACTTTTGGGGTTGATAATAGATATCAAGACAGACAATTATTTATGAGCCTATGAGTACCGTCAGTTTAATTTTTACCACCCTGTATTTAGCACAGCCTCGGCGATCTCGCCGCCCACTAATGCATCGCTTTCGATCTCGAAAACTTTAACCTTTTCCGAAGCAGTGTGCCCGGGTCGGGATACCTAATTTTAATTCCAAACTCACAACCGGCACCAAGAATATTTTATTAAAGTTTTTCATTAACAATGAGAGTATAAAGTAACCAGTTTTTAATTTCTAAAAAAATCGTATGTAAATTCCGATATCAGTCTATGATTTCATCATTTTACAACCAAATTTGTCTGTGCCGGAAAGTGCTAATTAGTAAACAAATGCTATTTTCCTTTCTCCCATAAGTTGGAAGAGTAAAAAAATTGGCTATGCGATGACTATGATGCTGGATTTTTGAAGTTGCCGGATTTTCGAATGCTGTATTTTTGAGGTCACATTGTATCTATATTTTTTGGTCAACATGCATTTAACTGCGTGTTGCTGACCTCGAAAATAATCTTATTTCTCTAAAATCTACTAATTTACAATCAAATATTTTTGCTGAAATGTAAAAAAAATCATATATTATTAAAACTTCTTTTTTATGAGGCTGCGACAGGCGACTATTTGTATACTCTGTTCGCAACACTATTTAAAAAAAAAATACATTTTGTAATATATTTCTCTTGCAAATGTTGTCAAAATGTATGTAAAAGATTTCTTTTTTGAAAAAGTGGTGCGAAATAGAATTAAAAAATAGTCGCCTGTGGCAGCCCTGTTCGATTAAAAAAATACGCAATACTTCATGAGATAAACACGTCTTTCACATATTCGGGTGCAATATTTTTTACCCTTGTTTTTTGTTGGTTTTTTTTTTTAAGTCAACATTGAAAATATTATCTTTCGCCAAAATCTACTATTGTACAATAGAAGATTTTGTAGAAACTTTAATATTCATGTTTTACCAAGACTTCTTATTTCTGTGATAAATTATAGAGATTGAAAACGCTAGGGGAAAAATATATTGTTTTCAATATATTTACCTTCTTTGACACATACTAAAAATGGAACTAGTATTAATA
The DNA here is from genome assembly GCA_963932465.1 of Maratus speciosus. Taxonomy (NCBI): domain Eukaryota; kingdom Metazoa; phylum Arthropoda; class Arachnida; order Araneae; family Salticidae; genus Maratus; species Maratus speciosus. Next base: position 381,637,406 of record OZ010797.1, on the reverse strand, counting down.
AAGAGGAACTGGCATAGCCTTAAAATATTGAAGCTTGAACTGTAACCGCTTTCGCGGGGGTTGATTACCGCCGCGGCAACCTGCACCAGTAAATTTAAACAGAAAATTTCCCCTTTTTTAAACGTCTATTAATGAAACATTTCAGTCACAAATAATAGCAAAACAGATACTGACTTTTACTAGCGGAAGTTTACTTCGGCTCTGCGCTTCCGCCATATTGTGAAAACTCAACACGTTGAGTTTCTTAACTTAACGTGAGAAAACTTAACACTATACAGATTTGCCAGTTTGGCCTCAATTTTTATCCAGAGATTTAGTGTTCATACCAGAAATAAAGAATAGTATCTTACGCTTTATTTAGTAAAAGACATTTAGCGATAACATAAAGTAAAATACCTTCTTTCGAAATTTCCGGTATCAATTTAAAATTTCTGATCACATTCGCTGCCGATCCCGCGCGTGATCGGCAGCGAAAGTGCTAGACAAACACCTGTCAGTGTCAGTGAGAAATATTATAATACAATTATATTTCCAATATAATACCAATATAATTTTAATGCCAAACTACCACTATTAAAAACAAATACAAATTTTTACCATTTTTGTGAGAAATTTTTTTTTATGAATAAGTTGCCTAAATAAGACGAAATTTTCTATTCATGTTTATGGGTGGGATTTTAACCTGGTGGTAAACAGAAACTGTTGATCCGATTTAAAACCAACACCCGCCATTTTGTGACAACCTCCTTAGTTACTTCACTTGTAACTGGTACACAATACACTATATGTCCCCTCCTCTTTTTTCATATCTCCATAACTCCTACTCATAATTCCAGTTTCATTTCTTTGACACAATAAACCAAAAATCGGGCGTAAATACCACTTTTACTGTACTAAATTATCTGCTTTGAATAATAGAAAAATATCTGCCAATTAATAAGCCAAAAGATATAGTTAAAAATTAGTGGTGTTCAAAAGTTTTAAGTAACGACCTAAGCAAAATCTTGTTGCGCGAGCTGTGCACGTAAAAAACTGTTAACCCTCCGTCTACCAGACGGGTCCATTGGACCCGACAGGTACATACAAAATATTCATTCAAACCAGAAATTTCTTTAAAGTAAACTAAGTATATAAACCAGACAAAAATAAGGTAAATAAATAAGTTAAATAGTTTTAAATAAAAATTCTGGTGTAGAACGTTTTATTAAAACTTGAATAAAATTCCCGGTAGATCTAGGGTTAAAGGGTTAGTACAAAAAAGGGTCTATACGAAAAACTATATAACTCCTTTTTTGCAAGTTCATTACAATTTAACACAAGCAAACAAAAAACTTATACAAATATATTTAACACTGAGACTTGTAAAGTATTTGTTACTTACTTTCGATATAGATATAAATGAAATGTTCTGAAGGACGGAAATAACGGTATCCGTACGAAACATGACACATTACTTCCGATAAAAGTACAGTCCTCCTAAATTTTTAATTTAGGCACATTCTACTTTTATTGTATCCACTTTCAAACTTTTCCAGACAGACCTATGCATCGTCTACAAGTACGATTCTTCTAAAAATCCATATTACGGGAATTGCATTTTGTATAGCATTTGTGCTTCCATTTAAAATTTTATAGCTTCTTCAACTTTCCAGCTACAAACTACACTCGTGCTGTTCACGATTCTTCCAATGTTGCCAGTGGGAAACATTTTTTAAACTGAGGTTTCTTGTTTGGTACCACTTTTTGAAATGGTAAAATTCTTCTTATTTAGTGACTTATTAATTAAGGCGAAAACAAGGGGGGTTTTGCAATTTCAAGAGATTGATGCGAATCACGAAATCTGAATTAGAAAAAAGTAGCCCACTAACAACACTAGGTTCTTCTAAAAATGAAGAACGAGTTTCTTCATTTCAATGAAATATTTAACACTGTTGCTTTATTTAGTACACTGCATTGTTGCATTAAAAAATGTTTATTGTTGTATAACAAATATTGGTTATTGAAAATCAGTTTGATACCATGATTGTATACCTCGGTTTTTATAAAATATTTTCATTTATGCGTCATTGTTAAAAGTTTTTCTTTCCAGGAACTAGATCTCCATCTGCAAATAATAAAAAAAAAGAAAACCCGTATTATAAACTATCTAAATTAGAACAAGTTTTATTTAAAGACCATTGTGCATTTTCTTAGAAAACGAAATAAGAGTTTTATCAATTACTGCGAATATTTCGAAAAAACAAATGAACATATCTTAATCCATATCTTGGATTTTAACCCTTACAGGGGCAAGGTACTTGTATTCGTAAAATGTTCAAATAATTTATTGACACCAGTACTTACAAGAGAATTTATGTGTAAATAAGTAAAAGTAAATTTCCGCGTACTTAATAAAGATGAAATTTTCATTATAAAATTCTGGAGCCAATGTGGCAATTAGGGATTAAAATTATGTGATGCGGTGACGGCATCACCGCCCTTCAAAGGGTTAAAAAACGCAATACTTCATGATATAAACACATGTTTACAATATACGTGTGCATTATATTTTACCTATACATTTGTTTTTTTTTTATAATGTCAAGATCCATCTGGCAGTGTGTTGTTGAACACGAAAATAATGGCATTTCTGCGCCAGCTAGAGCTAAAATTTCGAGCTATTTTTTTATGCCGTGCCATTTCCCTCTTCTTTGCGTATATTCAGGTCGAATTTCATATCATTCTGACCAGTGGTTCTTTTATTTTACAGCTTTCTGAAAGTTAGACATTAATTTTAACCATCCTGTACATAAATTAATGATAATGATTTATTAACCCATTTATGCCTAGCGACCCATTTTTAGGGCGATTCGAATTTTTATAAATTTATATAATTCTTTTCTTCTTTACAACATGAAAATTGTATGAAATAATTATCTATAAATGTCTTTACCTGTTACGAGAGATGACAGCATGAGATGGATATTTATTTGCTTAAATAAAGACTATTTTGGTGCATAACCTCCTGAGATTCAAGCAAAATGTAACGCATAATTTTTTTTAAATATGAGTTTTTTTTCAACAAATTGGCATCAAAAATGACGTTTTAAAAGAAATTAATAAATTTCGATTTTTTAATTTTGTTTTACAGCACATCCATCTAAATGGATGTTCAGGCCATAACTCGCTTTAAAGTAATTAAAAAAATGCGAGAAGTATGGGAAAGAATATAATTTATTATAAAGAATATAAGGCAAGTATTAACATCTAATTTAAAATTGCAAAATAAAAATAGTTTAAACAATAGTTCGAAAAACTGTCATACTTTCGATCGACTAACTATGTTATTTGATGTGTAATTTGTTAATTTTACGTTAATTAATGAGGTTGTGTATTTTATACCGATCTATATTTATTTCTATCATATTTTAATCTTCGTCATTAGATAGTAAAGGTTACGAATGATAGTAGAAAAATAGCACTATGCTGCTGAATGTAGAACTTCAGTTTGTAACAATTCGCGATAAAAGCATGTAAATCAATGATATGATTATTAATATAATTCCAACACTATCAGAGATTTCGAAAAACTGCGCACACTTAATAAATTAACTATATTATTCGACATATATTTTGTTGATTTTATATTATTACTTTCTTCTGTCTTTACAAGAAGAAAGTATTGGTTTCATGAAATTTTTCGAATCGTGGTTTTCGACGCATTTACACGTTTTAGGAGTCAGAGAATCCGAAAAACCCGTTTTTACAAAATGTCTGTCTGTCTGTCTGTGTGTGTGACACAAATTTTGTGGGCGCCCTATCTCAAGAACTAATGAACCGAATTTAATAAAAATTTATATTCAATTAGTCCCTGATATAAATTGGTGCTGATTAGTTTTTGGTGTAAATCGCTCAAGAGGTGGCTCTGCTATTCAGCATTTTTCACGATTTCCACAAGAGCTCAATCTCAAGAACTAATGCACGGATTTTCATCAAACTTCAGATTAAGTTAGTCCTTGACATGAATTGACGTTTTATACATTTTGGTGCAAATCTCTCAACAGGTGGCGCTGCTATGCGGCATTTTTTTGTGATTTCCGCAATAGCCCTATCTCAAGAACTAATGCTTGGATTTTGAACAAACTTCAGATTCAGGTATACATTGATATGAATTATTCCTGTTTATGTTTCGGTTCAAATCGCTCAACAGGTGGAGCTGCTATGCTACATTTTCAAAATTTCCTCTATAGCTCTATCTCAATAACTAATGAGCGAGTTTTCGTCAAACTTCAGATTCAGGTATGCCTTGATATCAATTAGTGCTGTTTATGTTTTGGTGCAAATCGCTCAATAGATGGCACTGCTATGCTACATTTTTCAGAATTTTCGCTATAGCTCTATCTCAAGAACTAATGCACAAATTTTCATCAAACTTCAAATTCAGATATACTTTGATTTGAAATGGTGCTAAATTGATGTACTTTCTTGTATTATTTAAATGATTTAATTGACGTGATTATATGGAAGAAAGTTTTGTGATGGCCACAACATACTAGTTTAATGAGTTCTTATATTCTCTTTCTGAATCTATATATACGTCTTTACAGTATACTATATATACGTCTATACAGAAGTAAATTATTATCTTTCAACAACAAAACCTATATATGGTGCTTTATTTAGAAAAATAATCCCAAAGTACTATTCAGAGTTTGAGTTAAGTTGTTTATTAGAGAACTACTATGAGGGATTTTGTTCACAGGTAGTCTTGAAAGACCCGGAGGTCATTATATAGATATTTGTCGTACTTAACTATTGAATTCGCAATAATGAACAAGAATATCGAATTGTTGTAGATAACATGTTTAAAATGCGTTTGACAAGACATATAGACACAGGATTTTTTTTCGTGTTTATTATTACTAGTAATGCACAGCAATGCATGATAAAGTCATGGAACTATTAATAAAGAGGAACTGACATATCCTTAAAATAGTGACGCTTCAACTGTAACCGCTATCGCAGGAGTTGTGTATTACCAGTGGAAACTTCCACCAGTAGATTTATATAGAAACTTTCAAATTATTTAATCGCCTTATTATTACAAAATTTCAGCCATAAATAATTGTAGAAATAGATCTTCATTTTTACTGGTAGGAGTTTACTTTGTCGGGAGTTAGGCCCTGAGTTTCCGCCATATTGTGAGAACCAGGGAAACAAACTGACAGTTTTACAAGGCATACTGATACCAGTAAAAACAAATAGAAATTTTTATGATATTTTTGAGAAAAATTTCTATGTATAGGACGCTTAATTAAGACTAAATTTTCTATTAAATTTTACTGGTGGGGCGCTTGCCCCGGTGGTAACCAGAAACAGAAGATCCGATTTAAAAAAAGAAAAGCAGCCGCCATCTTGTGACAACCTCCTCAGTTACTTCACTCCCAACTGGTGGACAGTACACTATATGTCTGCTTCTGTTTTGTCATAACTCCATTGATAAAGTAAGTAGTCTGCTATATTTTTAGAGAGTTACCACAGGCGACTTTTTTATACTGTATTCGAATCACTCTTTAAAAAACGTATTTTTTTGTGGTAGATTTCTCTTGCACTTTTTGAAATAGTGTTACACTAAAATGTCTCATTCTCTCTTAAGTTTAAAAAATACAGCTAATAATTTTATGCCGGCCGTAAAATTGGCATCAACTAGAAAGCACAGGAAACGCCTAAACAGTTCAATTGTTGTAACCAAAGCCTGATTACTAACGGAGCTAACTTCCACCAGTAAATCTTAATAGAAATTTTTGTCTTATTTAAACGTGCAAAATCACGCTCACGGTTACATAAAAAAAATTCCGTTCCCTTTCACAGCTGAAGTTTACTCCGTTGGTAATCAGGCTCTGGTTGTGAGAATATATGACAATAATTATAGTTTAGAAAAAATTGGTAGAAATTGTTTGAAATTTGATAAAATATAATCGCGTGAGGCATTCTTATTTTATTCTATGGGTATAGGCAATGCTTAATTTGTGTCGGAGTCAGCTCCGGTACTACTTAGATTTTAGTGAATACACTCATGTTTAAAATTAAGTGAATATTTACATTTGATCGATAATCCCCAGAACTACTGTACATATTTTAATGAAATGAGGTATGTACATAGTTTGATATAATGCAACGAAAATAAACATTCAGCAGTTATAATGTTCACGAATGATCGTGCGTAAGAATCATCAGCGTCGGAAGGTATCAAGCAAAGCTTACACTATTGAACCAAAAAATGGGTTAATGGGGGATATGGTCAACTCTTACAGTTATACACCTCTCCCAACCTGAACTCATAGCAGAAATCATGCAGTTTATGGGTCCTTGTGGCAGTTAGTCTGACTCCTCATGCAGCGCTGTTTTCAGGACCTGGGTGGTTCTGGGGGAGTGTAAAGCAAGTTGCAAATTTCCTCCCAAGAGCGTCCCAGACATGCTTTATACGGTTTAGGTCTGGATAACCAGCTGCCCAATCATCAAGCGAATATCTTCACTTTCCAGAAATTCGTCGATCAGATGAGTTCTACCTGGCCACGCGTTCTAGTCCATTAAAATGAAAAGGGGCCAACTGCATCTCTGAAAAGGCGAACATAGGGTACCAAGATATGACTCAATACTTCAAACCAGTCACAAGATCCTTTGTTAAACACATGGAGTAGTGTGCGTCCATCCAACATGATGCCCGCCTAGACCATCAAACGTTCCGCTGCCATAATGGTCTTTTATTGGAATTTGGAAAGCAGGTAGCTGATCCCTGGTTATCTCCAGATGAAAGTAAGGTTAGTTGGGGCAACTGGGACATGATTTTACAATGTGACTCTGGAGCTTCTAACAATTCAGCTTCAAAAAACTAATGTTCATTTGAATTAAAGTCTGAACTTCTGTAAATGTGTTCAGTTAGGTTCCCTCTATCAGACAGAAATGCTCGAAATTACATTTTAAAATTAAAAAATATAAAAATATGTATATTTCATCTTTCTTTCCTAATGAGTCCAGTTGCCCCCAAAAATGGGGTAACTGGACCTGGGCGGTCTATGTTCCACACGCGTTCATATTTTTCATATCGGATATCAGGTCCTGTTTGAAAAAGTGTACAACTTAAAAGAATTTAAACCAGGCAGATCATGTAAATTATATCTCTATAAACAGCGTTGTAAGGGAAACCTTTGCTGTCAATGTGTCTATAAAAAGCACTAAAAGTGAAAATATTAGATTTATTTATACCAGAAACATAAAACTTAAGGAAGTACTTATGTGCTTTAGTATAGATAATAAGTATAAAAGTCACATGGGTGTTTTAAGGAAAAAAATAACAAGGTAAATCTACGAACAAACGGCTACGTAAGTACTTAAGTACTTTATACAGGGGTCGCATTATATAGGGAAAAATTTATTGTTCCTACCAGAACCCTTACAGAAAGGTGCGATGAAGATATCATTTTCAAAATAGTGGTAGGAACGATAAAAGTTTCCCTATAGAATGCGACCCCTGTGTATAGTACAATTTCAAGGTCTGGCTATCTCGCTTTCAGGGGCAAGGTACTTGCATTCGTAAAATGTTGAAATAATTTAATGACACTAATATATACAAGATAATCTATCTGAAAACAAGTAAAAGTATATTTTCGCGTACTTAATAAAGGTAAAATTTTCATTATAAAATTCAGGTGCCAATGTGGCAATTAGGAATTAAAATTAAGTGATGCCATAACGGTATCACCGCCTCTCAATGGGCCAAGAAATTTGGTTTGATACCACTCAATATGCTTTTTAAAAATTTCATTACATAAATTTAATAAGGTATTCTATCATTTTCTTTATTGTGAGCAAAAACAATGGAGAAATTTACTTCCCATAGTAAGATAAACACAAAAAAATTATTTATAACTATTGGGGTAAGTGGATCCATCATGGTCCAGTTACCCCGGATACATGTCCCAGTTATCCCATTCTTGAAAAATTTATGGGGTAACTGGGACACCGGGCTTACATTTGAAACATGAAGTAAGTATGTATAGATACCTAATAACATTAATGTAGTTATATGTCTGATCTTTAAAAAAATGATTGTTTAATATAAGTACTTACAGTATTTTAATAATTAGCCGAGGAAGTTCAACCATATAGACGTTGTTTTAAAAAAAAAGAAACGTAAATTTTTGACAACCTATCACAGCAAAGTGAGAGTTATTATTGAGTGGATACACGTTGTTTTAGGAAGTAGAGATTAAGGGGCATTGTTCACAAAAGCTAAAACTTAAAAAACACCAACAATTTTTTTATAAAATAGGCTATGGCCCAGTTACTCGTGGTTCCAGTTACCCCAACTAACCTTACGTCAAGAAATAATTTAACGCAGGGCACACTTCCACCAGTAAAATCTAATAGATAATTTACCCTATTCGTGACAAAAATTCTGCATCAATAAAGTTTTTATATAAGGGGAAAAAAATCAATTGAAATGTAGTGGTGGTTGTTTACCCGCCGGTAATAAGGCTTTGTGTATGATCTTTTTTTTCTGTTCTGTCATAAGAGAAAATGTTTCTTAAATAATTTCTGCTTATAGTCTACAGCAGGGTTGCTAGTTTGACCTTAATCCCGAAATTTGGACTTCAACCGGGAATTTTTTGAAAAAGAACTTTTACTTTAAATAATGAAGAAACGTCTGACATTAAATAAATCTGAAAGTACTTTTTGCATTTTCTGATGTGAATCTGAGTTTTTTAAATAAAAGTGTAGGCCAATCTGGCAACCCTAATAGTCTCTCTAAACTAAGATGCAAACAATTTTTTTTCTTCTTCCAGTATTCTATGCCTTAAAGAAACAATCCCATAAAACTACTTAAACTTATTTGATATATTACTATTAGTGCATGCAATTTTCATATAACGTAATGCGCTAATTTTGTAATAAATAAAAGATTTTGAAAAAATCACTTTTTATGACTTAATAATATTGGGTCAATCGGAAAGTCGTGTGGTGCTCGGAAAATCAATTCTAACCAGAAAATTCTATTATTTAATTATTAGACATTCATTCCGATATCTAATTTCTAATAATTACCGGGCAGAATTTTCTGGTAGGAATTGATTTTTCCAAACGGACACGACTCTCCGAACAACCCAATACATTTTAAATACTTTGAGTACAAAATATTTGTTTCATCCACTTGCAGATGAATGAGAAGAATACATTAAGCACATGTGCTTTCATATGTGAAAAAAAAAACTGTTACAAAATATTACATAAATTTATCATTTATTACAATTTAAAAAAACAGTAAACAATAGATCCTTCATATAAATATCAATAATCCACAGAAAGTAAATTATGCTAGATGTTATTATAATTTGTTATATTTCAATTTTGTATTAATTAATGAGTGTTTAGATTCTTCTTCAGGATCTACATTTATTTTGGTAAGTCAGGTAAATAATTATAATTTACAAACTAATGCTGCACTTGATGTTCTCTTTAGAAAAATAATCCCTAAGTATTATTCATAGTTTAAGTTATGTGGCTTATTAAGGAACTATTACTTGAAATTGTGTTCACAAGTTTTGAGTGACTCTCAGCTATTATATAGACGTATTTGCCTATTGAATTCTTCAAGCATAAAAATAACAAGGCCAAAATATGCGCATCAAGCATAGATTATTACACACTTTCCAACATATTCAGATTGCTGCAACAAAGCTTCATAGCATATTAGGGTGAAATATTATGTCTAAGTAAATAATTTGGAACACGAATAACATATTTGAAAACTCAATCTCAGCAATAACCGTAAATAGTCTGAAAAGTATCCAAAGTCTTTTGTGCAAATTTCTGTAAGATCTATGGTTTTGTATATATACTGCAAAGTATTCTAAAATTTACTTCAATTAGGAAACAGATCGCGCGGTTAAAAATTTTCTTTCAGCAAATTCTGCCAATAAAAGAAATGTACTCTAGGGAATTTTTAAAATCTCCTTGCAAAAAACCCTCCATATTTTTCAGACTTTGCATCTCTATTGTTGTGTGGTGTGGTAACCGACAGATCTCAGCGGGGAATTTTTAGCGAAAGGATTTCAGGAAAGGAATACCATTTCTTTGAAACAGGCTTTGCATTTTTAATATAACAAAATGGTATATCATGAATAGAGTGCCTATAGACGTACGTGTTTGAGTCTCGTAATGCTCGTTTGCTCATAAGAATTTATTCGAAGAATTGTTTAATCTTTACAAAAAATGCATGTTAGATTTCTTTTATCGAAATAAAAATACGCATAATCTGTTGTCTTTTTTTTAATGCCTGAAAATTATAAGAAAAAAATTCGGATCGGTAAAAAAGATTGGAACACACATACAGAAACACATCGCACGGTTGAAAATTCCCTTTCAGCAAATTCCGTTAATAAAAGAAATGTGCTCCCGAGAATTTTTTTAAATATTCATCCAAAAAAACTCACTTTTTTTAAGACTTAGCAACATCTCTGCTGTTGAGTGGTGTGGCGAAGGATAAATCTCAACAGGGAACTTTTAGCGGAAAGATTTCAGGAAAGGAATAACATTTCTTAGAACAGGCTTTGCATTTTTGATATAACAAAATGGTATATCATGAATAGAATGCCTATAGACGCACGTGTTTGAGTTCGGTAATGCCCGTTTGCTCATAAGGATTGATTCGACAAATTTTCCAATCTTTACAAAAAATGCACGTTGGATTCCTTTTATCGAAATAAAAATAATAATCTGTTGTCTTTTTTACAATGCCTGAAAATTATAAGAAAACTTCTAAACTTCTAGGATCAGTAAAAAAGATTGGAACACATACAGAGAAACACATCGCACGGTTGAAAATTCCCTTTCAGCAAATTCCGTCAATAAAAGAAATGTGCTCGAGATCTTTCGTGAATCGTTATATGGGATCTATGGAATTTACATGAAACAAGTAATATGCAAAAAATTAGTTACCTTTAAAAAAGAGTACCCCAAGTGAAAACGAACTTCCTGCAAATATTATTGATATACAGTTCTGTAACCGAATTCTTTTGTGAGTACCTGTAAACGAACTATGAATGCTATCCTCACTTTGTTCTATAGTAAGCATCTTGTAGTGAACCTCAGTGATATATATAAATTTCAATGTGTTTGAAATAGCGTAACATTGTTAACACTAGAACCGCCACAGCGGTCATTTTGACCGGTAAAAAGTGAAAATATTTCGATTCCAACCAGAATTTTTTTTTCTAAAATAAGTTAAATACGTACCACGGAGAAATAAGTTGAAGGAATAAGTTAAATAATTTTAAATAAAAATTCTGATGTAAAATAGTTTTATAACACTTTAGTAAAATTTCCGGCGGTTCTAGTGTTAACCGGTCGAGGGGCAAGCAATAATGTCTCTGTAATATTGTCTTTGTAATTCTCACCGGAATAATCGAAAAAATTTATTTTTAAATAAGGAAAAGCAGTTTTTGACCATTTTTACCCCCCACCCCCCACAAAGAATTAAAAGTTTCTGGTGCGAATCTTGTTTAAATTAGGTGAGATATAATATATCCCACCGCTCCTCAAGGGGATTAAACAATTTTTTCCCATGGACGGATATGTAACGGAATTCTTCGAGTGCCCTTGTAAATGAACTATAAATGCTACGCACTACTATTTTAACCCTTTAAGCTCTGGTGGATGAATTTTTTTCAAAATACACAAATGTCACTTTAGCACTAGTACTTTGCAAACAAAAGATTCGGTTGATAATGTACATGAAAAAATGCATTAATTTATTTTCAAATAAATTTAGTCGAATATTCCGGTGCCATTGGGAAATTTGGAGATTAAAATTAAGTGGGAAGAAATTCACTCATCAGAGCTCAAAGGGTTTAATACAGAAAACACCAGAGTCAACCTTTATAACATATATCAGTTGCATGACCAGTGTTGCCAGTGGGCTATTTTTTTAAAATTCAGGTTTCTTGATTAGCACCACTTTTTTGAAAGTGTAAAATTCGCCTTATTTAATGACATATTAAATAAGGCTAAAACAAGGGGAATTTTACCAGTTCAAAAAAGTGATGCTAATCAATAAATCTGAATTAAAAAAAAGCAGCCCTCTGGCAACACTGTGCATGACAATGACAACATATTTACGTGAGTTAGAGCACGAACAGACGGCAGACTGACGCAAGACAGACAAACTAAATTCATAAACACTTATTAACTATGTTGGAAAGTGTTAAAATTCTCTGGAGACATTTGGAATTTTTTTTATTCAAAAGACATCTCTTTTCTTTTCCTTTAAATGTTATCACAGAAATCACAACTCCGCACTCTGTGAATAAATGAAACTGTTTGTTCTATTCTTATTATGTTATGCATGTGATAGTGCGAAAGTATCAATTATAACTAATCAGAAGTGCTTTAAAATGTGAAAAATTATACAGGGTGTCCCAGAAGTATTGGGACAAACTTTAAGGGCAGCTAGGGGACATCACAAGGATTCAGATTTGCATAGCAACCCAGGGTCGGAAACGCTTTCCTGGCGCGGTAGTGACGATACAAAACACGAAAGAAAGAAAGGACACGAACAGGGAAATAAAACATGTTTATTATTCTTACTATTGCAAAAATGCCGGGACAATGCTGGAAAGTGTTGAGGAACTTGTTACACGCATCGTGGCAGCTGCTGGGGAAGTCCGGGGCACTCCCAGTATTTTCGAGAACATTAGATCTTCTGTACGCCGGAGATGCGCTTTCATGCATCACGGCCCGGGGTAGTAATTTCGAACAGCTACTTTGATGACGATCGTTGTCTCTTTAATGTTCTTTCTTCTTAGTTTTTTGATGTACTAAGGATAATAAACATGTTTTCTCCTCTTATTCGTATCTTGTGTTTTGTGTCGTCACTACCGCGCCAGGAAAGCGTTTCCGACCATGTGTTGCCATGCAAATCTGAATCCTTGTGATGTCCCCTACCTCTCCTTAAAGTTTGTCCCAATACTTCTGGGACGCCCTGTATAAATAACTAACTTTTTTTAATATTTCTTAAAAATAAAAGCTTTATTATCTAACTGTTGACATTAAACTTAAAAAATATATAGATTAAAAAGCAGTGATTTACGCGAGTTTATCATTATTAATTTTTTTTAAATAATAAATATTGCTGTCTATTCTTTTATAGTAAGTAAATTACACGGGAAGGTATTGTAATACCAGTGATGTTTATGATTTTGGTGATAATTAGTGATGCTTTCATTCTTCTACGAGATCTATACTTATTTTGATAAAACCTGTAACTCATTACAGTTCAGCAACTAATGCTGCATTTGAGTCTTTCTTTAGAAAAGTAATCCTTAATATCACTCGTAGTTTGGGTTATGTAAGTTATTAAGAAACAGTTATGAAAGGTTTTGTTTCGTAAGTTTTGAATGATCTGGACTTTATTACTTACAGATTAGTTGTACTTAACTCTTGAAACATCCGATAGTATGTTTCGAATATATGTGAATACGTCATTGGTAAACCCAGTTCATTTGACATAAAATACATATTTGCTTTACTTTTTTCTTAATAAAAATTATTGGATAAAGCACAAAAGCGTAAAATAACAGTTAAACAAACTATTTCTTTGTGTGTGCGTGTGTGTGTGTGCGTACATATCATCAGCTTAACAAGGATGTTAAAATTAAAAGAAATGAATGTACAGAAGAACCTCAATTATCCGAAGTAATTGGGACTGACCATATTTCGGAAAATCGAAATTTCCAGATAACTGAGAATGCTTCAATTTTAAGATTAAGGAGGAATGTACATGCAGTATTTCGTATTATGGTAACAAGGGCTTAATAAAAATAAAGTAATCGCAAAGTAGAAACAAGAATAAATTACCTAAATTTTATTTTTGAAATTAAGTGTCTTTTACATATATCACAAGGATTTGAAAAAACTATTTTGTTTATCGCAGTTTCGATTGCCTTTGCTTTGAAGCTCTATCACGGAGTTTTCTAATATTGTTAGTTCACCAGCATCACAGTCTTTCTGCTGCTCTAGCCATGCCAAACCTCTTGCAAAACATTCAAAATCTTCAGAATTGCTAATTTGTTGGTTTTCTTCGTTCCATTCCACAGCTTACGGGAGCTCAAGTTAAATTCAAAGGAATTATAAGAAAGGGGATCGAAAATATTTATATGTACTCGTAGTTCGGAAAGGACCGCTTGCACACAAGTAATATGATAGTTAATTAAAAAAAAATTAAAGAGCTTTCAAAATGGATTTTCCACACAAGGAATGTGATAGCAAAAAAATAAAAAAGCTTTAAAAATGGATTTCGGCTAATCGAGAGTTTCGGTAAAAGAGTTTTGGATAAAAGAGGCTCTACTATATTTAGAAAAAACATTGTAAAATTTGTATTTGGTATTTGTATCTCTTTAACCTTTATGTACTGAATCATGAATTAATGAAAATTTTATCTTCTAAAGCATTTTTCGTAAATTTTTGAAACTACATTTGAAGATTTACATAATCATTTAATAAATTTTAGAAGGATTTTAGAAGGATTGAAGGATTTAGAAGGATTCATTAAATTTGAATTTATAGGGATTTTGTGCAATATTTATTAGGCCACTCAATTTTTTTATTTTAAATACTTTTCTTAGTATTTTGTAGAACTTGGAAATGTACAAATATAATATTCTTACAATAGAAATATAGTAATATTTCAAAATTGAAAATTTCCCCTACACTCAACGCCAAAAAAGCTGAAAAGATGCAAAGGCAAAAGAAATCATCCTTTTAAAAATATTTTTGTCTTGTGTAACCAATAATGTTTTTGGAACAAGATGAAGTAATGCATCTATAACTCATGCTGAAATATAACAACTTTATGAGGGACATTGTGTGTTTTTTAAAACGTGACGCAATTTTTTATTGAAATTTTTAAAGAAAGTTATTTTTAATTGTAAAAAGAAAATGTCATCAGTAAAAATATAATCAATAAAGATTTTTAAAAAAATATCTCTTTTCGTTCCTCCAATGGAAGCAATCCTATTGCCTACGTTTTGAAGAAATTTAATAAAAATAACTTTAAAATTAAAATTACAATATAGTAATAGGAATATTTTAAGAAATGGCTAGTGCGGTAGCATGTTCACAATATGTACTCGGTTCAGATTTGACACTGGTATTTCCCAGTATATTTTTCTGGTATGAAAATTTGAATATTTTGAAACAATTGTTTTTGGTATTATCTCTATGTAATAACGATATTTGTCTAATTCTAATAATATTATAAATGTGAAAGTGTGAAAACGTTTGGCTGAAATCAGCGTCGAAACGGATCATTAAATGACTTTGTATTCATTATGTATTATATTAATTTTTTTCCCAATGTTTAAAAATTTTCACATTAGTTAATAAAATTTGCAAATTTTATTTGTTTGTAATACATAAAATAAGAGTTAGAAGCAAGTAGAAAAAATATTTGTTTTATAAAGGAAATATAATGAAATTGCAAAAAAATATTTTTTTTTTTCAATAGTGTGTAAATATATGCAAAATGTAAACTGGCAAATAATATTTAGCAATTTTACTATTAATATTTCAACATAACGTAAATATTTTCGCATCATTGACATTTCGTTGGAGATAATTACAATTTAAAGTGTTGATATTTTATTACAAATATAGCCAATGTAAATCCAATATTTTACCAATATTGGTACTATGGCTCCAGTATCAGTGACAGTGATCGGTGCTTAGAAATATTTTTGTATTCAAGTACATATAAGAAATTTTTAATACTAATTTTTGCTTTATTGAATGCCAGACTTTCGTCGATTAAATAAAGTTAAAATACTAATTAAAAAGACCTGGTAGAAATTTTGAACTCAGAATTTCGCTAAATTGGCAACACTGTTAGCGATGAATGCAAATATTACAACAATATAACCAAATAAACTAATACTGGTTTTCAGGGTAATTGTGTTTCTGGATTTTTTAATCACTATTTCCAAATAGTAATCGTCGCATTTTTTAATTTCTTAATTTATTAGGCAAATAATACGGTTAGAAAGAAATAGTAGTTATAAACAAGGGAGAAACGCAATCACTCGTGGATTATAGCATTAGGCGCATTTTTAGTGAGGTTAACATTGCTGTACCTATTATTAATTCAGTGTCAAATCAATTTTCATATTTTTTTCTTGGAAATGCCATAACATTTAAAAAGCAAGAGAATACTCTAGTGCTACATTTGATTGAAAATAGATTTTATTTTTATAACTTTCATCATATGTATTACAAACAAACAAAATACAATCGAACCCCGTTAATACGCGAATCAAGGGACCGACCAAAATTCGCGTATTAAACGGGTTCGCGTATTAACAGAAGTTCGCGAATTTTCGTCGAGTGGTCCATCTAATAACAATCTATACGGATAAAACACATCTTTTTGACAATTTTTAGCGTTTTTAAGACACAAAATGGCATTTTACTTGTTTTAATCATTATTTGCTTATTAAGCAGGAACGTTCGAAAGCTGGAAATTCAAATAAGGGTTATTATCTTAAGTAAAAAATCCTGTAAGTCTTTTTAAATTTAGATTTATTATGTATGACATAAAACTGAACAAGACGAACACAAAAATTTCTGCTAACGATGCTAACTAAAACTTATGTTAACAAAATTAAAATCTTTGTTAGCTATACAGAACAAATAGAGAACAGTGTTGATAATAATAAATAGTAAATTAAAAAAAACTTAAAATTTAATAAAGTCAATAATGTCATAAAAAATTACTTTTTGGCAAAGTAGCTGTCAATTTTGGCCTGTTTGACATGCGGTCGCGCCATCAGCATGATGTTTTCATACGAATTTGAATATTTCCAACTGAGCGAAAAAATGCCCAGGCTGGGAATCGAACCCAGATCCTTGGCTTACAAGGCCAATGCTTTTCCGTTTAAGCTAACTGGGCCGACAACCAGCCAGCATATTTCGCTCAGAAAACCTTATTGGTAGAATATCTGGTCTGTCATGTAGACAGCTCAACAGAATAAACCGGAGGTAAAGGAACTCTATATAAACGATGGATACGTAGATGAACTATTATTTTAACACAATCAAACTGATTGGTAAAGTTATCATACGAATTTGAATATTTCCAACTGAGCGAAAAAATGCCCAGGCTGGGATAAAGTTATCATACGAATTTGAATATTTCCAACTGAGCGATTCCCAGCCTGGGCATTTTTTCGCTCAGTTGGAAAATTCAAATTCGTATGATAACTTTACCAATCAGTTTGATTGTGTTAAAATAATAGTTCATCTACGTATCCATCGTTTATATGGAGTTCCTTTACCTCCGGTTTATTCTGTTGAGCTGTCTACATGACAGACCAGATATTCTACCAATAAGGTTTTCTGAGCGAAATATGCTGGCTGGTTGTCGGCCCAGTTAGCTTAAACGGAAAAGCATTGGCCTTGTAAGCCAAGGATCTGGGTTCGATTCCCAGCCTGGGCATTTTTTCGCTCAGTTGGAAATATTCAAATTCGTATGATAACTTTACCAATCAGTTTGATTGTGTTAAAATAATAGTTCATGATGTTTTCAGCCTTATTCAGGTGATGGTAAAGCTCGCTTGTTGAGGGCCCTTCGTCCAGTGACGAAGCATACTGTCTGAGGAAACTGAACGCCTCCGTAACTTTGGAGAATGGGAGTGGGGCCGGAAGCGCGGGTCCATCATATTCTTCCTCCTCATCCGGTTTGTCAGTTGCAGTTACACCGGCGATGATGTCATCCAGACTTCTAAGCTCGGAGGTAACTAGATCTTTGTCGATATTAATAAACATGTCTAAATCGACAAAACCTCCCCCTACAGTTCCTTGTGCGGCCAGCCAATCTTCTTCAACATCAGGGTGAGAGGTTGGCTCTGTGTAAATTATGTCCTCGCAACTTCCGAAACCCGCTTTGCGAAAACAATTTGAAATCGTCGTTGGTGTGACACTATCCCATGCTGCGGAAAGCATGTGCATAGCGTCGAGGACTGTGATAGTACCAAAGAAAATGAAGCGTGAAGAAGGGAAACTTTCATTGACGCTCAGTGAAACAGTGAAAACAGCTAAGCGGTAGAAGCCGCATAAAGGGTCGAAAGATAACTCGGGGTTTACTTGGCGCGCTTTTGCGTGATCGCCAGTAGCGATAATTATCAAAATGAGGAGTAACGCTGTGCTCACCGCTGTCCCCTGTCCGCGCGAAAGCAGTGCGCTCCCCTCCCCCCTCTTTTCGGGGATGCAGCGTCTCTCCGAAGGAGAAACCCCCTGAAGGTCAAAGATCGTAAAATACGTTAGATGAATCTGTTGTTATGTTAGATTTCGAGTGAAAGTGGAACTTTCGATACGTAAAATTTATTATTTTACAGAGTGCTGTATCACTGAAGATTTTTCCATTGTATGTATTCATCGGCTATCCATTTGGAATACAGAAAATATATCATAACAACAGAACATGAACAGATCATATTAAAAATGCTGTCCCAATCGCTGTTAAGTCACAAGTCAAACTGACCAAGAAAAAGAAATGTCGTTTTGAATTCTCGCGGGGCGTTGGCGCGAAGGTGTTATCATAGGTTTACTACAAGAAAATTTGGCGAAATGGTAGATGCAATGAAGAATGCCTATGATTGGATCTCACCTTTGAGTGTGTTTCCCAGCAGAGCTGTTTGCACTCTTTTGGTTAGTTACGGTTTCCAAAGCCTTCCCTTCTTTTCCTCTACGTTCTTTGATAGTACGACACTCGTAGCAAGAAGGGTTGCTGAAGTGTTCTATTTGGTGGAGATATCGTCGTACTACGCGAGTTTTGTAATGTACTTTGGCGCTGTTGATTATTCCCTGGTCCATTGGCTGAGTGACACTAGTCGAATTTGGAGGCAGAAATTCTACATGAACATTTTTCAGATCTTCGATATCTTTTGGATGCGCAGGGCAGTTGTCCACAAGCAATAATACATGGCGCGATTCTTTTCCCATACGGCGGTCAAAATTACGAAGCCATGTTGTAAAAATGTTGCCCGTCATCCACGCTCTGCGCTGGCTTTCGTACAGGCAGGGTAGATTCTTGATATTTTTAAAGCATCGCGTGTTGCGGGATTTCCCTATGACCAGCAACTTTAATTTGTCAGATCCATCAGAGTTGGCACCGAGCAGAACAGTAAGACGGTCTTTGCACAGTTTACCTCTATGACATGTTTCTCCTTTCATAGCCATTGTTTTGTTAGGTGTCAGTTTGTAAAACAGCCCAAATTCGTCCACGTTGTAAATATCGCGGTTTGAGTAGTTTTTTACAAGCTGCGGAAGCACATTAATTTTCCAACAGTGAACGTCTTCGCTGTTGACTGCAGATGACTCGCCGCACACTTGCTTGAATTTTATTCCGTATCGAGCTTTAAATTGATCCAGCCATCCGTTTGAGGCATTGAAATCTAGAAATTTTCCTGCGACTTCAGAAGCTTTTTCTTGGATTTGCAAGCCGCTTATCGGGATATTCGTAGAGCGCGCTTGAACAAACCACTCGTGAATGGCTTTCTCCATATTCTCAAACTTGGCGGATTTTATTTTCTTGTTCTTAGTTCCTCCAACAACAGCTTGGTTAATGATGGCATTCCTATTCTTTAACAAAGTTCTTAAAGTTGACTCCGGTATGCCTTTTTCTTTGGCGAACGCAGGCTTATTCGAGACAGCCTGGGCATCGTACTGATTTATAATGTGTAACTTCTCAGTGATGGAGAGAGCCTTTCGTTTAATATGTTTTGCTCCTTCCGCCATGGTATGGACTAGATTATAAATGCACAGGTGGATATTGTAGACTAGATAATAATACCGGGAGCTATAAGCGACCCTTTTCCTTTCTAAATATCACAAAACTGACGAAACAGCGAATGTAAAGACTCATGTGTTTAATCTGCGATTGCAGCGCATGCGCGTCTATCGGTTCCACCATTCCACGTTAGGAGGGGGGGTCACATCGTTTCTCAATCGTGGGGGGGGGGTAGCTTTATTTTTGATTATTTTAAAACTAGCTTTGACCCGTCCGGCTTTGCCCGGGACCGTGATGAATGAGCCTTAAATGAACTTCAAATTTCTATGATTTTATACCTTTAACTCGCTTTTGTCTAAATTTACATTATTAAATGAAAAAAATCGCAAGAAAAATATTGAATTGAAGGTAAGTGGTATTTTGCGTAATTTAATTTTTGGAGTCTATGCGTATCAAAAGCGAGCGAAATCGCGACAAAGCACTCAGGTTTTTACTGATTTCGTCAACATTTTCACACATTTTATTTTGTAAAAAAATATTTCTACCCGTCTGAACGTTTCAATATTTTTGTAGGAGGTGTAAATCTGCTCTATTTAGATGCTTCGAAAAGATTGTGTTAAAATAAGGACGTTGACTAAAATAAGAAATTTGGTTAAATTACTATTTGAAAATAGTGGTTAGTTCAACCTTCCACCGACATAGAGCACAATATCTTCTATACAAACAGTACAATACGAAACAGTAGTCAAAGGACTTTTATAAACTATCAGAAAGTTTCAAGTCTATCGATTATTCGTTTTCTAATTTTAAACAAATACGCGTTCAGTTTCTATTAAAAAAAACGTTTTTTTTTCTTTTTAAAAAACGATTTTGTTTATAAAACAAAAAGTTCTGAATCAATTTTTTGTAACTTACATGTTCTTAATAAGCGTCCAAAGATAGGCCAGATGCATAAGTTTAAAATCTCTAAATGCTGTATTTTTAAAAGTTTGATTTAATTATGAATTTACATTAAAATTTAACAATTTGGGTTTTATCCGCTCTTTAATAAAATGAATACAGGTGTTTTTCAAAGCAGACATAATGTCTTTAACTTCTGGAAAACGCTAGCCTCGTCTCACAGCCAGTGAGATTTCAAGGGGAGCTTTTTCATTGGACAGCCTCAAATCGGGGTCCCAATCTACTCAAGCGTGTGGTTTTGAGAAAATAAATGTTCTTTTTTTAATTTTGCCTTTCGATGAGTTTTAAAGTCTTTAACTGGGAGAGGTTGAAATTGATATTTTTAGTAAAGCTATTGATGGTTGCATTAAATTTTGACAGAAAAAGGCATTCAGAATTTTAAAGAATTATTGTATAATATGCTTGGGAAAATACTCCGTCAAAAAACTCGTATGTTTATAACTAAGCTCATTCGCGTATTAAACGTAGTTTTTTCTTGCTGGGGACTGATAAAATTTCGCGTATTAAGAGGGGTTTTTTATATGCATAAAATAGGAGTATTTCAAGGGACCAAAGAAAATTCGCGTATTAAGCGGTTTCGCGTATTAAGCAGGGCGCGTATTAACAGGGTGTAAAAAGTTCTAAGTATGTCAATCAAATCGTGAATTTGATGGTAACGGACGACACACCTTTCTTTCGAATCTTAAGATTAAACTTTATTGCTCAAAATACGAAGAAAAAACTTATTACATATTATTTTTTGTTGGATTCTTGACATGATATCTCCAGTTGTAAAACGGAGTCTGGATTAATATTTTCGAAGTTATGAGAGTTTATAAATATAGAAGTGCACGCACGATGAAATTCATAGTCTGAATATATAAGCGAACAGTTTTTAGACGTTGAAATTGTCTATCACACTCTAATTATTCCAGGACAGATATTTATCATCAGTCATTATTGTTCAGTGAACGCTCGTGTTGAGCTCCTGTGATTATCCACTTTTTAGCACCTTTTATCCTTATCACCTCAGCATCATGTTTCATCCACAAAAACCTTCTCTAGCTCCACGAGAGCTGGCTGCCGCTCTTTCCCGAGTCCTTTCCACAACTGCTTTACTCTTCTCAACCCCTCTCTACGCGGTGGGCGTTTTTCTCGTCCACTCCAATTGTAGCCAACAGCTGAGGTCACTTATAATCAGACCCGTTCCTGGATCTCTACCTAGGAAACACCAAATCGCTGTCCACCTCTCACCAAGGTGATATCTTTTCCCACAGCGGTCATTTGTAACTCAGGTCTTTTCCTACCTGGCTCCAAATCCCTGGAAATCTTTTGTTCAGGATTCTCCTCAACACAAGAAAAAGCAGTTCTATTCGGATCACTTAAAAAGTTACCGACATGAGAAAATATTCCAGTAAAGTTAGTTTCACTATGCGGGGTTTTTCGTCAAGGCTATTCCCACGGCCAGAGAGATTTCCCATTTAAAAGGAAATCATTACAACACCCGCCCCTTAAGAGGATTCTTTCGGGTATGGCACGAAAAATCACCAGAGAGCAATATCAAAGCTGTAAGCTCTATTACATCAGAGTGGCAAAAAATAATTAAAAACATTGATACATTATTTAATTTCGCGCTCTGATAAAAGCTGATACACTTTTTACCCTAATTGAGAATTCTCATTTTTATATAATTCCATCCTTAATAAAGAAAAATATCTGACCAGACTTTTAATTACACATAATACACTAGCAATTTACAAAAATAAATAACTATATACAAAAATTTCTTTAATTAGTTTATTCTACCCTGCTAAGGCAGTCAACATGAGCAATGTCTTTGCCAGGCCGATGTTTAATGGCGTAATGGTACGGTTGCAGAGTTAGAGCCCATCTAAGTAATCTAGGATTATTTCCAGAATTTCTTTTCAAAAAACCTTTTTCGGTTTCGGAGAATTTTCTGCTTAAGTAATGTTCTTCGGAACTTTCTCTTTGCGCTAGAATTATTCCAACCCTTTTTTCGGAAACATCTGTCTGCACAATAAATTCCTTTTGGTAATTCGGGGCATATAATATTGATTCTTCGGTAAGCTTTGTTTTCAAGTTTTCAAATAATTTACTCATTTCTTCGGTTCAAACTATGCGCTCCTTTTTATTTTTTTCCTTCAATGCACGCGTCAGCGGTTCTACAATGATAGCACAATCTTTTACGTAACGGGAGAAGTACCCCGCCCTTCCTAAACATCTTCGAATTTCAGTCTTATACTTAGGAATTGGTAATTCTTTTATTGCTTGCATTTTTGCTTCTGCCGGGCTACGACGCCCCTCCCCTACTACATGTCCAAGACACCTAAATGTTTTTTGAGCGATCTTACAGTTTGGTAATTTAATTTTCAATTTCGCTTCATTAACCCTTTTTAGAACTATTCCCATTTGCTTCATGTGACTTTCCCAATCTTCGGAAAAGATGACCATGTCATCTAGGTAGGACAAACAAAGTGGGTTATTATCGGATCCCCCTTCCACTAAGAGATTTAGATCTAACATTCTTTTCATTTCGTTACGAAGTATTTCCGTCTGTCTTGGTGACATTCTGTACGGTCTCAATTTAATAACTTTATGCTCTGACAATTCAATGTCGTGTTCGATTAAATCTGTGCGACCTGTATCTTTTGAGAAAACTACTCTAAATCGATTCAACGAAATTTCTAATTGCTGTAGTTGTTCCGAATTGCATTTAGATTCCAAATTACTTACTTTTACGACTTTATCAAACTTATAAATTCCAGAATGCGCACTAGGAAATATGATTTTTAGATCTCGATTTTCCTCAATTTCATTTTTCGCTCGCGTCAAATTTTTTTCTAATTCTATCCCTTTTTTATCACGCTTTAACAAACTTATATGGTATATCTGTGGCTTATCTAGCCTACCTGGCATATTCACAATGCAATTAGTTTCGGAAGTCTGTGCTTCCATTTTACCACGCCTTATCCAACTAACTAACATCTTATTCAGTTTATCAGTTGCTAAGACAAAGACCTAATCTTCTCCATTGAATTTCCTTTCCACGGCCTTTTTGTCATACCAGACTTTTCTTTTGTCGCGTGTTAAAGTCATATTTTCGATACCAAGATCCTGACATCTTTTTAATCTATTAAAGAAATTAAAAACATATTCCATCATGCGTTCATTTTTCTCCGCCTCCTTAACAATATTTCACCAAAAACAATAACGCTAGACCTTATCTTTAGTTTTTAATTCACCTAAGTGCAACACGATTCCTTCATGACCCGTACTTAAAATATCTTTTCTGCCTTTTAATGAAACCACCAATTGCACTCTCTCGTTTTTGCGATTGTCCATTGTGCTTCGTATCATGAGTGAATTTCTGATTTCATAATGCGATTTCTTTTCTTTAGCATTTTCCCTAATTTCTTTAAGTGGGGGTCTAAATCTTGTTCCCATTTAAATTCAGTCCTCCCTATTGTAGCTAAACTCGCAATCCCATCTTTTTGCACTAAAGGCAATAATCCCGGTTCTATAATTTCTTCATCTCCTTCACCCGTCAAATTTTCTCCCTCTTTTAAAGGATCTACGCTTAAACTTTCCCCACTTTCTATCGGCTTAGCGCGTTCTTCCCCTTTGTCGATTTTCTGCTCGCTGTCAGCATCAGACAGGTCAAGATTTCTTTTTGTTTGCGCTCGCGTAAATACAGAGTTTAATAATTGGGATTTTTGTTTAGCTCGCTCCAATAATTTTTGAGTTTCATTCCCTAACAAATAATATTGCATATCTGTTTCACTATCAGTTACACCTGCCGTGGTTTCAACCACCCCTACTCCTTTAATTTCTAACTTGATTTCTGCCATAGGTAGACAATGCAATCTGCAATCCAAGGGAGATTTTACCCAGACGCATTGTCCATTCATTTGATCATGAGTGGCAAAATCACTTGAAATAATATCCAAACAACTACCGCTGTCTCTCAAAATTGTTGCCTCCCTCCCATTCACTAATCCTTTACTTAAATAAGGGGAGAAAGATCCCTCCATATCTGGCTCTTTGATAACATGATTGACAATCGCAACATCTTTATCTTTCTTTTTAAGTTCCGGACAATTGTTTCTATAGTGGGACGAGGAATTGCATTCGAAGCGTCTGTTGACACACCTTTTTTCGAAAACTTTCTCTCTCTCTTTGTTATCACTATGGTCCCTCCAATTTAGATTTTTTTCAGGGCTTTTGTTCCCGCTACGCGTTTTGTCCCAAGACCTTTCCGTTTTATTTTCAAGAAGAGGTTTAGAATTCCATATTCTTTTAGGTGGGCGTTTGATTACCTCGTACGCATCTAAATGCTTAACTAATTCTTCCGGATCTTTGAAATTTGCCCAATTATCAATAAAATGGTCTCTCATTTCCGGAGACGCTCTATTCTCAATCTGATCGGTTACAAGCAGTTTTTTTAATTGCTCAAAGTCCCTAATTTCTAAATTCTCAAGCCACCCTTCCAAGTCACCGTTTAATTCGAAAACCAAATCTTTCCAAGGATTATTTAGATTTCTTGCGTGTTTATTAAATTTCTGTCTATACGCTTCTGTAGTCATTTTAAAACGCTCTAACAACTTAGTTTTTACAAAATGATAATCGTCCACTTTATCTTCCGGTTCTCTCAAAATCAGTTCAGCAATTTCTACTGGTAAAAGAGCTAACAAATTAGTTACTAACTCATCTGGTTGTAAATTGCATTTTTTTGCTTGTCTTTCGAATAAATTAAGAAACAAAGAAATTTCTGAATTATTTTCATCAAAACGATGCTTAATTGTTTTAAGCGGTAATTTATTCGTTTTTTCAGAGGTATTATTTGACGTGCTACGTGCCTCTGTTTCCCGAGTTAATCTCAATTTAGCTAATTGGAATTCACGTTCTTTTTCGTTTTCTAAACGCTCATTTTCCTTTTCAACGCGCACTCTCTCCAATTCCTCACGCTCTAACGCTAATCTTTTCTTTTCTTTCTTTACGCATAATTTATTTTCCCTATCTTTTTCTATGAATTTAACTTGAGCTACAGCGAAATCCTTATCATAATCACTCATCGCTTCTATCTTTCTTATTATTTCCTTTACTGTATCGCTTTCATCTAAATCTACTTGAAGTTCTTTAGCTAACATTTGTAAATCAGGTTTCTTGTAATATTTTAATTCCGACATTTTTTTTAAAGTATTTTCGCTCACACAATTTTAAAAACAATAAAACAAACTTTAGGCTTTCACCTACTATGCGACTTCTCAGATATCTGATTTCATCTCAAACATATACATACATAACAAAAATACTCTAGAAAAATCAATATATCTATAATATTTCTCAATTTTAACCTGCCCTTAAAATTCACTGACGAATTTGGGCACAATACGTATATGGTTTAAAAATTCTGTCACATAATACAATTAAACAGAAATAAAGAAAAAGAAAAAGAAAATACATAAATGTTTTTTTTTAAACAATTTTCCTCTGTTACTAAGATACTCTATCTCTGCAACCGCAGCTGAGATTTTGAAACATTGATATTCTTTTTAGCTTTAACGTAAGCATACGTGCCAAGTTGCCACTAATCCTCCGTAATATGTGGGTTAATTTAACCCTGGTTTAATACATTTCGTACCGGAATTTTTTTTCAGAGATGAAATTTAACAAGTTCTACGTAGAAAACTGGAATTAAATAATTAAAGATTCATCAAATAATTTTTCTGGTTCAAAACTTTGTTAAACTGGGTTAAATTAATCCCGCATTACGGAAGATTAGTGCGAGCTTGGCACCTCTGCGTAAGAAAAATAGCAAATTTTTCAAGCATAAAATCGCTTATTAAATTTAAGCAAAATTTACTCTATGTCTTGTGTGAATCATTACAATGCTCAGCATGCATCATTTATTGCTATTATAATTTTAATCCCCGATTTTAGCTCGGCGTAATTTCTTAATACTAGCTAAAATTTAAAATACAGTTATCTTCCAACGCATAAAAGAAAAATAGGTACTCTTATTACCCTTTCAATCTAAGCATTTCAAAATAACAATAGTTAAAAGATAACCTTTTTTTTTTCTTTACAGAAAAATGACACTATAACTAACACACAGTTACTTTGTTTACCTTTTGCCCCCAAAATAACACAAACAAAAATTTCTAAGCCACTCTAAATGTAAAAAGAGCTTACCTGTTGCCAATTCGGTCATCACTCTTTGCCCACTAGCTATTCTTTTCATAAATTCTGAGGTCTGTCACACATTCCTCCTGGACTAGTATGATGAGTCTCGCTTGTTGTCATCTAATCCTTTCTTCCGGCATTCAGATCAGGCTAGGGGAAATTCTTTCAACTTAAAAGTTCTTTTTTAATCACAGTTCAATAAAATGTCTTTTTCACAGAGCT
This sequence comes from Maratus speciosus, assembly GCA_963932465.1. Lineage (NCBI taxonomy): Eukaryota > Metazoa > Arthropoda > Arachnida > Araneae > Salticidae > Maratus > Maratus speciosus. Next base: position 381,610,225 of record OZ010797.1, on the reverse strand, counting down.
GTCTATTTCACAGTAATGACGATTTAGTGCTTTCACGAAAGAAAATCTTTATCCGTTAATTTGGCGATCTTTGTCATAAAACAATCCCACCGCTGCCACCATCTGTAAAAAGTTCTAAGTATGTCAATCAAATCGCAGGGTTCGCACACTCCTTGGAATTTCCAAGGACTCTGGCACCACTATTAATGATAGGAAAAATTACATTTAACTTTTAAAACACAGAATTCGCAACCACCGCCTTTATTCACAGATTTTGCAATATTTTTCTGCTGTGATATACTGTTAAATTTTAGTGGTAAAATTGTGCGAACCCTGAAATCGTGAATTTGATGGTAGCGTACGACACACCTTTCTTTCGAATCTTAAGATTAAACTTTATTGCTCAAAATACGAAGAAAAAACTTATTACATATTATTTTTTGTTGGGTTCTTGACATGATATCTCCAGTTGTAAAACGGAGTCTGGATTAATATTCTCGAAGTTATGAGAGTTTATAAATATAGAAGTGCACGCACGTTGAAATTCATATTCATAGTCTGATTATATAAGCGAACAGTTTTTAGACGTTGAAATTTTCTACCACAGTCTAATTATTCCAGGACAGACATTTATCATCAGTCATTATTGTTCAGTGAACGCTCGTGTTGAGTTCCGGTGGTTATCCACTTTTTAGCACCTTTTATCCTTATCACCTCAACATCATGTTTCATCCACAAAAACCTTCTCTCGCTCCACGAGAGCTGTCTGCCGCTCTTTCCCGAGTCCTTTCCACAACTGCTTTACTCTTCTCAACCCCTCTCTACGCGGGGGGCGTTTTTCTCGCCCACTCCAATTGTAGCCAACAGCTGAGGTCACTTATAATCAGACCCGTTCCTTGATCTCTACCTAGGAAACACCAAATCGCAGCCCACCTCTCACCAAGGTGATATCTTTTCCCACAGCGGTCATTTCTAACTCATGTCTTTTCCTACTGGCTCCAAATCCCTGGAAATCTTTTGTTCAGGATTCTCCTCAACACAAGAAAAAGCAGTTCTATTCGGATCACTTAAAAAGTTACCGACATGATAAAATATTCCAGTAAAGTTAGTTTCACTATGTGGGGTTTTTCGTCAAGGCTATTCCCACGGGCAGAGAGATTTCCCATTTAAAAGGAAATCATTACAGGGGTTTGACTGTATATAAATTTTATTAACTTATGGTGAAATTTAAATATAGGAAAGGTATTAATATAAAGGAAAATGAATACAAAAAAAAATTAATTATCTGTTTTGATTCTGACTTCAACCAAACAAATTAACACTTTCACATTTATAATAGTACTATAACGGTAATAGTTATAATAGTAAATAGTTTTACAAACCAATTATCTTCATGTAGTAATAAAAGTATCCTAATACTAAAGCCTGTAATTACAAACATTTATCAGTTGTAGAAATTAAAACTGGTAAATGTTTTATCAAATGATAAATTAAATATTCTTTTTATTGAATGCAATAGCATTTAGTACCCACTCTGTAGTAATAATTAATAATATTTAAAAATTATACATTAATTTATGGCAGAAAATTAAAAAAATTGTGTAATATTAATTATAGTATTCATTTGATAAAACATTGTCCAGTTTTAATATCTACAATTGATAAATGTTTGTAATTACAGGCTTTAGGATTATGATACTTTTATTACTACATGAAGATGATAACAAAACTATATATTTTAAAATGATTAAAATTTCACACCAGAAAAATATACTGAGAAATTCCAGTGTTAAATCTGAACCGAGAAAGTATCTTGTATCATCCCGGATCCTACGCTTTGTTGTGAGGAGGTCGTATGCCCCTTCGTATGATATGTGTACGCAGTGATGAGCAGAGGGTGGGACGTTTCGTAAGAATAATTTCATCTCTGTTTGAGATGTAGCTGGCGTCGATAGAGGATACGAGTAATATGGCAGATGTTATTGAAACCATCGCAAATGGAACGTTAAACAGCAATTTTAAGGAACTATTTGATAATATTTCATCCAATTTCGAGTAATACTCTAAAAAAGTACTGGCTGATTTTTACGCCTTTGTAGGATAGATATATATTGGACTTGAAAACTAAAGTTAGTTACGCTACTTCACCTGCCGATCAAGAGGAGGTAAGAAGAACCTGCTTTTATACTTTTTTTTGCTAAAGGAGCCTACTATTGATAATTTGTTAAACTCTGCTATTTTTAGTTTTTTCTGTACTATTCAATATAAGAAAGCACCTAATTTAATCATTAATGAGTCTCACCTTAAAAATGAACTATTCAATGCTGTCAAAAAAGGGATTAAGCGTCCCTTGTCAGAGGAGAGTTCTACTATCCCTCTTGCTAATAAATACAAAAATATCGCAAATGAAGTTAATTTAAGTGAAAATGATGATATTGAACAATCCAATTCTAATGTTAGTTCCGTCCAGGAACCTGGTAACTCAAAAAAAACCACTAATCCATTCTATATTGAAACCGACCAAAATTGGGCGACGCTAGTCCGTCAAATTTCCGAGATAAATTCTGAAAAACCCAAAATAGTCCTAAAAGGAGAACGCTTAGTTGTCCAGTGTACTTCCGATAATGACTATAGAGTTACGCAGAGATGGTTAGATCAAAATAAGAACAAATATACCACTCTTGACCCAAGAGAGTTAAGGCCGAAAAAAATATGCTTTAGGGGCCTCCCCTGTTATACTGATGTTAAACTAATAGAAGAAAGCCTTCGCGAGCATGGGTTTGCAGTCACCAGGGCTGCCATGCTTAAAAATAGAAAACAGTACATCCAATGCCAATCTATACGGTAAATGTCATACCGCGTCTACCGGAAAGTTCTGTCCGTTAATGTTTTTTCACGCATTCTTTTTTTAAATTCAGATTTCTTGATTGGCACGACTTTTTTGAAATGGTAAAATTCCCATTATTTTCGTCTTAATGTGAAATGTAAAAACAGTGGGAATTTTACCCTTACAAAAATGTGGTGCCAATGAAGAAATATGAATTTTTAAAAAAGTAGGCGTGAAAGAACATTATCGGACAGATTTTCTGGTAGACCTAATAGATTGGTAACCACTTATTTCTCGCTCTCGTGATATTCACGGACTGTGTCTTTTATTCAGATTGTTTGATTCCCACCGGTTTTATAAAATAGTGTAATTGGCTTTATTATGGAATCAAATCTGTCATTAAATAAGGTGAATATTTCTTTTTCAAAAAAGTGGTGCCAATGAGCAATTTGAATTTTTAAACCGCAATTTAATGCGACCGCTAATGTATTAAAACGAGGATTGTTCAACACAGAAATATGGGCGAATCCGGATTATTAAAATTTAACGTTAAATTGGGGAAATCTTTAAAACGAGTATCATCAAGTCGGTGTTGACATGTGTTGTCACTATTTGAACCAATTAAAAAAGGAATGTCAAAATGAACTGTATTTTTAATTAGGAAGAAAAATATTAATTTTCCTCTCCTAAAAAAAGAAAAAAAAATGACTAGACAAATAATACATAATTCATTAAAAACGCAAGATTTTCAAACTTTTAATAAGCATGATAAAATTATCTATAATGTAAATCCAGAAAAAAGCGATTTATGAGTAATTCGTTGACATTTGTTGCTAGTTACTTTTAAATAACCGAAGGACCTTGAACTAAAGTAAAAGTCCTTAAAAACTTGGTGAAGTTTTTAAGGCAGCTTAGTTTCAAAAAATTTCTTTTAATGTTCCAGAAAGTATCTCTTTTACGCTCATAACACTAAATACTAAAAAATAACTATGAAAAAGGATAAAAAAATTAAAGCTTAATATTATTTCTTTACCATTTCGCAAGAAAATTCTATGTAAGCATTAGTTCTTAATGCTAACAAATTTCGAAAGTATGCTAATAAAAAGTTAATACATTTTAGAAAATCTTTAATTGTTTGTGAGAATTCTATTTTTAAACACTGCGCTCTCAAAATAAATGAAATATATCAGTAAATAATATTGTCGCATGTAGATTTTATATATATATATATATATATATATATATATCTGTGTATGCATATTTAATCCCTTTATAGCTGAATAATAAAAAAAAAATCTTAATTATAAACATGTAAAACTTGTTAAAAAAAAAAGAGGCAGGTCATAGCCATTAAGTTTACGCTTTCTGGAGATTTAGGAAGGTGAAGATTATGATTTCTGAATCATTCGCTAATAGATGTTGTGAGGATTTTTTTTTTTTTTTTTTTTTTTTTTTAACAACCAAAAACCTTGAAACAGAGTAATCTCCTTAAAGATTAATAAAAGTTTTAAGACAGTTTGGTTTCAAAATTTTGCACTCAGACACTAAAAATAAACTGAGAAAAAAAAAGGAAAAAAAAATAGAAAAACTCAAGCTTAATGCTTTTTTTTTTTTCGCAAATTCGCAGAAAAATTCGATAGAATAATTCTTGATAAAAGAAAATTTTGCAAGTACGTTATTAAAACTTTAATGCTGCATTAAAAAAGGAAAAATAATTAAAGATTTATAAGAATTCTACTTTTTAGTCATGTTTTTTTTTTTTTTTTTTTTGATCACAGCGTTCCTAAAATAAATGAAATGTATCAGTAAATATTAATGTCAAGTCAAGATAATATATATATGTAGAGAGACAGATAAATAGATAAACCTTTTGCAGCTGAATTTAAAATAAATCTTAACCACTTCACCGTCGACGGGTATAGGGAAACAGTGCTTTTACCCCCGACTTATCTCGGGGCAGCCGTTGAAGTGGAATTATAAACGAGTAACTTGTTAGAAAAAAAAATAGCCAGGTAGAATGGAGTTATGAATAAGGAGGAAGAGACATATAGTGTATTCTCTACCAGTTCCAAGTGAGGTAACTGAGAAGATAGTCAACAGATGGTGGCTGATTTTTTTGCATCGGATCAGCAGTTTCCGATTACCGACGTAGCAAACTCCCACCAGTACATTTGAATAGGAAATTTCGCCTTATTTAAGGCAAAATTTCTCTCACAAATATGGTAAATATTAGATTTGCCGGTGAAAGTTGGCCCCGATATTACCTCTTCCACTGACATTCACGGCAGATTGTTTAGGTTGTCACAATATGGTGGAAGCGCAAGACCTGAGTATCATCGGATCAAACTTCCACCGGTAAAAAAGAATAGATATTTTTGCCATAATTATGAGTCAAATGATGAATGAATAAGGCATTTAAATAAGTAGAACATTTCTATTTAAATTTACTGGTGACAGTTTGCACCGGCGGTAAACAGCTCCTGCGAAACCGGTTACAGTTAAAGCTTCACCATTTTGATTATATGTCAATTCCTCTTGCTCAAAGTTCCGTGGGTTCCAGCCATTAACCTTCTTGCTGCGTAATTGTTTTATCAAAGTAGTTTCAAAAATTGCGTATTTAACCCTTTCGATGCGAGCGTCTTATAAGAATTTTTATTCTTTTGTCACCGGTTTTTCAAAACAAAAATTTTTGTCTAATTTAATCAGGAAAATGCTCCGATTAAATAAGGCAAAATTCACACAAAAAAAATATCTGATGGAAATAATCAAGGAGGGTTAATCAGACGGAAAAAATGCATCCCAGAGGAAATCTCGGGTTGCGCAAATTTTGATACTTTTAGGTTGCCCGAGGAAATCTCGGTTTGCGCAGCGAGAGGGTTAAGTTTTACGTTTTCCGCAAAGTTAAGAAGACAAAGATTGTGATTTCTGAATAATACACTGACATATGTTGTGAATTTTTTAAAACAACCGAAAGACCTCGAAATAAAGTAATCTCCTTAAAGACTTAATAAAAGCTTTAAGGTAGTTTTGTTTGAATTTTTTTTTCTTGTTTCCCAAATATCCCTTTTATGTTCAGACACTAAAAAGAACCTTAGAAAAAAAGAAAAACTCGAGCTTTATACGTTTTTTTCACAAATTCGCTGAAAAATTCGATAGAATAATTCTTCATACAAGAAAGTTTCGCAAGTTAGTTATTAAAATTTTAACGCTTTATTAAACAAGTGGGTAAGTGTGATCGCACAGAGGGTTTCGTTTAATATTCCTTTCAAAACACTTTCAAAACGTTCAGTACATTTATCGCCATGGAACTCCTTCTAAATTATGGTAAACCCTCCCTAAACTATCTTAAAGTTTCAAACAATTTCCCTTTGTTATATTTCTTAATTTCGTTCGTGGCCCGCCTCGCCACCAGAAATGTGACGTGCCATTCTTTTTTATATTTTTTTATCATGTGTTATAAACTATCTTAAAATTTAAAACAGATCGCCGTGTTAGATTTCTTAATTTAAAAAAAATCACGTTTGTTAATTCGACATTCCACCATTAGGGAGCTCATTCTATTATGAACAAAACTGTATCTGAACGAAACTCAGTTAAAAAACCTATCAGTAGATATAATACTCGAGGGGGTGGTGTTTTTTGACGGGGCCCTCGTTTGCCCCTCCCTTCTCCTCCCCAACAAAAATTCAACTCACCTTAAATTTATAAAATTCTCATGTGTTATAAACTATGTCAACGTTTAAAAGCGATCGGTTCTTTAGTTGTCCTAATTTTAATAAATTCCCGTCAATTGTCCGTGCGAAAAAGCATCTCTTATTTTGTACTGCGATTATCAAACTCTAGTGTAAAAATATATCTCAATATATCTCTTTTTCTTTCTGTGTCACTTGGCCTGCTGTGCAAAAATGTAATTCTGGAATTAATTACCAGAAAATTAATTATCTTCGCTTCCGACTGTCGAAATTAAAAAATAAAGACATATTCTGAATGAGAATGAAATTTTATGTCGGATGCCGTAAAAATTTAAGCTCAAAAATCGATATTTTAAAACTTTTGGTCCTATATAAAAAATTTTGAGCGTTTTTAACCGGAAGACGCACCTGTTTTGTTATCGCCGAAAATTTAATGTCATCAGACATCTCTGGCCTTCACAAATGAAGGAAGATAAAAGATTTTTTCTCGATTTCAGAGATGGGATTTCCGACTTTTTGCACACCAGTATAATCTTAGAGAAAATGTTTTTTATTTAATCGGAACATTGTTGCGATCTAAAAGTACAGCCTTTTTTCTAAGATTTTACTGGAATGCAAACAGTCGGAAATCTCATCCCTGCGATTTTGAACGAATTTTCGAGTTTTTATGGTACGATCGAGATAATTTTTAGAATTTCTGAAAGCTGATTTTTTTCCCGTCTTGTGGTACTATTTTCGAATTTCTGGGATGAGTACAAAAAAAAAAAAAAAAAAAAAAAAAAAAAAAAGCAATCGTGCCTTAAAGAAACCGCCAATCCTTATCAGCTGTTAAAATGACACCTGTTTATAATCCATGGATGAGATCGTTTTTGTAATTTGATAAATAATCCATGTTTTTGTTGAATTATGAATGCCTTTCCGATCTTGTAATTGGGGTTTTAATTAATAACGCCCGTTAATTATGAGTTTTTCAAAATTTTATAATTTGCCGTTTAATGTGAGGTGTTCAGCTAAAAGTATGCAAAATTTCCAGTATCCAACATACATATATGGTTCCTGAGAACAGGCTCTGTGACAGACAGACAGGCGCAGGAGTGAAATATAATGAATAACAGATATTTCGTCAGGTGAACGAAACCCTAAAAAAGAAAAATCATTAAACGTTTGTAATAATTCTATTTTTCAACCATGGATTTTTTAAATGCGATGTACATACTAGTAAATTTTAAAATCAAGATAAAAAATAATATTTGAAACATAAACATTTCATAGCTACTTCTTAAATATATCTTAATTAAATATATCATAAATTCAAATTTTAATCAGGGTTTGCACGCTATTAAGCCACGCCCCATTTTGTAAGTACTTTACCACCAGTAATCGCATAAAACTATCTTCTAGCTAATGAATCGTGAAGAAAATGATTTTTATAATAATACTGGTGGCAGGGTCCTTACAAAATGGGGCGCGGCTTAATAGCGTGCGAACCCTGTTAGTTATAAATATAAATAGTTTGTTTTAAAAAAATGGAGCTAATACAAACTTGATAACTTTTACGCTGTTCTGTTACTAATGTTGCTGGATAGTTATTTTTACTTTATTTAACTGTAGGATGTAGATGATTAACACTCTAATGGTCATGGCAGAATATACGCTACCACAGCTGTTTCCAATTTAGTAGATTTTTTAATTCAGATATACAAAATTCATACCAGAAATTTAAAACAGCAGTATTTACTTTATTTAATAACAGACATTCTGTTGTTAAATAAAGCAAAATTTATTATGGAAGTATTCTGGTGCGAATTCAGATTCTTAGAATTAAGGAATTTCTAGAACGTATTCTACTATGGGCATTAGAGTATTAATCTCTACCAGACGTATACCTACCAGACGTATCACTACCAGACGTGTCCTGCGTACGTCTTGCTCTCGCATAATATTCAAAACCTGATTACAAGCGGAGAAAACTCCCACCAGTAAATTTTAATAGAAATTTTCCTCTTATTTAAATGCCGTATTCATATCGCAGAAGTCTCTACGAAATTATTGACATGAATAAGGCAAACTTTTCTATCCATTTTTACTGGTGAAAGACAAAAAGCACTTTGGACACAGTAATCTGATAGTGAAGGGATTAAGGAAAAAAAAAAAATTATTCGAAATCGAGCTAATAAAAAAGCATAAAAACTATGCCACTTTTATGCTGTTTATTATGCTATTTAAAATTTTGGGGAAAAGCCGTTTAAAATTTAACTGATTTGATCTTAAATTTTGTGAAGAGGAGAATAGAAAAAGGAAATATTAGAAATCAACCCCTTAATCCTTTCAGGGGCAAGTAATTGTGTTTCTGTAATGTTGAATTCCCACCGAAATTTTCGAAAAAAACCGTTTCAAAATAACGAAAAGCAGTTTTTAAACTTTTCCCCACCAAAGTTAGAAAAGTAAAATTTAATTAAGTTTCTGGTGCCAATCCTAATTAAAATTTGATGGGGTATAATATATCCACTACTCATCAAGGGCTTAAGCGTCGCGCCTAAAAGTGTACACTACTTTTTTTAATTCAGTATATTTGATTGCTACCACTTTTTTGAAGCAGAAATGTTTTTCTTATTTAATGGCAGATAAAGTTATGCGAGATTAAGGCCAATTGCACTATTTTAAAAAACTGGTGGGAATCAAACAATCTGAATTAACTAAAAGTAGCAGACACTGCCCGTGAAAGCCATGGGCGCGAGAATTAAGGGGTTAATTCTATGTCCTAATGATATAAACAAGAACAGAACAATGTGCATAATAAACTAAACAATAATTTCAAAATGAAGTGTTTTTTGTTACTACGCATAAACTTTTCGTTTTCATTTTCATTTCTATTTTCTTAGAATCAGAAGTAACGTGTTGAAAAATAATACATAATTAGGTAACAAAAAAAAAGTTTTTCAAACCTTAAAGAATCATAATCCGTATTTCATGTAAATCGAGAAAAAGTGTTTTATGAATAATTCGCTGACAATTAATTTTAAATAAGCAAAAAACCTTGAAAAAAAGTAATCTCCTTAAAGATTTAACAAAAGCTTTAAGACAGTTTGATTTCAAAATGTTGCTTTTAGTGTAACAGAAATAGCTCTTTTGCGCTCATAACACTAAATGCTAAAAGTTATTACGAAAAAAAAATCAAACCATTTGTTATCATTTGTATTGTAATTGCGCAAGAAAACTCGATACATAAATTCTCATCACTAGAAGGTTTCGAAAGTTGACTTGTCAAAATTAAATACTTTCTGAAAAAGTGAAAAAATTAATTGTTTCCAACATTTCCATATTTTTTTTAATTATTTTGATTTTAAGGGGATTCAGGACTCTTAAAATTGGAAAAAAGGAAAAAAAAGACCATTTTCAACATTTAATATCTCAAAATGTATATCATTTTAAAACACAATTTTTATTGCGATGAAAGATATATGTGTATTCTTTCATTTCATGTATAATGCAAGATGCAGAATTATTATTTATAGGGGGCTACAAACTATCAGACATTTGTCGAGCAGAAAATTGGTATAACTTACAAAATAAATTTTGGAACCAGAAGGAAATTTTTGTACCTAATTATACTTCAGATTATTAATTACTCTAGATCTAAAAATATTTTAATTTAAATCAATTTTATATTTTTAATACAAAGTTGTATTTAGCTAATACAAAATGTTGAATATTTCAACAGTATAATCACCTAAAATAATTTTTTTTCCAACATTAAAAATAAAATTTTAAGTTCAGTTTATACAAACTAACATGAAAGACATGTTTTGAAAATTTCGTGAAAAACTCTTCGGAAGTTTTTGAGATATCGTGCATGTTATGCCCAAAAACGTCATTTGGAGAAAAATGATTTCAAAGTTTCGGAAACGCCACTTCAGCTGTTGAGCGGGTATAATTCTAAAAGCCATAACTTCTGTTCTAATGGGAATTTCAAGAAAATAATTATATCAAAATGTTAAGAAAAGACAGGAGTATAACATCTATAAAAACTAAAATTTCGAACGTTTAAGCGATCTCAGACCCCTTAAAAGAACAAAGGGATAATCCTGGGATCCACGGGTTACAGAATATAATCTTTCTTTTAATTGAAAACTCTAATTATTTTTTTCACATTTAATATATATATATATATATATATATATATATATATATATTAGAGTGCCCACTATCAACATCAAAAATCATTTTTATATGTGAAATATAAATTATTACATTTAAATAAAGTTTTGAAAATTTTACTTTTAAGCAATACTTTTGTATTATTTCCAAACAAAATAGTTAAACACAGATGGAGTTTAAGCAATTATCTAAGAACTTACCAAAACTATCAGCCTTTGCATCAACCTTTTTTATTATGATCATTTCAGTGGTTCAAGCGCATAGTTCCATTACATGTCTTAACCCTTTCCGGCGCTGAATAAGTCTGTTTGCAAAATGGTGAAATAATGGACTGACACCAGAATTTATAAACGAGTTTTCTGAACGAGTTTATTAGAAAATAAAAAAAATTGCTTATTTTCCCGTACTGTATAAAAGGAAATTTTAATTAAATATGCTTGGTGCCGTTTGTCAGTTTTGGAATTAAAATTAGGTATCCCTTTTTTGTGGACACCGTCCGCTAAAAGGTTAAAATATATTGTGTTATATTTATGTTTTATTATTTTATTCATTTATTGATAAAATTTTAATTTCGTTATCGAATATGGACTGAAAGCAAATGCCGAGCTATTTGTATTAATTTAAGGCAAATGGATTTGTCTTTGGTATTAGTCTGCAACAGAGATTGATTAAAAAATATATTAAACAGTTTTTAAACAAATTGTGATACAGTTTTCAAACAATTTGCATTTGAAAGTATATTTTTATCCGATTCGACGGTGTGAAAATTTAAACTATACGATGTTAAGAAGTTAAAAAAATTGCATTCAAAGCTAAATTTATTCGTTTGATGTTGCCAACCTAAAAATAACGCCAGGTTTACGCGCGAACATGATCTTTTTATAATTTTCATTTGTTCTTTATAATATATTCTTGTTAAATCAGACTTCGAAGGGAGACTATATATTTGCTGGGCTAAACTAAGTCCGCTTTAAATGATGTCCTTAACTTTAATTAGAATATATGGGTGACACGAAATGATCCGCATAAACTGTAGATTAGAATCCTATTTCGGTTTGGGTTTCCCGGTTTTATCCGCACCGAACCCACCCGCGGTTCGGGTCGAGTTGAATTTCATTGCTTCGGGTTCGGTTTTCACTCTTGCGGGTCGGTTTTGGGTTGACATGGTGATTCAAAAGAATATCCAATATATTTTTTCAGGTTAAAGACATATATACAATAAAACCTCCATAATGAACACTCCCGAAAAGCGGACACCTTTATTTAGCGAACGCTTAAAATAAATAAATAAATAAATTGTAATTTAATAGATTACAACGACCATTTCGAATTTATCTCGTCCACCAAATTCCGTCGTATCCTCTTGAACAACAGATCGCAAAGAGCAAACTTCAGATGACCAAAACCTTCATAGATAAACTCTCCAAGTCACGTTTCGAGAAGAAAAACAGTTTACAAATCGAAAGCAGTTCCATTGAATCATCCACAGATTACGACAAATTATCTATGTTGAGCTCAATTTTTCCCGGTTAGAATCGACCGATTGTAAAACGCCGTGGCTAGTGGATTGGAGCCCCTCCAGATAGTGTTACCAGATTGGGGACTTTTTTTAATTCAGATTATTTGGTTGTCACCACTTTTTTAAAATAGTATAATTCGCCTTATTTTTCAGAATTTTTAAATAGGTCGAATATTTCTATTTCAAAAAAGCGGTGAGAATAAACAATCTGGAGACAAAAAAGTCCCCAATCTGGCAACACTGCCTTTAGACATGTCCTTTTACTATCAATCGATTAAACATTAGATTGTTTCCTTTTTCGGGTTCGTCTTTTATTCTGTAATCGATTTTCATGGACTACATAATCAGTTAAAGACCTCGATTTTCATGGGCTACATAATCAGTTGAAGACCTGGATTTTCATGGCCTACATAATGTGTTGAAGACCTCGATTTTTGCTTTGCAAGACGATTTTCATTTAGGCGTCGCTCTTTGGCTTTGGATTTTTCCATATCTGATAATTTGCGCCTACCCATTTTGTAACTTTTTAAATTTTCATGCCTTTCGATTACCTATTCAAACAATTTTTAACGATTTTATGCCTTTCTATTACCTATTCAATTAAAAATTCTTCTAAAAGTAAAGAACATCGTTGAATTTCGTTAAAAAAAATAAAATGTGAGCATCATTTGGCCCCAACCACGACCGAAAACAACAACCATTTCCAAATGGTTAAAAAAAAAAAAAAAAAAAAAAAAAAGATTTTACCTATTTTTAGTTAAATGTGTTTTTAAATTCCGGTGTCGTTCAATCATTTCACCATTTTACGAATAGAAGTGCTTTGCTCCTGAAAGTGTTAAGGGTTTAAGGAAGCTATCATAATGATTTTAGTTATAAATTATTTTTAAATGCTTGAACCTTGAATATCTTGAAACTTGTATGTTGTCAGTTGTACCTTATTTTACACTCAAGCCATTTAATTCTTAAAAAGTTTCGAAAGTATATTATTAAAACTTTAATACTTTCAGAAAAAGAGAAAAATCAATAATTATTTGTAAGAATTCAAATTTTTAATCATTCCATTCCTTAATAAAAAATGGAATACATCAGTGAATTTTAATGTCAAGATAGACGATACGTTGATGCACCCCACGAGATGTCCGTGACCAATTAGCTCCAAGGATCTATGTCTGGTGGGTCTAGACACATGCAGATCCCATGCCCTATCTGCCACGTGTTCAAAATGATAATGTGTAAAAATAATGTGTGTAGAATATTTCATGTAAAATACGTGACACCTATTTTTTAAGTAAAACGTAAAAGACATATTAGGCTTTTTAAAAGCATATAACAAGCGAAAATTATTTAATAATAATGCTTAATTAAATGATTTTTAAGGCAATTAATTATAAAGGTATCTTTTACGAAAAATATGCACAAAATTAATAATTTCATCTATTGCATTGTCTTTCTTTGTTAAGTTAGAAAACAATTATTCAAAAGCAGTAGCTGTCGGATTTTTTATTCGGAAATTTAAAATTTTCACCAGAAAATCTTAACGGTTTTTTTTTTAGATTTGTATAACTATAGATGGTGAATGAGTTTTAACAATATGCTATTCAACATTTTCTGGAGTTAATTCGGAATTTTTAAATAAAAATTCCTCTAGATTTTTTATCACTATTCAAAACATGACATCATTTTACCTGCTATGAAAATTAACAGATTCCCTAATGAACAGGCTTCAGCTTAAAATGTCACCAGCTATGAAACATGTACATATTACAACGCGAGTACAATATTTCATGTTTTCTAATGTAAAAAAGGCACCCTATTTTTTTTTTTTTACAAAAACACACAAAATACATTTTAGGCCTTACTAAAGCATATAACGAATGAAAATAGTTAAATAATAGGGATTATTATGAAGGCTTTTAAGGTAATTATAAAAACATCTTTTACGAAAAATACGTAAATGTATCATTTCACTGTTGGTTCATATAGTGTAATTCTAGGATAGATGGCAATAGAGGCTAGTCTAAAAATTAAAAAAACTATATCATAGATTGCTGAATAAACTTTCTTCGTCAGAAATAGTTCAACGTGTTCATTCATTGCGACGTACAGCTGTGTTTTTCAATTATAAAAAAAAGTGTAATTTTAATGTTTATTTAACCCCTTAACGCTCGAATTAAATTACGGTTGAATAATTCAAATTGCTTATTGGCACCACTTTTATGAAAAAGAAATATTCACCTTATTTAATGACAGTAAAAAAAAACTAAAATATATCCAATTTCACTATTTTATAAAACTGGTGGGAATCGAACAATTTGAGTAAATGACACAGCCCGAGAATATCTCGGGAGCGAGAATTAAGGAGTTAATTTAGTGGTTGGATATTTTTGATGAGTTAGGTATCTGAATGTTTTGCATTACGTATGCACGGCTCCCAAATGGTCCGCCAACTGAATGCCAATAAATTTTAACAGAACATTTTATGATATGTTTGCGCAAGAATTAACTTTCAAAGGTGATTCCGAGGCGGTTTGTAAGATAAATCTAAAAAGAAGATTTTTCTAAAAGAAATATTGGTATTCAGTTTGCGGACCATTTGGGAGCCCTGCGTATGTTACTTTTTTTTTTTTACTATAAAGATTTTTAAGGCACGAATATAATCCAATCTTTACTTTTAAGTCTAAAACAAAGATGTACAATTGAGGAGTGACACTTTAAAGTGGTTAGTAATCTGTCCATCAATTTTAGGATAGATAGCCACATCAAATCGAGGAGAGATGGCCACCTAAAATCCATATTTCAAAATTATGCGGATTGAGAATTTTAACTAAATATAATTATTTTTAAAATAATTATGTAATTTTTATGTTTATAATTATATTAATTGGTATATTTATTTAAATTTTAACTAATATAAATATTTCAATAACAATACTGTAATATGGCCTAACGATGTACTTTTGTTTCAGAAAATATTGAAAAACTTCGGGAACGTTCATCCCAGAAACAGATAAAGTTGATTAATAAACTTAAAACCGTGAAAAAGTCTAAAATAAACGCGAGAAAAAAACAAAATGAAAACACAACACTTCCAGCAGCGAAGAAGATGAAATACAATTGAAATCATTAGATTCTACATATTCCGAGGGGATAGAATTGGATGATGATCACTGTGTTGGTTATGGAGAAGAATATAATACCACAACCAAAGTATTACTGGATACAATACATAAGGTGCCAAAAAAGTGTCCATAAAACGTGTACAAACTATTATGATCTTTGCTGAAAATGTGGTCAAATTTTACGAAAATTGAAGGATTGAGATGATACTCCAAATTTTGTTTATTCACTGATTTTCCGTGATATAATTGCATCTTTACAAATTTCTATATGTTTTTCATCATTAACTACATAAAATGTGTTATTTTTTGCTATTTTAGCTTCTTTTTTTTTCTTTCTTGTATTGGATGGCCATCTCTCATCGGCTTGAAGGAGAAATGGCCATCTGCCATTTTAATTTCAAATTTGTTTCGCACTTTTTGTTCTCGATATTTACTTATTTTTTGACCAAATTATGATGATTATATATATATAAGGATTTCAAATATGTATAAACATTTCTTGTATATGCATTCTAAGAATTTTTATTTCAATCTTTAAAAGCTATGCCCATCTATCCTACAGTTACCCTATATCCTACTTTTATTAAGTCAGAGAAAAAACTTATTCAAAACATGGCTTCATTTTACATAGTTTGAAAATTGTTAGGTTTCCTAATTAACAAGTTTCCTAATGGACAGGTTTCAGCATTAAAATGTAACCAGACATGAAATATTTACAAGGTGTAAAAATAAGGCGTGTACAATATTTCGTGCATTTTTCTTTTCATATGAAAAAACATGGCACTCACTTTTTAAAGTAACACGTAAAAGACATTTTAGACTTTCTGGAGCACACAACAGATAAAAACTTTTAAATAATAATGATTATTATAAAGGATATTAAGGTAATTCTAAAGGTAAAGCGAATAATGAAAGATTCTGAGCAGCTTAACCCCTTAATTCTCGCTCCCGTCATATTCTTGGGCTGCGCCTTTTACTCAGATTGTTTGATTCCCACCAGTTCTATAAAATAGTGAAATTGGCTATATTTTAGTATCGTTTTACCTGTCATTAAATAAGGTGAATATTTCTTTTTCATAAAAGTGGTGCCAATGAGCAATTTGAATTTTTTAAACGTAATTTAATTCGAGCGTGAAGGGGTTAAGCGGCAGGGTGAATCCATTTCAAGTGGTCCAACACTGGTTGCCCGACCATTTTTAAAAAATCTGAATTTTTTTGAACAACAACCCCAACATGACGGAAGTTCAAAATGACTATTATTTTAATTTTATTAATTTTTGTTTCTGCATGGCGGCCATCTTTGTTTCATCGTTTGCAACAATTTTCTCACAAGAAGGGTTTACGGAATTGTAAATAATTCATCGTTTATTTATCCAATTCAAGTGAGGATTAAAGCAGTTTGTACAGAATATATTGCGCTAAAAATTTAGTAATGGAGTAGTTTCCGAAACTAACTGCTTATTGGTAAAATTTAAGCATAAAGTTTAAGTTTTTTTCCAAAATTTTTCCGTTTACAAGAGGAAATCTTTCTAGCAAGGAAAACTGTCAACATGACATAATTTTTTTTACAAATAGGCCGAAAGTACTTGTACTCACACGCCGAGTTCCATATCTGGGACTTGCTTTCTCTTCGCTAAAAAAAATCCCAATTTTTTTAAAAATGACAAAAATCGCACGTTTCAGGCTTTGATATCTCTGGTAGGGCACGGGATAAAAATCTGAATTTTTTTTTTAATAAGAGTATTGTATGGTAGTGTTACACACAAGAAATTTCAGGATGGAGATTTGACTATAAACTGAGATATGGCAAGGGCAACATATCAAAACAATACTGACAAACTATTGTTTTGTTGTAGTCACAGCTAAGTATTTATCTCAGAGTATCATTTAAATTTATTTTTTAGATTATCTTTAAATAATAATAACAGAAAATAAAGCCTTTTGCAATTAATTTAAAAAATAAATATGCCTAAGGCCTACATTTTATATGGTTTCAGTAATTTTTGTTGTAATTTTAGTAACTAAAAGAAACCGCAGCACATCATATATATATATACAGGGTGTTCCGTTAAAGGGGTCCAATATTAATAGGGGTAATAGAGGAGATCACATGGAGCATAAATCAGTACATAAAGCCTGGTCGGATCTCAATAGTTTTCAAGTTACAGCAAATAGAATGAAAAATCGGAAATTTGTAAAAAAACCCTCATTGCTAAACTATCGATAATGCTACATAAAAACGAAGCACATATTTAGAAAGAGCAGAAAAAATCCTACGAAATGACATAAGTTGTTTTAGAATATTGAGAATTAATGGCGAGTTACAAGCTCTGAAACAGTGAAAAAATACAAAATCAAATATTTAGCAAAATAGTTAATCGTTAATTCCAAAAATGCAACTCTACCTACATCAAGGAAAATGTTATAAAATTTGGTCCATTCCGAAAGCTTTTGAAGAAGCTGACAATAAACCATATCAGTTTAATTGTATGGGAGAAATCAAGCAGTTCCCTAGTTACAACTCTGTACTGTTGCACGCTCGGAAAGGGCGAAACTCCGCCCATGACGATTGTAAACACCCCGTTTTAATATCTTTCAATTATACATTTCTGATCAACCTCTATCAATACCCTTTCATTATTCAGTCTGGTCAAGTGAATGACATATTGTGCAGCTCTCACCTTGTCTTAAAGCAAACTCCGTGACTGCTGCGTTTCCTCCATGAACTTTCAGGATGATGAAGAAGAAGTACTTTTTATGCAAATTTTCTATGTGTATAGGAAGAAAAGTGTAATAAAACAGCAGTCATCAGTGGGCGTTATGTTAAAGGGAGGCTGTTGTAAGTGGGATTGTAGTAAGTTGATGTATAATAATTATGCCGGAATACTCTAACGAAGAATATGCGGACATGCATCTGATGTACGGGCAAGCTCATGTACCGTGAGCAATTTCCAAGGAGACGTTGCCCAAGTTCGAAACTCTTCATAAAAATCGATAGACGATTACGGGAGACTGGATCGTTTAATACAGCAAGCATTGATGCAGGGAAACCTCGACATGTACGAACACCTGCAATGGAAGAAGATGTACTGAATATTTTTAAAGATAACCCCTCCACGAGTACACGAGCTGCTGCGTCTGAAGTCGGTGTTTCTCACCAAAGTGTGTGGCGTGTTCTGCGTGCAGAAAACATGCACCCCTTTCATGTGCAGCGGGTACAACTGTTATCAGTAACAGATTGTGCTCAGCGGACAGAATTCGTATGCTGGTTGCTTAATGTAACAGAAAATAATCCACAATTTCTGGAAAATATTTTATTTACTGATGAAGCAACATTTACGAGAGAGGGCGTGGTAAACACGCACAATATGCACACATGGTCATATACAAATCCGCACACTGTTTTCCCGTCGAACGCACAACAAAAGTTCAGTGTGAACATATGGGCAGGTGTCCTCGGCGATTATCTCATAGGACCATATTTACTCCCAGATGTACTCAATGGCAGTACGTACTTGGTTTTCCTACGGGATATCTTACCGCAGTTACTGCAAAATGTGCCAGCAACATTGCGCCACAATATGTGGTTTATGCACGATGGCGCACCGGCACATTTTTTCATAGGTGTTCGCAATCACCTCAATTCAACATATCCTGGGAAATGGATTGGACGCAGTGGACCTGTTGCTTGGCCTGAACGCTCTCCAGATTTCAATCCGTTAGACTTTTTTGTTTGGGGACACCTTAAATCGCTGGTGTATGAAACGCCTGTGGATACACCGGAGGATTTACTAGCGCGAATCGTTGTCGCTGCAGGAGACATTCCCAAATCCGTCGGAGTTTTTCGGCGTGTTCGCCAATCTTTACGACGTCGCTGTCGGCTGTGCGATTCTGTTAATGGGCGCAACTTCGAACACCTATTATAATAATGTCCGTTCGTCTGCCTTCCGACATTGAACTGTTCAGCGCAGGCCAGAAGACTATGCTTCACATATGTCATAAAGTACGTGGAATGTAATTCTTTATTTGTCATTTTTCTTTTATTTTCAACACTTTTTGGCACAGTATTTTGTAAGTCACAGACTGTGGTGTACTCAAATTGTAAATTACAAAGTTTGTATGAATTAATTTAAAATTTAGTGTCTTTTTTAAATTTATAATTAATAAAATTATTATGCTATTTGTTATTATTATTTCCTATCATAAATTATGATGCACATATACATACAATAATTGTCCATGTAAAACATGTACTGAAACTTCTTGCATAGTTACAAACCGCAATATTTTTAATTATTTCCGAATTTTCACCACCAGTTTAATTTTAAAGTATTTAACTTAAGCTTTATATCAATAAAAGACCACTTTAAAATGTAGACTATTATTGTAAAGTTATTTTGGTTCATTCAACTCTTGAATAATTAAAAATGTTGCATCTCAGAAGAAGCATGATCGAAAATGTATAGTTGAGAGTAATTAAAAAGGCGGTGTTTCCAATCGTGATGGGCGGAGTTTAACCTTTGCTAGTGTCAAAGAAAGCGGAGTTGTAACTAAGAAACTGATTAATTTCTCTCACACAATTAAACCGATATGGTTCATTGTAAGCTTTTTCGAAAGTTTTCGGAATGGACCAAATTTTACTACATTTTCCTTGTTGTAGCTAGAGTTGTCTTTTTGGAATTAACAATTAACTATTTTGATGTATATTGGATTTCGTACTTTTTTCACTGTTTCAGGGCTTGTAACTCGTCAATAAATATTGCTATTTTAATACAATTGATGTCATTTTGTAGGTTTTTTTCTGCTCTTTCTAAATATGTGCTTCGTTTTTATGTAGCATTATCGATAGTTTAGCAATGAGGGTTCTTTTACAATTTTCCGAATTTTCATTCTATTTGCTGTAACTTGAAAACTATTGAGATCCGACCAGGCTTTATATACTGATTTATGCTCCATGTGATCTCCTCTATTACCCCTATTAATATTGGACCCCTTTAACGGAACACCCTGTATATATATATAGAAAAGCTGTTAATGTTGGCATATTTGTTGAGACATGATCAAACGTGTCAAAACACATTCCTGCTTGTTGGTTTAAAAACCACAATTTTAATGCTGCTTTCCAGTCCCTGAAACTTGTTCCTACCATAAGTATGTTCCTGTGAATGAAACATTATACGATGTTACCATGCATCAGCCTCAAGTAATTTTCAGAAAGTAAAGATACCCAAAGCTTTCTCAAAATTTATGCTGCAGAATAATCACATTTTTGCATAAGAACTAAGCTCGGAATTATTAATGAATTGAGACTTGCACATAGTGATTTCAAAGTATATTTCTATGAGCCAGCAGGGCCAAGATCTTCAATCAAGTTATCAAGAGATGACAAGACTTGGTTCCTACAAATAAAATTTTGAGAAAGATCAAAATTGTGGTTTTTGAACCAACAAGCAAGAATGTGTTTTGACACGTTTGATCACGTCTCAACAAGTATGACAACATTAACAGCTTTTCTTTTTCCCTATGTTGTTTTTGTCTCAGGTCTTGTATAAAAATATTTTTTTTCTTTATGCAAAAGTGCTGAGGCTTCTTTTAGTTAAAAAAATTACTTGCAATAAAAATTACTGAAACCATACAAAATGTATGGCCTTAGGCATAATTATTTTTTAATTAATTGCTAAGCTTTGCAAAGGGCTTTATTTTCTGTTACTATTATTTAAAGATAATCAAAAACATAAATTTAAATGACACTCTGAGATAAATACTTAGCTGTGACTACAACAAAACAATAGTTTGGCAGTATTGTTTTGACATGTTGCCCTTGCCATATCTCAGCTTGTAGTCAAATCTCCATCCTGAAATTTCTTGTGCATAACACTACCATACAATACTCTTATAAAAAAAAAATTCAGATTTTTATCTCGTGCTCCACCAGAGATATCAAAGCCTGAAAAGTGCGATTTTTGTCATTTTTGAAAAATTTGGGATCTTTTTTAGCGAGGAGAAAGCAAGTCCCAGATCTGGAACTCGGCATGTGAGTACAAGTACTTTCGGCCTATTTGTAAAAGGATTATGTCATGTTGACAGTATTCCTTGCTAGAAAAATTGCCTCTTGTAAACGGACAAATTTTGGAAAAATACTGAAACTTATGCTTAAATTTTACCAATAAGCAGTTAGTTTCGGAAACTACTCCATTACCAAATTTTTAGCCCAAAGTATTCTGTACAAATTGCTTTAATCCGCAGTTGAATTGGATAAATAAACGATGAATTATTTACAATTCCGTAAACACTTCTTGTGAAAAAATTGCTGCAGACGATGAAACAAAGATGGCCGCCATGTACAAACAAAAATTAGTAAAATTAAAATAATAGTCATTTTGAACTTCCATCATGTTAGGGTTGTTGTACAAAAAATTTCAGATTTTTAAAAAATGGTCAAGCAACGAATACATGATTTTCTAGACCACTTGAAATGGATTGACCCGGCACGTATACCGATCGCTTGTCCCGAAGGGGTTAAGTCGGAGAAAAAAACATTATTTTGACTTTAGGTGATAGCTGGAACAATGGATCAATGTAATCAGCTTTATAGACTACCTAGTTGCGAGCAACTTTACATCCAATAGAAAGGTGATTGTGTTGCATGGGCATTAGGGAGCCTTAAAAAATAATGTTTAGACGTGGCTGGTAGCCACAAAATTAAAATTACTTGAACAGTTAAGTAAAGATTAACAAAAAATAAAAAGTACATAAGTACTAGTATAACATGATATAATAAAGAAAAAAAAAGGAAAACATTTTAATTAACCCCTTAACGCTCGAATTAAATTACGGTTTAAAAATTCAAATTGCTTATTGGCACCACTTTTATGAAAAAAATATATTCCCCTTATTTAATGACAGGTAAAACGATACTAAAATATAGTTAATTTCACTATTTTATAAAATTGGTGGGGAGCAAACAATTTGAGTAAAAGGCACCGCCTGTGAATATGACGGGAGCGAGAATTAAGGGGTTAAAAAAGAAAAATTCCATTAGTTCCGAAAAAAAAGACAGGAAAGGCGAAAAAGCTGCCGGGGCGTGCCCCATAAAAAAAAGACTCTTTTCAGAGATCATACATTAGAAAAGTAGAATTGAATGCAATAATTATAGCAGAAAAGCAAGATTTTTTTAAAATACTATAAACAGGACAGAACAAACAGAAAGGTTAAGTGAGGGAAACTCGCTATTCATCGTTAAGCAAAAGCGAGTATTTAGGGCGTTTTCTATTAGTGGGGTCGGATACCTCGTAGTCGGGTAGTTCCGCTATTATTTAGTTAGGGAGATTGTATACAGACTTATAAAATTTTTTTGCAAGTTTATGGATACGCTGTTTTAAGATCCCTGCGGATAGTGGTATTACGAAGATAATGATGACCATTACAGATATAACGTAGATTTTTGTTATGAGCACGGTAAAGATAATCCATACTAGTTTTGCAAGCGAATCCCCAGATTGGACAAGCATAGGTTAGAATACATCTTATGCATGCATTATGTTAGATATGTTTATTGTGAATACAGAGTGTGTTACTTTTGAGAAGAGGAGAGAGGGCCTAGGAGATACCATCAACTTTGCCTCGAATGTTAATAAAGTGATTTTTCCAAGTTAATCTTCTATCAAGGGTAACACCCAGATACTTAGTGTCATTAGTCCAGGGAATAGTAGTATTGTTAATGGCTAGGTGATAGCTGAACAGGTACTGAACAGGTAATCAGCATTGAGGGGTTTCCTAGCTGATGACAGCTTAACACCCAGACTAGGAAATTGAAATGTCTTATGTTTTAATGAGCCATTGGGAAAAAGTTAAACTGTAGCAAAGCTACTAGAAGAGTAATAGAAGTTAACAAGAGAAAATAAGAAATTTAAGAAAAAAAGGAATAAAATTGAATTTTAAAGTTTAAACTTAAGATGAAAGAAAGTTAACGATAAATCTTAAAAATACAAGAATCTTAAAATAAGTAAAGTCAAACTGTAGTTGTATAACTACTATAAGGAATTTAGAAAGTTAAAGTTAGTACTGTTCAGAGAAACACTCACCAAGCATGGGCAAGAAAAGCTAGGGTGTCAAAGACCACAACATCCAACCAAAAAAGGGACTAATCAGGGCCATACATTTTATTTTTTTTTTAAGTTTTACAATTTTTATGGTCTCTATAGTATATAGAGAGGTTTTTTTTATGATAAGAAAATATATAAAAAGGTAAGAAAAATATAGAAGAGGCAAAATATAGCATGGTGAACTCAGATGTTACTGAGTGTCCATAATTATGAAAAACCTAGGCCGCTAAGTCGTTTATGCGCTTACGTAAGGTAGTAGTTTTTAGGTCTCTTCGGACCGTGGAGTTGCGAAGATAACGAGATGCGTTACGGACAGTACGCAGGTTGGAATTGTGCAAGCGACTAAGGGTGTCCATAGTGGTCTTACATGTGAAGCCCCAGACCGGACTGGCATAGGTTATGATGGGAAGGATGCATGAATTATAGAGAATTAATTTATTGTGGACAGACAAGGTTTTACTGTTAAGGAGAGGTTTTATAGAGTTAAAGGCTCCAGCGACTTTACCTCTGATGGAGAAAGTCTCCCATTAAATAAAGCATAAAATACTCTTCTTTGTTTCTGGTATGAACTCGAAATTTCTCAATAAAACTGGAGACAAAACTGGCAACTCTGATTCGGAGTATAAAAGTGTATAAAATGAGGAAAATGTGTCAGCGTTACATATAAAGTGTACAGTATTGCAAATATGGTTCGTTATATTCAATTTAATACTTATACAGTTAACTGTAATTGATTATATTAATGGAATTACGTGCTTCAAAATATTCATAGCCAGTAGTTATTATGTAAATATTTTCTGTTAGAGGTAGTGTTGTAAAAACTCAGATGGGTGTGTGGAATGTGCAATTTTCTAATAACTAACGTTTCATTTTTTTTCTTAGCTCTTATATAATTCATACCTCGTATTGTTTAGTAGCACGCTCATACAACTGGGTTGCTATCTGAAATTAATATTGTTATATCTTTTTTTTAATCTTTCATTAACAGGAGTCTTAGTAAACATAATTAGCCAGGGACGGCTTGTAGAACTCAAGCCATTAGGTAGGCCTCCCTGCCTGGTCAAAACCAGAGCTTAAACTTGAACTTGTCTCATTCTATAATGAGTATATTTGCCTATTATATTTAACACTTTCAGGATCAAAGCACTTCCATTGCTAAAATGTTGAAATGAATGATTGACACTGGAATTTACGAACACATTTTTTTGCAAATACGAAAAAACTAAATTTAACATACATAGTAAACAGAAATTTTTTGTACGAAAATTCTGGTGCCACTGGGTCATTTGGGTATTAAAATTAAGTGGTTCCATAAACATACTACTGGGGAAAGGGTTAACGGAAATATATACATGACACGTGAAAAAAAAATAACTATACCATTATATAACGTGATTCTAGGCCACTAGATTAACTTTAACACAACCATTCTAATTGTTAATAAATCATATTAAATGTAAATTTACAACTGGGCGAAAAATGTCCGGACCAGGATTCGAACCAGGGATCTCCTGGCTGAAGCCGCCAGTGCTCTGCCATCTGGGCTATCCCGGACGAATCTGGTGGAACTTTTTCACTTAGCTAACCTTAATGGTTATAGCATCTGGTTGACCCAGTTGGAAATTTACATCTAATATGATTTATTTACCAATTAGAATGGTTGTGTTAAAGTTAATCTAGTGTAATTGCGTATCCAGCGATTTCTAGAGTTCCTTTACCTGAGATTTATTCTGTTGAGCTGAATCAGATTCTATAATCAATCATTAAGGTTAGCTGGGTGAAAAAGTTCCATCATATTCGTCCGGGATAACTCAGATGGTAGAGCACTGACGGCTTTAGCCAGGAGATCCCTGTATATAGGAGATCCCTAAATAATTGTGCATTGTCCCAGAAATAAAATTATATTTTGGAACTTTTGCCGATACACTGAATTTTTTTTTCAATCTACCATCAATACAGATGGAATTGTCAAAAGTTTACAGGCTTAAAAAACCTCCAAAACTAAAAAAATCGTAACATTTTACACTATTTCAATGCATACATATAAACGAAAATATAATAGAAAATGAAATAGAAATATCAAGTTAACTTCCGGCAGTGATGTAAAATTGGCGCAGAGGAGGAGCCTGTTGACACCACTAACATTTTATAGTACTCTTCATCTCAATAAAAACTCAGAAATTCTGTCATTAGATAAGTCGAAAAATACTACTAAAATTTAGTGGTGTCAATAAGCTCCTCCTCTGCGCCAATTTTCCAGAACTGGTTCCGGGTGCCCGTTTCAAAAAAGTCAGTTAAGACTTAACTTCCCTGGTCTGAACGGGATATTAGTACATGTAACTGAAAAATATTAATAAAACTGCTAATCCAGTGACGTCAATAGATTCATGCATTTGTAGTGCAAATTTAGTACATATGAAGAGGCTGTTAAGCGTTCTTTTATGTCAACAGTCATACAGTTAATTTAAAAAGGAATGATGTTATTTGACAAGGGAATATTGGACACTAAATTGAGAACTTTTTCATAAAGGAAATTCTTGACAATATCAATTTTACAAGATTTATTAAGTGCCTTTGCAATTATACGATCTTCACGAACTCAAGCGACTCGTTAAACTATCAGGTAGGCCCATGGGTATCAGGTAAGTGTCATCATAAGTGCCGACTTAACGGGGTGACGGTATCGAGCTAGGCAAAATTCCATCGTTAATTTTAGAACATTTTTTTATCCTAATTAATCACACTGATTAACCCTTTCAGGGGCGGTGGATAAATGGTCTAGCCACCTAATTTTAATTCCAAAACTGACAAATGGCACCAAGAATATTTTAATTAAATTTTGCTTTTGTAATGAAAGTGCAAATTACTGGGTTTTATTTTTCTAAGAAATTCGTTTGAATATTCTGGTGTCCGTAAATTATTTCATCAGTTTACGAACAGAATTCTTCTGCTCCTAAAGGGGTTAAACAGGACAGAAGGAAAAAAATAAATTAGTAGTAGAAATATATCTTACTGCCTATTTCGTCCCATATGATTCGCACAAGTTTACCATTAAAATTTCAACAGTTTTTTCAAAGTATTTCACTGCAGAAAAATATTGCGAAATCTGTGAAGGTGGTGATTGCCAATTCTGTGTTTTAAAAATTAAATGTAAATTTTCTTATTAGAGTGTGCGAACCTTGGTCCCAGTAAAGTCTGTGAATATGTCCACGACATATCATATTTGTTTTAACAAGTGTTATGATTGTTTCTCTTGAAGCATGCATACATTACTTTGTCCTTAACACCTTGAGGGGCGGTGGAATATGTTTTATCCCACCTGCGATTAATAAAGATTTACACCAGAAAAATTTTATGAAATTTTTCTTTTCGAACTTTGGTGAAAAAAAAAAAAAAACGTAAAATTGCTTTTCCTTATTTTGAAATACATTTTTTCCTAAATTTACGGTGGGAATTCAGCATTACGCAAACGCAATTTGCTTGCCCCTCAAGGGGTTAAAAACTGAGGTGGTTTATCTTTCAAATCAGAATGGTTTATTTCGAAATGATGGCTTAGCTGAGCACGAAACGTGGAATTAATGGATAACACTACACCTCAAGTCACACTGACAGGAGGAGTTGAGAAATTCAAATATACAAATTGTCCTTCAGAATAGAATTCCTTCACTTTCTTATATTAAATCGACATTTTTTCCCGTTTATCGCATTTTTTTTTAACGGAAAGCGAAAAAATAGAGTACTGGTGGAAAATAATATTTGCACCGAAAATATTTTAAAGAAAATAGAAGTTAATTTATTAAAAAAGTACAGAATCTGTGTATATTTTTGGAAAAAAAGAAAAAAAAAACCCTCTTTAAACGTGTTTTTTCATTCAAATTTCCTTTATTTTCCTAAAGCGCGGCGGAGCCCCTGGAAAGTTCAAAAGGAACCCTTAGGGCTCCGCGGAGCACACTTTGGGAACCTCTGCACTAGACAGACTTTACTACATTAAAACAGAGAAATTAAATTAAAAATATACATAAAAACATCTAATTTAAAACAAATATATACAAATATAGACGTTTCGCTGTGCAATGCACAGCCTCATCGGTACAAACATCAGCAATAACAGAATGTCGAACATGTCATGGACACAGTCAAAGTCAAAGTTAAAGTTATTCTTTCAACAACACAAAATATTCTCTCGTAATCGAACCAGATTCGTTGAGCATGTAAGGGCATGTCTAGTGAAAGAATTTTCCCTGAAAAATTTATAATGATAAGCGTTCCAGTTAATCTTCAAAATCAATGAATTTTTGAAGGATGGGGCGTGGTCCGTTTCAAAAACATGTTGTACTAATTTAGAATTTAATTTTCCATTTTTAAAATTGTCGACATGATCTTATATGCATGTATATTTTTGTTTTTAATTAAACGTTTTTATGGATATTTTTAATTTAATTTCTTTGTTTTAATGTAGTCAAGCCTATTTCATACACTACACAGCTGTCTAGTGTATCAAAATTACTTTAAATATTTTAATTCAGACGTTAAAAGTATGTGTGTATCTTAACATATATATATATATATATATATATATATATATTACATTTAAATTACATGCCTTCCAATTATTTCATTTAAAGTATCAAAACATTTAAAAATATATAGGGTAGATGTACCAGTAATGGACACCCTTAAGGAATTTCTTTTAAAATTATTTTTTATTAATAGTTATAATTATTATATTTCAGTTTTTTCGATGTTATATTAATCTAACAACAATATCTAACCATTCTTATAGTCTCATTTCCCAATATGAATCGAAATTTAATTTTAAATAACAGAAATATATCAAAACAACCAAAAGTCCAATAATGGACACCCTCTGGCCCAGTAATGGACATCCTCTGTTCCAGTAATGGGCACGCCATAAAAAGTAGTAAATATAATTATTTTTATGACTGTATTTAGAACCAGAATTTAATGAATACATACTAATGAAACAAAATAGTTATTTTCAAATAAATTTAACAATTAAGATACCAGTAATTAATAAAATATTTGTGACAATCATTTACTGTTTGCATCAATTATTGTAATTATCAGAAGATCGATGTTTTAATTATTTTAGATGGATATTTTAAAATACTAAATATCAGGTAATTACAGCTATCAAATTTTTGAAACAGTGGAAGATTTAAAAGGTAATATATATATATATATATATAAAATAAAAAGTTTTGGAGGTGTTTAGTTTTATCTCACTATTTTTAACAATTAATCTTCCAGAGACTACTTGATATATCATTTATAATAATTAATATTACAAATATGAAGGAAATGATCTTGTGAGTTGAATATTTTAAATACTAATAAATAAAATAACTTCAAAATAAAATTGTAGAACTGATGTTTGAGGCCACTGATCTGCAATTTTAATAGTTTCATGAATATTAACTATAACTTTCTTCTTTTCTTTTCTCTTTTTTTTTTTTTTTTTTTTTTTTTTGAGGTCAGAGGTGAATAAGGAAACATTTAAGACAGAAAATAGATTTTTAATATCTTCTGTAACTTAATTGTTTTTTATTAAAAGGAGAAGGATTAAGCCTTATGAGCCCCTCTTTGACTGTGCTCTTAACCCCTTAATTCTCGCTCCCGTCATATTCTCGGGCTGCGCCTTTTACTCAGATTGTTTGATTCCCACCAGTTCTATAAAATAGTGAAATTGGCTATATTTTAGTATCGTTTTACCTGTCATTAAATAAGGTGAATATTTCTTTTTCATAAAAGTGGTGGCAATAAGAAATTTGAATTTTTTAATCGTAATTTAATTCGAGCGTGAAGCAGTTAAACAATATTTTCTGCTTCCTGGTTGGTTTGATTGCCAGATTACAAAACAAGCAAGGTATATATACACTTACAAAGAAAAAAAAAAGACTAAAATATTGACATTTTATTAATCACATAAAATAACTTAAAAGAAACTATTTATAATAGTTTTGGTATTATTACATTCTGGTAAGTATAATTTAAACATTAAATTTGATTATTTAGGTTTGCAGTTAAGTCAAAATATTTTTTGCACCATAAACATTACTGAAATTGCATTTTTAACAATGTCTGCATGGCGTGTCTATTACTGGAAAATGACTAATTAACCAACCCAGTAATGGACACCCCCTCTTAAAACCTTAAAAATAAATGAAATTTTGTAAATGGCCATTAGTATACAGTGTGTCCACGTATAACCTGACCGACGAAACCGTTGGTCCTAAATGCATACTTCCAATTACAAAAATGGTTTAAATAAGGTAAAGAATTATTTTTAAAGCGATTTGGGTAAAGAAAACATTTATTAAAAAATTACGAAATTTAAATCTTTATACCGTCCCCCAGTCCTATAAGTTATATTTAGTGAAAATTTACTGTGACACTAACAATTTAGATAAAAAAGTCCCATTCATCTACCATTAAAATTGACCGAGTTATGAAACTTTGAAATGCACGACTTATACCACTTTTATGCATCTCAAAACAGATGATTTCTGCCATACTTTCAGGGGTCGTATATAAAATACTTAAACTTATTTGAAGGTATCTGCGTTTTGAAAGAAATCGTACAACTATTACGGTTGAGTTAACCTTTATTAGTTAAGTTTCATATTAGTTAAAATAATTGCATTTTAACGTATGTTTTATTTTGTAAGGATTTGAGGGTATGATTCATTTTAACAAAAAATATGTTATTTTTATAAGGTTTTATTTAACTTGCAACGATCGTCTTTCCAGTTTAAAATTTGTACTCGAACTTTAACTCACTTTCAAATGTCCAATCGAAGTTGAATTTTACATACTGACTTAAATCCGATGACAATGTAATATTATTATGATTTTCGACTCTTACCCTTTTATACATACTTATATTAGAGGATAACACACACAAAAAAAAAAATCGGTCAACAAGTCCGTCAACAAGTTTAAGAAAGAGTTTTAGATTAGATAACATAAACCTACGATGGTTATGTTTTTAAACTTTTATAATCACGTTTTATGTATTTTTTTAAAGCTGAAAAAAAATTAACTTCTCTTTTAACCATCATGTCAGGAATTTTCGCAAATCGTAAATTTCAAGGTAAAAAAATAGCGAAAAATCTGACACTATAAAATAGATGTAAGTCTTTTTTATTCAGTTCAATTTTATTTAATTCAATAATTTATTAATTTTTTTTAGCTTATACTGGGTTCCTTACAGCTAAATAGCCCAGGGGTCCGATGAGGTTGGGAGGGGAGGGGAGATCAATTTTAACTTTGAGCTTTTTAACTTTGAAGTTTGCGATTTGAGAAAAATACTGACGTGATGGTTTAAAATGATAGTCATTTTCGGATTCAGTGCTAAAATATACATAAGAATCAGTTTTGTAAAATTAAAAATCACCTATTTTATAGCATCAAATTTTCGCTAGATTTTCTTTTTTTTTTTATTCACAACTTGTAAAAGATCTTTACGTGAAGGTAAAAAATAAAAGTCAATTTCTTATTCAGTGGTACAGAATCAATTATGAAAAGCTAAAAAGCACGACATAAACCAACTTTTGCAGGCTAGTGTAATATAATAACATTTTAAAATATGTATCATTTCGTAAAGAATTGAGGCTGTTAATTTTCATCATTTTATTTAACAAAAATTCTGGTTTTCGTTCTTCTTATAAGTTTATTACAAATTGTATATTTTGCATTAATATGCCGGAATGATTAAAAATTTCAAATTTATATTGCAATGTTAATTTTACTCTGAACCATTTTTTTTTTTTTAGATATCTGACGAAATTATATTTCTACTAAATTTGCGAATGACCCCTAATTTGCAGCAAAAGATATGCTCCAACTTTAAACAGCTGTTACTTGGTCAATTTTAATCGTAGAATAATGGGATTTTTTTGTCTTAATTGTCAGTGTAACAGGAAAATTTTACTAAATATAACTTATAGAAGCTGGTGACCGTATAAAAATTTAAATTTCGTAATTTTTTAATAAATGTTTTTCTTGACCCAAATCGCTTTAAAAATAATTCTATACCTTATTTAAACCATTTTTGTAATTTGAAGTATGCATCTAGGACCAACGGTTGCGAAAATAACGGTCGGTCAGGTTATATGTGGACACACTGTATAAAATTCTAAGTTTTCTATTGCTACTCAAACAAAAACATTAAAATTTTGCAAGAAATTCGTTAATATATAAATTAATTAAACGAAGCTCTTAGCCTCTCCATTAAGATTTTCACAGAAAAACAGCGGAACATTGAAACATTATTTTCTGCTTCCTGATTGGTTTGATTAAAAGTGTCAACAATAACCCTATTTTTATAAAACATGCAAAGGGGAATTATAAGAAAAATAATTAAAGCTGAATATTTATTAGTTATTTTTTTATGAACCAAAAACATCAAGGGATGTCCATTACTGGAAGGGCGTCCATTACTGACACATCTACCCTATATAAGATAATACCATAAACCGAAACATTTTATTTCAGCATCAAAGCAAATTATAATCAAATCTCTTAATTTACACACGCGAAAAATAAAAACTGCTATTGGCAAGAAAAGACAATACTATTGGGAAGAATTGGGCCCGGCTAACATAAAAGTCACTTTTTTTAAAGCGGTATTAAAGAAAATAATAATAACTGGTAAACCGAATTAGCTACAACCATGAGAATGGTATAGTATTCTACTGGTCATTGTTGTATAATAATCAAAATCTGCCAAAAATTCAGTTTTTTTTAAAAATTATTATTATGCGTATTTTATGCTTTGAATACAAGACTTATAAAGTTCCTAATTTTGAATAGTTCCGAATAGTGATATCCGACTTATTTAATCACAGAATTTCTGCTATTATACAGAATAAAGACTATTATTCGGGAATACTGGTACTCTAAAGTAGGAAGCATGCGAGTGCTGTGAATGTCATCTTTCAGTAAATAGAATTGATTTTTTAAAAATTTGATTTTATTTTAAGGTTCGCACACTTCTTAGAATCATCGAGGAGTTTGGAAGCACTATTACTGCAAAGATAACAGTAGCGGATAGGGGCAGCTTAATGCAACAATGTTAAAGCTTCCACTGCGCTGGATAGCATAACGAAGTGAGAAAAAAATCAAAAAGTCCATAGCCTGCTTTGGCACGTTGTTTTGTTCGTGTTGATGTTCGTTGTTCGTTTGTACTTATCCATGTGTTTTATAATTTATTTTTCCTCATACTTTTATTACTATTACTGTTGTTATTATAATTTAAGATGTTATTACTTGAAAAGAATGCGTTATAATTATTAATATTCTAATGTTAAAAAGATTATGAGATGATTTCATTATACATTTGCTATAAAATAGAAACTGAAATAATCATAAAATTAAAATATGTTTAGTTCAGTGTAATAACTAACAAAAAATTGAACTGTGCCTTCTCAATTGGGATTTATATATGTATAGATAGATAGATAGATAGATAGATAGATAGATAGGTAATAAATAAAAATTTTAAATTAAGAACAAAGAGAAAACAAATAGTAATAGCTTTTAAATATTTCTAAATTAATTTAAAAAATTAAAGCCATATTGACGTGCTATATATAATAATAGTTACATATACATAATTATACTTAGGGAACAAATATTAAATTATATATACTTTAATTATAGAAGTATGTGCTAGTTAAATCATATTTATTGTTTTCTAAAGCTTTGACTAAAAGCGAAGACAGAAGATTAAACTTAAGAAATAATAATTTTATTATATCCCTTGGAGACTAATTTGCTATAGCCTTAAAGCGGTTAAAACGCCACATACATATCCCTATCAATTTATTTATATGCAATGAGTTAAATGTTAAATAACATTATTGCGACACAAAAGATAAACTGCTTTTAAATTTTAAAAGTAAAAGTTGTTGATATTTGTTTACATATTTACATACTTCTTACTACGATGTTGGAAAGATTATGTTCTAAAGATTTCGTTTTTAATATTATTTTTAAATATTTTGGATAGCTGTCACCAGTATTAAATGCGAAAGCTTATTTTATTGTTTCAAACCAGGTTTTAAAAAAATCCCCACGTTATTTCCGCCTCCCTTCCCCTATTGCACAGGCACTTCTTTAACCTGGGAGAACTCGCCAGTGAGAATGCTGTTCGGACCTTGTGCGCATGCCGAACGAGCTCCGCAGTTTTACGGTCATGTGACCCAGTTCAGTTGTTCTTTAGCTGCCATTGCGGCACGTTGTGTATTCGAGCGGGTCTTATCCCCAAGTATAGAGTATGTTGTTCTTGAGTTGCCATTGTGGCACGTTATGTTATAGCGGGTCTTATCTTCAATTATTCTGTTTCTTATAGCGGGAGTATTCCCCAAAAATATGTTTTTATGAACGTCACTTGTTCTAACAGCGGGTTATTACCCCAACGTCACTTCATCATTCTATGTTCTTCAGTGTTCGTGATTGTTTGTAACATTTGTGTGCTGTGTGTTATAAAAAATGTGAAAAGGAAACCTATTCGTCTTCATTCCTAAAGTTACGCACAGTATTCACATACAAATGCCCAATTGCTTTTCTTTTACTTTACATTCATATAATATCAACTTTTTTTGATTGGCTTAGTACTTTTATTCACAAAATAGGTAAAATAATTGAAAAACTTTTTGAAATTTTAATTAAAATGAAAAATGATTTAAATAGGAGTCTTAAAAAAGTACGACTGTGAGAGAAAATCTCATGCAGCGAGTTCTCCCGGGTTAACCCTTTCAGGGGAAAGTAATTATGTTTCTGTAATGTCAAATTCACGCCGGAATCTTCAAAAAATTTTATTGCAAAATAAGGGAAAGCAATTTTACTACTTTTTTCCACCAAAGTTAGAAAAGTGAAATTTAATAAAAATTTTCTGGTGCAAATTTTCATTAATCGTAGGTGGGATATAATATATGCCACCGCCCCTCCAGGGGTTAACATTATTGTATTAACACTAGAACCGCCATTAGGGGTCATTTTGACCCCTGAAAAAATTATGATAGTCGATTCGAACCAGAAGTTTTTCTTTCATAAGATATGTTAAATGTCTGCAGCACAAAAATAGGCTAATTAAATAAGTTAAATAGCTTTAAATAAAAATTCTGGTGTGAAATACTTTTTATAACACTTGAGTAAAATTGCCGACTGTTCTAATGTTAAGCTGTCCCTGTTGCATCATAAAAAATATAATGCATCATTTCCCATTCAAATTAATTTAAATATTATAATTTATTTCAATTTTACAACTTAAATTAACATTTTCAAACACCTAATTTCTAATCACAAGTTTTAAACTTATAATGTAAATTTTAATGATAAATAATTCAATATTTCCTTATTTTTCAATGTAAACATTATCTCTTATTAAGATTATTTAAGTGCAATTAGTATTTTATTATATTTCAGTAATTTAACTTTCAAATTTCTTTCAACATACATCGCGAATGTGTAAACACATCGGAATTTTCTAAGTCTAAAATATAAAAAAATGGAAATCTTTTATTTATCAATATTTCCCTTTTAAATTATATTATGTGGATAGAAATATTTATTTCTAGCCGATTGCAAAATTTTCAGTGACTTGTGATAAATACTTTGGCAGAAATACGCAAAAATATATTTTCTATCTTTTCTCATTTTTAATTTCGGCGCGCGACGCCATGAGATCATTCTTTCCGACATTTTGAAAGTTCCAACAAGAAGGGTATTCCCCTTTGCCAAACAGACGCTTAGTTCAAAACCGGACGTCTGCTAAATCGTTTAACATTCCTTTTGGAACACGCACGTTGTGTGTGACGTCAGGCGCGGGGAGGATAGGCGTTTTTAATTGGCTGGCGCGCTCTGTAATGGCTTTTCATGTTTGAAACTCTGGGTTCTGGAAAAGTCTTCATTCTTCACCAGGGAGCCGTTAAAGCAAGTAACTTGTGGGGGCTGCGACGCCGTGCTTTTTTTAGCCGGTTGTTGCGGCCGAAGAGTTCGGCTAGCCAGTGAGAAGAGATCGACGTTTCGTTAGGCCTTGGCGGCCGTATATCATCTAAAGGAAATATAATATTTTTCTCTTCAAGAAGCATTTCTAAGTAAATTTCATAGAACATTAATTGGAAGCCTTGAATTGTTCTGCTCATCGACATTTTATTATTCTTCGATCAAGCATACTTCTTTGCTATAAAAACATGAATTGATTATCTGTTTTTTTGTCGATGCGATAAATAGTAAATTGCCTATGTAACGAACTGAAATCGTCAAAATCTGCATTCCTGAAGGAAGTTCTCAAACATCCTATTTCCAATTCTCCAAATCCGTAACTTCTCGTTCGGTTCGGATTCGCATTTAATAAAAAGAAATAGAATCTACATTCCTGAAAGAAGTTTGTCTACAGCATGTTTCCAGTTTTCCAAATACAAGAGTCCTTCTACGACCCTAGTTTGACTTTACATTCCTGAACTTTAATCCCTAGTTTGACTTTACATTCCTGAACTTTAATCCCTAGTTTGACTTTACATTCCTGAACTTTAATCCCTAGTTTGACTTTACGTTCCTGAACTTTATTCATTTTGGAGGCCTTAAAACAAAAAGAAATATTACGTAAACTTCTGCTTTTTCTTAGATGACAATATATCTCTAATTGTCTAAAATTATATTAAATTTTACATTCACTTTGATAATCTTTACATAATTCATAATGTAAGAATGCATTCAAATCAGCAAATTTTATATATGTTTAAATAAACGTCATTTGTGAATTATCTTTCTGTGTTCAAGTACTTG
This sequence comes from Maratus speciosus, assembly GCA_963932465.1. NCBI lineage: Eukaryota > Metazoa > Arthropoda > Arachnida > Araneae > Salticidae > Maratus > Maratus speciosus. Next base: position 381,574,013 of record OZ010797.1, on the reverse strand, counting down.
GGTGAGTGTTTACTTTTCTTTATTTTTTTTTGCTACGGTACATTTATGGTGCCGTTAACTTAGTGATTTCATTCTTGGAGTTATTGTTTTAAGCCTTTTTAATATTAATTTTTTCTTTTCATTCATAGGCATTAATTGATGCCATAACTTTAAAGATCGGAGATCGGGTTTCATTACTTTTTCATGATAATAGATAAAGCATATTTATTAATTAACTTATTAATTATTTAATCATTTATTTTAAAAATAATACTCACTAAACTTATATATATTTTTTTCTCTCTATTTCATGTGCGGACCCCATATTGGTGCAATATATTTTTAAAATATACATGATTTATATTTTTATTTATTTTCCTTTTAAGATTTGATTCTATAAATATATGTAAAGAAAAGAAATTTGATTTTTCAAAGGTTTATTTGCTAATATTTTTTCATAAATTGAAAAAACGAAAACTTTATATATTACGCTTTGAATTTATAATGATTTATTGTTGCATGTTTTGATATTTGTAGTTATTGTGTTCCTTTTTTTCTATTTTGGTGGATTTGTACATTTTTGCATATATTTATTCAGTTTAACTGTATTGCACATTAATATGCATTTTTAGAAAATTTTTAAAAAAAGTAATCTTCCATTTTTTTAATAAATTTTTTTTTCTTTCCTTCATCATTTTAACAAATTTTTCCATTATTATTTTTTTATTTGCTTTGCTTTAAGATAATTTATTTGTCATACATCAGTGTTTTAGTATACCTTTTGATTTTTCACGTGTATACAAATTATTACGATATGGCAAATGATTTGCAATTAAACGCGCTTATGGCAGCGATTCCCACTTTCCATGGAAAAGAAGGGGAAAATGTACATTTTTTCATTAAAAACATTAGTGATGTCTGTAACATACAGAATTGGAACGACGAGAATCGTATTCTACTCTTCCGCCTGTATTGTAGAGACAAGGCGCAGGAATATGTTGCGAGCGATCCAGAAATTAACAATATTGATAATTTTGAAAATTTTGTGCGTTTATTTAGAGCAAAATTTAGCAGAGAAGAGAATTTCCAGGAAACCTCTTATCAGTTCTCAAATATAAGACAAAAACCTAAACAGACAGTGAAGGAGTTGGCTGAGGTAGTAAAAAAATTAGTCAATCGATTGGTTCCGAACGCTGAGGATATTCCTCAGATGGTCATTCTAAAGCAAAAATTGATGTTTAATAAATTGCTCGAAGCTCTTAGACCGGATATTAAAACAGAGGTACTTAAACTTGGAAAGGAAAATTTCGATGATCTGGTTTCTAGTGCTATGGATTGCGAAAAAGCTTTGGAACAGCAATGCTCTTTCTCAGTCAACACCATCAACGCGACGCAGGTTTCAAACAACAGCAGTCAGGACTCGTTGATTACAATTTTGTTGAAACAACAAGAAAATTCAAATAAATTATTGCAGAGTATGGCGGAGCAGTTAAAAGGATTAAAAGAAGAGCGGAATGTTTGCCATATCTGTAGCAAACAGCATAATACGCGCAATTGCTGGTTTTTTCCGTCTTTGCAAAATAGGGGATTTTTTTCGCCGCAGCAAAATTTTTCTGGTCAGGGTAACAGTGCTGCTAATCAAGCAAGTAATTTTTTAAGTCCTAACAGTAATTCTCCAAGTAATGATAGATATTTTGAGAATCAGGGCAGAAACTTTGCTGGAGATTTTAGAAGAGGTAGTGATAACAATGTGCAGAGATTCAATAGGGGCAGAGGTAGAAATAATTATCGACCATATTGTGGCAGAGGCAGAAGAAATAATTTAAACTTCTAGAGGGTTCTGATGATATTTTGCACAATTTTTCCCCTCAATCTCACAGAGCCCTAGTTGATAAATCTTTGCACGAGGGTATGATTTATTCTGATACTGCTGTTAACATTCCCAAATCACTTATGTCATGTTTTTCTGATGATTCTCCACTTCCTTTAATCAAATTAACATTTGGAAAACATAACTTTATTGGTCTTCTGGATTCTGGTGCAAATCTTTCTCTTATACAACCTAAAACTATTAACTTACTTAAACAAAACAATAAACTTAACTTTTTATCTAAATCTGTAAACATCAAGACCATCAATAATTCCAGTGTTCCTTATTTTTCTGCTGTACAATTAAACTTTAAAATTCGTAATAAATGGTTCAGCAATGTGTTTTTCGTTACTCATGATAATTGGCACTCTAACTACCAAATTATTCTCGGTTATGATTTTTTAAACCGAAATAAAGTTTTGTTAGACTCTGCCAACTCTCAACTTATCATGGGAAACCTCACATTTCCTTTCGAAAATAAAAATCCCGATTCTACTCAAACTTCTAATTTTAACAATGAAAATCTAAGTTCCAATGACAATAATACTATTCATGATATTTCAAATTCCAATGCTGAATCATATGAAAATATTAATTCTCTCTCTAACGATATTAATAATGAAGATTCCAAAAACTTTGTCACACCAGCTAACCGTGTCATTATTCGGCCAAATCATGGCAGGATTATAAGACTTAAAGCATTACATAAAATTAACAATTCATTTAACTATTTATTTGTTCCATTAACTACCAAATTGCCACTAAACCTAGATCTTAGTCTTCATGAAGCAAATGTTAACAATTCTATTCTTCTGTATGTATTCAACAACAATAGTCAAAAAATTGTCCTCAACAAAAATACTAAATTAGGTTACTTAAAACAAATTTCTAAAGATCAAATTTCTACGCATGACAACAGTAAAACATACCAGGTAAATTCGCTAATTTGTGATGATATTTTAGAACTTCGTAAAAATGAACTAAAAGCTAATAATTTTCAAGTTGATCACTTACCTGAATCAGATAGGAAGAGAGTTCTCAAACTTCTTATGAATAATTCAGCTGTTTTTTCTTCTTCATACAGTACACTGGGATGTACAGATAAAGTTGTTCCTCAGTTTAACTTACTGCATGATTTTGCTTTACAAACAAAACCATATCCCATTCCTAGAATTGCCAAGGAGTTTGCTAGAAATGAAATCGCTGATCTTCTGAAGGCTGGCATTATAGAAAATTCAACCTCAAACTACTGTTTTCCAGTCATTTTTGTTAAAAAGAAGACGTTACCTACTGATGACCCTAACAAACTTAAATTTCGTATGGTTATCGACTATCGATTACTTAATGCAATAACTGAACCTTATAAAATTTGTTTACCAAAAATCAACGACATTATGCAAAATATATCGGGCAAAAAATTCTATACTGTTTTGGATTTAAAAGCCGCATTTTTTCAAATTCTTCTTCAACAGAAGGATAGGGCCAAACTGGCATTTGCAACGGAGTATGGGAATTATCAACCTAAACGCCTGCCATTTGGATGTGTGAACTCAACTTCTTATTTTCATACTTTAATAAATAACTGCCTTAGCTCATTAAGAGGTAAAAATGTTCAATATTTTCTAGATGACATAATTGTTGCTGCTGATTCGTTGGAGGAAATGTTAATATGGTTGCAGAAAGTTTTTGACAAATTGAGAGAATTTAACCTCACTTTAGACCCTAAAAAGCTTCAAATATGTAAAGAACAAATAACATACCTAGGTTTTAAATTACACAAAAACGGTCACTCTCCTTCTACTGATAATGTAAACAAAATCAATAGATTTCCCATTCCTACAAACCTGAAACAAGTTCAAAGTTATCTGGGTATGATAAATTATTTCCGTCATTTAATTTTCGATTTTGCAAAAATAGTACAACCTATTGTAAATTTAACGAGAAAAAAGGTAAAATTCTTCTGGAGCAATGACTGTCAAAATGCTTTTCTCAAGATTCAGGAAATTTTGCTTACTAATCCAACAGTTAAAAATTTTGATGATAGTAAGGATGTTTATTTGGTTACTGATGCATCTATGGTTGCAATTTGCGGAATTCTTATGCAAAAACACAATGACAAATTCTACCCCATTGAATTTTATTCCAAGCAATTAAATCAGGCAGAATCTAAATACCCTTCAATCAAACGTGAATTTTATGCTATCTATTCCTCTGTTAAACATTTTTCTGAATTCTTGTACGGTAGACAATTCAAAATTCTAACAGATGCTAAAGCTTTAACTTACCATTTAAACCTAGAAAAACAGGCTGAAATTATAACTAGATGGCTTTTATATTTGCAGAGTTTTAATTTTAAGGTTGAGCACATTCCTGGGCTTGTTAATCCAGCCGATTTTCTTTCTCGTGTCGTGGACCTTCCTAATAACCCTAATTTATATGTAAATGCATTAAATATTTTTATACCTACTAACGACTCACTAACTACCGAAAATATACTAAAAGAGCAGCAAAATGATGAAAAACTTAAAGAAATCCGAGAAAAAATAATTGCCAAAACATGTTCTAACACTAATTACTCAATCAATCCTAATAACGATCTTTTAATGTTTGCTAAAAAGAAATCTGGTAATGTCAATAGAGTAAAGAAAATCGTTATTCCTAAAACATTAATCAATAGTTGCATTGCCCTTGCTCACCAAGCTCATTTTGGAATGATAAAAACGGTTGAGACAATTTCCAGGAATTATTTCTGGCACGGAATGGTTCAGGATGTTCAAAATTTTGTAAATAACTGTGAAAAATGTCTTCCCTACAAAAGTAAACAAACCAACACAAAACCTTCCTTCATTTCCAAGAGTGAATTAGCTCCCGGAGAGATGCTTGCAATAGATATTGTGGGTAAACTCCCCAGGTCACATGACGGTAAATTTTTTATTCTCACCATCGTTGACCACTATTCACGCTTTCTGGAAGCTATTCCGCTTAGAGATGCTACTTCTCCATCTATAATTAAAGCTTTAAACGACTACTTTTCGAGGTTTGGTATACCAAAAATTATATTATCTGATAACGCCAAAAACTTTACCTCTGATGTCTTTCTAACCTTTCTTAAATCTCTCAATATCAAACGTAGAAATTCGTCCATTTACTTCCCGAGGTCGAACGGTGTTATCGAACGTATCCATCGATCCCTGAAAGAATCAGTTGCTTCACTATCTCATGAAATAATTGAATGGTCTGATAGATTGAAATTTTTTGTGCTTCACTACAATAATTCTAAACATTCTGTAACTAATTTTAGTCCTGCAAACTTATTTTTTGGCAGAGATTTAAACTTACCTATTGATACTTTCTTACCACCTAAAGATGCTGAAGAACCTTCCCAATACTTTAAACAACAACAAGAACATATCAAAACAACCAGAGAATTAGTTAAACTTAATGAACAAAAATATTTTAAAATGAATGCAAAATTTCTTAAAGGTCGTTCTCCTCCAAAGTTGAAAATTGGCGACAAAGTTTATTTAAAGAATTTCAATCATACTAATACTTTCCATGCAAAAAATTCAGGTCCTTTTAAAATTATCCAGATATGCAATAACGATAACTATCAAATTCAACATATGACTGATCCAACAATCAGAATTATGACGGTGAATGTATCAAAACTCATCTCAACAGGATGTTAGTTTTATTTGTTTTCTACTCGCTTAATTTTCTTTTGTTATGGACATTTTAATTTTTTTGGGGCACTACAATCTTCCTACAAATGTAAATCCCATTTTTTCTAATTTCCATTTTAGTGTCTTCATATGTATATATATCTCTCTGAATTACAATTTTTTTTAAAACAATACAGTGGTAACATCTGTATCAATTCTATGAGTTTTCAATATTTTGCTGGCGAAATACTAGTGGTCACGGAATGTAAGCGCTTACGTACTGTCCATTACTGTTCACTCATACAATTGATTAAGCATACTGATTTATTGATTTCATTATTTTACAATTCTATATTTTATAATAGGTAATATCCTTCATCTAAATTTTTTTTCTACCTTAATTTAAATGATGGGAATGCAATATTATGTTGCCACAGATTTTTTTTGTATGTTCATCTTTGTTAATTTTTGAACAATATATATCCATATCATACTGAAATTGAAGGGTGATCTCAACATATAAACTTTTACTGCTTATCCATGTGATGTTTTATTTTAAATTTAATTATAGGATCCTATATAACTATTATTAAAAATTATGAGAAAATATATATAAAAAAATTAATATATTTTTGAGACAACTTTAATAAATTACAAATAAAAAAAAAAAAAATACAAATGAAAATTTATATATGTTCCAGAAATTATATGAAAAATTATCGATGCTCAAATCTCCTAGCTGCAGCTCTTTGAATACTAGTGGAGATATTTTATGAGAATACGATGGAGCAACTGCTCTAAGTTATTTCTCTTTTTCTTTCAGTTCCCAACAAATTTATAGCGAGCACACACAGAAGGTAAATTCGGCATAGCTTGGGGCAAAAAATAATCACAAAATTAGTACCCTTCCGATAAATCCTTCAAGGTGCAACTATTCATAATTTAAAGGGAATAACATTTTATATTGTAAATTTCAGTGTCCAAGATCACATATGATCTGTTTTAAAATTCACAGCTTAATGTCTTAAATTTTTTTAATTTAATGGGCACAACTATCATTCTGAACAATGTACATTTGTTTTTTGTTCAAGAAATTGATGGTATTTTACAATGTAAACAAAATAAATACTACAAATAATGATATACCGTTGTCTCAGCTACATCACAATTGCAGTATTATCCTGTTTTAATTTTATTGGTTTGATTTTGCAATACTTGAAAACCTTATGCAGCATTTTGTTTTTAAATATGATTAAACATATAGTTTTATTTTTATCATAGTTGCAATATGTCTACTGTTAGGGGTTTGCACATGAAAAGATTACATTTTTATAGGCCAATTGGAACCTCACCCATGCAGTGTTTTGTTTATATATAAATTTTAGTGGTTTGTTTCTACCTGTACCATGTTTGTTATTGTTTGATATTGTGTTACAATTCTATTTCTACTTGTACTGTGTATTCTTGTTTGGTATTGTGTTTATATATTTGTTTTGTTGTATTGTGTTTATTGTTGTTTAATATTGTGTAGTTTACCTTTAAATTTGCATAGAATTATCTGCAGATGGTTCATCTTTTCGAACCTGTCAGCTAAAAATTTTTTTTTATCCTTTTTTTTTTCTGCTACCGGGAGATAAAATGTTGCATCATAAAAAATATAATGCATCATTTCCCATTCAAATTAATTTAAATATTATAATTTATTTCAATTTTACAACTTAAATTAACATTTTCAAACACCTAATTTCTAATCACAAGTTTTAAACTTATAATGTAAATTTTAATGATAAATAATTCAATATTTTCTTATTTTTCAATGTAAACATTATCTCTTATTAAGATTATTTAAGTGCAATTAGTATTTTATTATATTTCAGTAATTTAACTTTCAAATTTCTTTCAACATACATCGCGAATGTGTAAACACATCGGAATTTTCTAAGTCTAAAATATAAAAAATGGAAATCTTTTATTTATCAATATTTCCCTTTTAAATTATATTATGTGGATAGAAATATTTATTTCTAGCCGATTGCAAAATTTTCAGTGACTTGTGATAAATACTTTGGCAGAAATACGCAAAAATATATTTTCTATCTTTTCTCATTTTTAATTTCGGCGCGCGACGCCATGAGATCATTCTTTCCGACATTTTGAAAGTTCCAACAAGAAGGGTATTCCCCTTTGCCAAACAGACGCTTAGTTCAAAACCGGACGTCTGCTAAATCGTTTAACATTCCTTTTGGAACACGCACGTTGTGTGTGACGTTAGGCGCGGGGAGGATAGGCGTTTTTAATTGGCTGGCGCGCTCTGTAATGGCTTTTCATGTTTGAAACTCTGGGTTCTGGAAAAGTCTTCATTCTTCACCAGGGAGCCGTTAAAGCAAGTAACTTGTGGGGGCTGCGACGCCGTGCTTTTTTTAGCCGGTTGTTGCAGCCTAAGAGTTCGGCTAGCCAGTGAGAAGAGATCGACGTTTCGTTAGGCCTTGGCGGCCGTATATCATCTAAAGGAAATATAATATTTTTCTCTTCAAGAAGCATTTCTAAGTAAATTTCATAGAACATTAATTGGAAGCCTTGAATTGTTCTGCTCATCGACATTTTATTATTCTTCGATCAAGCATACTTCTTTGCTATAAAAACATGAATTGATTATCTGTTTTTTTGTCGATGCGATAAATAGTAAATTGCCTATGTAACGAACTGAAATCGTCAAAATCTGCATTCCTGAAGGAAGTTCTCAAACATCCTATTTCCAATTCTCCAAATCCGTAACTTCTCGTTCGGTTCGGATTCGCATTTAATAAAAAGAAATAGAATCTACATTCCTGAAAGAAGTTTGTCTACAGCATGTTTCCAGTTTTCCAAATACAAGAGTCCTTCTACGACCCTAGTTTGACTTTACATTCCTGAACTTTAATCCCTAGTTTGACTTTACATTCCTGAACTTTAATCCCTAGTTTGACTTTACATTCCTGAACTTTAATCCCTAGTTTGACTTTACGTTCCTGAACTTTATTCATTTTGGAGGCCTTAAAACAAAAAGAAATATTACGTAAACTTCTGCTTTTTCTTAGATGACAATATATCACTAATTGTCTAAAATTATATTAAATTTTACATTCACTTTGATAATCTTTACATAATTCATAATGTAAGAATGCATTCAAATCAGCAAATTTTATATATGTTTAAATAAACGTCATTTGTGAATTATCTTTCTGTGTTCAAGTACTTGGGTGAGTGTTTACTTTTCTTTATTTTTTTTCAGCTACGATAACTAGTAAATATAATTTTATTTGATCTTAAATAATTTAAAATAATTCTTAAAAACCACATTTAGCAATGTCAACCACTTACGTCATCGGCTGTAGTGTAATTTTGAGCTTGTGAATCGGAATTAATTTTGTTCAATTCAAACTTTGGATTGAATTTCACTCTCCAATTCATTAAGCCCAGCATTACAGTACAGTCCCCATCCGCTACTGAAAGAAATTTCTATTAAAAAAAAAAAAAAAAAAAAAAAAACAGAATTAATTACCACCTTTCTCAGAGCTTTCCAAAAGCTTTATCAGTGAAATAAGCCGAAAAAAACTGCTAAAAATTTGTTGTAGAAATTTGCGATCCCTTTTTTTTCACTACATTTCTTTGACTTTTACCTGACGTTTCCGTATTTCTTTTCATTCTAATGATTGTATTGTTTAAGAGTTCACACGCACGTTTAGAATAACAAAGAAATGTACAAACAATAATTTATTTATTTTTTTACTTACCTCCAATAGCTATGAGATATAATTTGCTTTATTTGTTTATGCAGTGAGTAATTATGTTTTAAAAAGTATTTAGTCAAACGATTTTCACAGCTTCTTTTGTATTCGAAACTAAGGAATTTTTTCGTTAACTTTTAAAAGCATTTTCTTTGAAGAACGTAATTTTCTTTCATCGTTTTCTGAAGATTTTAATTAACAATTTTAATTAAAATTTCTGATTCAATCTGAAAAAAGTAACACAATTTCGATGTAATATTCCGGAGTTACTTTGTAAAAAAATAATTTCAGCGAAAAGCTATGATAGACTGTAGTTTTGTTATCATTTCTTTTTTTTTTATAAATTAATATTTTATCATAATTCAATACAAATTATTTATTTTCGGAAACATAATATTCAATAAGATTTTCATGTCTGATTTACAACAGTTTTAATTTGGCAGTTGGCGATAAAATGTATAATTATTTTTTGGCAAGTTCTAAAATTTGTTTGCGACTCGTTTATAATTTAAAATATTTCAAGAAATCTTTTTCTTCATACACAAAATGAAATAGTATTTCAGTATTTTTTGAGAATTTAGTATTTTAGTGCAAATCAATAAACATTATTCATTTTCTAAATCATAATATTTACTAAGATTTTCAAATAAGAATAGATTTTAACACTAGAACCGCCGGATATTTTACTGAAGTGTTATAAAAATATTTCACACCGGAAATTTTAATTGAATCTACTTAACTTATTTATTTAACTTACTTCTCCGTGGTACATTTTGTAATACGGGTTAGGTTCTTTAGAAAGACCCCCCACGAAGGGCACTCCCCCCCCCCTGGGCCTATATCCCTCGTGCAGATAATTGGCCGTCATAAATACAACCAACCGTGGTACATTTTGAACTTATTTTAGAAATAAATTTCTGTCGACATATTTTTATTTTGTAGCGGTCAAAATGACCGCTACGGCGGTTCTAGTGTTAAACTGGAATTTTGGACACAAAATATATAATGTAATTTATGAATTTTACAAATTGTTTGAAACACCGCTATTGGCGACTATTTTTAAATTCTATATCGCACCACTTTCACAAAACAAAAATCTTTTCCATACACTTTAACACAATTTGCAAAAGAAATATACTACAAAATTTATTTTTAAAAATTAATGGTGCAAATAGAATATAAAAATAATCGCCAGTGGCAGCCCTGTTGAAACTAGTTTATATTTAAAAGAATATTATATAAATCTTTTTTCTTATTACAGAAATTGAAACGGTAATTCAGTATTTATTCCGAATATAATAAATGAAACATCCTAAGATCTACGTTGTTTTTATTCAACACATATACCTTAATATCCTAATTTTTACTTACTTTTCTCAATAAGCTGTGAGATACGTTTTACTTTATTTGTCGATACAATGATAATTGTATTTTAACCCATTAACCGCCAAAACTATTACGATAGAAATTTTCAAATTTCTTGTTGATGTAGTTTCCCACCACAAATTCAGTAAGGTAAATTTCACTTTACTAAAATAGCAAAATTCCTGCCAATAAATAAGACATTTTTTTAAATTCTAAAATAGTGGTGCCAATGTAATTAATTCATTGCATGAGCAATTATTTTGACTGTTGGGTGAACGCAACGTCAGCGGTTAATGGGTTAAAAAGTAATTTGTCAAAACAATTTTCACATCTTCTTTGTGCTCAAAACTAACGTAATGTTTTGGTGCAATTTTAAAGCATTTGCTTTGAAGAATGTAATATTCTTTCTTCGCTTTCTGAAAGATTTTAACCCGGGAGAAAACGCGCATACACAGGATAGTGATGATGGCTTTTACTTTGTCACCAATTAAAAACAAATATAATCATCAACCTTATTTAATCAGACATAATTTTGCCATAAAATAAGTTGAAGATTACTTTTAACCCCTTAATTCTCACTCCCGTCAATATCACGGGTTGAGGTGTCGTTCGTTATTTCTCGCGTCCGTCATATTTCCGGGCTGGAGATTTATTGCTGGAAAAAACTTCTGAAACCCGAAAAATTTAACTGGCATTTCGGTGTGATGATTTGAATATTGCCCTTTGAACATTGACTTCTGTGCTGACTGTAATGTTGGACTTTATATTGCATGTTTCGAAATATGTAACACTCAAAAAAGTATTAATAATCAAAATTTAATATATGCATATTATTTCAAATATTATTTGTAAAAATGTGTGTGATGATGATAAATAAAGATCTAAGATGTTAAAAATAAAGGTTTTATTCGCATTAATTTGTACGGTGTAAAACAAACATTAAGACACAGAATTCTCGCATGATGGCTTTTCTACAAATATGAATTTGTTCTATAACATCTTTTTTTTTCGCCTTAAAAAAACTAATTCATATTTTATATAGAAACCGTATAATTATTCAATTTCTGTAATAAAATAAATAAGTACATTTTTTGTGGTTTTTCCAAATATTAAGCGACCGTGAAAGGGTTAAAAAGATAGTGGTGGCAATTGTAAAAACCGTACGCACTCCGGTACTATCAGGCCTGGTGCGCGTCCTCCCGGATTAATTAGAACTTTTAAATACAATTTCTGCTACAGTCTAAAAGAGGTAACTAAATTCGGCTGTAATATTCTGGTATTATTGTATTAAAAAATAAGTTTGATAAAAGTTAATGAAATAAGATTGTTTATTTTAGATGTTTCCATTTTTTAAAGTTAAATAGAAGTTATTCATCTTCCAAATAATAATATGTAATAATATTTTTAAATTTTAATTTCAACAGCTTTTAAATTAAGGTTAAATGTTAATTTGTAACATTGTATTTATTTCTCTAGTTCTATATGTTTTACTAGTTCTACAGTTCCAAATTTATTAAATGAATATATCAATTTTTGGAATTCATATTACTCAATAGCGAAGGAAAAATAGCAAAGTAACTAAATAATACATGAAAAATTAAAGATGAGTATTTTAGATGTTAATTATTAAAATTATTATGTTAATTACTATTAGTGTTTTCAAAATAATAACATTTAATAAACATTTCAAATTTGATGAAACTTGATCAATGAAGTAAATCCTTATTTTAAGAAATTACCAAAATTCTTTGAAATCATAGCCTCATTATAAGTGTTGCCTACTCAGGAATCTAAAGAAAATAATAGGAGGCTGAAAATCTCGTTAAAGACGTTATAAAATACAGAAGTAAGAAAATCTGTTAGGAAATTATCCTCGTCTATAAGTTGAAAATAATTATACCTAATCTTTACCAAACTCTCTTAACTAAAAACTGTGACAGACTTCCTGTCGCCTTCTACGAGAAGCTTTTAGCAAAATGAATCATTTATACTCCTGAGAACCCCATTTAAACTTAAGATTCAATTGCTAATTTTATATCCTTTCTAATTTGGTGAAATTAAAATATGTTTATTCCCATTTATTGCTTAAACTATCTGAAATACAGTATTAGAATCCTTAATGTTCTTAATGACATTGAAAGAGACGTTTACTGTACTCTGTTTTTCAAAAATTAATTCATATTTTTTCAAATTCTAATTTTCAAAGTAAAATAAATGTATATATGTATATATATTATTTTTCAAAGTAAAAAAAAATATATATATTAGTTATATTTTTATTTAAGAAAATAAAGTTACACAATGGAGCTACGAATAAAGAGGAAGCGACAAATACTGTTGTATCTACCGAATGGAGTTATGAATAAAGAGGAGGAGACATGTAGTGTATTGTCTACCAGTTGCGAGTGAAGTAACTGAGGAGGTTGTCACAAGATGGCGGCTGCTTTTTTAAAAATCGGATCTCCAGCTTCTGATAACCGCCAGGACAAACGTCCCACCAGTAAAACTGAACAGAAAATTTCGTCTTATTCAAGCGTCTTATTCGTGGAAATTTTTCTCAAAAATGTCCTAAAAATTTCTATTTGTTTTTACTGGTGCCTTGTAAAACTGTCAGTTTGTTTCTTTGGTTGTCACAATATGGCGGAAATGCAGGACCTAACTACGGCCAAAGTAGACTGCTACCAGTAAAAATGAAAGTCTGTTTCTACCATTATTTACGATTGAAATTTTGTAATAATAAGGCGTTTAAATAAGTTGAAAATTTCTATATAAATCTACTGGTGGAAGTTTCCACCTGCGGTAAACAACTCATGCGATAGAGGTTACAGTTGAAGCTTCACTATTTTAAGGATATGTCAGTTCCTCTTTATTAATAGTTCCATGGTCTACCGTTTGCGAGTATAATGACGGAAACTAATGTTACAGTCACAAGAAGGCGGCTGTTATTTGTTTACATCGGATTAGCAGGGTTGCCAGTTTGGCCTCCATTTTTATTCATATATTTCGAGTTTATACCAGAATTTATGAATTCAACTTTTTACTTTATTTAATGAGAGACTTTTCGTTATTAATTAACCCTTTCCGGCACGGGCAATTTTTGTTGTAAAATGATGAAATGATCGATTGACACCGGAATTTTAAGACGACTTTTTCGCAGATTAAAAACATGCTACTTTAACTATTCATTGTAAAAGCAAAATTTTACTAAAATTTTCTTGGTGCCGTTCGTAAGTTTGGAATTAAAATTAGGTATCCCGACACGGGAACAGTGTGCCGGAAAGGGTTAAAGTAAAAGATCTTTTTGGGAATTTCCGGTAGGAATTTGAAATTTCAGAATAAATACAGGGGCCAATCTGGCAACCCTGCGGTTTAGGTCCTGAATAACGCCGGATTAAAATTCCACGAATAAAAACTACTATAAATTTCTCTATTATTTATGATAAAAATTCTGCACGCATAAGGTATTTAAATAAGGGGGAAATTTCTATTCAAATTTACTTGTAGAAGTTTACCCCGGAGATATTCAAATTCTCTGACATTTACAGGAGGATTGCTTATGTAATCACAATTTGGCGGAAAAGCAGGACCTGACTACCGAAGGGGCAAACTTCTACCAGTAAAACATATATATTTTTGCCTTAATTATCACAGTAGAAAACTTGCATAAATGAGACGGTTAAATAGGGAGGAAATTTATATTAAAATTTATTGGTGGAAGTTCAGCCCGATGGTAATCAGGCGTTGAGGATCCAGTTGAAGCTTCACCATTTTGAGGATTTGTCAATTACTCTGTATACATACTTCCATGTGCTACATAAAACCTATGAAAATTTTCAGAATCGGGAAATACGTTCTAAATGGTCAATTCCTTTTTTTTTTCCAACAAAAGTTTTTTGTTGCGTTTTATACGACTGATGAATGAAATTTTTAACACGCTCACGCCAGCTCCAATATTCATGCTTTTCACTGTGAGATGGCGCTCGAATTCATATTTCGCTTCATCTGGCGCGCGGTACTTTCCCTTATTCAGACACTGTATATAATGACCCGCCCCTCCCATATTTATTGAATTGAACTCGAATATAGCAAGCAGCGTTGATACGTAGCATTGACAGCAGCAGTCGAATATAGCACTGATTGTGAATGTCTGAAAGTTTGTAAGAAGTAAGCAAATTACTTGGAGACATGATTTTATTGACTACATATGCACGAATTTAATATAAAATGTCTTACAATCTAAAGAAATATGGACATTAAAAATATGCATTTCTGTGAGGTAGATGCCACGCCCTTAGTCTCTGTTATTTTTTGAATGAAAACGAGAATTCTCGTTCCCCGTCGTGAATGAATTAAGTTTATAATAATGAATTGTTTTAGCTAATGAATTTTCAAATAATCAGGTGGTCAGCCTGTAGTGCACGCCGCCTATAGCATAGTGGATTGTGACCCGCCTGTAGTACACGCCTTTTATGGAACAGTCGAGTGTGACCCACCGGTGATGCACGCCGCCTGATGCGGCACTCAAGCGTGGCTCACTGGTGATGCACGTCGTCTGATGGAACAGTCGAGCGTGACCACCGGTAATGCCTGCCGGCGTGAACGTGTTAATCAAAATGGGATTTCTGAAGATCTTCCTGTATGTACATTGAATATAAGTACAATGAATATAAGTATTATGCCAAACAAGTGTCAATTTATACGGTTTATTCATATGATTAAATTAAATTCATATAACTCGACAGTAATAAAGGCTTTGAACTCTCATTATCTAATTATTTCAGTAATGATGATGCTCAAGATGATGTAAAATTAAGATGAATGTCAAAACTGCAGTTTACAGCTTGAGGAATACGTTGCAGCTGTCAAATTATGAAATCATAATTTCAACGAACTTAACGTTGACTGGAGAAAGTGATTGATATACTGTGATTGTCTGATAACAACGATGCTATTAAAAGCAATATGTTTTCATAGATAAGACTCCATGATTATTATGAGAAACCGTTGCAACATATCCATTGTTTTATTTACTTGCCATTTAAATTTGGTTATGCTTAAACGACTTCATTGTAAATTATATCAATACATTGCAACTATAGAATTACATCGGAAATTTCTGAATTGATTTATAAATTGGGATTGAGGTCATATACTTGCATACTTACCAACTTCGGACTTAACTTCCGCAAAATGAGAGTTAATTTAAACCAGGTTAAACATGTTTCGTACTAGATTTTTTTCTTTTTTTAAAGGAGATGGTTGCGAGCAAGTTATACATCGAAACTATAAATTAAATACCTAATGATACATCTAAATATTTTCCGGCTACAAACCTGTTTAACCTTGTTTAAATTAACTCATATTTTACAGAAGTTGGCAAGTATGTACCTGCTAATCTCATCCATTTTTAAATAACCTCTACTCACAAATTCGGAATTCGACACTGAAGTTAAAAATATGCATTCTCATCTACTCAAAAAACATTATTCATTTAGTTAGAAATTGCGATTAAAATTTAATGAATTTTTTTTATTATTTAATATCCATATCATAAAGCAAAATTATGTTTGTAAAGGCTGGCGTCATATTGAATATGGCAACACCCAACCAATGAATTTTGCTCACTCTGAAATTTTTTTAACTTCTAAGCATCACACAATTTCAATTTCAAGCGTCGAATAGAAAAAAAATGTTCTTTCAAATCCATTTGTTAGAAAACTGTATTTCAAATTACTGATTTTTTTTTCGTTTTTAAAATAACTTTCAAGTATGAATTTCTTTTGAATCTACCTTTATCGCGTTCAGCCGGATTACGAAAGATTACCCCGTTGCACTTAAAAGAGTATTAATAGTCCAGTATTTGTTTCCAGCTAGTAATCCACAACGAAATTAAAACTTCATCAATAAATAAATAAATAAATAAATAAGAAATAAAGTAATAAAGTGATAAAAGTAAAAGAAAAATTTAACAGAAATGTAATCGAACTACGCACTTAAACTACTAAATAAAAGTAAAAGAGAAATTTAACTGAAATGTAATCGAACTACGCACTTAACCACTAAAGGGTCTAGCCAGATAAGCGTGGCGAAATGGCCCCCACGGCCGATGTTTGAAATAACATGTGTGGTAATAAGGCTCACCATGAGAATACAATATAGAGTGTTTTTAGCCTCTGGCCTTGAACTGTCCTTGAAATAATCGGGCAAGTATGCGCCGGCGCTACTATTTTTCAAATACGTTTTGCTCAAACAGTACAAAAGTTAAAAAAATGAAACCAACGCTAAATATTGAAGAATATATTAGTGCACATTATATATTTTTTTCACATTTTTACAAAACATTTAACATAGAAAAATAAACAAAAATATATTTTTTAAATTATTAATGTAGTAATTTTATATTTACACCAACCAAAAAATTACAGAATAAGCCTCAAAGTATGTATTAAAAAAATCGTTAAAATCGAAGATGCGCTTTTTGAGTTATAAAAAAATAATGTTAGCAACTTGCAAAAATATTTAAAGTTTTAAAATTGGCATATTTGGAAGTTTTTTTTTTGTTTTTTATTTTTGATGTCAATTTTCTGTAAATAAAAAGTTATTCTTGAGAAATGCATAACAAATTTGTGTAAAATAAAACTTTGTATCGAAAGTTCAAGTCCAATTACTCAAATGCGAGCCAAGCATTTATTGATAATAATTTCATTTTTACACCCAAATTTTTCCTATCAGGTGAACTTATTTTTGTGCAAATAATAATATGTTTCAAAACTCAAGTGATTCAAACTAATTAACGGAGTTTCTTTGATGGCATGAAATTTTGTGATTGCGCTTCAAACAGGCCCACATTTTTAACTGTATCAATCGCATCTAATTTAGTTAAACGTCTTTATTTGTTTTTAACAGTATATTAATAATTGCATGTAAATAGATAAAATGTAATGATGAAAGCATTCTTTTAAAATTATGTATGTAAACCTAAATTAGAAATATTAATCGAAAATCTAGATTTTCGAGTGCAAACGATTTTAGGACAACAAGGAAAGAATGTTACCCTTTCAAGTAAAATCTTAAAAGACGCTTCTGATATTTATATTTAAAATACATATGATAAAATAATCAAATAATTCTGTGAAGTGATATATTAGTATCTTTGATACATTCTGATCTAGTACTACATCCTATAACAGCACATAGGTCATTTTTTATCGAAATTTTAATCATATCTTGAATAACAATTTCCGACGGTAAAAAATGAAAGCAAAAAAATACAGGTTTAAACCGGTTTGAACTGATAGGCGTGTCAAAGCACGTGGTCTTGTTTGGGCCTTTTGTAGCGGATTTTAGGGTTACTTTTTTGACGTCACCCCCAACCACCTTACTGCAGCACCTCCATCTATCTCATTCGTCCATGGCGATTGTTCGATAATTCTACAATCCAGAACGATTGCCATCGAAAAAAGTACAATCTAGATAGTCATCCATCCGTTCCCAAATTCTACAATCAGTTAATGGAGTTTTGAATAAAGAGAAGGAGACATATAGTTTATTGTCTACCAGTTCGCGAGTGAAGTAACTGAGGAGGTTGTCACAAGATGGCGGCTGATTTTTTTAAATCGGATATTCAGTTTTTCATTACTGCCAGGGCACACATCCCACCAGTAAAATTGAATAAAAAATTTCGTCTTAATTAAGCGCCTTATTCATTGAAATTTTTCTCAAAAATGTCATAAAAATGTCTATTTGATTTACTGGTGTCAATATGCCTTGTAAAACTGTCAGTTTGTTTCCCTGGTTGTCACAATATGGCGGAAACGCAGGGCCTAACTACCGCCAAAGTAAGCTCCTACCAGTAAAAATGAAAATATGTTTTTACCATTACTTATGATTGAAATTTTGTAATAATAAGGCGTTTAAATAAGTTGAAAATTTCGATATAAATCTACTGGTGAAGTTTCCACCGGCAGTAAACAACTCCTGCGAGAGTGGTTACAGTTGAATCTTCACTATTTTAAGGATATGTCAGTTCCTCTTTATTAATAGTTCCATGAATCAGTTGTTCCAACGAGAAGCTTCAAACCGCAATTGGAAAACGTAACGATTATTCTGATAGGAAAATGATCATAGCAATTGCCCGAATATTCTGAAATCTGATCAATTTTCTGCATATTGAGACTTGAAGGGAATGTACCGTTGGTTACGACCATACTTGTGTTTTTTGGAGCTGTTTATTTCTGCAGGGATAGGGCCTATATTCTTTCGTTGGACTCGGGACGGACCGTGCTCGAGCTTTTTTCTCCTTTAGTAGATTCGTGTGGAGACGGCCTGGAATTTATACCGTCCGAGGAGTGTCGGGCCAAATTTGCTTTCCTTGCAAAAATTATAGTGATATTTCACATTTGTTAATGGGAGGTTTAGAATTTATATTTAATTTGAAAATTTTAAGGGAAAAAAAACAAGTTCTAAAATATTTTCTTTCTTTATACATGGTTCGCACACCTCCTTGAATTTTGCAGACCAGAAAATTTTTTGGCACCAGTACTTTCTTATAGAAAGTCTCTTCTTAAAAGAAGGCGAAATTTTGCTTGTTTAAGCTAGATTTCTTTTGTTATAAAAAGATACTGGTAGTTTTCCTGGAGAAATAACGGTATCCGTACGAACCATGTTATAGAACTTTACAATTATGAGTTATTTTTAACCATCTTTATCTTTCTTTCTAAATTACATTTCCTTTTATTTTTTACATTTTATTTTGAGTTTTCTGACACTAAAAAAACTGCCTATCTGTATAAACCCCCCCGAAATTTAATAAGATGCAACGTATCTTATAACTCTGTGAGCTTTCGTGTAAAAATGAAATTTTTATTGTTTTAATTTTTGGTGCACGGAGATAATTTTTCTGAAAATATCTTATAGGACTCGGGGACCGTAAAAATTAAAAAAATCTAATTTTTTTAAATTACTGGCAGGACCACTTTATAGAAATAATCTTAATTCCTTTCTTATTTTGAAGAGTTTTGTAATTTACATTGGTTCCCTAGGTCTAACAGATAAAAAAGTAAGGCTTTTCAGGGCACTTTGTATATACAGGGTGTCTACTCTCAACGGTGTGTCCAATAGATAAATCCTAAACCGTTAGTCTATAGATATAGTTAAAACTACACAAATGTTTTAAATGAGGTAAAGGAATATTTTAAAATCGATTTGGGTCAATAAAAACATTTCATAAAAAAATACGAAATTTATATGTTTATACGGTCCCCCGGTCCTGAAACTTATATTTAGTAAAAATTTTCTATTACACTGAAGTGTAAGACAAAAAAAGTCCCGTTCCTATAACACTAAAATTGACTGAGTTATGAAACTTTAAAAATGCATGACTTATACCACTTTTCTGCATCTGAACCCAAATGAGTTCGGCCACGAAGTGCTTAACTCTTGTACTAAATATAACTTATAGAACCAGGGGACCGTATAAAAAATAACTTTCGTTAATTTGTCAAGAAATGTTTTTATTGACCCAAATCGCTTTTAAAATATTGCTTTACCTCATTTAAAACATTTTTGTAATTGGAACTATATGTCTATGACTAACGGTTTAGGAATTAGCTGTTGGACACCGTTGAGACTGGACTGGACATCCTGTATAAGGGGTAGGGTAGTCCTGTACGAAAAATTGTTGTCTTATGACAACAATTTTCATCGAAACGCAATCCGTGACGAAACGAAAGAAAATTTATCATAATTTAATGCTGCTTATGGAAAAAAAATGTCTACAACAATATCTCTCATATCAATTTTTTCTTTCATGTAGAAACCCGAATCGGATCCGGATAAATCAAAATTCAACCCGACACCAACCCGAACACGAAACAATTTATCAGGCTGAATCGATTCGAATCTGCACGAAAAAAAAAAAAAAAAAGACCAGTTCGTCACGACCCATGATTCGGGTCTGGTACAAATACTATCTCCCTGACTTTAATACTCTGAGATTAAAATGGAGCTTGTGGTGATTATCTCCCAAAAATCTTGTGGACCATGGGTTCATATATGAATCTTAAAAAAGCGCATGCAGCATTTATTTTTGACACCAGTAAAAAAGAAAAACAATACTTGCCTTAGATTAATTTTAACACAATTATTGTAATTAGTAAACAAATCATATTAGATGTAATTTTCCAACTGGGCGAAAAATCCTCGTCCGGACATTTTTCGCCCAGTTGGAAATTTACATCTAATATAATACTTGCCTTATTTAAATAAGGCATTTCAAAGATTAATAAAATAAACTTAAACTTTTATTTTTTATATAAGCTACCAACCGAATGAAATTCGTGTCAGAGATGATGAGCTTAACTCTTTAACCCCTTAATTCTCGCTCCCGTCAATATCACGGGCTGGGGTGCGCTCTTTATTTCTCGTGCCCGTCATATTTCCCGAGCTGGAGATTTATTTGCTGGAAAATAACTTCTGAAACCAGAAAAATTGAACTGGAATTTCCGTTTGAAGTCTTTGAATAGTACCGTATGGGTTTGGTTTTTGACGCTGATTGTGATGCTGGACTTTCTATAGCCCGTTTCAAAATATATCACACTCAAAAAATTATTAATAATCCAAATTTAACGGATATATATTATTTCAAATATTATTTGTAGAAATTTTTGTGATGATGATAAATAAAGATCTAAGGTGTGAAAAATAAAGGTTTTATTCGTATAATTTGTAGGGTGTAAAACAAACAAAGACACAGAATTCGCATGATGGCTTTTCTACAAATGTGAATTTGTTCTATAACATCTTTTTTTTTCGCCAAAAAAAAATTTAAAACTTGTTAATACTTCAAAATTCGCTATCACATTGCCAAAATTAAATGGCAATCTATACCCATCATGAGGATTCTAAAAATATGAAATTCCGTGCATTAATTCTTAAGATATGACTATAGCTGAAATCGTGTAAATCCAGCAAACTGCAGCCTAGCAGCACCACCCATTTAGTGCTTTCACCAAAACCTATGATACAGCAAACAACAACATATGTCAACGTCAAACTGAATCTGAAGTTTCGGGAGAATCCGTGCATTAATTTTTGAGATAGAGCTATTGCGAAAATCCTGAAAATTCTAGCTTAGCAGCGCCACCTATTGGGTGATTAACACCAAAATCTAATCAGCAAGAAAATGTGTTAACATCTAACTAACTCTGAAGTTAGATGAAATTTCTTGCATTAGTTCTTGATAGAGTTATTGCGGAAATCGTGAAAAATGCAGCACAGCAACGCCACCTGATGCGTGATTTACACCAACGCGCAATCAGCACCAAGTCATACCAAGGACTAACTAAATCTGAAGTTTGATGAAAATCCGTGCATCAGTTCTTGAAATAGAGCTATTGCGGAAATCGTGTAAATCCTACAAAATGCAGCGTAGCAACGCCACCTGTTGTGCGATTTACACCAAAACGTAATCAGCACCAACTGATATTAAAGACAAACTGAACCTGAAGTTTGATGAAATTCCATGTATTAGTTCTTGAGATACAGCTATTGCTGAAATCCCGAAAAATGCAGCATAGCAGCGCCACCTGTTGGGCGATTTACACCAAAAACTAATCAGCACCAAGTTATATTAGGGACTACATGAATGTAATTTTTTATTAAATTCCGTGCATTGGTTCTTGTGACAGAGGGCCCACAAAATTTGTGTCACATACTGACAAGTCCTTTAGATACAGTACTGTATCCGAATCTTTTGTGTGTCCTTGTAAATGAACGATAAATGCTATGCACATCATATTTCACAGCAAGTACATTGTAGTAAATCTGAGTAATTTATATATATTCCATTATATTTCAGGAACATAATATCGCTGTAAACAGCTCCTCCCCCCCCCCAAAATATATCATTATATAACAGAATTCTTTTGTGTGGCCCTGTAAATGAATAATAAATGCTTTGCAAACCTCATATTCTACAAAATGCGTGTTTTGCTGCACTTTATAAATGCATATCAATTTCTTTATGTTTTAAATTGTCTAGCGTCATTAAAATGTGCTTGAAACGATTTTTTCCATTGACCGTAATGTAACAGAATACTTTTTACCGCCCATGCAAATGAACTATAAGCGCCACACATTTTTTTTTCAATAGCGATCACGCTATAGTAAACGTCAATAACATATAAAAAAAGGAGGGTGATCCCAGTATATTACAAGAGTTAGAGCTCGGCCAGAAGGCCAGACAAACCGAAGACAAACATTTTTCATCTATGTTGGAAATTGTTAAAGAAGGAGAACTTTTAATAATATATTTTTTAGTTCTTATCAAATGTTTTCAATATTTTATGTAATCTTATTTTGACATTTATTTATTGCTAAGTTTCCAATTCCAATTATTTTAAAAGCAAACATTTATTTTAATAAATAACAACACAACAAAGACCACCTTTAAAAAATGTATCATTTTTTCTTAAGGGGTCTCAGGACTCTTAAAGCTTTAAAATTTTCGAAATTTTATTTTTCTTAGATGTTAAACTCCTATCTTTTCTGAACATTTTGATATAATTGTTTTCTTGAAATTCCTATTAGAACTGAAGTTATGGCTTTTACATTTATACACGTTCAATAGCTGAAGCGTCGTTTCGGAAAATTTGAAACCATTTTTCTCCAAATGACGTTTTTGGGCATCGATATATCGCATGATATGGCGATATGCATCATGGCACGATGCATCGATATGGCGCACGATATCTCAAAAACTTTATTTTTTCATGAAATTTTCAAAATAAATGTTTCATGTTAGTCTGTATAAACTGAACCTAAAATTTCCTTTTTATTGTTCAAAACAATATTTTTTTAGGTGATTATACTGTTGAAAGTTTCATAATTTTGCATTAGCTAAATACAACTTTGTATTACAAATATAAAAAGCTTTAAATACAAATTTATTTAGGTTCAGGGTAATTATTACTATCTGAAGTATAAGTAGGTATCAAAATTTTGATTCTAGTTGCAACACTTATTTTGTAATCGTTCGCGTAATCTTTTATGCCATTTTTTACTCGAAAAATGTCTAACAGTTTGGAGCCCCCTGTAAATGCTAATTTTTCATCTTATAATTTTTTAAATATATGAAATGCAAGAACATACTTATATATTTTATTCCAATTAAAATTGTGTCTTAAAATCAAATACATTTTAACCCTTTCAGGGGCAAGGCAATTTTTATCAAAAAATGTTAAAATAATTAATTCGCACCACAATTAATAAGCAAATTTATTTGAAAATAATCAATAGCTTTTTTCGCGTATATTATGAAATCGAAATTGTACTAAAAATTTACTGATGGCACTTTGCAATTTAGGCTTTAAAATTAACCGTTTGCAGACTGCAAACGGCGTCCATCAAAGGGTTAAGATATTAAATGTTGAAAATGGTCTTTTTTTTTCTTCCAATTTTAAGAGTCTTGAGACCTCTTAAAATACTACTTCAGCTGTAATTCATCTCTTTGAATTCGTCTTATTAATATAAAATACCTTCCACGTGCTTGTTTTGTTTGGGCTTTCTTGGACGTTTTAAATTTGAGCGATAAATGGTTTCATATTGCAAACCTTTTTTACGGTATACTGCAACTCCATCTATCTCTTTCCTCCATGAGCAATTGCACACCTTTACTTTGAACTATTGTCTTATTTTCAAAAATGTACAAAACTTACCAGATAAAAAGTACGGGAAATATTTAAAATAAAAATAGTAAATGTATTTTAAACTATCCATTCATCAACTTGTTTTACAGATCAAGCTATCTACCCTTGACTTTAAAGAGGTTAGAGGGCGATCCTCGAAAGGTGGGCACATGACACAAGTCATAACTTTAAGCCTTTCAAACATAACTTTAATTATCATTGACTTTATTTTTTTTTTACACTGAGTTTTTAATTCTATTCAGAGACAGAAAATGACATAATGTATTGTAAAAGCTTTGTATAAATATCTTAAAATTTTATTATTTTATGCTAAAGAGGCCAATTTCGGACATTCATAACCATAGGCGTAGAGTTCTATGGGCCCATTGGGCTCGGGCCCCTCCAATAATTCTTTTAGATGGCCTATATTTTTTACGCTAACTAACATAGAAAAGAAATCTCAGATTTTGAATTTTCAAATAATTTACAAAAACTTTTAGCGTGTAATGTTTTTGATAGATAATTTTAATTTCTCTAAATTCACTGTTTAACGGAACCTGTCTATAACGAAGTCCTGGGTTTTGCCAAGCATTTCATGATCCCAACAAAAGGAATGCTTTGAATTTTTGCCTGCTAAGGTAGACGAAAGCGTGTATAAACAGAAATTTTCACTGGTTGTAATTTCGTCTTAGCGGTTTTTACTGTTTTGTACTCCTGATTCAGTAAATTAATTCCAGGGAAGGGGGGGGGGCAGACCACCCTCTCTTAGCTGAGCCCCTCCAATAATTTTGAAAACTCTACGCCTATGTTCATAACGTTAACTGCTCCAATGTACCACTAAGAAAAAGAGTTTTAACTTTTTTCCACGTGGTTCTAATGGTAAACAACGAATGCATAAAGGAAACGGATGATTTTTTGATAATTTCGTTAAGAGATGGCAGGCTGATTTATTGCTTTTTTGGAGATAGAAGGACTTTTCTGTAAAATAAAATTCTGTATTTTGTTATGTCCGAAAGTAACGTACGTAACAAAGTATTTGATTTTATTATTATTAATATACTAGATAACAAAAAGTGAATTATACATATATATATGTATACAGACACATTTACTACATTCCTAGTCTTAAGAATTTTTTAAATACTAAGAGCAACGTTCAAAATCTGTAACGTACGTGCGAAAGAGTGTCCAAAATTTGTAACATACGTAACTGCTAATTAAATGCCTTAATCATTAATTTTCAAGAATAGTTGCTGTTTGTGTATAATTTTGTAGACATACTATTATAAAATATTTATATATTATATTTATAGACAAAATACTATACTATTAAAAAAATTGGCCTTAAATTTGAAAATTTTAAAAATTACATATAGTTAACGTTTAATGATCCCACCTTTTGAGAATCTCCCTAGAGAAGACATGATAATAAAACGAAATGTTCGCTTCTTAGCCTTTGAAGACTCTAGATCAGTGGTTCCCAACCATTAATTTTTCACGACCCACCGAATCGTCCGTAAAACTATGATGCCTCCATCTTGACACCCACATTCTTTAACAAATGTCTGTTATTTTAGAAACTCTACAAAAATTACTCACTTTACATTTTTTAACTTATCAATGATGTGAATTTGTCTCTCACAGTTTTGTTTTAGCCCTTTATCTACTGACAGTACTTATAAGTACTATTAAAATAACTTGTTATGAAATTCATTTAATACATCGATTAGTTGTAATACAGTTTAGAATGAGTTGCAGATACATTACTTTATCTTGTTCCAAAATTATTATTGGTTACATAAAATAAAAATATTTTAAAAGGATGATTTCTTTTGTCTTTGCATCTTTCAGCTTTTTGCGTTGTGTGTGGGGGGGATTTTTCAATTCGGAAATATTTCTATATTTCTATTGTAAGAACATTATATTTGTACATTTCCCAATTCTACAAAATACTAAGAAAAATATTTCAAATAAAAGATTTGAGTGGGATTATAAAAATATTGCACAAAATCCCTATAAATTCAAATTTAATTAATTCTTCTAAATCCTACAATCCTTCTAAAATTTATTAAATGATTATGTAAATCTTCTAATGTAGTTTAAACAATTCACGAAAAATGTTTTAGAAGATAAAATTTTCATGAATTCATAATTCAGTACGTAAAGGGTTAAACATAATTTTATAAATGAGATGAGGATATACATTTTAATTTCTATTCTAAAAAGAGTTTTATTGAGCCTTTTATTATGCCTACAAACATCAATGTTTGACAAAAGTGTTTTATGGTCTGCATTTTTATCTTCACAAAATACTTGCTCTCATATTTAGAATTAAAACTGATAACACTAACACTTTTTATAATTAATTTTATTAATTTATTAAGAGTTAGTGTAAAAACTTTGGACACTAAATTTTCTTTCAATGGAAAAAAAGAATATACAAGACAACTTTCCAAAGTTCTGACACCTTTATCAATTTTACACAGCCATTATTCCCGATCAAAAAACATTTCTTTTTTTCCCCTTCTTGATTATCATTATTACTGCCATGAGTTATCGAATTTTAGAATTTAATTTTGTATATGTTATACGTTCAATTATTGTCTAAGAGGGCTGCACTACAACTATAGATATTTACGATTTACCCATTTACTTTTGTAATGCTATTTAACATCACGTTTCAAAATTCTTAGTACCATCAAATATTTTTAAAGTAAAATGAGTTGAAGACAATAAGATGTAGTTATATCCTTAACTATTTTCATGAGTAAAAAATTTTTCAGGATACATATGTGAGAATACTTCTCACAGTATTTAAATTTGGTTTATTTTTATTTCCTTTCAGCTAGTTTTTTTGCATCGATGTCCATTTGAACCCAATCTTTACGCCGCGATGTTGACGCTTTTATCTCTCACCGTAAAGCAAGTTCATTTTTCACCGCCGATATTCATATCTGCGTTGGGAGCGGAGCGGCAGCTTGCGCATGCGCACTCCGCTATTTTAGGAGCACCTCTTGGAGCTCTTGTTTTGTCGGAGTTGATTTGCCTTATGATGACGTCATTGAAATTATGCGCCGCCCTCTTTTGACGCAGATCGCTGACAGGAGAATCGTTTGGTTTCGTTTTCCAATCAGTGAAAACTTTTTAAATTCTGCAGCTTGTAATTCGATTTTCATTAATTTCTCGTAAATGTTAATTTAGCTAATCAATTTAAAGTTTGCCTTTTAATTACTTTGTCAGCCCCGTGTTCATAATTTAAATACTAAAACTCGTTAATTTTAAATTCAGAATCTGGTTTGATGTTGTCTGAAAAAGATGTAGTCTTTTAACGTAGTTTTAGCGGAGCGCCAGCCCGCTGGCCGGCCGTTCGAATGCCGTGCCGTTTTTTTTTTTTGGCCGAATAAGTTTGCCGTACTATGGGTCATATTTTGGTTATGTGGATATGTTCTTTCTCAAGATTTAATTTTTAACCATGTGCTGCACTCATCTAAAGGAATACCACGGAAGAATTCTAATTAAGAGATTCCGTTCTTTCAGTTCTTTTATTTTAAAAAATGGTGACCAGAAGCAAGTATTTTCATAACCTTCTACTGCTACTAACGGCCGAAATGAAGAATATTGTTTGTTTCATCAGTTTGTCTCTTCACTGTCTCCTGTAAAGTAAGAAGTCTCCAGTTTTTATTATTTCTTTAACGATCAATAGTAATTTATTCAAAGAACTTCACAACGTGTACTTTAACCCTTTTACGAACACAACACATCATTTCTTATTGCCACAACATACAGCAGAGTGAATAGAAATACAAATTATATTATTATTGCTCATTCAATAAATATTCGAAAAAGTTAAGAAAAAATAAAATGCATTAACAATCAGAAAAATTATAATTCTGTTCTTATTGTTATTATTGTTTAAGTGTAAAATAATTTCAAAGACTGTTCATATAATTATTCTGGTTTTGCATTCATTTTAAACTTTTGATTAGGATTTTTCTTTTTTTTATTCAACATAAAACTTTTAAAATTTTATTTTTAAAATTCGGATGACTTTCTTTTATTCTTAGTCAAAAATTTTACTTTTCCCAAAGAACTGTTAACAAATTGGTGAGTTACAAATTTCAAATTGCCCCTCGGTGGGGCGTAAACCCCATATCGGGAAGCACTGCTCTTGATCTACAGTTAAAATTAAGTCGAGCGTCTTTAACCCATTAACTGCTGGTGTTGCATTGACGCAACAGTAAAATTAAATTTATATGCTTAAATTTACTATGACTCTACCACTATTTTTGAACTAAAAAATCTGCCTTATTTAATAACAGAAACTTTGATCCTTAAATAAATCGAAGATTTTCTTTCAAAATTTGTGGTGGCAAACGTTTCTCTGCAAAAAAGTTGAATATTCCTATGTTATAGTTTCGGCAGTTAATGGGTTAAGTTAGATATTACATTCTTTTGCAATTAAAAATTCACGGAATTAGATATTTGTGAATAATGTCTCTGAAATGCTGTTGCAACCTTGCTGGATTTGACATTGGAGTCAAGCAAAAAAATCGCAGGGAGAAATTTATTATTTAAATACAGTGAAACCTCTGTAAGGGCCACCTGCCGTTTCATTGAAAATTAGCGAATATGAGGAGTGCCCTTGTATACGGGTGACCAAATGTTTCATTTCTCTTTCTTTTTATCCCGCGATTTTTAAAATCTGCCTATTCTTTCAGTAAATTCTCTTTGTTTTTAACAATATTGTTTATTTGATTTAAACTGTGAAGCCAATTTTCTTACAGATGTTCCTTGATCATGACAATTAAGAACTTTGATGATTAAAAACACTTACAATACTCATCAGCGTATAACATAAATAAAATCTATATTAAAAACACATTAAAAATACACACAATGTTTCATGCTCTTTCTAATGAGCCATTATCAAGGGGGGGGGGGGGGGGGGTTCTTGGCTCCTACGGAGCAAACTTACGCACAACACAGTCATTGTCACAACATCAACCTGAAAACATTTCTGATTCAGATCATTGAACATCAAAAGAATATTGCATCGAATATGGCGCCATATTTTGGTAAGCTAAAGCACTATTATGAAAACCAGGAAAAACTGAAATAACTTTACAAATGTATTTATTTCAAAACCAGATGGCGCCATATCCGATGCAATATTGTTTTTGATGTTTAAGGAACTGAATCAGAAATGTTTTCAATTTGATGTTGCGACAGTGATTGTGTTGTGCGTAACTTTGCTCCGTAGAGGTCAAGAACCCCCCCCCCCCCCTGATGATGGCTCATTTGAAAGAGCATGAAACGGTGTATTTTTAATGTGTTTTCAATATAGTTTTTATTTATGTTGTACGTTGATGAGTGTCGAAAGTGTTTTTAATCATTAAATTTGACAGCGTAAGTCCAAGATTTTAATAAGAACTTTGGTTGTATCATTCAAATGCAAATATACTCTTTGGCTTGATTTAGGTGCCATAATTTTAAATTTTACATAAGATTGAGCATAAAATTTCTAGTGTAAATTTGTGCTTCAATATGCATTCACAGTTTTAATAAATGTGGAATCAATTTTTCTAGATAACCTTTTATCATTTGTGTGCCCACAACAAAGTATCAAGATCCCCCTCCAACCCAACACGTACAGGTTGAAAAGTCAAACAAAGTGTGAGGAACACCTGTTTGTCTCACTTGTGGAAAAGTTTGTTGTCCTTCATTGTGTTACTAAATCCTAATCATCTCCCCCTGCCTTCTTTGTTGCAAGTGAAGTTGTTTGCTGAATTCTTATCTTTTGGTTCAGGAATTCAATAAATCTGTTATGTGTGAAAAAAGGCTTTTATGAGAGGTAGGTGCGGCCCCTAATAGGAGTAAATTTAACATTATGTGTATGGGAAAAATTTTGTTCCTAAAAATATTACTCCTTAACAGAGGTGGCCCTTGAATGGGGGTGGTCTATAAAAGAAGTTTGACTGTATTTGTTATTTAATGTTATACATTCCATAATATCAAATTAATTAAACTTTATTATTGTGTTTTATCAAACTAAATTCATACATAATATAAAATATAAATCCTTGTTTGTATAGCAGATAATCAGGTATTTAAAACTGAAATTTGAATTCAATTGCATATTTTTCTAGCATATTAGACTGTCGAAATTAAGTTTCCCTAACTCGGAGGTGTGTTAAGAACATTGTATGGATAAAAATATCATGACATTTCCACCACAGACTCTAAAACTCATGCACTCATGATTTATTAAAATACAGTGTAAAAGTCTCTCATGAAGGACACTATAAAATTTGTGAAAGCGTATCTGCAGTAACGAAACCTTTGCATAAATTATGCAAATGACAAATCTGATAAGAGAGAGTCAGGAGCTACATAAAAAAAAAATTCGTTGATAAAGATTCTGACTTTTAATCTTTAGGGCTGCCACCATTGTTGCCAGTGGGCTACTTTTTTAAAATTCAAATTTCTTGATTGGCACCTCTTTTTTGAAATGGTAATATTAACCTTATTTAATGACATATTAATTAAATCAAAAACAAGGGGAATTTTACCATTTCAAAAATGTGGTGCCTATCAAGAAATCTGAATTTTAAAAAAGTAGCCCACAGGCAACACTGGCTGCCACAGGCAACTATTTTTCTATTCTATTCGCATCACTATTTAGTAAATAATAAATAAATTTTGCCGTATATTTCGCTTGCAAATGCTGACAAATTGTACGACAAAAACTTTTGTTTTGAGAAAGTGGTGCCAGATAGAATTAAAAATTAGTCGCCTGGTGCAGCCATGGATCTTTTGATTACGGTCGAACACTGGAGAATATTTTTGTATTCAATTGCAATGCAATTTACAAAATATTTTCTCTGTGGTAGATATTTTCTGAAAGTATACTAGTATAAGTATATGGCAAAGATTACTTTCAAAAAGTGGTACGAATAGAATTTAAACTGGTCGGAAATAAAAGTCCCAAAACTTTCTTGTATCTCATACAAGTTAATGCTTCCTGAAAATGTAGCATATCAGTGCGACCGGTTAGGTGATTTACACCAAAATCTAATCAGCAACAACTTATGTCAAATTCTAACTGAATCTGAAGTTTGATTAAAATCCGTGCATTACATTTTGAGATAGAGCTATTGCGGAAATTATAAAAAAATCTGCATATAAGCGCCCCTGTTGGGCGATTTACACCAAAAACTAAACAGGACCAATTTTTAGCAGAGACTAACTGAATCTTAAATTTGATTTAAGTTCATGCATTAATTCTTGAAATACAACTATTACGGAAATCATGAAAAATGCAGCATAACAGCGGCACCAGTTTGGCGATCTACACCAAAAATTAAACAGCACTAATTTATATTAGGGACTAACTGAATCTGGAGTTTGATGAAAATGCGAGCGTTAATTTTTGAGATAGAGCTATTGCAATAATCATGGGAACAGATGTCATAAGTTCCCCCCGGCCGCCATCTTGGAATTCTTCTTGGCGTGAAAACACCCTTTTCCGCCAAGTAGTAAATGTCGCCAAGCACCGGTTTATACGCATGTTTTGGGTTAACGAAAATAAAATGTAAATAATAAACAAAATTCGCTAAACTAGCAATCAGTAATCCTTGAATGAGCGCTTCGCGCACATTTACCGAAAAAAAAACACCGCCGAATTCAGCATTTCTCGCAGGATAGCATTCTCAAAATTCAGCAGTTCTCGTCTTGTAGCAATCTCAAAACGTAAAAAACTCTTAAAGCAGCAAAATATACATAAAAAACGAAACTCCCTAAAGTGGCAATCAGCAATAGTTGTATGAGAGCTTCGCGCACGTTTACTGAAAAATAAACATCGCCGAATTCAGCATTTTTCGCGGTATAGCATTCTCAAAATTCAGCAGTTCTCGTTTTGTAGCAATCTCAAAATGTAAAAAACTCTTAAAGTAACAAAATATACATAAAATTATCAACATACCTTAACAGACATCTGCTTTCTTGAAGCCTCCAGCACAAAATATCTCTCATAACACCACCGTCATTTTCCAAAATAGGCTTAATACGCATTGACACGCTATAAACAAACCTCCCTTTCTTGTCAAAATTTCCTCATATTTCTTAATTACTTCAGCAAGAGCGTTTAAACGGACTACAGAAACTATAGTCAATGAAATACATCTAATAAATTTAACATAAAAATAAAAAGACAACGATAGAACACGTTACACGATATCAAAATACATGCACAAAATTCTAAGCTTCTCAGGGGTTGCCAGAACACGACACGTTACACGGGGTTTCCATATCGAGTTTGTCATATCCGTAAACACCGCCAACACGCCAACAAAAAATCGCCAATTAATTCAAAACAACAACGGCTGAGGGAAGATACGGCATCTATGCCTAATCATGAATAATGCAGCATAAGCAGCGCCACCTGTTTATCGATTTATCCCAAAAAGTAATCAGCACCAAATTATATCAAGGACTAACGGAATCGGAAGTTTTATGGAAATCCGAGCGTTGTTCTTGAGATATAGCTATCGCGGAAATCGTGAAAAATGCAGGATAGCACCTCCACCTGTTAAGCGATTTACACCAAAAAGTGATGAGCATCAATTCATATTAGGGACTAACTGAATCTGAAGTTTTATTAAATTCTGCCCATTTGTTCTTTAGATAGTGCGCCCACGAAATTTGTGTCACATACAGACAGACGAACGGACAGTGTCACAGACATACATTTTGTAAAAACAAGTATTTCGGGATCTCTGACCCCTAAAACGTGTAAATACGTCAAAAACCGGAATTTGAAGATTTTGTAAGGATACAAGAAAGTAAAAAAAATAGTCGCTGTGACGTACGGTGTCAAAATCCCGTGATCTAAATCTAAAACTCTCATTAATAAAGCTTTTCTCCAGGTTCAAAGAGAATAACGCTGCATGCGTTTAGAGCACGATTCTCACTCGATCCGATTTTTGAATGCTACTTTTTTTTTAAAGAGAATTCTTCTCTTTAAAATTTTCTGACAAATTTTATAGAAACCTACCTGGAAGATAACTTTTTTTGCAAAATGTTGAAAGAATCTAGCGCAAAAAATTTTATTCAGAAATACTTGTATTCAAAAAAGGTACCACAGTGGGAACCCGACTTTAAACGTAAAAAGATTTAAAAAAAAAACCTCCCCCTTTTTGTACCTCCCCCCCGTAAAACTTGAATCCATGTTATAAAGTGACTGTTATCTAAATTTCATGTTATTATGATACGCACAACGCTCTACAAATGCCTTTGAGTGTAGGGAGTGTAATTTTGCCAATGTTATTTGCAGTTAATTGCTTAAAAGAATATGTGTAATGTAATTTTACTTTACACCTGAAAGATTTCGGGCTTTTTTTTGGAGAGGGGGGGGGGGGGGTCACTGTTAATACCAATCGATGAACAGAATTTCAGTCGAACCTCGTTATCCCGACACTCTAATGACCAGAAAAAATGTCGTCATAAGCGGAGTGTCGCGGTAACCGGAGTTGGAGAAAATATGTTTATAAAAAGCTGTATTTTTAATTAATTTACGACAATTTTGAATTCATAACTCTTCTTACAGTTTTAAGCAATAAAACATTATAATTAAACAAAATTGAAAAGAATAAAAATCAGATTTATGATGACTTGTTTTTTTATTGTTACATGAAGTATTGATGAAATAAGATTTGCTTATTCCTAGATGTGCTTCCTACAATTGTTTTTTCAATATTACACAATGAATTGTAATCTATATCCGTTGTTTCAGAAATGGGTGTTAGATAATTTTTGATCGTTTCAATGCAATGCAATGCTTCAGTTTTAGTCGGATGAAAAAAGCCTTGTAACCACAAGAAATCGCCACCTGACCAGGACAAAAAAAACCGCGAGTACACATATGTCTATCTGGTGCTTAAGTGAGTCATTCATAGTGTCTGGGTTTATTTATTCAGATAAAGGATTGAAGTAAAATTTCTCATTTATCTCAAAGGGTATTTTAGACACTTTTGCGAAAAGGTTGGATAAGACATTTCTTACCGCTTAATTTCCGTACTTATAAGATGGATTATGAAAAATGGACAATTTTTCTAAACCGTCGGGATATACGGAGCTGAAAATATTCAACGACGTAAAATCCGGAGTTTATTTACATTAAAATCATATACAGAAAATCGGGACTTTGAAAAACTGACGTGATAAGCGGAGTGACGTGAAAACCGGGTGTCGGGATAACGAGGTCCGACTGTATATTGGAAGATAAAGAAAATGTATCTTGCAGCATACTTCTCTCACCTTCATACAACATTATTTTTGTTTTGGGATTAGATAACACGGGGCAATTCCACAGAAAATTATCCTTTCTTTTGAGGGGGGAGGGGGAATAAAATTTATATGTTTGATTTAAGGGTATGTTTGGAAAACTTGATATTTTGATATTCTGTAATGGAATCCTAATAAAATTACTGTTTACAAACTAAGTTAATTACCATTATTGCCTTTGTAAAGTCATAATGTTACGTCAGTTACACAATAAAAGTTGCGTCAGTTACACGTATAAATGCCATTTTTTTCTTTTTTATTATTGAGAAATTATTCAAACAAGTTACTGTTATAATTTGGCATTACTTAGTGTTGTTGAGAAAATTAAATCACCTTTTTTAACGGGATAGTTTTGATAATTTTTGCACTTCAATGAAGGCAGAAAAAATGTTTGTATATTTTATGTTACATTCAGTTACAGGATTTTGAATTGTAATTTTTGGGAGTAACGGAGAGATTGAAATAATCTGCAGGTATTTGGGTATTACGTCCTTAGCAAGAAATATTTTAAATTGTAATAATTTGTTCTAGCTTTATTTGTAAATTTTCTACATAGTTTTGAAAACAAAATTCGATGATCAAATGTTACGTCAGTTACAATGGAATTGCCCTACCTGCTTTGAGTGTACTGGTTGATCACAGGGTACAGATGTCATATTCGCCATATATTGGCGCGATTTTTTTCTGTCGCCAATATCATATAGGGAACAGGTACTTAACTTGCGCCAAAGTGCTTGATGTGGTAACCCGGATTATGTTGCTTATGCTGTTGATGTTTTCGCCAAATTGGCAACCGAAAAAAATCGCGCCAATATGGAGCGAATATGACATCTGTACCGATCACAGTACATTTAGATAAAAACCGTAGAAAAAAGTTTGCCCCGTTAATAATCAGGCCTGATTATCCCGGGCCCAGGAAACGTCTTGCGTATCTGCTACTTTTAAAATAAAAATATTTATTATTTTTCCCATTTTTCTAGAGCGTAAAAAAAAAAAAATGCCAAAAGGACAGATATATATATTTTTTTTACGACAGATATGTTAATTGCTTTTATCCATTTAAGAAACGTCTCATCTACGTAAATAAAATCAAAGTACAAGAAAGTGCAACCTGTAAATAAATAAATAGAATGCTAAATTCATCTTTAACACTAGAACGTCCGGAAATTTTAACCAACCTCATTAAAAACATTTTAACACCAGAATTTTTATTAAAAACAATTTCATTTATTTATTTAACCGAGTTTTCTTTAGTTACAATTTAACTAATTTTACGAAAAAAAATCTGGGTCGAATCGGCATTTTATCATT
This sequence comes from Maratus speciosus, assembly GCA_963932465.1. Lineage (NCBI taxonomy): Eukaryota > Metazoa > Arthropoda > Arachnida > Araneae > Salticidae > Maratus > Maratus speciosus. The sequence continues at coordinate 381,538,033 of OZ010797.1, read as the reverse complement.
TGATCGGTGTCAAATCGACACCAGCCGGACCATCTAGTGTAACCCTTTGAGAGGCGATAGGATATATTTTATCCCACCTACGATTAATGAAGATTTCCACCAGAAAAATTTTATTAAATTTTACTTTTCTAACTTTGATGAAAAACAAAGATGTAATATTGCTTTTCCTTATTTTGCAATAAATCGTTTTGCAGATTCTGGTGTGAATTAGATATTACAGAAACACGTTTAGTTTTCCCTCAGGGGGATAAAAAGTTAAACTAAAAATAACACTATGCGCAAAATATTTAAAAAATAATGTTAAATTTCTTTAATACTTCTTAGTATTTTCAGCTATAAACATACCCTTCGCCAGAGAATACAAAAATACTGATATTAACGTCTTATTTTTCAAATTTCACGTAGTTGGTGTCGAAAGAAGTGAAAGTGAAAGTCAATTTTTAGATCCTGAAAACATTGGAAAAATAAAAATATGATATAGAGGGAAGTGGGATATTACGTGTTTTATGATTCTTTAAGAAAACTTGGCCAAATTCTGGGTATGTTGTCGGATAAAACGTCATTACAAACTTGCAAACAAAATTATATGCCCCTAAAAGCATTATCATGATTTAATTATCCGTGAATCAATAGAAATTATTACTAAATAAAATACTGTTTGTAATGGCATATTATCCCACAACATACCCAGAATTTGGATCAGCTTGCTTAAAGAATCGTAAAACACGGTACTCCACTATTCCCTTATTATTCCACTAATATTCCACTAATACTCCACACTTCCCTCTATATCCTATTTTTATTTTCCCAATGTTTTCCGTATTTAAAAATTGACTTTCACACCTTTCGACATCAACTATGTGAAATTTCAAAATAAGACGCTAATAACAGTATTTATGTATTCTCTGACGAAGGCTACATTTATAGTTGAAAGTACTAAGAATATTAAAATAATTTAACATATTTTTTAAATATTTTTGTCATGTTTAAAGTATTTTGCAGATAGCGTAATTTTAAGTTTAACACGTTCACGCCGGCGCGGTGGGTCACACTCGACTGTCTCCGAGTTGTCAAGTCTTCGGCTTTTCGCACACCACTGTTATTATAGAGAAAATGTTGTTCCTTTAACCCTAGATCTACCGGGAATTTTATTCAAGTTTTAATAAAACGTTCTACACCAGAATTTTTATTTAAAACTATTTAACTTATTTATTTACCTTATTTTTGTCTGGTTTATATACTTAGTTTATTTTAAAGAAATTTCTGGTTTGAATGAATATTTTGTATGTACCTGTCGGGTCCAATGGACCCGTCTGGTAGACGGAGGGTTAAATCGCCCAATTGTTCTAATTAAATAAAACAACATTTACTGTATTAAAATACTGGTATCAATAAAGCCGGAGACTTGGCAGCTCTGAAACAGTCGAGTGTAACCTACCGCGCCGGCGTGAACGTGTTAAGGTAAGCATTCCGGGGCGAGCCGTGCCTATAAATTTAAGGCACGATGCTGTGTTTTTCTTTAACCACTTAATTCTGGCTCCCGTCATATTCAAGGGCTGTGTCTTTTATTCAAATTATTCAGATTTGTTAAATTCTCACAAATAGTGTAATTGGCTTTATTATGGTATCATTTTACCTGTCATTAAATAAGGTCAATATTTCTTTTTCAAAAAAAGTGGTGCAAATAAGAAATTTAAATTTTTAAACCGTAATTTAATGCGACCTTTAAGGGGTTAATGATCTTCCCTGATCTTTCTACTCAACCGATTTTGCTAATTATTTTTTTAAATAAAAGCTGTACCTTTGTAGATGAGCCCTCACAAGGCTGCCACAGGCGAATATTTTTTTTATTCTGCTTGCACCAGTATTTTTCTAATATGAATTTAGAAGTATATTTATCTTGTAAATGTTGTCAAAGTGTCTCTTAAGGATTTTTGTTTTGAGAAAGTGGTGTCACTTAGAATTAAAAAATAGTCGCCTGTGGCAGCCCTGCCCGCAGTAGCTTTTTTAAAAAATATTCCGATTTTCATGTTTTAATTTTAATTTTAAAAGTTTTTTTACGAAATTTCTTTAAAATGGTGTCAACGGATTACTTTCATTGTTTCAGATAAAAGAGAAATAATGAAAAATATTCAGACACGTGACTTTTTGCACGTACTTTTTCATTTGCAAGTTATTTTCGGTAAAAAAAAAAAAAAAAATAAGCACGTGTATTTTATTTTTTATAAACTAATAAAAATTCATATTTATGGCGAGATCACAAGAATATTGTCTATTGGGTTTATTTTATTTTTGTAGGTCACGATTTTATTAGTTTTGTTTTCATTAAAATTAAGTAGAAAACGTATTTTTATTTGAATATACTGTGGTTAAGCATAAAAGTACGAATACAAAGTATTTCAAATGAAAATCAAATTTCAAAGTAATTGCTTAAAAGGCGCAAAGGCCAACCTAGTGAAAAAGATGCAAGGCGAATGTTTCTCTCTGGAATAATTTCCATGTATTAATATAATTTCTATCGATGATGGATTTAATTATGTTTCGTGTTTGTCCCAGATCGGTGACTCACGATAAATATTCCATCTTGTGCTGCGTTTGTAGCCTTGCCAACATATAATAGTGAGAAATTTTCCGAGCTAGGTATCGTTCCAAGTGGTTTAGTCGGTAGAACGTCAGTGCACTATACGGATGGCCCGGGTTCGAGTCCCGGCATGGAATCTTTTTCACTAGGTTGGCCTTTGCGCCTTTTAAGCAATTACTTTGAAATTTGAAATTTGATTTTCATTTGAAATATTGTATGCAAGGCGAATGTTTCTCTCTGGAATAATTTCCATGTATTAAAGAATACAAAGTATGTTGGAAAAGTTTACGCCGGTCCCGTTATGCTTAGATTAAAATATATTTTTGCATTAATAAAACAAAGGAGAAAACATGCTATGATTGTGACAACATGACGTACTTTTTATTAATTTTTCATTTCTTAACTAGCCGCCCTTGGCGACGAGTTTGGTCTCCCTTAAATGCATGCTAAGCATTATGTCATGTTACTTTTATTCATAATTCAGTTTACTTGCTTAGTCCTTCGCCAAATCGGAAGATCCTGATACAGAAATCAAGAACTCGGTATTTTTATTTTAGCCGGACGGTGATAAATCGCCAAACATTGTTCTCATAGTATATTTTTATTTCATTAATTTAATTTAAAATATAATCCTTTCACTTATTTTATTTAAAATACAAAACTTTGATTTAAAGCTGAAACATTTAAAATTCATGGCTTTATCTTATTATTTTTTTTTTAAGTAAAGAAAAGGAAAAATCTTAAATAATACTATAAACCATGACATTTAATTTCAACATCAAAGCATTATTTTAATTTACCAGGCGAAAAATAAAACATGCTAACTGATGGGTTAAAAAAGTAGCGAGATTTGCAACCGGCTAACATAGAAATACCGATAATTCTTTGCGATTATGGTAACTTTTATGCAGTTTTATTCGAAAATATAATTTTGATTTTTAATCAAAATGTAAACCTTCCATATGAAAAGCGAAGAGGTTAGTCCATAACTGAAGAGCTAAGTGGAAGAACATGTTAAGTAGCAAAAATTACATTTGAAGAAATTTGAAGTGAAAGTTTTTGCTGTAAATTATAATGATTTATTTTCTATTTGATACCATGTGTTTAAAATATTACCTGGTATGGTACTAAACTCTCTCAGAAAAACTTATTCATATATAATTTTCAAATATTAAAAATTATTAATATTATTGATATCATTAAATATTAAAATATTAAATATTAATGAATAATGTCTTAAATCATCAAGACTAAATGAAATCTTAGTATTTTAGCTTCACCATGTGATAGGATACCTCATAACCCTTTCATCCAGAAGATAATTTTTTTTTTTTTAATGTGGCATAACATGTTCATCCACTCAGCTCTTCAATTGTTTATGCCACTCACATGATTTGGACAATTATAATATAGATGAAATGATGGAGATGGAACAATATTTGACAGTTTATCACCTGAGCCTAAGCACCAAAAGTACCAAAATGGCCGCCAGGCACATAAAAAGCGAAGCGGCCAGCCCGGAACTGTTGATGACAGTCGAATGCTTTGCGCTTTTATTACATAGATACTTAAGCTTAGAATGGGAGCCTTTATTGATCTTTGAACTGTTTCAGAAATTGAACATTGAGTTTTAAAAAAATGTCCTCATCATTTGAATCGGTAGAAATCATTTGTCATTTTAAAAATGTACATTACAACAATACAAACCATACAATAGTGAAATCTCCATGCTCTTTGTTTGTATGAAGTTTTTTATAACAAAATCCTCCCATTCATGGAAATAGATATTCTTCTAGTTATTTTAGTGTAGTGGATTAGGATTACAAAAAGTTTCTTATTACTCCTATTAAATATACAATTGCTAAAGGTAATTTTTTTAATATATTGCATGCATTAGTCTGTAAGTGTGTATGTATGTTAGTATCAGGTCTACCGGAAAGTTCTGTCCGATATTGTTATTTCACGCCTACCTTTTTAAAAGTCAGATTTCTTCACTGGCACCCAGGGGCGTAGCCACAGATATTTTTTCGGGGGGGGGGGGAGAATTCAAAAATTTCCCAACTTGAAACAAATTGCTCCAATTTTCGACTAAAATGATATGCACAATGTGTGTAATAATTATAATGATACTTTTGCATAAAAAATTCCTTTCCAAAGAAAAATTCTGAAATTAAAAACATAAAAATTCTAATTATGGGTTTGTTTACTAAAAAAATAAATACGCTTTTTACTTTCTTCTATCTTTACAAGAAGAAAGTATTGGATTCGTGAAAAAATTCGACTTCCGGTTTTAGACTGATTTATACGTTTTAGTAAGTCCTGAACACAATTCGACTGCTTTTAGAAAATATCTGTCTGTCTATATGTGATACAAATTTTGTGGGTGCTTTAACACAAGAACTAATGCACGAAATTTAATAAAACTTTAGAGATTCACTTATACAGTCGAACCTCGTTAACGCGAGCACTCAAGGGGAAACTTTTTTTGTTCGTGTTAAAAGTAGTTCGTGTTAAAAGTAGTTCGTGTTATCTGAACTTAACTACATTACATACAACTGGACGAGGCAATCGGAAACAGTTCGTGTTAACGAGGTTTGACTGTACCTTGATAAAAATTGGTGCTGATTTGTTTTTGGTGTAAATCGTCCAACAGGTGGCACTGCTATGCAGCATTTTTCGCGATTTACATGATTTTAGCGATAATTATATCTCAAAAACTATTGCACGGAATTTGATCAAACGTCATATTCTGTTAAAACTTGACATAATTTGATGCAGATTAGCTTTTTACGTATATCATATAGCAGGTGACGCTGCTATGCAGCATTTTTCACGATTTTGCAATAGCTGTATCTCAAAAACTAATGCACGGAATTTAGTCAAACTTCATATTCCACATAAGTAGCACTTCCACATAAATAGATCCATATTAGGCTTGGGTCTATACTGTCCAAAGCTACCGCTTTTGTGCACTTTGAGTAAAGAATTTTGGTTGCAGACATCTAAGAAGCTGGGTGCCAAAATTCAATGATTTGTTTGAAAAATGCTATGCTTATATCCCCTTTTTAAATGCACACAATTCAACAAATCTATACTTTTAGAGTTTGTTATTATAGGCAAAGAATTGTCATTTAATTTTGGCACTGTGATTGCAATTTTTGAGGCATTAACATGTATGGAGTAGAAGAAAATTTTGGGATTGGCACATTCGACTAATTTTCACTTAATATTAATACTTGTGGTCTTCAAAGAAGCCCACCTGTTAATAACATTGCTTAGTTTAATAAAATTCCCTATTTCACTTTCATATTTTAAAAGCATTAGGCTGTCAAGTCTGTCATCCTTCATTGTAGCTTGCAATATATATTTTTAAAATTTTTATTTGACTGAAGATTCTTTCATTAGATGCAACGCCATAAAGATAAGCTGCTGTGAATGTTAAGGTACGAGTGTATAGTTTGACGGCGTGACCCAAATAGTCTTTGAATTTCATGGCATGAGTAAAAGGTTTGTTAAGTGAGTTGGGATTTGGTTTATTTCTATTTGACTCTGCAAGTCATGTACATCCGGTTTCTCATATCCAGGTGGAAACATTATTAACTTTCCCTTGCACAATTGTAATTTAAATGTGGAATGCATTGCTGCTACATTATCTTGATATAGGGAATATTGTCATTTAAGCCCATTACTAAATTCCCGAAATTTTCTTGTATTTCTTATAATTATTTACTGTAAAACTTATGTGTATCAATGCCCATTGCTGACAGCAATGGACATTGATAATAGCACAGCAATTTGCTGTGCTATTATTTTTATCTATTGCCTTTGGTGAAACTGTTTTCTTATGGTGCTTTCGGAACTCAGCTCCTCCAGTCACATCCTAATATTCATAATTGTTTGCGAGCTTGTCTGTAAGGAAATCTTTATTTCTTCAAAATTGTATTCAAGTGCAACATTTCAGTGTTACAGTGCATGTCGATTTTTTCTTCAGTTGATGGACTGCTTTCATGGTCATATTTCTGTTCCAAATTAAAATCGTCCATTTTTTACCTTTTTCATCCTCGAATGGATTTTTAGATGCCCCAAAATCTTGCATGAAAACTCTTTTCCTATTATGAAAGTTTTCTTCGTGCTGAGTTTTATAGTAACTTTTTAGAACAGCTTTAAACACAGAACACTGGACTTTTGGTTTAGAATTTTATAAACACATATAAATATAAAGGAACAGGACTGATATATATTATTCCCGCACACAAATAAAAGTAACATGTGACAAAAGTATCTAAACTAGCGACTTCTTATATCCGCATTTGCTCATATAACGCTTTTTACTTGGCAGCGAAGGGTTAACTAATTTTTGCGGCAAAAAAATCACAAGAATGAGTAAAATATTGTCCAAAAATCGCAAAATTGTCAAAAAAGTTGTGAAAACTCATCAAATCTTCTTGCCCATAGCTGTGTTTCAAGTAAGTTACTACATGTTACTACATTATTTTCTGTTGTTCGATAAGTGATCTCCAATTTTCAAAAGAAGCTGCAATCCCTTTGGATTAAAATAGCTGGATTCTCTTTTCTTAGGAGAAGGGGAGGTAGGGGGAAATTTTTGAAAAAGGAACAAAGTTTTGGAGGAAATAAAGGAACTGGTTAGTCAGTTATTCATGGACAGGAGTAGAGAAATTTAGGTCTGGTAGATGTACAATATTTTTGTAGAACTGAAAAATACAATGATAGATTGAGTGTGGCTGATTTCTTTTTGTATTTCTTTTGATAATTTAACTTGTTTACTGTTGCAGTACTCAAAGTAATCACCAAAACAATAAAAATTTCGTATTTTTTTTACTATTACTTTTAAAAAAGAAAATGTCTCAAAAATCCAGAATTTCCCAACTCTAAGCTCAAATTTCCCAACTTCATATATATTGGGGGGGAGGCTCCCCCCCCCATGGCGACGCCCCTGCTGGCACACCACATTTTTCAAGTGGTAAAACTCCCACTATTTGCACATTTCGCATTAAGGGGAAAACAGTAGAAATTTTACTATTTAAAAAAAGTGGTGTCAATGAAGAAATCTGAATTTTAAAAAGTAGGCGTGAAATAACATTATCAGACACAGTGTTGCTAAATTGGGAACATTTTAAATTCAGATTATTTGACCGTCACCACTTTTTAAAAAGTCCCCAAAGTGGCAGCACTGATCAGACAGCACTTTCCGGTAGACCTAATACATCAATTTTAATTCTTACAAGTAATTATTAAATAAAATTAGAAGTACATTTCTTATTTTAAGAAAATCCCTTCATATTACGTTTAATTGTCTTTCACCTTGTATTCGTGTGATTATTTTGATCATAATAACTGTAATAGTCAGAAGTTTACATGCTCTTGCAAAATTGTACACAAGCCATAATTTCTATTTTTTTAATTATCATTTCAAAAGCGGTGACATATTTTGTACTTCATTCGTCGGTGGAATTGGTAATTATGTTTTAAAAGATTTTGTCAAAACACTTTTTACATCTTCTTTTGCAATCCTAAGGAATTTCTTTTAGCACATTTTTAAAAGAATTTTCTTCCAAGTGGTAATTTTTATTCTTCATTTTCTAAAGAATTTAATTAACAATTTTAATTGGAATTACTGTTTCACCCTTTAAAAAGTAACTAAATTTAAGTATGGTATTTTGCAGTTATTTTCTTAAAAAGTAATCTTGGCGAAAGACAATTAGAGGTGATTGTTTCTTAGAAAAGTTTAAGTTTTATTACAGTTCAATACAAATTATTCATTTTCTGAATCCTAATACTTAAAAAGGTTTTTTAATTTGAATTACAATAGTTTTTAAATTAACATTAGAACCTGATTTGTAAAATTGTATTTTGTGAGTTCTAAAATTTGCTTTTAACTGGTTTATAATGTAAAAAAATAACAGTTTTTTTATTTATATTTATATAAATTGAAACGTATTTTTAAGCGAAACTTACTTTAAGAATTCATTAGTTTTCACATTTGAAGTCATACAACGAGGAACAAAAAAATAACAAAGTACATAAAATAGAAATTTGTTATTCTTGAAGCATAGTAACCGTTTGAAAGGGAAAAAATTAATGAATTAACGAAGAATAGAACACAAAACAAGTCGGAAATTGTACGCAAAACGTAGGAAATGAGGTGCGTTCGTACTATAACTATTATAAATATTCATATCGTGGTGCAATAGCTGATTCTGTTGCACTGTTACGGAAAAATGCATGAATACAAAATTTATTACGATTCTTTATATTAAATTCAGTAATACGGAAATAATAGCATTCCATCTTAAATAGACATCATCACCATGGCATAGCTGCCAACATCTTACGCTTTTTCAGACCACAAAAATTTTATAGTAAATTTTATCTTTTTAAATCGCCGTTATCTGCCGATAAAATAAGGCAAAAATTTCTATTAAATTTTTGTGGTCTGAAAAAGCGGAAGAGTTGGCAGCTATGCCATGGCAATCTAGAATAATTTCCTATCATGATATATCATTAAGTTAATTATGCATGATAGGATTTAATAAATGAAGAAAACTTTTATGAATATCTTTTTAAGCTTTGCTTCGATTTTTATAAAATTTCAAAATGACTCACAACGATTGTATATATTAAATTTCAAGCTGGGTAGTTTTTGCACTGTTATATGCGGACAGACGGATAGACAGGCAGGCGGATCAGATGACGACTATAGGTGCTGAGTATCTATATTATAAAGGACAAACATATCTGTGCGTAACGCATACGTCATTCTGCGAATGGCAACACTTTGAAATTTGAAATGAAATCTCGCTTTTGCAATTTTTGCTACTGCATAGTTTTTAAACTTCTAAACATCCCACATTTTAAATGTTTACACGGTCGTATGCAGAAAAAAATGCTCTTTTAAATGCAATTTGTTTGAAAGCTGTATCTCAATTTATTTTTGAGATATTAATTTTTTTATAGTTTTTAATACCAATTTTCGAATCGTGGCAACTGAAGTACTTCATTTCTATTAAAAGTGGATTAGTTATCTTTGTTTATTATATTCTTACTGATGTCATTTTCTCATTACAATTAAAAATATCTTTTTTAAAAATTTGAACAGAAAATGACGTTACGCTTTAAAAAAGACACAATTTCCTTGATGATGCTGTTATATTTCACTATTTTCTCATTTCGCTGATATTGAGTTTGAGTCAATCGGCAAAATATTTCAGCGACATAAAATGACGTCATATTTAAAAGTAAACGATAATTTTATTTGATAAAACGAGATATTTCCCTTTGAATACGTCTAAAAGTTATAAATTTCTGGAATTTTTACGCGCAGGTACAGAGATTATACTAAGACCTCAGATCACGAATGGGAATTTTAACATGGAAAGTTGCAATAGTTGACAAACGCGACTTCAAGCGTGAAAATATATTTATTAATAACCTATTGCGCGTTAAAATGTTTTTAAATAGTTAATATGGATGTGAAACGTGGCAAATGACTTGATTTGGTTTAGATGTAAAGGTAGAAAAATTATATGATTATGTCAAGGTGAAATCATTTTTGCGGATTTTTCATTCCGTAATACCAACCATCAATTAATAACTTAATCAAAATTACTTATCTTGATTATATGTTACTGATGACGTATATGAATAAAGTTTAATTTTTCAATAATTTTAACAGTTGAAGTTTATGAAAAAAGTATTTTGTTAATCTTAGGTTAAAATATGTCTTTGGAGAGTTAAATGAACAAGTGTAAGATGAATTTTTTATTCTAATTATTGTTGTCGATGTATTATAAATTTGATGCAACAGTTCCTTTGAAACATTTTCTTTCGTCGAAATTCGGCGGGTTCCACCTCGTTTATATAATTACGAGCGCACCTAAAAATGGGAATCTGAATCTAATAAGCAGTAAACGATATCAAAATTTCGAAAATTTTAATATTTGCGCTGCAGTTAGAATTTTAAAACTTCATTTGTAATAATTTAAAAGTTATTAAGCTTTTACTTAACAATGTCACAACAAAGAACGAAAAAAAAGTAAAATCTGAAACTGATCATAACGCTCAATGAATAATCAAACAATCGAAATTTGTATAATTTTCATTATAGTTAAAATTTTATATCTCTATCATGGAAGACGGTAGTTTTCCGAGTGACGCAGCCTTAAGCCTAAAATCGTATCGTATCGTATCGTAGAATTCGTAGATGGCGGAACTCATGTATACAGCTAACTCGACATCAAAGAAAATGCGAAAAGCCGCCTGTTAATAACTCAGCAAATATAGGTCCTATTGTTCTGATTTTTGTAAAACAGTCTTATATCTGCAGTCTAATCCTATTCTGAATTTTTTACAATTCTACGTGCAGTATATTTTCAGATCTGTAAACCCATTTTGAAAGCAATTTCGATGGTGTAAGTTTGTCTTTTTTTTTCTCCGAAACGGTCTAGATTTTTTTTTTAAAACATTAATATATAAAATGAATCTGTTTCTGATGAAATGGATAAGACTAACCTAGTATCTAGGAAAACTCTTAATTTTTATATAATCCGCATGAAAAATTGGACTTTTTAGGATCGCGGATTACATGTTATTCTATGGGCTAGCAGACAGAACGTTGCACATCGGTTTTGCGCGGTTTAGGTCACAGTTAAAAATCTGAATATTGGCAATAAATCTTTTTTTAAACTACAAAAACAGTTTATTATGTGCTTTAAAATACTTAGACTGATTTTTTTAAATGGAACAGTATTTTGTAATTATATGTATTTATTTCATTGTTATTCATAGTAAGTAAACATTTTTTAAGGAGAAAATATTTCACATTTTTAAAAAAATTCTCGTATCGAAATTCGATATTTATTGAAAATTTTTGTATCGAAATGAAAATTCATCGCGTTCGCCATAAGACTTCGCCATGTAGTAATATATGATATTATATTAGTGCCATAAGAGTTCGCCATGTATCACTACGCGATACTCGAAGTTGACTGAAGAAATAAGAAATATCAAAGATCTTGTTGAAATGGTATTCCAAGGGGAGAAAGTGAGTACAATTTCTAATTATCCAGACAGCATTCTTTGCAACCGACCCTTTCTAATTAGTATAATGTTCTGAATTGTTTTTATTTACAACAATACTGTTTTCCTTACAAAATAACGTTCCTGTGTGGCATAGGTATTTCTTGTGATATGTGAGTGTAATACAGATAGATTACTAATTTAATTTTGTGTTTTGAGTTTTCTTTTAAAGAAATTAAACAAAATCTTTCATTTTTAAAGAACGCACAATTTAAATAAAAGGTATGACGAAATCAAAATTAAGATTTCCAATCCCGTTTATAAAATGATTCATTTGCGAAACGTTTCTAATAACATTATAAACGAAAATTGACTTAAAATGACATATTTTTCGAAATATGGGTATCTTTCGTTTATTTTTTTTTATATATAAGTCTTTTCAGCTTCAAAAATTAAAGCATCGTACTATTTTATTTTTATAAAATTAAACCTAAAGGGGAGAAAAAAATTCTTATTGCCGTTTATCTCTGTAACAAAAGAAAAACAGAAGAATAAACAACAAAAAAAAAAACAAACCTTGAAGCATTTCTTTTAGGCTAATTGATTACAGCCATGGGTGCAAGACTTTCAGTCTCAGGACTGATTTCAGTCTTGGATATATTTTTGACTGAGAGTAAATTCTACTTTATATACTTAAATTATCACGATTAGCTCAAAATGAAACATTTTATCCTGACTGGTTGTTTTGAGCTCCTAAAAGTAAAAATTTTCATCATGATACTTTTCCTTATTTAGTAATTAAAGTTTATAGATAAATAAGATAAAACAGCTTTTTTGCAAAAGTAAGATACTTGTTTTTGTTTAATTTTAAAGTTAATATGCTTAAAAGAAAGCTTTAAATAATTTACTTTTAAAAAATATAAAAGTAGCCAGCTCCCTTATATGGTATTTGTGGTAATGAAGTATTATTGTAAATAAGAACAATTCAGAACATGTTACTATTTAGAAAAGATTGGTTTCACAAAATTTCATTAGCAGCTGCATTGTAGCTGTCATGATAATTAGACTTTGTATAAACTAATAAAGTGATTACCCAGTAACCATTTCAATTAATATATTAATCTGACTCGCATCTTAAATTAAATATTAAGTTTTTATTCTGCTTTCATTAAACCATTCACTATTCTTTAACATTCCGCATATTCCGACTACAAAAACCCTTTTTATCAATCCCACCTGTACACTGGAGGGTTGCCGTGCCACTTACAGAGTAGCGCGTTTATCGCCTAGTTGTGCAATAGCATTTGAAAGATCACCACACTAACATAAAAAAGTAGCAATAAAAGAAAAACAAAATTAATCAGTAATTATAAAAAACCCGCTCCATTCTCGGTCGGGGAAGGAACTTCACAAGAAAAAAAACCTTCGCGAAATTTGACAGTATGTCAGGGAGGGGAATCCAAAACTTCATCAAAATAGTTGTAACTTTTCTAATAAATATGTTACATATAACATATGGTAGTAATAATCGGTATATCTGATGAAAATACAAATAATTATTTTTAAAAGAACTATTTAATGATTTTTTTTATCTCTATTACTGTATTCGATTAATAGTAGTTTAAGAGCCATAATTTTATATTCTAAAATCATTAAAAGCACTCTGCAAGCAGTTCTTGTTCAATCACAAAAGCCTGCCACTAAAACATTTTAATGCAGAAAATGTAATGTATTTCTCATATGTAAACAATGAATTTTGCAGTTAAGAAGCACATGCATTTCACAAATATTGCTATTTCTTGGAACTCTAAATTTGATGCATTATCGTCTTTAACACAATATTTTGGAGTAATGAAAACATTGTTATTATATTAAATTGTTTTGTAAATGGGTGTTATAATCAGTAGTAGTTCATGACAGGTTTTTCTTGCAGCACTAAAATGCATGCCTTCCATTTTTTTTTTTTTTTTTTACTAAATTTTTGCCTTATTTAACGGAAGAATGTTCTGCTAAAAATAAGGCAAAGATTTCATTATTAAAAATAGTGAAAAAGAATAAATTTGCCAGCCATGCATTTAGTGTTCCCAAAATTGTCAGTCTTGAGTTACCATTGGTTATAATGATTTTGCCCAGGCATATTGTGATGTTATATTTAAAGGTAATATCTTTAAGGTAATTTAATAATGTGTGATCTATGCCTATTGTGTAAAATTTTATAATTTGCACATTTTCTGGTTCCAAGGAATGTAATTTAAAGCATGTATACGAAGTAAATTTAATGATGTATGAAATATGATCTATATAATGCAAAATTCTATAATATGCATATACTCAATTTAATGATGTATGAAATATGATCTATATAATGCAAAATTCTATAATATGCATATACTCATACCATAGTTTTCATTATAAAGATCTTCTACTGTATTCATATGTAGTTCACACATCAAAAACCTTAAAGATTTAGTATCTGTAAAAGGACATTATTACAACTTTATATTTTTTTCATTCTGTGGCCCAAATTACTCAGCTTAGAATTTGCCAATCAAAACATTGCCATCTTGATTTTTTTCCACTATCTTTACTTACCTCAGAAGTGATTAAGATTTTTTTATATTGTAAATCCTAAAGGTTATAATAGCAAAAAAGCATCTTTAAGCCCTTGGGGATGAGCGACCGGTATACTTGGCCACTTAAGGTGTTCAGAATCCTTCATTATTCTCACCACTTATTTTTAATTGTAAAGTTTACCTTCTTTAATCGGAGCATTTCTGTGATTCAATTACAAAAAATTTTCTGTTTTTAAAAACCTGTAGTAAAAGGTTAAAAATTAACCAAAGGGCTCTTGTCGCGAAGGGGTTAAATATCTTGAATTACAGTGAACTTTAATAACCATTGGCTTTAATTGCCAGTACTCTTCTAATTGAGCTATCTGTACGACAGCGTAGCCAACACAATATTCGCTCATAACAACTATTATCGTGACATCAATTGTTTGTGTGAAAAATAATTGAAAGTGTACATGGTTATATTTTATATATTTTACTAGCATCCTTCGCCCGCTACGCTGGCCGGTTTTTCTAAACAAACCGTGAATCAAACGAAATATATCTGTAAATTTGATCATGCATTCGAAAGTAATATGGACATTACCTGGAATGCCTATCCGAATTGCTACAAACGATATGGACGTCATTATACTATTATATTTTCTATTGAGACAGACAAAATTTGAGTTGTTAAGGACCAACTTCTTTAGTTGATCCTCTACTGTTAGATTTGGTAAAGTACGATAGAATAATATGTAATATACATATAACCCTTTCTCTGAAAATTTATCAATGCAATTCTCATCAGAATCCGTCCATTAGAACCTATTAAAAAGTCTAATCTTTCATAATTGGGCTCACCTGATTCTAGAACTTTCAGCAAAAATCCTATAATCAAGCAACCTGGAACGATATGTGTTTTATACTAAAATATTCCCTAAAAAGTTAACTAACTGAGCAAGTTCCAGCAAAATCCAAATATCTTTTTATATTAAGTAGAATCTTTTAAACTGTACCTGCTTCAAACTTTAAATATACCGAAACCTTCTCTGAAAATTATCTAATTAACAGTTTAAGTCCTATAAAAATCCACCCAGCAGAACCTTTAAAAAAACCAACCTTTAATAATCGTGGTCATCTGATTTTGAATTTCCCCCCATAATTATTTAACTAAGCAACGTAGAACGATATGATGTACCAGATTTTTATTCTGAAAAATTATTTAACAATGTAAATCCCATCAAAATGTATTCAGCAGCACTCAAGTTGTAAGCGGCCCAAACAAAATTTCCATTTGCATTTCATATATATTATAGATAGTTTAAATCATCTTTCATAATCACGTTAACCAGATTATAGAACTTTCAACGATGTCTAGGAAGGTCTACGTTATATACAGTCTGGAATTTTTAAGAAACTATACACACCTTCCATAGCTATAGCATATATATTCTCTAGTATATATTCTCTGCATATAGCGTACATCCTCTAAATTTATACTACACCACTGAGAACTTTCCCGCACAGCATCAAAATCCATTCAGTAGCACTTTAAATAAAAGGTAATCTTTCATAATCGCGTTCACTTAATTTTAAAACTCCCGTAGCTATCACTAATGCAAAGTAGAACTATTTTTTTTTTACATTAAAACACTTCTAAAGAAAATTACCTAACTAACAGTGTAAGTTCTACAAAATTCTGTTCAGTAGAACATGAGTTATTGTCAATCGGAAAGAAATAAGAATTTGTGTTTTGTATATATAGTAGATGATAATGAGTAAAAATGTAAGTGCTGGTATTTGCGATGTATAAAATGTTATTGGCGAGATTTGTGCAAGGCTAACTTAAAAGTACCCATTTTTTTCTTTTTATCCAGGAGCAAATGACAAATTGCAAAATATTTTTCCCTTTAAACCTTTGAATATGAAAACTTTTTTTAAGCAATACAAACATTGTTTTCATATTTAAATTAAATATTTCCGTTTTATAATATTTATTTCTTATTAAATCCTTTTTCTTTGTATTTTAAATAAATATTTATTTCTTATTAAACCCTTTTTTTTTGTATTTTAAATAAAATTAGTAACTGATTTGGTATTTTTTCGTTGTATCAACACCGTTGTCGCCAAGCATAATAATTAGCGCGAAATGAAATGAAACATTAGGAAAAAAAATAATTTTGTTGATACAAAAATGAGCATTTGAACTATATAATTTGAGCATTTGAAAATTACAGACTTTCACCAAGTATTTCTTTAAATTAATACTTAAAATAAAAGAAAAAATAAATGTTTTATAATAAAGTAATAAAAAAAGTCAATTTAATCTGCAGGTCTGAAATTGCAAATGTCTTTCAGGTTATCATTGTAGAGTGGCGTACGTAATAAGCATGTCTGTCAGTAAACATTTAATTTTTTGAGTTCAACGTTTTTTAACAGAACATTTTTATATGTATAATTCCTAAGTTCTGAAATAATTTTATTACAGCTTTCTCGTCATCAAGTAACTGCCAAATGGTAAAATTCATGTCAGTGCCAGTAATAAATATAAGTTATAATTCAATAATAAATATTTTATGTTAGAAAAATAACAAATTAAGATGTTTTGCAATGCTATGATTAAATAATACTACTAAAAATATATTCACGTTAAATAAATAGCAAATCTTAATGTTTGGCACGGTTTGCAATAAAAATCGTTTGCAGGATTAGGGTTGAAACAAATGGCGCAATAGCATACATTTTGCAATGGTATTGGTATAGCAAAAAACAGTTAACCTATTAATTAAGTGATTCCTATACATGTTTTTATAACTTAACCAATTAACCCTTTAAAAAAATTAGTTTTCGAGGTGTTTGTAATATTTTTCTAACTCATATAGCTGTTTTAATTATTTAACGAAAAGAATTGATTAACAAAATTACTCAATTTAAATTTTTCCGTTGCTATAGTAACGGATGTATTTTAATCATTTATTATTCGAAAATTTGATTTTTTGGCGCAAAAGACATCGCCAAATTAGAAAAACATGGAATATCTCACGAACTATTGGACTTAAAATAATTTGGTTAGTACCATTCGATTCAGCATACAAAATTACTTTAAAATATGTTATCACTTGAAAAATAATTATAGAATCAGATTTTTAAGGAATTTTTTAAAAGTTCGTTCTCTTTTTTACCCCCCTTAGGGGTGGAATTTTAGAAAATCCTTTCTTAGCGGCACTCTATGTCATAAGAAGTATTTTTATGCCAATTTTCAAAATTTTAGGTTCAGTAGTTTTCGCTGCGCGTTGATTAATACAAAATTCAGACTTTCTTTTATATATATAGACTAGCAGGCTATGCCCGCTGCGCTGGTCAATATTTCCAAATGAACCTTGGATTAAACTAAATGGTGAATTTGAACTTGTATTTTAAACAATATGGATCTTCAGCTTGACCTTGCACATTACTGAAAACGATGCGAACGCCATTGCGATATAATGTTATCTTAAGCGTTGGACAAAATTTAGCAATTAAGAATTAATTGTTTTAGTTGATTATAAACAGCGCACTTATGGTCGGGTAATGAGACCGTTATGACAACAGGAATTAATACCTCTGTAACTAATCAACATATAAGGAAATCGTATATACTAACACCATTCCTAAAAGTCATGCAACAGGGCCACTTGTAACAAAATATGTTCTGTAGATTTTTTTAAAAAGGCTAAACTTTCATAATCAGGTTCACTTAATTTTTGAACTTTTACTGTTGCTCTATAACTAAGTACCCTTGAACAATATGTATACACTAAAACCTTTCCAAAATTATTACCTAACTAATTGTGGTATATCCTACGAAAGTATTATAAACAATCGGAATAAAATACAAATTTCCGTTGTAAATATATAGTAGATGATGATGATGCGATTTTGTGTAATATAATTCATAGTAAAGTTTTCGCTTCAAACAAAAACGATGCTTTCAACATTAAAGATAATACACCAATATGTGAAGTATCCGATTACGGAAGGTTAACTTGAATTCTCATGAGCAACTACTCAAAGAAAAGTGAATATGTGGCTTTTGTGATACATTTATGTCAGCCGGGCGCAGGTAATAAATCAATAAAGATTGTTTTCATAGCATATTCTTATTTTATTATTTTCATTTAAAACACAAACCTTTCACTCATTTAATTTAAAATGCATGCCTTATACTAATTTCATTTAAAAAACTGAAAAGATAAACAATAACAGGAAATAATGCAATAATTAAAAGCAAAAAAATATTTTTAATTTACATACGCAAAATGTAACTACTGCTACTGGGAATTTTAAAAATGCTATCAGCGAGATGTGCGCACGGTTGTTATAAATGTACCCATTTTTTCTTCTTATCGAGGAGCAATTTATAAATCGCACAATATTATTCCAATTCCAATTTCTTTCATTGAGGAACCTATGACCGGAAAAAAATGGAAAAAGACTCTTGTAGATTCTTCGGATGACGGCATCTGACGCCATAAACCGAGTTTATATATATGAAAATAATTTTTAAGTCGTTACAAACATTGCTTTCATACTTAAATATTTTCATTGGTACTACTTGTTATCCCGTCGACCAATTTCGCCAAATTATATAAATCGCCAAACCATTCGCCAAATTATATAAATTGACATAATATTTATTTTAAATAACGAAATAACAAATAAATTAGTATAACATTAATAAAAATACAAATAAAACGTCGAAATTAAAATCACTTGATGACGTAAACACGTGTAGTTTGTTTAAATTCAAGTGAATTTGATATTTACGATCAACCATTATTGGCATTTAATCTTATATTTTGACGATAGATTTTTGGTCGACGGAATATCTAAGTAGTACCTTTTCCATTTTTGTTTTATAAAGCTAAATTCTCAGTAATTTTTTCCCTTTTATTTTACATAAAATCACTATTTTTTAAAAAAATTAAGATGCTTGCATTTTTATTTCAAACTCATAGAGCCGTTTTTATTTTTTAGCCAAAAGGGTTGATTTGAATTTTTTCCGTTGCTAGAGTAACGGATCTAATGATAGATATTTTGAGGTTTAGATGCCAAAGACACCGCCAAATTAGGAAAATAGGAAATGTGTCATGAACTGTTGGACTCATAAAAATTTATTTAGTAGTATTCGATTCAGCATACAAAACTACATTAAAATATGCTATCATTTGACGCATAATTTTGATATTCGATTTTTTTCCCCTCCCCGTGCAAAAACCATTAGGGGTGACACTTTAGAAAATCCTTTCTTAGCAGAAGTTTATGTCATAAGAAGTATTTTTACCACGATTTTCAAGATTTTAGGTTCAGTAGTTTGCGCTGTGCGTTAATTAGTCCCCTAATCCAGACTTTATTTTATTGTCTGAGCGAAGCGAAGGCTAATACTCAGCGAAATATTACTGTCCGGACACTTTACTACTACGATGGATATTAACGCCATGTCCTACTAAAAAAAAAGCCTAATAAAAACCTTTCGTCAAGCATAACTCAAAAAATATTTGTCGGATCTCGTTTCTGATTGCACCAGAAGGTACCTATGAGGGTCGCCTACTGAATGCACCTACTATGAAAAATAAGTTCCAAACCGTTTAAAAATTATATAGAAAAAACTCTTAAAAAAGCACAGTTTATCTGCATACGTCACAGAAATTTGGTGTGCGTCACTTTCACCGGTTGATGTTTTCGTAGACAACTGGTTTGAACACATGGAGCAAATAAGAAAAAATACGCACGCAGTAATATTGAATAGATCAGTTTCAACCACGTGATCACAAACCTTGCAACAACCCGTGGCAACCAGTTTTGATGGGCAAACAAATAATAATACAGTATTCCGTACCACGGTGACCGTTTTTAGCCTGTTGTATAAAATCTGGCATGTTGTATGACATACAATTGTGGATGATTAAAACAAAAGACATGAGTGTTTATTGATCCGGGAGGTTATCTTTCTCTGGATGTCTGTCTGTCTATCATACAGCATGCAATTTTCTTGTAAAGGATGATATTATTATGCAGTAAAACTTCCATAACGGACACACCAGATTAGTGGACACCTCTATTTAGCGGGCATTTTTTCGATTACCAACCCTTAAATAACTGTACATTTTTTACTCCCAGTAGCGGACACCTCCAAATAGAGGACAAATTCTGCCCTCCCGAGGTGTTCGCTATTCAGAAGTTTTACTGGTAAAACCTCCATAGCGGACACACCCGATTAGCGGATACCTCTATTTAGCTGACATTTTTTCGATTACCAACTCTTAAATAACTGTACATGTTTTACTCTCAGTAGCGGTCACCTCTAAATAGAGGACAAATTCTGCATTCTCGGGGTGTCTGCTATTCAGAGGTTTTACTGTATATAATATTGATAATTATTTTACAGGGCCGCACAAAAGAATAAGAATATATGAAACGAATATAAACTAAATTCGGGATTGGTAGATCGCTGATGGTAATGTAATTTTAGGATGTTGTTACAGTCATCCGCAGCATGTTTTTAGAGTTTCGTTCATCTAACGAAACCCTACCTGTCTCACTCCTTTGTCTGTCTGTTTGTCCGTCTGTCACAGAGCCCGTTCTCAGAAACTATATATGTCGGAGACTTGAAAATTTGCATACTTATAGCTGAACACCACGCATCAAACGGCAAATAATAAAATTTTGAAAAAGTCTAATATTTAACCCTTTGCGCTCTAACTTGTGTATTTTAAGCAATTTTTCTAACTCAGCCCCTAATTTAATTAAGTTGGAGACATGAAATTTTGCATACTTATAGCTGAACATCTCACATCAAACGACAAATAATAAAATTTTGAAAAAGGCTTAATATTTAACCCTTTGGGCTCTAACTTGTGTATTTAAACAATTTTTGTAACTCAGCCCCTAATTAAGTTGGAGACATGAAAGTTTGCATACTTATAGCTGAACACTTGCGATAATACGATAAATCATAAAATTTTGAAAAAGTCATATTTAACCCTCCAGTCTCTAACTTCTGTATTTTAAGCAATTTTTCTAACTCAGCCCCTAATTAAGTTGGAGACACGACATTTTGCCATTTTGCATACTTATAGCTGAACACCTCACATCAAACGACAAATAATAAAATTTTGAAAAAGTCTAATATTTAACCCTCTGGGCTCTAACTTATGTATTTTAAACAATTTTTCTAACTCAGCCCCTAATTAAGTTGGAGACATGAAATTTCGCATACTTATAGCTGAAATCCTCACATCAACCGGCAAATAATAAAATTTTGAAAAATGTCTGATATTTAACCCTCTGGGCTCCAACTTATGTATTTTAAGCAATTTTTCTAACTCATCCCCTAACTAAGTTGGAGACTTGAAAGTTTGCATACTTATAGCTGAGCACTTGCGATAACACGATAAATCATAAAATTTTGAAAAAGTCATATTTAACCCTCCAGTCTCTAACTTCAGTATTTTAAGCAATTTTTCTAACTCAGCCCCTAATTAAGTTGGAGACATGACATTTTGCCATTTTGCATACTTATAGCTGAACACCTCACATCAAACGACAAATAATAAAATTTTGAAAAAGTCTATTATTTAACCCTCTGGGCTCTAACTTGTGTATTTTAAGCAATTTTTCTAACTCAGCCCCTAATTAAGTTGGAGACATGAAATTTTGCATACTTATAGCTGAACACCTCACATCAAACAGCAAATAATAAAATTTTGAAAAAGTCTAATATTTAACCCTCTGAGCTCTAACTTGTGTATTTAAAGCAATTTTTCTAACTCAGCCCCTAATTATGTTGGAAACAAAAATTTGCATACTTATAGCTGAACACCTCGCATCAAACGACAAATAATAAAATTTTGAAAAAATCTAATATTTAACCTCTAATATTTTGTCTCGCGCAATTTTTAAATTTAAACTGTTTTGCAATACTATTTTTTGTTCATTTTGCATAATAAGTGTAATGTGACGTAATTTCTTCTATTTCAGATTTCTAACGCATGTTAATGAATTTATTTTACAATATCCTTTCTCTTTTAAAATTCACATGTAAATATAGTTTTTATGGCGTAATTTCCAATAAGTGCCTGCCTTTTATACCTAATTATTTAATTCCAATTTGAAGGTTCTTTTCTGTTTATAATAGTAACGTGTAAATATTTTTTTTTTTATTTGAAGCAAACATTATTGTTTGCGCTGTTTATACAGTAGGCAACAGTTTAAATTAATACCATTTTCTAAAATATGTAAAAAATATCTGTCAAAATGCTGAATATTTGAATTTAAAATAGAAATAAAACCTCAAAAAATGAGTCAAATTAAAAAAATTAATGAAATCTGCAGACCGGGATCTTCTATTGAATAAAATGATCTAAAAATGATTAAATTCCCATGTATAGCTTTTGCTCTTATAATTTTTTTTAAATGGGACGATTTTGTCCAACTTTAGCATTAAATATCTCTTAATAATTCTTCGATTTGAAAACTTTATGCATTAGTGTGTTGATCAAACATTTCGCTATAATACCAGAGGTGCCAAATCCGTACTAATCTTCCGTAATGCGTGGATTAATTTAACCCAGTTTAACAACGTTTCAAACCAGAAAAATTATTTTATGAATCTCTATTTATTTAATTCCAGTTTTCTACGTGGAATTTATTTAATTTCATCTCTGAAAAAAAAATTCTGGTGCGAAATGTATTAAACCAGGGTTAAATTAACCCACATATTACGGAGGATTAGTGGCAACTTGGCACCTATGTCATACCACCGATTTTCATATATTTGTATGCAATAGTTTTCTTAATATTAACGAAGAAAGACCTTCGGTCACAAAAAATTCAAAACCGGCGGCGGCGGTGACAGCGTTAGTTTCTTTTTACAGAATAAAAAAATATATAAAAATGAAAACTTGTCTATCTGTCTGTTTGTAATTCTATAAAAAATCCACAATTTGGAAGCCAAAATTGTGAAGAGATACGTACATGTGTATTAAAACATGGTAATACAACTAAAGTAATCCGGAATCGAAATAACTTATAGTTAATTTTTAATTAATAAAGAAACCACCAATTTAACAGCAATTTCTTTTCAAATTTAAACATTTTTCGTTATAGCAGTTGCCAACAATTAAAAAACACAATAAAATTATTACTACAACAATTAATTTTCTACTGCAAGATTTCCACGTGAAAAATGAAAATGAAATAAATAGTTTGCCGAATTTAAAAAAAAAAAAAAAAAAAAAAAAAAAAAAAGGTGAATATTACGTCATAACTTTTCTATTGCAAGATATTCACGTGAAATATGAAAATGAAATAAATGGTTTGACGAATTTAAATGAAAGTGAATATAACTTCATAACTTTTCTATTTCAAGGTTTCCACGTGAAAGAGGAAAATATTACGTCATATTGGAAATATAAAGGGCATGGTGGATATAGTATAGCGTCATATGAGTGTGAAAAATGTATTGAAGCATGATAAAAAACCGATTAGGGAAATATTGGCGTATTTTAACATTATTGCTGCAATTATAAATTGAAATAAGTTCATTTACAGCTGTATTCTTTTGCGTCTGTTATATATATTTATGCATTTTTATATAGCGTTTTCATATGATTCACTCAACAACATTTCGACTGCTTTTTTTAATGTTTGTTTTGTGTTGTATGTTAAATTTTGAAATTGATTTTTCAGAACAAACATCCTTCAAATTCTGGGCAACGCCGGCACTTTAGTTTGTAACAGATAAACGGCTTTTGTATTTGTACATCTAATGCTAATATTATAAAACGTTATAATATTATAAAGTATATAATATTATTAATGCTTGTACGTTTGTGAGGTGTTATCTCTGAAACTACATAGCCAACTTAAAAAAATGTTGGTGGCCATCTCTGCTCCGAAAAAAAGAATATTTTATGTCAGTGCAAGAACCTACATCGCTGCAGGAGGAAAAAAGTTCTAAAATTGTGATTTCTGCGATATTGATTGGGTTAGAAACTTTAAATTTGGTGCGGTAGTTACTTTTAAGATGTGAATACTCGTAATGAACGTTCTCTAAAAGGTTCAATTTGACGGATAAACGCAAAAATTTCTAGAAAGTTTCTAAACTATGATTTATTTGGAATACTGAAATTTTTGGGATACTGTTGGTGTTAAAAACTAGAACTTTGGCATGGTAGTAATTAATAAGATGTAAATACTCGTTGTAGAACGAATTCTAAAAAATAGAAAGACTAAACAAAGCGGAAAAAGATCTAAAGATGATCTAAGTTACGAAGAACATGGAACTGTTAGGAATATAAACATGAAAATTGACATGGCTGTATTTATCATGACGTAAATTCTCGCAATAGAACAATTTCTAAAAATGTCGCTATATAAAACAGTGTAGAAACAAAAATCTTTCAAAATTTTTCTATTTCTCTGTTACTGCTGAGCCCAAAATCTTGAAATTTTGCTTCGGGTTAGTTTTAAAATAGATAATAGTCTCTATGAATGGTTTCTAAAAAATTTAAAATTTAAAAAGATGAAATTAACGGAAAGCGATCTCAATTACCATTAATTTGGAATTATTAGGTACAGCAACTTTAAATATTTCGTAATGCTGCATTTCCTCCGCAAAACATGCGATTTAAATGCAACAAAACTGATAGATACCCACCTAGCATTACATAAATTGTGTAAATATTGAATAAAGACCTGTATGAAACAGTGAGTAGGTTGCCCGAAAGTACTTGTTAAAGTGTTCCTTCTCTAGGCTTTGCTCTCTCTCGCCAAGGCCACTAACAGAGGGAAGTGCCGTTTTAAATGTGATATGAATTTTTTATCCGATTCATTTTTCTAGACATTTTATCATAAGGTCATATTCTCAATTATCATTAGTAGATTTTCTATATATTAACTTATTCTGGTGAAATTTTGTAATCGGGTTCATACTAGCGTATGTTAGCTTGCATGATTTGCTGAATAAATATGTATGGATTTGTAAATTACTTCAAATGACACTTTGACAGCTCAAAAGTTATGCAGACGATATATTCAGATCTTGTGTCATACTTTATGTTGTAATCATTGCCGATTTCTTTTATTTAATACATGCTAAATACAGTTCAACTTGTGCAGAATATGTTTGAAAACAAAACAATACAGCGTATGTAGTGGCCAGCATACACTCATCATTTAAATCCGATCGAGCATATCTAAAACACACTCTAACGAAGCATTGCATGCCACTTTTGATGTATTCGGTACTTTGATACTATATTAGATTTTGAGAAGAGAATTCCTTAAATGTTATCGACAATCTCATTGCAACCGTGGAAAACAGATATTGTACAATATTAACTATTCCGGGGGAGCACACACCATATAAAGTATAGTCCATTCTTTTTAAACATCATATATTTGTCATTTAAAGTTACTCAAATTGGTGCGGAGCGTCTGATTATGCTTTTGACATCATTTTATACAGTTAAAATTCCGATATAAGTAAATTAGTGTTTCATTTTCTATTTTACTTTTAATATATTGCGTACTTTCAATTTTATATCCATGCATGGCTGTCTTGAATGGTTTGATTTCCCATTTTTTTAAACAGTGTATACGAATTTATATATAAGATTTTGTAATTCTACAATTCGTTTATTTTCATCATTTCAATTTTTGGCAGTATATGGACAATTAAAGATAACATCTCATTTTCTTTGCTTCCACATGTTATTATTAAATCCATGTTCTCAGTAATATCGCTCAGATTAATCCCTCTGAGGGAAGTCCTAGTATACTATATTAGATATGCGATTTTGCGGTGAATCGATGATCGAAAATTAGTCCAATATCATTTGAAATATTACATAACAGAGGAGAAAGTACGAAGAAAGACGAAGAAGAAATGACGAATTACAAAAGACTTGTAATTTTTTTTTTTTCAAAATGTTGAATTTTTCCATAGTAATAACGTATTAAAACATAAATTTCCTTAAAAATTATCTTTATCTCCTAGATTTCGAATCTGTGAATTTTCCTATAAATGAAATTGGCGATATGACTTGAGAAAATATATAATATTTGCTTAAATAAAATGGGTAATATTCGTTGATCTGAGTTCGAGTTTATAAATATCACATGCTTTCGGAATTACGGCGAAAAACATTTTAAAAAGTATGAAATTATTTTACAATATGTATGTGTGGCAGAAGTTCACACTGAAATTTAAGTATTCGATTCCATTTTTTAAATATTAACTGATATCTATATAAGTTACAATTGAATATGAAAATGTACTCAAAAAATGATCTCTTTCACCTAAAAAAACACCATTTGTGAGAACATCCTCAAGCTAATGTCACGCTTATGCATTTTTGGCTTAAAATCACATTGTTTGGCGACAAAAGAAAAATAAAAAATTGTAAAGAAACAAATAGTAATTACACATGTGACTCACAATTACATCTGCTTGTTTCTTCTATAAGTCACGTGATGGGACAATTAGATATTAAAAAAAAAAAAGAAAAGAACAGAACAGAAAGAAAATGTTGTTAAATTTTCATCTAATCAAATTTTCAGATTCGTTTCCATATCTAACGCAAGCGATAAAGAGCCAAATATTGCGTATCAAGTGTAATATTTCTTATTAAATTAATTTTTAAGCATTACAAATATTTCTTTCAGGTTTTGATTAAATGTTTCCGTTTTTTAATATTATCACTCATTAAAACGGATTTTCTTCTTCTTTTTTTCTTTTTTTTTCATTTAAA
Source organism: Maratus speciosus (assembly GCA_963932465.1). Lineage (NCBI taxonomy): Eukaryota > Metazoa > Arthropoda > Arachnida > Araneae > Salticidae > Maratus > Maratus speciosus. The sequence continues at coordinate 381,511,070 of OZ010797.1, read as the reverse complement.
TAAAATTAGTAACAGTTTTTCTTTTATTTTTCGAGGTTTAATAGCCGTTTCAATTTTTTTTTATCAACGATGAATTTCGCCAAGAAATGAAATGGTAACCTTATCGCCCAAAATAACAGAATTTTCCGTCATAATTCTAAAACTAATATAGGTAGAATAATGTGTTATAGATTAAAACCTTCCCTGAAACAATACCTATCTAACGGTATAGGTTCCGTAAAAATCCATGCAGTAGAACTCGAAATCTAGGCGTTCGGAACGAAATTTCCGTTTGGATTTTATATATATAATAGACTAGCAGGCTATGCCCGCTGCGCTGGTCAATATTTCCAAATGAACCTTGGATTAAACTAAACGGTGAATTTGAACTTGTATTTTAAACAATATGGATCTTCAGCTTGACCTTGCACATTACTGAAAACGATGCGAACGCCATTGCGATATAATGTTATTTTAAGCGTTGGACAAAATTTAGCAATTAAGAAGTAATTATTTTAGTTGATTATAAACAGCGCACTTATGGTCGGGTAATGAGACCGTTATGACAACAGGAATTAATACCTCTGTAACTAATCAACATATAATGAAATCGTATATACTAACACCATTCCTAAAAGTCATGCAACAGGGCCACTTGTAACAAAATATGTTCTGTAGATTTTTTTTAAAAAGGCTAAACTTTCATAATCAGGTTCACTTAATTTTTGAACTTTTACTGTTGCTCTATAACTAAGTACCCTTGAACAATATGTATACACTAAAACCTTTCCAAAATTATTACCTAACTAATTGTGGTATATCCTACGAAAGTATTATAAACAATCGGAATGAAATGCAAATTTCCGTTGTAAATATATAGTAGATGATGATGATGCGATTTTGTGTAATAGAATTCATAGTAAAGTTTTCGCTTCAAACATAAACGATGCTTTCAACATTAAAGCTAATACACCAATATGTGAAGTATCCGATTACGGAAGGTTAACTTGAATTCTCATGAGCAACTACTCAAAGAAAAGTGAATATGTGGCTTTTGTGATACTTTTATGTCAGCCGGGCGCAGGTAATAAATCAATAAAGATTGTTTTCATAGCATATTCTTATTTTATTATTTTCATTTAAAACACAAACCTTTCACTCATTTAATTTAAAATGCATGCCTTATACTAATTTCATTTAAAAAACTGAAAAGATAAACAATAACAAATAATAATGCCATAATTAAAAGCAAAAAAATATTTTTAATTTACATACGCAAAATGTAACTACTGCTACTGGGAATTTTAAAAATGCTATCAGCGAGATGTGCGCACGGTTGTTATAAATGTACCCATTTTTTCTTCTTATCGAGGAGCAATTTATAAATCGCACAACATTATTCCAATTCCAATTTCTTTCAATGAGGAACCTATGACCGGAAAAAATGGAAAAAGACTCTTGTAGATTCTTCGGATGACGGCATCTGACGCCATAAACCGAGTTTATATATATGAAAATAATTTTTAAGTCGTTACAAACATTGCTTTCATACTTAAATATTTTCATTGGTACTACTTGTTATCCCGTCGACCCATTTCGCCAAATTATATAAATCGCCATACCATTCGCCAAATTATATAATTTGACATAATCTTTATTTTAAATAACGAAATAACAAATAAATTAGTATAACATTAATAAAAATACAAATAAAACGTCGAAATTAAAATCACTTGATGACGTAAACACGTGTAGTTTGTTTAAATTCAAGTTAATTTGATATTTACGATCAACCATTATTGGCATTTAATCTTATCGTTTGACGATAGATTTTTGGTCGACGGAATATCTAAGTAGTACCTTTTCCATTGTTGTTTTATAACGCTAAATTCTCAGTAAATTTTTCCCTTTTATTTTACATAAAATCACTATTTTTAAAAAAAATTAAGATGCTTGCATTTTTATTTCAAACTCATAGAGCCGTTTTTATTTTTTAGCCAAAAGGGTTGATTTGAATTTTTTCCGTTGCTAGAGTAACGGATGTAATGATAGATATTTTGAGGTTTAGATGCCAAAGACACCGCCAAATTAGAAAAATATGAAATGTGTCATGAACTGTTGGACTTATAAAAATTTATTTGGTAGCATTCGATTCAGCATACAAAACTACATTAAAATATGCTATCATTTGACGCATAATTTTGATATTCGATTTTTTTCCCCTCCCCGTGCAAAAACCATTAGGGGTGACACTTTAGAAAATACTTTCTTAGCAGAATTTTATGTCATAAGAAGTATTTTTACCACGATTTTCAAGATTTTAGGTTCAGTAGTTTGCGCTGTGCGTTAATTAGTCCCCTAATCCAGAATTTATTTTATATACTATATTAGATCTGCGATTTTGCGGTGAATCGATGATCGAAAATTAGTACAATATCATTTGAAATATTACATAACAGAGGAGAAAGTACGAAGAAAGACGAAGAAGAAATGACGAATTACAAAAGACTTGTAATTTTTTTTTTCAAAATGTTGAATTTTTCCATAGTAATAACGTATTAAAACATAAATTTCCTTAAAAATTATCTTTATTTCCTAGATTTCGAATCTGTGAATTTTCCTATAAATGAAATTGGCGATATGACTTGAGAAAACAGATAATATTTGCTTAAATAAAATGGGTAATATTCGTTGATCTGAGTTCGAGTTTATAAATATCACATGCTTTCGGAATTACGGCGAAAAACATTTTAAAAAGTATGAAATTACTTTACAATATGTATGTGTGGCAGAAATTCACACTGAAATTTAAGTATTCGATTCCATTTTTAAAATATTAACTGATATCTATATAAGTTACAATTGAATATGAAAATGTACTCAAAAAATGATCTCTTTCACCTAAAAAAACACCATTTGTGAGAACATCCTCAAGCTAATGTCACGCTTATGCATTTTTGGCTTAAAATCACATTGTTTGGCGACAAAAGAAAAATAAAAAATTGTAAAGAAACAAATAGTAATTACACATGTGACTCACAATTACATCTGCTTGTTTCTTCTATAAGTCACGTGATGGGACAATTAGATATATAAAAAAAAGAAAAGAACAGAACAGAAAGAAAATGTCGTTAAAATTTCATCTAATCAAATTTTCAGATTCGTTTCCATATCTAACGCAAGCGATAAAGAGCCAAATATTACATATCAAGTGTAATATTTCTTATTAAATTAATTTTTAAGCATTACAAATATTTCTTTCAGGTTTTGATTAAATGTATCCGTTTTTTAATATTATTACTCATTAAAACGGATTTTCTTCTTCTTTTTTTCTTTTTTTTTCATTTAAATAAAATTAGTAACAGATTTTCTTTTATTTTTCGAGGTTTAATAGCCGTTTCAATTTTTTTTTATCAACGATGAATTTCGCCAAGAAATAAAATGGTAACCTTATCGCCCAAAATAACAAAATTTTCCGTCATAATTCTAAAACTAATATAGGTAGAATAATGTGTTATAGATTAAAACCTTCCCTGAAACAATACCTATCTAACGGTATAGGTTCCGTAAAATTCCATGCAGTAGAACTCGAAATCTAGGCGTTCGGAACGAAATTTCCGTTTGGATTTTATATATATAATAGATAGATAATAGAATAGATAATAGATTTTATATATATATAATAGAACAGATAATAGATTATGTGTTATGAACTATCTCAAAGTTTAAAACAGATCGCATTGTTAGATTTCCTAATTTTAACAATATCGCGTTATGTTAGTTCCACATTCCACCACCAGGGAGCGCACTCTATTCTTAACGAAAGCGTATCGGAACGAAACTCCTTCATGCAACCTTTCCGTAGATACATGAATCGGGAGGGTGGCGGTCTTAACCAATAATTTAAGATAATTGCTGAAATTACTACGAACAATATTTTAAAGGGGCCCTAGGCGGGCCCCTAATAGAGTTAGAGGAAATCGGAAGACGTCAAAATAATCGCGGGGAAAAGTTTGCTTGGGTGCTTCGGAGCTACTTTTGGCGCGAGACCTAAGCTCTACGACCAATAGGAGCCCAGATATTTAAGGAAATATGAAGTAACAAAATCCAAAATAATAGAATTTTCCGTAATAATTCTTAACTAATCTAGGTAGAATGATGTGTTATAGCTTAAAACCTTCCCTGGAACGATACCTATCTAACGGTATAAGTTCCGTAAAAATCCATGCGGTAGAACTCGAAATCTCGGCGTTCGGAACGAAATTTCCGTTTGGATTATATATATATAATAGATAATAGAATAGATAATAGATTTTATATGTAATAGAATAGATAATAGATTATGTGTTATGAACTATCTCAAAGTTTAAAACAGATCGCATTGTTAGATTTCCTAATTTTAACAATATCGCGTTATGTTAGTTCCACATTCCACCACCAGAGAGCGCACTCTATTCTTAACGAAAGCGTATCTGAACGAAACTCCTTCATGCAACCTTTCCGTAGATACATGAATCGGGAGGGTGGCGGTCTTAACCAATAATTTAAGATAATTGCTGAAATTACTACGAAAAATATTTTAAAGGGGCTCTACGCGGGCCCCTAATAGAGTTAGAGGAAATCGGAAGACGGCAAAATAATCGCGGGGGAAAGTTTGCTTGGGTGCTTCGGAGCTACTTTTGGCGCGAGATTTAAGCTCTACGACCAATAGGAGCCCAGATATTTAAGGAAATATGAAGTAACAAAGTCCAAAATAACAGAATTTTCCGTAGTAATTCTATAACTAATCTAGGTAGAATGATGTGTTATAGCTTAAAACTTCCCTGGAACGATACCTATCTAACGGTATAAGTTCCGTAAAAATCCATGCGGCAGAACTCGAAATCTCGGCGTTCGGAACGAAATTTCTGTTTGGATTATATATATATAATAGAAGATTATTAAGCAACAGACTTTGCAGATCCGTTTTTCTAAAAAGCTTTAAAGATTGAAATCTCTAGGCTGGAGTGGGAAAGTGGTAATTTTGAGGAATAGGAGGATAATTTATATAGAAGAATTTTCTGTATAAAAATAAAAATTTAAATTTTTTTAATGCTGGGGAGTAGGGGGTGGGAGAAGAGGTGAAATGTACAGTCGTGGGAAAAAAAAAGTAAACACCCTCTACTAACTCCTTAACAAATTATTATCGCAGACGAAAGTTATTGGTACCGAACGATTGGAAATAAAGTATACTTTTAAATGATGTATATAAAATTTGCTTAGGGGGCCATCTACATATTAAAACAAATCCAAACTTCATTTTTTTCAATGGCAATACCCAATTTTAACGAGATATTTCAAATCTTCGGTTCAAACTATGCCCAGGCACCAAATTTCAAGTAATTTGAATAATAAGTTTTTGAATTATAAACATTCAAAATTTAGTGCTTCTAATGTTAAATTACATTTTCATATTTTTATTCATATCTCCTGAAATTATGCTCCTAATGTGCTAAATTTTTGTGTTGCAGTAATACTAATATACCCAAACATAAATATGTTGAATTTGCAATTTTTATAATTTTATGATATGAATTATGAAATTAATATTCGAAAAAATTATGAATTGTAACCTACAATTTTTTTGATGTATTTAGATTTATTAAGTCCTGCTTTATGGAAATCCAAAATTTACATTTTTCTTCCAAATAGTTTTCAAATTATGCTTAAAAAACAGCAAAATGATGGTTTAAGGGGCCGTCTACGATAGAAGTGACTAGATATTTTGAAATGTCTTACGCTGTCCTGTAATCTAGCAGACTTCATTGACTGCTTTAGTGACGCTTAAGGTGCCTTGATCAAGAAGGGGGCTCTCTCAGTTACCAATCGAGTACCAAACTTCAATTTGGATACAGCCCTTAAAATACGCTCGTTTTAAAATAATTAATTTCTCGGAAACTTATAGTACGAATGGCATAAAAATTTGTTTTTAGGCTAATTAAATGGTGTAGAATTCATTTATGCTGCAAGAATTGTGTACTGCTATTGAAAAAAAAAACAAAGTTATGGTTCGTTTTAATATGTAGATGACCCCTTAAGCAAATTTTATATACATCATTTAAAAGTAGACTTTATTTTCAATCGTTCGGTACCAGTAACTTTATTCTACGGTAATTTGTTGAGGACTTAGTAGGGGTGTTTACTTTTTTTTTTCCATGACTGTACATTAGGGAAGTTAGTGCTTATTTATTTATGTTAGTGAGCAACAAATGTTGCAGATTTTTTTTTTTTTCAAACTAATTTTTGAAAGATTTTATTATTTAGGTAAGCTGGAGAGGTGGGTGCAAAAGCAGAAGTGGAAACTTTGGAGCTCAGGGGATTATTTTATATGATTTATTATTATTGTTAATAAAGAATTTTAAATAGGGATGGTGAAAGATTACTTTATATAAAATTAAAGAATGTTTAATTTTTTTGCACTATGAATGAGAAAAGGGAGAAGCAGAAATTTGTAGTTTTTGGATTTAATATAAATGTATGTAATTACTGTTATAAGTGAGCGATGATTGTTATATATATATATATAAAGGTTTAAAGAGTAATATTTCTTGCTATTTTTCTTAACAAAGTAAATTTTTTATATAGTAAAATTTAACATAGCTTTTTATATCTCTGAAATAAACCAACAGAAATACCCTCTAAACATGCATGTTGTACATTACTTCCTGTTAGAAAATGCTCTTTTGTTTTCAAGAACATCCACCAGATGGCAGCATCAGACAATCATTTTTTATTTGATCTACTGTGACAGACACTCAGTTCAGTGAGTGTTGCCTCTTCCCTTATAGCAGTTGGCAGCAAAATGCTGCTTGATTAAAAAAATTCAATAATATTCCAAAGGAATATAATATGATAAAAAAAAAACTGCAACAAGCCATAGTTCAAAGTATTTCTTTGTGTTTGTAAATAGTCTTATACATCTGTTTTGTTTTTATTGTGAAGTGTGATCTGTACTGTGACCAGCATATATATTATTCTAGTGTATTCAATCTTCGAATAAATGTTTTTTGTTCATCCAAAGAAGAGTATATTTCCATTGAAACACATCAAAACATAAAGGTAAAACTTTTAACTTTTTTTATTGTTTACCTATTGAGGAATTTCGTATTCATGCCTTCCATATGGAATAACATTCTAACAGTCGATTATGAGACTGAACTTATCTCAATTTTAAATATAGTAATATAAAAGAAGAAAATATAATATAATTAAATTCAAAGAAATAATTATTTTCTGAATGTTGGTATTTTTCACAAGTGAATGATATAAAAGAAAATTCAAAGAATTGTTCTTATTTTGAAACCAAAAGTGTATGATAAGAAAAGAAATTATTTTGATTTTGATTTTGCCAGTTTCTTATTGAAATTTTATTATATAAGTTGCAAATGTAAATTTATGTTTTAAACAAAGAATTTAACATTTAAGAACAGTTTTTCTGAAATCAAAAGTAACTTCAAAAATTGTTCTCAAGAATTTTATTTTGTTCTTATTTCATCATTAGCATTATATTTGAGTTTATAATTGTTGTTTTGATGTATTAATAAGAGAAAAAGTTTTATTTTCTGTGAAATAAGCAAATATTATTATATCATAATGTCTAGTATTAGAGAATCTCATTATGTTGATAAATTAACTGATGACAACTATTCAGTTTGGAAGTTTAAAATAGAGCAATTGTTAATCAAAGAAGGTTTGTATGATGTTGTATTTGAACCTAAAAAGGAAAATGATGATAATTGGGTAAAAAATGATAGAAATGCTAGGGCATTAATTTGTTTAAATATCTCAGATTCACAAATTGTTCATGTCAGACATGCTAAAAGTGCTAAAGAGACATATGATCAATTGAAATCTGTTCATGAAAGAGTAAATTTAACAAATAAACTTTATCTTCTTAGGAAGCTGTATTCCACTAAATATAATGAAAGCATTAAAATGCAGGATCATATTAATTCTGTCTTAGAATTAGCAGAAAAATTAAGAAGTATAGGTGAAGTAATACAAGATGATAATTTAATAGCTATTTTGCTCTGTTCCTTACCAAATTCTTATAGTACCTTTATAACTGCTATTGAAAGTAAATATGAAACAGATTTATCATTAAAATATGTTCAAAACAAATTAATTGATGAGTATCTTAGAAGAGTTGAAACTAAACAAATTTCAACAAAATTTGAATCTATTGCTTTGAAGGGTAATAGGGATAAACCAAAGCATTTGAATAAGCAAAAATTTTGTTCTCATTGCAAAAAGAATAATCACAACCGTGAAGATTGTTTTCACTTAAAGGGTAATAATACTAACAAAACAAAACCAAATTTCACCCAAGATAGATCACGTCAACAGTTTAAAAAACCAAACAATTTCTCTGCCTCTACTGCTAGTCAAAATGAAAATCTATCAGATTCTCAAAACTATCATGAATTAATGGAAGAATCAAATTCTTTGAATTTTGTTATGAAATCTCAACAAAATGGAAATAAAAACAAAAATTTGTCTTTTGTTATTGATTCAGGTGCGTCTGTTCATTTAGCTAATTCCTTGGAACTGTTCTCAGAATTAAAAAGTTCGAATAAAGATACAATTACAATTGCTAATGGAACTAAATTAACTGCAAAGGGAAAGGGTAAATGTACTTTTAATATTGAAACACTTAATGGTCAAACAAATAGAGTTACATTGGATCATGTGCTTTATGTTCCCGAGTTGGATAGTAATTTATTATCTGTCCAGTCTTGTACTGAGAAAGGTTTTGTTGTAACATTTAAAGATGATATATGTTTAATTAAAAAGGGCAACATCTTAGTTGCAGATGCAAAAGCTGATGAGGGGTTATACAGATTAAAAATAATACCTACAAATGAAAAGGTATATAGTGCTTCAGAAATATTACCCGTTTGTTCTAATGTTAACTGCATTCTAAAATGGCACCAAAGGCTGGGCCATAGAAATTTGGAATCCATCAAGAAAATTCAAAAAGATGATTTAGCTTTAGGTATTACTGTGAATAATTGTTCTCATAATACTGAATGTTCAAGTTGCATAAAAGCTAAGTTAACAGAAAAATCATTTCCAAAAGAAACGCAATACAGAAGTAAAAAACCACTTGATTTGATATACAGCGACGTATGCGGTCCTGCAGAAACAAAAAGTATGGGATCAAAAAGATATTTCGTTACATTTATTGATGATTACTCTCGTTATACACAAGTATATTTTATTTCTTCTAAAGATGAAGTATTTGATAAATTAAAAGAGTATGTTGCATCAACAACAAACAAATTTAGATTGAAGATTAAATCTTTGCGTAGTGACAATGGAACAGAATATTGCAACGAATCTGTCAAAGACTACCTTAAAAACTTAGGAATAAATCATGAAACAACGACGCCATATTCACCGTCCCAAAATGGAGTTGCAGAAAGAAAGAATCGCTCGCTTATTGAAATGAGTAAAGCCATGCTTATAAATGCTAAATTGCCAAAAACATTCTGGGCAGAAGCCATAGCTACAGCAGCCTACTTACAAAATAGATTACCCACAAAATCAACTGAAAAGACACCATATGAACTGTGGAATGGGCATAAGCCAAATTTGAGTCACCTTAAAGTATTTGGATGCAAAGCATATGTGTATGTTCATAAACAGAAGAGACAAAAATTTGACGAAAAGGCCACTGAAGGAGTCTTTGTTGGTTACGATTTAAGAAGCAAAGGATATCGAATTTATATAGGTGGTAGAAAAATAGTGATAAGCAGAACAGTGAAGTTTTTTGAAAATATGAACTGTGAAAATGTCTTTCAAGAAAATCCTGAAGAGCGAATCTCAGATTTAATGCATTTAAATTTTTCAGAAGAAAATCTTGAAAATGATAGTGATGCTATCCAAATAGAAAATACTGCAGAAGAAATAAATACGGATGAAAAATCAGTAGATAGCCCAACAACTGAAGAAAGTGAAGATAATTTCCAGAGAAGAATATCTAACAGAGAGACTAAAGGAATTCCACCAGAAAGATATTCTTACAAAACTGAAGACAGTTGTTCCAAAAATCAAGATCCTGAAACTTTTAAAGATGTTTTACAATTACCAGTAAAAGATCAACAGAAATGGTTTCAAGCTATGAAGGAAGAATTTAACTCTTTAAATGAAAATGAAGTGTTTGAGCTTGTTACTTTACCCAAAGGCAAGCACGCCATTGGCTGTAAATGGGTTTACAAAACAAAACATAATGAAAATGGAGAAGCAATAAAATGCAAAGCACGATTAGTTGCCAAAGGTTTCGCTCAAAAATTAGGCACTGATTATGATGAAACCTTCTCTCCTGTCGTCAAACATACAACTATTAGAGCTTTTCTGACCTGGGCAGCTTATCATAAAGCCAGAGTATTTCAAGTAGATGTTAAAACAGCCTTTCTACATGGTAAACTAGATAATGAAGAATTATACATGCATCAACCAGAAGGCTTTCATGATGAAGAAAATAAAGACAAAGTCTATAAATTAAAAAAGGCTATATATGGTCTTAAACAAGCCGCCAAGTGCTGGAATGAAGAAATAGAGAATACTCTAAAGGCATATGGATTTAAACAAAGTGAAGCTGATCCATGTTTGTTCATAAAAGAAAAATCAAAGAAGACAATTCATCTCATACTGTATGTAGATGATATGCTGATGAGCTCAGAAGATGAAAATGAAGTTAATGAAGTAATAAATTACTTAAAGAAATCTTATCCCATAACATCACTAGGAGAAGCAAAATACTTCTTAGGTATAGAAATTTACAGAAAAGAAGATGGAAGTTATTTACTTTCACAAAGAAGTAAAATAACTCAATTAGTTAAGGATTTTCAGCTTGAAGAAGCCAAACCAACTTATACCCCAATGGAAACTAACTATTATAGTTTAGATAAAGAAGAAAATCTTTTATCATCAAATGATAATTACAGACAAGCTATAGGAAGTCTTTTATATATTTCCTCATGTACAAGACCTGATATTACCGCTCCTACACACATACTAAGTCGAAGATGCAATAATCCAAGAGAAAAGGACTGGAATGCTGTTAAGAGGGTAATAAGATACTTAAAAACAACGAAAGACCTTGATCTCCACATTTCTTCAAAAGAATATCCTAATATAGTTGCATACTCGGATGCAGACTGGGGACAAGATGCTACAGACAGAAAATCCACCTCAGGAAATGTAATCTTCTTAGGCAATAGCTGCATTTCTTGGTTCTCGCGAAAACAAACATGTGTGACGTTATCGTCAGCAGAAGCTGAATATGTGGCACTGTCACAAGGAACTCAAGAGGTGCTATGGATCTTAAAATTATGTAAAGATCTCAATTTACAACAACATTTTCCTATTAGAATTTTTGAGGATAACCAATCTACAATTAAATTGGTTGAAAGTGAAAAATTTAAATCCCGCACTAAGCACATTGATACAAAGTATCATTACATACGAGATTTAAAAACTAAAAATGTTATAGATGTCAAATATCTATCAACAAATGAAATGATAGCAGATATAATGACGAAGCCACTGCCAAAAGCCAAATTTGAACTTTGTAGAAACCTTATCCACCTGGTGTCAGATTCTATCACAAAACGGGAGAGATGTTAGAAAATGCTCTTTTGTTTTCAAGAACATCCACCAGATGGCAGCATCAGACAATCATTTTTTATTTGATCTACTGTGACAGACACTCAGTTCAGTGAGTGTTGCTTCTTCCCTTATAGCAGTTGGCAGCAAAATGCTGCTTGATTAAAAAAATTCAATAATATTCCAAAGGAATATAATATGATAAAAAAAAAACTGCAACAAGCCATAGTTCAAAGTATTTCTTTGTGTTTGTAAATAGTCTTATACATCTGTTTTGTTTTTATTGTGAAGTGTGATCTGTACTGTGACCAGCATATATATTATTCTAGTGTATTCAATCTTCTAATAAATGTTTTTTGTTCATCCAAAGAAGAGTATATTTCCATTGAAACACATCAAAACATAAAGGTAAAACTTTTAACTTTTTTTATTGTTTACCTATTGAGGAATTTCGTATTCATGCCTTCCATATGGAATAACATTCTAACACTTCCATATCTTACCAAAGAGTTCTTATAAAAATTTTATTGCACGGTGCTCTTTAAAATTGAAGTATGGTCATCCTTTTTTGCAGGGAGGGAGGGGGGGGGGAGAGATTGAAGGTGAATGGAAATCCTGACTATGAATTCTTTGTATTGATCTTTAATTTTTTTTGTGTGTGTGTTTATTGTTTTATTTATTTTTTCAATAACCTCAAAAAAGTAATGATATCAATACAAAAACCCTTAACAGGTTAAAAATTTGTGACGCAGCACTTTATCTTATGCTCAAAGAATTTTAAATATGGAACTTAAAAATAATGATATCAAATTTTGAGTGACGCTACGCTATTAATTATAATCTCTCTATATATTATTTATTTCATCTTTTTATTTTTTTATAATCGCATGTGCAAAAATTATGTTCAATTTAAAAAAAATGTATACAAGTTTATTCATTGATGCCTTAACATTTACACCTCACATAAATTCCAAGTATGAGTTTTAAAAGATATGATATCAAAATTTTAGTGACGCTTTGATGTGGATTTAAACGATTTGTTTTTAAATTAAATTTAAATTATTTTTGATTTGGCTAAGATATATTCACACATCTAAAAATAGTTTTAATTTTCCAATATACTTTAAATATGTCACTTTCACTGAATTTATATAATGCATTTAAATGTATTTATTTGAATAAATTGATTTATCCTTTGTCCAATGCTAGTAAAAATTTAAAATAAGATTTACGTAAATAATTTTTTTTGCGTCATTGTATCCAAACTAAGTGAAATGTATTCAAATGGATACTATGAGGCAAAAAAAAATTATTTACGTAAATCTTATTTTAAATTTTTACTAGCATTGGACAAAGGATAAATCAATTTATTCAAATAAATACATTTAAATGCGTTATATAAATTCAGTGAAAGTGACATATTTAAAGTATATTGGAAAATTAAAACTATTTTTTAGATGTGTGAATATATCTTAGCCAAATCAAAAATAATTTAAATTTAATTTTAAAACAAATCGTTTAAAGCCACATCAAAGCGTCACTAAAATTTTAATATCATATCTTTTAAAACTCATACTTAGAGTTTATGTGAGGTGTAAATGTTAAGGCATCAATGAATAAACTTGTGTACATTTTTTTTTAATTGAACATAATTTTTGCACATGCGATTATAAAAAAATAAAAAGATGAAATAAATAATATAGAGAGAGATTATAATTAATAGCGTAGCGTCACTCAAAATTTGATATCATTATTTTTAAGTTCCATATTTAAAATTCTTTGAGCATAAGATAAAGTGCTGCGTCACAAACTTTTAACCTGTTAAAGGTTTTTGTATTGATATGTATTACTATTATGGTTTGAAATTATTAAGCGATTACGTAATAATACCGAAAAAGGAGAGGAGAAAGAAAAAGAAAAAAAGAATAAAATATCAAACCCAATAACTGATCAAAATATAAAAATTTCTAACATTCTTTATTGTCGTTGAAATTTTAAATCTCTATATGTAGTAATTTAGAATTGAATACATTGAATTTCACTTAACACTGTCAAAAAAGATGGGAAGAAAAGAACGAGAATGGAAGAAAAAAATATGGATCTGAGTATAATACACAACAAATGATCAAAGCTTCCAAATTTGTAATATTTTCATTCTAGGTAGAATTTTAGATATCTCTCTGAAATAATTAAGAATTCTTTAAGCTATAACTTAACATTGTCGCACACACACGCACAAAATAATAATAATCAATGAAAACTATATATAATATGCAATGAATCTGATCCATATACAGAAATTTAGAATATTTTCATCTTAGTTAGAATTTTAAATTTATATAAAAAGAAAACAACGAAAGTAAATTCTTTTTAAGCTGGAATAATTCCAAATTTATTATATTACATTTTTACTTAGCAATGTCCCATTTTTAAAATGGTCCGCCTTGTCCTTTGAATTGAAGCACATTTATTTATTTGCACAGTTTTCAAATAAATTGAAACAATTTCTCCTTCGTTACGTGGTTTTCTGTGTCTCCTTCAATTATTTTCATATATAAAATGAATTTTTATTAAATTAAACGTTTTTTTAAATTCATATTTTGCAGATATTCATATAAGTTTCTAACTTACTAAATGGAACAAGTCGGAAACTACGTCAAATGAGGCAAATGAGGTGCGTTCGTACTATAACTAGTTTTATAAATATTCAGATCTTGTTGCAAAGTTGTTGCACTATTATTCAAAAATGCATGAATACAGAATATTTTACGATTATATACATTACATGAAGTAATACTTAAATAATAGGACTCCATCTTAAATAGAAAGTAATCACCATGGCAACCTAGAATCATTAACTATCATGGGGTATCATATCATTGAATTAATTACGTATGATAAGATTTAATAGAATGCAGAAAACTTTTAATAATATCCTTTTAAGCTTTGATTCGATTTTCAAATTTTTTAAATGAGTAGACAAAATTTTGCAACGATTATATATATTAAATTTCAAACCATTCGGTTGAGTAGTTTTTGCACTGTTATATGCGGACAGACAGACATACGGACGAGCAGGACTACGATTATAGGTGCTGCGTATTTATATATTTACGAATGCACATAAAAAAAGAAAAATATTATCTTGCGTGCATTTATATAAATTGGTGTTAATGAAATTGTGCATGGTATTAATTTTGTAATTTATAGTTATTTAAAAGAAGCAGATCTAGAATGTTTTTTTTTTGTTTTTTTGTTTTTTTTGAGCACCCTCAATTAGAAAAAAATATCCAGGAAGTGAAAATGGAATATTTAAAAATTCTTTCATAGATTTGTTCAAAACATTTTGTAGCATGGACAAACATGTTACGAAATGCTATTTTATCATGCTATTTTATAACCAGTTTTTTAAGAAAGGATTTAGAACATCTGATACCAATAATTTTGTAAAGTAATACTCGCCTTAGCATTTAAATTAATATTCTGTGATTAAATAAAGCGAATATTAATCAACAATTTACATATAGGTTTGAGACCGTGGTTGAGCTGTAGAAATCCCCTAATTTACAGAATTAGATATACTTTAGCACTAGAACGCCCGGAAATTTTATTCAAGTTTCATAAAATATTTGACACCAGAGTTTTTATTTAAAATTATTTGACTGATTTATTTAACGTAAATATTCGTGGTTTAAATTGAACTTATTTTACGAAAGAATTTCTGGTTTCATTTAACATTTAATCATATGGTCGAAGTCGGATAGACATCTTCCGGGCGTTCTAGTGTTAAAAATAATTGTAGTTTAACCCTTTAACGGTCGCTTTAAATTATGGTTTAAAAATGAAAATCGTTTATTTGCACCACTAGTTTTGAAAAAGAAATATTCACCTTATTTAATGACAGGTAAAATGATACCATAATAAAGCCAATTACACTATTTTATAAAACTGGGGGGAATCAAACAATCTAAATAAAAGTCACAGCGTGAATATCACGGGAGAGAGAATTAAGGGGTTAAAGTAAAAGTTCACGCGAAACTGCATCAAATTTAATTTTGTAAAAGTGGAATTATGCATATTTTTAATGAATTCTTCTCCTTTGAAATTTATAACATTTCGTTAGAACAGGAAATTGCATTATGATACTTAAAATTTAAACGTTTATTAAAATTACGCTAATTCTCCTTGTCTAATTTATTTTGAGTTTCATATGTACTATTTAACTTTTAATACAAGCTTAAAATTAGGCGAAAATTTAGAAATGTTTCTGTTAGAACTGACTGCTTTAATGAGCAAATTACGCGAAGTAATACATTACGGACTTCGTAGCATTATTATATAAAATTTATATAATGATTTACATTATAAATCATTTAAAGCCACTGTCTCTTATTAATATTAAGTTAATCGAAGTCTGAATGTACTTGAATGGCAGGTGTATTAATCACTACAAGCAATAAACTGCAACATTAAGATAAAAATTTGATTTAAATCACGAAGTATGAGCAATGAATGACAACGAAGGTAATTTTCATAACAGTAAGAACAATTGCAATTATTACGTTGATTTTATATGCAATTTGATTTCAACCGTCATTAATACTTAGAAATATCAAATAATTGCAAGCTATAATTTTTCCTCTTTATACAGATTATTGTATATTTAATGATTTAGTATAACCCCTTAACGCTCGAATTAAATTATTGGTTGAATAATTCAAATTGCTTATTGGCACAGCTTTTATGAAAAAGAAATATTCACCTTATTTAATGACAATAAAAACGATACTAAAATATAGCCAATTTCACTATTTTATAAAACTGGTAGGAATCAAACAATTTGAGTAAAAGAAACAGCCCGAGAATATGACGGGAGCGAGAATTAAGGGGTTAATAACTGAATATAATGTGTATCGTAAAGTGTTTTAGAACTGATAAAAAAAACTATTTGCCCTTTATAGATATAATTATGTTGAATTACCAAAATCTACAATTTAATAAGAACCATATATTATTGATAGTTATTTTAAAAATTACATTTTTACAATTTAATTTAACTCTATATTATTTTCTATCTGACTCTAATGCATCACTTCCTGTATTAACGCAGCGCTTGTATACCCCTTAACCTTTCTATCCTGCTGAAATTTTACTCAACCTTAATAAAAACATTTCACACCAGAATTTTCTTTAAAAGCTATTTAATGTATTTATTTATATTAGTTTTCGGTACCGTTTATTTATCTTACTTTACGAAAAAATTTCTGGTTCGAATCGAATGAAATGAATTATAGAAATGGGTCGATTAGACCCATTCAGGGTAGGAAGGTTAAGTACGCAGAATAGAATGTGTTCCAGAAATTGCGTAATTCAGATATTCGGGATTCATACCACAAAAATCTAAATAGTAAAATGTCTGTTATTAAATAAATCAAAAATTTTGATCTTAAATTTCTGATGCGAATACGGAATATGTGAATAAAAATATCCACTGAATCAGGAACACTGATGGTATTATTAACATAGCTGCCAACTTGTACGGATTTTTGCTACCACTAAAATTTAATAGAAAGTTTTGCCTAATTCAATCGCCGAATTGCCGTGAATGTTGATAATTAAATAAGGCAGAAATTTCTTTTAAATTTTAGTGGTAGCAAAAATCCGTACAAATTGGCAGCTATGTATAAATGATACCATAGACGTAACCCCTTAACGGTCGCATTAAATTACGGTTTAAAAATTCAAATTGCTCATTGGCACCACTTTTTTGAAAAAGAAATATTCACCTTATTTAATGACAAGTAAAATGATACCATATAAAGTTAATTACACTATTTCATAAAATTGGGGAGAATCAAACAATCTGAGGAAAAGACACAGCCCGTGAATATCACTGGAGCGAGAGTTGCGGAGTTAAGGGTTAATAGAAAGTGCATATATTAGGACTATTTATAATGTAGGTGAATCGAAAACTAGGGTCCCACGGGTCTTTGAATTTGATTACTGCTTTTCAGGTGAGTTCGTAATTATATAAATACGTAACACCCATAGTCGTCGCCTGGTCCGTCCGCCCGTCTGTCTGTCGTCTGTCCGCATATGACAGCGCAAAAACTACCCAACCGACTGGTTAGAAATTTAATATATATATAATCGTTGAAGAATTGTATTGAATTATTTCAAATTTTATGAAACTCGAAACAAAACTTAAAAATATATTTATAAAAGTTTTCTTAATTCTGTTAAATACTATCATGTGTAATTATTTCAATGAGATCCCATGATAGGCATTGATTCTAGGTTTTCATGGTGACGACCTCTAAGATGGAGTTACATTATTTCCGTATTACTGAATTCAGTACATATAGCCGTAATAATTTTGTGTTCATGCATTTTTGCATAAGGTTGGAACAGCTGTTGCACTAAGACTACATTTAAAAAACTAGTTATAGTACGAACACACCTCATTTGCCACGTTTGACGTACAATTTCCGAATTGTTTCGATTAGAAATGTTTACCTTGTTTAATAACAAGAATGCTGCTATTCAAAAAGGCAAATATTTCTATTCTCATAAAGTAGTTTTCAAATTACCTGATCCGATACTGAGAAAGGACGTTACACTTGTAGTCATTTGGCGACATATTGTAATAAGCAAATTTGCTTGGTAAAAATGGAAAATAAATGTTGAACTTCGTAAGGAAGCCAAGTTGCTTCTGTTGTTCATATTAACGTGTTTGGTGAGAGGTTCATAATGGTGCACGAATAGAGTTCATGCTTCAAACTGGATATACATTTTTTTTCTTTGTTAAATGGTTAACCCTTTCCGGCGCGGTGTCCTTAAAAAAGGAAACCTAATTTTAATTTCAAAACTGGCAAACGGTACCAAGAATATTTAACTAAAATTTTCCTATTATAATGTACATGAAAATAAGCAATTTCATATTTTCTAATAAATTCCTTTATAAATTGCGATGTCAATCCAATATTTCATCAGTTTACGTAAAGACTCCGTGCCGGTAAGGGTTAAGGGTGTAGGTCAGTGAGATAAATTCCCTTTGCTAATGTTAAACCTGTGGGAGTGTGATGCATCCATATTTTTACTTTCATCCATGTTTACATGAAGAAAGTTCTGGATTCTTGAAAATTTTCAAATTCCAGTTTTCCACAGATTTACACATTTTAATGGCCAGAGATCCTGAAAAACATGTTTTTGCAAAATGTCTATCTTTAAGTCTGTCTTTGAGTCTGTCTGTTTGTATGTATGTGACACAAATTCTGTGGGTGCTCTATATCAAGAACTAATGGACAGAATTTAATAAAACTTTAGATTCAGTTAGTCCCTGATATAAATTGGTGCTGATTACTTTTTGGTGTAAATCGCTCAGCTGGTGGCGCTGCTATGCTGCATTATTCATGATTTCCACAACAGCTACATCTCAAGAATTAAAGCATGGATTTTCTGAAAACTTCAGATTCCGTTAGTCTTTGATATAATTTGGTGCTGATGACTTTTTGGTGTAAATCGCCCTATAGGTGGCGCTTCTATGCTGCAATATGCATGCTTATCGCAATACTTCTATCTCAAGAACTAATGCACGGATTTTCATCAAATCTCAGATTCAGTTAGTCCCTGATATAAATTGATCCTGATAAGTTATTATTGTAATTGGTGCCACTGTTATGCAGAAATTTTCACGATTCCCACAGCAGCTCTATCTCAAAAATTAATGCACGAATTTTCATCAAACTTCAAATTCAATTAGAAATTGACATAAGTTATTGCTGATTAGACTTTGGTGTAAATCACCTAACCCATGTGAATATGCTATGCTGCATTTTTCAGGTAAGTATTAAGATATATGAGATAGAACCATAGCTGCCAACTTGTACGGATTTTTGTTACCACTAAAATTTAACAGGATTTTTTGTATTGTTTCATCGTTAGAAAAAAGTCAGATTTCGGCGATTGTTTTTGATAAAATTTTCTATTAAATTTTAGAGGTGAGAAAAATCCGTACAACTTGGCAGCTATGTAGAAGAAAGTTTTGATATTTCCGTATCCGACTAGTTTAAATATCGCTTTCGAAAATAAATATGCTTAACTTCTTTATTCCGTGTACCGTTGTTAAAGGATCTTTCGCTTGTTTTTACTTGTCAAAATTATTTCTAAAATATGCAATTAATTTATAATTTTGTGTTTTAAAATCTTAACGAAACTGAGTGAAAATTTAAAATTCGAAATAAAACTAAGCATATATTTTATAAATATTTTGACAACTGAAAAAAAAACATCCTTTAAGGCTGTTAGTCACTCAGCTTCCGAATTCGCTCAGCAATGCTAAATCTATGGGCGTTTAATGCATTCGCGTATTTAAAATATCTCCAGGGGAAATTAATATTTTTAACTTCTTTTTTCTGTGTAAAGGATGTTCCTTTTTTCCTTAGTTCTCAAACTATTTCTGAAATATAGACTTAATTTTATATGAAGTGTTAAAATCTTACTCGCAGTTCGTCTGCTTTTACTACATAAAATATTAAATTAAGCATAGATTTTAGAAATATTTTGAGAACTAAGGAAAAAAGAGATATCTTTTAAGGAGAGTACAAAGGAAAAAGCAATTAAAAACATTAATTTCCAGAAGAAAATTTTAAATATAACAATGCCTCTATACCCATTAGTGAGGGGAATTCGGACGCTAACAGCCTTAAGAGCAGTGTAGAGAAAAATAAATTAAAATATTAGTTCCTGGGGAGATTTTAAAAATGTGAATGCAACACACTTCCGTAGGTTCATTAACGAGGGGAATTCAATTCTGATTTCACTGACCAAAATTCTTAACCCTCTCGCTGCGTAAGTAATTCATCGCGATAAGCGTCTTTTACAGAATTTTTAGTCGTTTATCACCGGTTCTTTAAAGCAGAAATTTTTGTCTATCGTAATCGGGGAAAATGTTCTGATTAAATCAGATAAAGTTTTCGCTAAAAACTAACTGGTGGGAACAACCAAATAGTATTAATTTGGCTGGAAGATGCATGCCTGAGCATAGCTCCGGCTACGCAGCGAGAGGGCTAACCCTTTCCGTCACGGAGTAATTCTGTTTGTAAAATCATGAAATGGTGGACTGACTCCAGAATTTACAAGCGAATTTGTCCGAAAGAAAAAACTTGCTTATATTTCCGTACTTTATAAAAGTAAAACATAATGAAATTTTGTTGGTGCCGTTTGTCAGTTTTGGAATTAAAATTAGGTGTCCTTTTTTGTAGACACCGTCCGCTAAAGGCTTATATTGCAAAGTCATTCATTGTGAAATTAACATTGTTTGCGAAAAATAATGCAGTACCTTGTCTTGACATTAGCATGTACAAATAAAACAGACATGTAAATCTCACTGAAGAAAAGCGTAAAGAACGAACTTTAAGTTTCACTTCTACTGAAAAATGTAGCTGTAATCTAGCAGTTAATGCGAGACATAAAACTCAATTTTACGTCGAATGTCTGTGCTATTTAAACGTTTAACACGAACGCAAAAAGTACAGTTCCTCGAATCTCCATTTGACGCGCTGTTACGAACCGCTCACCAAAAGCGTGATTAGGAACAACAAAAACTGCTACAATTTTTTACGAAGCCCTGCATTGCTAATTTTATACAATCTTCTTTTCAGACCTCCTTTAAAATAGACCAAATCAAAATTTTGCCCACACCACTATACCTTTACGAAAACTGTATTTTATTTATCTTGCAAATGTCGCAAAAGCCTGTTTCGTGCAATTGTTGTATTTAAGTACCATGAAAAAAAAATAGTGGTAGCCAAAAAAGAGCCTCCACCCAGTGTATCCAGTAGGCTACTTTTTTTAAATTCAGATTTCTTGATTGCCACCACTTTTTTGAAACGGTAAAATTGCCTATGTTTTCGCCTTAATTAATATGTCATTAAATAAGGCGCATTTCACCATTTCAAAAAAGTGGTGCCAATCAAGAGTCTTAATTATAAAAAAGTAGCCCATCTGGCAACACTGCCTCCACCAAGGACTGATTGTATAAAAATCATCACCCCTTGAGAACAATACCTGAGAGCTGAAACGAAAACGGCGTCTGTCGTAGGCGGATTTTTAAAGGGACAGTACACCTTTACAAGGTTCGCACGCTATTAATCCACACCCCATTTTGTAAGAACTCCACCACCAGTATTATTATAAGGATAATTTTCTACACGATTCATTAGCTAGAAGATAGTTTTATGCAATTACTGGTGGTAGAGTCTTTACAAATTGGGGCATGGCTTAATAGCGTGCGAACCCTGCTTTAACAGTCATAAAACACGCGAAATTTGTCATTAGCTTAGCAATTTTTTATAAAAAAGATAACCACTCTAGAAGCACAAACATTTTAGACTATATTTAGGTGATATTGAACTATGTTTAACTTTTTTTTTATTTGGACATATTATAATTTCAAAAAATTCAAGGGGTCAATTTCTAAGTACAATTTAAATTTTTTACAGTTGATAACATTTCACTGCGCGCACGATATCTCAAGCTAATTATATGGTATTTGCATAAACTTTATCTTAAATTAAAGATAGCACTCAGGTCTATAATTTGAACTAAGGTTTTTGTAATTGATTAATTAGATAAAGAGTAATTAACTTTTAATTAGAAAAATTAGAAAAACTACGAATTTTACATGCATTCAATCATATAATTTTTTTCATACTGAACACAGCTTTATAATTCCAGCTCATTTTCATGATAATATAAATATTTATTTAGGGCAAAAATTTTAAAGCTATACTTCAAATAGTTTTGGAGATATGCGCGCAAGAGTAAAGAATGCCATTTTGAGAAAAAGACGTTTAAAGATTAAATTGTATTTTTAAAATATAAAATATACAATAAAAGATACAAGACTACTAAATGTATAACTTATTATGTATTAAAAATAAAATTAGATGGTTGTTTAAAATGATAAATATAAAATTGCTTGTAAAATGCTGCATAATATGGGAACATGCGTAAAAAATAAATAGATGTAATTTATAAAAATGTAGCATTTAGTATTGCAAAAAATTAATTTTAAACATATAATTTAAAATTTTGTTCCGCTTTAATTGTAAAGTGAATTAAATATGCAAGTTTTAAAGAACTAAATTATTTAATGTAAAATATAGGCCGTTTTATAGGTATTCTCGTATTTCGATATCTGATTCGCATACTTTGCTGCAAAAAATCCAGATACTTTAATAAAATAATAAATTTAATGATTTAATAAAATAAACAGATTAATGTCAATAAATCTGTATTCTAAAACATTTTAAACAAAATAACTATCAAACTGACTACTTTTTAACTTTTTAAAAGATGAATTAACACCTTAGGATATATTTCTATCATCGTATTTTGTATAGCGATTACCATTAAAATGACTCCTTCTTCGATGCAGTTCTGAAGCGCAATTTGCATTATTTCGCATTAAAAGTGCTAAGCAATACTAAGAAATAAAATACTATTACAAAATCAGGAAAGTATTGCTCCAGAAAAAAACTTGTTTTGTTTCAAATTAAGCACTTAATTGCAAAAAAAAAAAAAAAAACTTCAAACAGCTAACCAATTTTGCAATCGAGTTTCAGAGCAAAACCATGGAAGTAAACAAATTTGGCGAAAGTGGAAGTTGAAGTTAATATTTTAAAGCTTTCTTATTATTATTTAAGGAATTTATCCAATAAGAATTGACGCATTTTAGCGTATTTCCAAAGTTAAGATAATGTGAAAGCGCGAAAACAAAATGTAAACAAGCCGCCATGACAGTTGTCATAGGGAATTTAAATCGGAAATGAAGGAGTGATGTCTATATTTCCCCCAATATCTCGGTAAATAATTATCACACAGTTAAGAGATTGGTATCAACTTATTCAGAATATAATAACGTTTCTAAATATATAAAAGTAAAAAAAAATCGATTTTTGACCATTTTAAAAGTGTACTGTCCCCTTCGATGAAACTACGAATAAAGGGGAATTGACAAATGCTCAAAAAAGGCGAAGCTTCAACTGCAATCGGTTTCGCACTTGATCATTACCGCCGGGGCAAACTTCCACCAGTAAATTTAAAAGGAAATTTTCTCCTTATTTAATGCCTTATTAACGCAGAATTTTAGTCAAAAATGTGGCTAAAAACAGATACTTATTTTTACTGGTGGAAGTTTACTGCGGTGATAATCAGGGCCTGCGTTTCCGCCTTATTTTGACAATTTAACAACCTGCTGTTAGTGTCAGTGAAAAAGATTATAATACCCGGGCCAAATTCCACCAGTAAAAGCGAATAGAAATTTTTGCCATATTTGTGAAGGAAATATTCAATGAATAAGCCACTAAAATAAGGCGAAATTTTCTATTCAAAATTTACTGGTGTACGTTTGCTTCGTCTATAATCAGAAACTGTTGATCTGATTTAAAAAATCAACCACCAACTAGTGACAACTAGGGCTGGGCGATATATCGATAAAACCGATAAAATCGATATAAAATGCAAATCGTGATAACGATATTAAAAAACCCTACACTGTTAAAAATATCGTGAGAAATTACCTCTGATTTTAAAGGCTCTCTGTTTTCTGACCAATGAGAACGCTACATAAACACCCATGAAGCGTTCTCATTGGTCACAAAATAGATAGCCTTGAAAAACAGAGGTAATTTTTCACGATATTTTTAACAGTGTACAAAACGGTATATCATGAATATCATAATCGTAATGTAAACCGTGATTATCATGGTTCTTCATTAAACCGCAACATTAAGCAGCGCTTCTTCGGCTTCGAGTTATCTGGATTCCCCCAGTCAAACCGTGGTTAAATACTGAATCGTCGGTTCCGATTATTATGATACTAACGGAGTGACTTCTCTCAAGTCTAAACCGGGGTATTAAAAATACCGATACCTCGGTTTCGGTATTCTTGATATTAAAGGGCGACTTCGACCCAGCCTAAATCGAGATATTAAATACCGACTCCTCGGGTTCGGTGTTCATGATACTAATGGTATGTGATTTCGTTTCGGTGGGTGGTAGATATCATACATGCAGTTTTCGATGCGATCGCTGACAATAGATGATATCTATCTATTTTTTTTACGGTATTGACGGTGTAAGCTGAATCTCTGAGCTGAGCGTAATGCTACAGACACCATGGCTTTCATTTCATTATGGTATTTAGATTTGAGCGGTGTTGATGAATATTTTCTCTTTGTTATTGAACAATGTGGGAATCAGGGCGAGAAAGAAATGAAATATAACATTTTATTTGCAACAGTGGATTTAGTTAGACAAATGAAATAATAATTATATAGTCAGGCCCCCGGGGCCACTTTTCTAACTTTGGCCGATACCCCTCATGTGACGTATCGTTGCAAAGGCCTGTGACCGTTTAATCATTTTATGCACATCCGGTGATTCCACCACTTTGCCCCCCCTGGGGGGCACTTTTCTAAATTTTGCCGACGCCCGTATGTGACATATCGTTGGAAAAGCCTGTGGCCGCTTAATCATTTTATGCACTTCCGGTGCTCCGCTCACCATTTTGCCCCCCTCGGGGGCGCTTTCCTAAATTTTGCCGACACCCGTCATGTGGCATATCGTTGCAAAGGCCTGTGACCAATTAATCATTTCATGCACTTCCGGTGCTCCGTCCACCACTGTGCCCCCCTGGGGGCCACTTTCCTAAATTTTGCCGACATCCGTCATGTGACATATCGTTGAAAAAGCCTGTGACCGCTTAATCATTTTATGCACTTCCGGTGCTCCGCTCACCACTTTGCCCCCCTGTGGGGCGCTTTCCTAAATTTTGCTGACACCCGTCATGTGACATATCGTTGGAAAGGCCTGTGACCGCTTAATCATTTTATGCACTTCCGGTGCTCCGAACACAACGTTGCCCCCCAGGGGGGCGTTTCCTACATTTTGCCGACACCCGTCATGTGACATACCGTTGGAAAGGCCTGTGATCGCTTATTCATGTTATGCACCTTAGGTGTCCCTCTCCCCACCTCCCCCCCCGCGGAAGGTCCTTTTTCTAAATTTTGTCGTCACCTTAAATGTGACGTATCGTTTCAAAGGCCTGTGACCGCTTAAACATTTTATGCACTTCCGGTGCTAGCCCTCCACTTCCCCCCCCCCTCCAGGGCAAAGTAAATCGATATATCGGAATATCATGATATACAGATGCCGATTTATCATGATTTCTAGACATCGCCCAGCCCTAGTGACAACCTCATCAGTTACTTCACTCACGTCTGGTAGACTCTACACTATGTTTCTCCTCCTCTCTATTCTTAACATCCATTGTTTTTACGGTCGCCTGAATTTACACACCATATTTTCTTAAAGTTTTCTTTGACTTATTGAATCTCAGGAATATGAGGTGTATAAAACATTTAGAAAATAGTGGTTTTCAGTTTCAAGGGACTGTACAAACGCTGAAAAAAATCCACCTCCGACAGCCCTTATTTTTTAGTCAGCACTCAGACTGGTTATTCAGGGGACGGTGATAAAATTAGCGAATTTTTTAAACGATAAATTACATAAAATATATAAATTGAACTTTATAAAATTTCACTGTTTTACATAAAAGGCGACTAAAATAATAAAAGAGATGTTATAATTTAAAAATATACATTTTATTTAAAAACTTCTTCGTACTTTCAGGCTTTATCAAACACTTCATCAGAGAATATTATAATACCTAATTGCTGTTTATTTATACAAATACATCACTTCGTTTTGAAAACGAGAGAGCCAATAATTATTATTAGAGTTGAAAGTAGAAGTAGCAGTTTCTTGGATTGAGCTTAGAGAAAATATATATTATTATTAACTGCAATTCCATTTATTTTATATCATCACTTTGTTCTCATACTTCACTTTCATCTTTAAATGTGTAGCCGGACTGTCGAAGTAGTAGTGTTTCAAATTAAATTTGTGTAGAAGAAATATTTAACTACCGAACCACAAACTTTAATACGTCACTTTGCTCAAGTTTTCAGAATTTATTTTCAGGATATTGAACCATAAATTGGGGGATATTGTACGATAGGGCGTCATTGTATACTTGATTGTTTTTACACAGGATTTCGATGAATTTTCTGATAGTGGATGCGTAATAACTGGGTGTTGGGTACATAATTTTTGTATGATCAACATCTACTGTGATAGTCTGGTTGAAACTTAAACGATAGAGAGCTCTAGATTGACGACAAAATTTGATGACGATAATTTACAGTTATAGAAAGTACAGCCCTTTGGATTGCAAGAAATAAAGAAAGCCACTATTATAAGAAATTCTCCAGCTGTTTGGAAGAATAATTTCATTATATGCATTAAGAACTCAGGAATAAGGGTCAAAATAATAGAAAACTGAAACTCTCGTTAAAATAGGTAATAAAATCCTAGATTCAGAAATTCATTTAAGAAATTATTTTAGGTTTTATGTTGAAGTAATTATGTTGAATCTTACAAAACTTCTTTAACAGGAAACCCTTACTGTCGCCTTCTAAGTGAAGCTTTCATTTAAATGAAATGGACAAAATTCTGCCTTAGATAAGTAGTATTTAACTCAAATTTAAATTGCAAATTGTTTCTCTTTTCTCATTCAACATAATTGAATTATTTTTTTCTCCAAAATTTAAAGTGGCTGAGAGGTTCTGCTCTCGAAGCTGGTAGACGGGAGGTGCTGGGTTCGATCCCA
The DNA here is from genome assembly GCA_963932465.1 of Maratus speciosus. NCBI lineage: Eukaryota > Metazoa > Arthropoda > Arachnida > Araneae > Salticidae > Maratus > Maratus speciosus. Next base: position 381,483,706 of record OZ010797.1, on the reverse strand, counting down.
ATCGCGTCCGTCGGCCTAATCGTTCGGAGTTTTCGTGGTTTTCTTCGAGCCATGGATTTCCATGCGTAAATACGGGTTAGGTTCCCTTAGAAAGACCCCCCATGGAGGGCACCGCCCCGGGCCTACATCCCTAGTGTAGATAATTGGCCGTCAAAAAATCAACCAATCAACCAACCAAAATTTAAAACTTCCCGATTCACATTATTGATTATTAATAATATTCTTTTGTGGCACCTTTAATTGCTTTAATATTAATAATAGCATTATAAATGCATACAACCTATTTTCAAAGAAAAGCAACAAAAATTTCTTATTTATACATTTTTACTTTCTTCTATCTTTACAAGAAGAAAGTATTGGATTCATGAAAATTTTCGAATTCCGGTTTTCGACGGATTTACATGTTTTAGGGGTCAGAGATTCCAAAAAACATGTTTTTACAAAATGTCTGTCTGTGACTCTGTGAGTCTGTCTGTCTGTGTGTATGTGACACAAATTTTGTGGGCGCTCTATCTCAAGAACTAATGAACGGAATTTAATAAAAATTGATATTCAGTTAGTGCCTAATACAAATTGATGCTGATTAGTTTTTGGTGCAAATCGCTCAACAGGTGGCGCTGCAATGCTGCATTTTTCACGATTTTCGCAATAGCTCTATCTCAAGAACTAAAGCACGGATTTTGATCAAACTTCAGATTTAGTTAGTCCTTGATATGAGTTGATGGTGATTACGTTTTGGTGTAAATCGCCCAACAGGTGGCGCTGTTATGATGAATTTCGCAGGATTTACACGATTTCCCCAATAGCTCTATCTTAAGAACTAACTCACGGATTTTCATCAAACTTCAGATTAAGTTAGTCCTTGATATGACTTGCTACTGATTAGGTGTTGGTGTAAATCGCCCAACAGGTGGCGCTTCTCTGCTGCCTTTTCCACGATTGCCCCAATAGCTCTATCAATAGAACTAATGGACCAGACTAACTAAGTCTAACTTCAGATTTAGTTGTATGTTGACACAAGTTGTTGTTAATTAGGTTTTGGTGTTAATCACCCAATAGGTGGCGCTGCTATGCAGAAATGTTCACGATTTTCGCTATTGCTCTATCTCAAAAACTAATGTACGGATTTTCTCCAAACTTCAGATTCAGTCAGACGTTGACATAAATTGTTGCTGATTAGGATTAAATCACCCAATAGGTGGCACTGCTAGGCAGCATTTTGCTGAATTTAGTCGATTTCAGCGATAGTCATATCTCAAGAACTAATGCACGGAATTTCATATCGTTAGAATCCTCATGAGATGCATAGATTGCCATTTAATTTTGGCAGTGTGATAGCGAATTTTGAAGTATTAACATGTATGAGATAGAAGAAAGTTTTGGGATTGGTACATCCGACTAGTTTTTGAAATGATATACAAATACGAAAAACCGTAATACGAAATTTCGTTATCAGTGTATACTTGGAACATTCACTAACAGATCTTTCCTAATTTTTTTCGCGAAATATTCTGTGTGCATGTGTGTGCGAGTGCTTCACTATTTTCAGTACAACTCGCAGTGCAACTACATTTCAGATTTTTGAAATGAATGCATTAGAATTTTCTTTTAAATTGATAAACAAAAAAATTCTTTCTTACAATCTAAAAAATATACGGCCGTGATATATTAGGCCATTAACCCTTTCAGTAGCAAAGCATTTCCATTGCTAAAACAATTACATGAATGAGTGACATGAATGAGTAGTTCAGTTATTGTTATATATCTTCTGTAGCCAAATTCTTTTGTGTGTCCCTAAAAATGAGCGATAAATTATGTGCAAACCAAATTCTATTATGGTAAAACTCAGTGTGATATATCTATCTATATATCTATATATATCTATATCTAACCAACTCATAACTGTCGCCAAAATATATACTTAACATGACCCGCAAATCAGTAGACTCGCCATCTTACTTCACAGATAAAAAATATCCAAAAACCAAACCAAAAATTCGAAACTACGGAACTGATCCAACAATAAATAAACTAAACCAAATGACAACAACAAAATAACTAAAAACAACTAACTTCAAAAACAACATACTTTAAAAACGGCAAACTTTAAAAACATTCAAACTAAAACCAGAAGAAATTGAATCCATAGAGACAGGCGGCATGCACTTGCGACATGCAACTGCGGGGTTAAAACCAGTTTTTATGTGCATAACGCTCCCCAAACAAGCTGTCAAGACCCAAAAGAAAAAACTAACAAATCAAATGAGCTGCATGATGTGAAAAAAGACAAAAAATGATTGCTATCCTAAAGGTTTAAATTTGAAATTGGAGTCAAAAAGTAAAAACATGGCCAATTATTTAGACGTTAATATCGAGATAAAAACAGATATATATGATAAACGAAAAAGCTTTAACTTTGAAACTATAAAAATCTTAAATTTTGGATCAAATGTGCATATCTCAATATATAGAAATATTTTTATTAACGGGTTAAACCGTATAGATAGATTGACATCAAATACTGGGGAAAAAATTGAAGAACTTTACAAATGGTATATTCTGGCATTGCAATATGGCTATCCTGAGAGATTTTTGAAGAGTCTGCTGCGAAATTTCGTAAAGTGTAAGACTTATCGCAGAGTTTTAGAGGTAATGTGGATGCGAAGAGAGGAGTAACTGTGGCTTTGAGTGTTCAGGGTTTGCGTGCACGATTGTTTGGGGTTTCATGTTCAGTTGTTGGTTTTCGATGGGTCTAGGCAGCTCATTCGATTTGTTAGTTTTTTCTTTTTGGTCTTGACAGGTTGTTTGGGGAGCGTTGTGCACATAAAAACTGGTTTTAACCCCGCAGTTGCATGTCGCAAGTGCATGCCGCCTGTCTCCATGGATTCAATTTCTTCTGGTTTTAGTTTGAATGTTTTTAAAGTTTGCCGTTTTTAAAGTATGTTGTTTTTGAAGTTAGTTGTTTTTAGTTATTTTGTTGTTGTCATTTGGTTTAGTTTATTTATTGTTGGATCAGTTCCGTAGTTTCGAATTTTTGGTTTGGTTTTTGGATATCTATATCTATATATATCTATATCTATATCTATCTATATATATAATTTAATATGTTTAAAATAATGTAATATCACACCGCAAACGATTTTTCCCATAGGCCGTAATGAAAAGGAATTATTTCTAGTATTCCTGTAAATGAACCGTAAATGCTACATACTTTATTTTCCATACCGAACATGGCATAGTAAACTCAAATAGCATATATCAATTTCATGACAATCTGAGTATACTTACGCGAGTTAGAGCACGGACTGCTAAACCGAAGTCATAAACAGTTTTCAGCTATATTTGAAAGTGTGAAAAACGAAGAAAAAATTGCCCTATTGAAAATAAATTTTTATCAACCGATTTCCTTTAAAGGGATAAACTTTGATGAAGGAAGGCTATCAAAATAGATATATATAGTAGATAAAATGTCCTCACAAAATCAAAATAATCGTGAATGTCCGGTCAAGAACACGACTGGTCACGATCCCACCGAAAATTTTAAATTGAGTTTTATTATCATCAATTCAGATTCAAAAGCAAAATTTAATCGTGCAGATGTAATTGCGAATGTGATCTGATATCTTGTGTCGTTGAGACTAGTTGTATTTTCATGTACAGTCAGACAAAGCAAGACACGAATTGAATAGTGAACGATATTTTATTTTCCGGAAACAATCATGTTGGATAGTTCCTAAACTCTGCGCAATGTTTTACTTTTCTTACTTTTTAACGTTTAAGGTTCATGAAAAAACATTTATTATTTAAAAAGACATTTTAAAAAATCCATTTTTTTTTACTAACTTTTAAATGTTACTCATATTTATTTCATTTTATTTTATTAACCCCTTAACGGTCGCATTAAATTACGGTTTAAAAATTCAAATTGCTCATTGCCACCACTTTTTCGAAAAAGAAATATTCACCTTATTTAATGATAAGTAAAATGATACCATAATAAAGCCAATTACACTATTTTATAAAACTGGTGGGAATTAAATAATCCAAGTAAACGACACAACCCATGAATATCACGAGAGTGGGAATTAAAGGGTTAAAGACAGTGTCATTTCTTTCACTACGGACTTTTCTGTCCTAAAAGGTGTAGTGCAGAGTTGACCTCCCCCCCCCCCCCCCCCCCGATACCAGTATTTTATTTTATTTTATTTTATTTTATTTTAAGAAATAGCCGACTTCTTGAATTGCAGAGATTCGATGATTAGATAAGGCAATGATCACTATAAAATTTTAGTGGTGTCCATTGTGTCACAGTTGCCTACCCCCCCCCCCCTCGCCCCTCCGGTTTAGTGAAATTTTCAACATTTTCCAAAGACCAGAAATAGTCGCTTAGGTTCTGTGCGTTTTACACAATGCAGTTACGAATATAGAGGAGGAGACATATAGTGTACTGTCTACCAGTTGCGAATGAAGTAACTGAGGAGGTTGTCACAAGATGGCGGCTGTTTTTTTCAAATCTGATCAACAGTTTCTGATTACCGCAGGGCCAAACTTCCCACCAGTAAATTTGAATTGAAAATTTCGTCTAATTTAAGCGCCTTATTCATGGAAATATTTTCTTACTAAGATTGTAAAAATTTTCTATTTGATTTTACTGGTGTCAGTTTGCACAGGTATTAAAATCTTTTTCACTGACACTTACAGGAGGTTGTCTAGGTCAAGGTCGGCGAACCTTTTTATAGTCGCGTGCCAATTTTGTTCAAAAACTATTTCACGTGACCTTGACGTGCCAACTATAAAACAAATTTGGTGGATTGAAAAATAATGAATCAAAACTACTTGAAAATTACTTAAGATTTTTTATAATATGGGTTACATACATGTAAGTATTACATTGAAATAATTATAGAAACGTTCATATTTTAGAAATTAATAAAAAAAAATGTGATTATTTGTGTTGTATCTTGGATGAGTAATAATTAATATCATTTTAATGCTCAGTTAATTTTAACAGAATTCAAACTAAAATGGATTTATCTGGCAACTGCTTTCTATTTTATTTTTTATATGATTCATTTGAGAAAATAATGACTCACAGATATAAATAGTAGGAAAAATTATTAAAATGAAAAAAAAAGGGCAGTTTATATTTAAATAGTTCTCAAATTAATTTTCAAGTTGCCATAATTTACCAACGGTATTTTTATTAATACATATAATAATCTTTTCTTTTTGGTAGTTTTCAAATATTTTCTTTGTTTGATAAATTTTCCAATTACATTGAATATTAAAATTCTTTAATTTCCAATTAATCGAATTTAGAATTAAATCAGGTGGTCTACATTCGTGTGTTTTGTGTAAAATCACTGTATCCTGATTTAGAGACATAATCAATACTGCGCCGTGCCAAAATTATTCTTTCGCGTGCCAAAAGTGGCACGCGTGCCATAGGTTCGCCGACCCTGGTCTAGGTTGTTACAGTAAGGCGAAAACGCGGGTCCTGACTACCGCCAAAGTAAACTACCACCTGTAAAAGTAAATATCTGTTTCTGCCATTATTTATGACTGGAATTTTCCATTAATATGGCATGTAATTAAGGAGAAAATTTCTATTGAAATTTAGTGGTGGGAGATTCTCCCGGTCGTAACCAACCCCTTGTGAAAGCTGTTACAGTTGAAGCTTCACTATTTTAAGGATATGTGCGTTCTTTTTTATTAATAGTTCCATGTTTTACACATACATTGCGACACGTGTACTTAATCTCAAAGATTCGTTGGTTAATGAATCCTCGTCAGTAATTTAAAAAGTGTCTGTGGATAGTACTGAGAATTTTTAAAAACTTATTTGCGCAAAAACACATTTATTTACTCAAATATGACATTCGGCCACCGCCCCCTGAATACTAGGCCTGAGCTCTGACACAAACACTTTGGCTGTCGTAGGTGGATTCAGTGTTGCCAGTTTGGCCTCCAATTTTTAACCAAAGTTTGAAATTCATACCGCAAGTTTCGAAAGACGAATTTTCACTTTATGTGGTCGATGTATGTCTCTTATTAAATAACACATAAATTAATATTCTTTATTTCTGGCATGAACTCTAAATTTCTGAATAAAATCGGAGGCCAAACTGGCAACCATGGGACCGATTTTATTCAGCGTTTTACGATCTCTTTAATTTAAATACCAATAAATTTTAAAACTTCATCCAGCCTTATTTTTCTGAGATGCCGAAGAAAGCTTTCGGAAAATACTGGTGTCTAGATTCAGGTAACCGTACAAACGATTAAAAAAATTCCGCTGACGTCAGGCGCCATTTTTTGTGTCAGGGCCCAGGCCTAAAAATTCAGCGGAACATTTGACTATAGACTTGATTACGGAAGATTAACCATTCGCATGGTGCGTACCCAATTTTTAATAGAATTTTTTGCCTATTTTAACCGCAGAAAAATATTACAAATTTTGTGATTAAACAAGCTTATTACGAACTCGGCAATTTATATATTAAATAGAAATTTTCTTATTTTAACACACACGGCTCCCAAATGGTCGGCCAACAGAACACCAATAAGTTTTAACAGAAAATTTTATGGTAGGTTTGCGATAGAATTAACTTTTAAAGGTGTTTCCGGGGCGTTTTGTAAGAAAAATCTAAAAAGAAAATTTTTCAAAAAAAATATTGGTATTCAGTTGGCGGACAATTTGGGAGCCCTGAACACATTGCCGACGGGAAATTTTTATCAAATCTAAATTTTAAAATAGTAGAAGCTCCTCCCTTTCTTAAAAGTCTTTTTTAAATTAGGGTTCTAGATAGTTTTATGCATAGGTAAATATCTTTCAATGCAGGGTTGCCAACGGGCTACTTTTTAGAAATAGTAAAATTATCCTCATTTAATGACATATTAATTAACCCTAGAACTACCGGAAATTTTACTCAAGTTTTATAAAAACATTCTACACCAGAATTTTTACTTAAAACTATTTAATTTGTTTATTTAACTTATTATTGTCTGATTTATACATTTAGTTTGTTTTGAAGAAATTTCTGGTTTGAATAAATATTTTGAATGTACATGTCGGGTCCAATGGACCCGTCTGGTAGACGGAAGGTTAAGGTAAAAACAACCGGAATTTTACCATTTCAGAAAAGTGGCGCCAATCAACAAATCTGAATTTTAACAAAGTAGCCCACTGGCAACACTGTTTCAATGTACGAATTTAATATAAAATGTCTTACAATCTAATAAAAAAATGTGGACAACATCATATAAATGCATTTTCTGTAAGGTACAAGCCACGCCCTTAGTCAATGATGTATTTTCAATGAAAACGAGAATTCTCGTTTCCCATCGTGAATGTGTTAACAGGAAATCTGTTTATAGAAGGCTGAAAAAAGGTTTTGTTTACCATTTTGCTACTGGAATAGGAATCAAGATTGTAGCTCCGGGTTTTTTGCATGTTATTTATCATCATTTGAAGACCATTTCTAAATTTTTTAAATAAAAACTTGATAATGTAGCTCTAGTTGCGCGGGTGGATGTCCGACCGTGCGCGCCGTGCACTTCCAATCGCGCGGGATTCGAAATATCGCCAGAGTCGTCTGCATCAATTTTCGTTAAAGATTATGAAGGTAGATTATACTGTCTGGAGCTTAAAGTACTTTAATCCTTAAATGCACGATTTTTTATTTTGTTTCGAAAAAAATTATATATGATACTCTGAAAGGTTTATTACACAGGAAAAATAATGAAATGAATCAGAGATACATTTTTCATATAAGACGTCAATCTTTTCGTCTGTTGTACATCTGCAATATAAGTGAAAACTACTGTCGTGTGGCTGTTTTACTCTAAAATATTGCAGATTAGGAAATACTTTAACCCCTTAACAGTGTGGTCCGAACTGGATTCGGGCAAGAACACGTTGCTTACTTCGTTATTAAAAGCGTTTTGATACCACTAATTTGTAACTGTAAATTTATCTTTATTGATTGTCAGATATTTTTCGACTAAGCAAAGTAAATATTTTAGTATGGAAAAAGTGGTGTCCAGCCCCATTTGTAATTTTCTTGTAAGAAAACAAATGTCACTATTAAGGGGTTAATACATATGCCTCCAAATACCTTATTCTGTATAATTATTTATTTTATAAAACTTAATCTTTAACCCTTTAATTCCCATGATAGAATAAATTCTAGAAATTACATAGTTCGGAGAATCTGACTTTACACCCGGAAGTTTCAATGGTTAATTGCGCTTTATTTAAATACGGAATGTCTGTTATTAATTTAAGCAAATATTGCTATTTTAATTTTCTGGTGTGAATTACGTGTATACGAATAAAAAAATCTATTAAATTCAAAACAGTGTTGTTTGCATATACGCAAAGCTGCGCACTAAAGGGTTAAGGTAAAAAAATCGAAAATCAACAAAGTGGCAGCCATTTGAAATAGAAGGTCTATTTTTGACCCCTTTCTTCACACTTTGGTGTGTTTCTAAATATGTTTATTTTTTATAAAAATGGCTGAAAGTGGTCCAAGCTCCAATAAATTAGATTACTTTTAATTTTTTTTTAAAACTTAGCATAATCATTTTAATAGTTTTTGCGCTTTGATACCAGACAGTTTGAAAAAAAGACATTTTGCGTAAAATGCGTTTATAGTGCTCCAAAATGGCGGTCCAAATGTTAGCTGTCGCGTTGCGCTCAAGCAATAAATAACTACGAAAGGGCTTTGAATTCGGCTAAATTGTTTTACAGGGATAATCTACAGACTATTGAGAATAGAAAAATGTAAAAATAATTCGATTTTATCAATAAAAAAATGCCCTTTTAAGTAACAATGATAGACTTTGAAAATTTCAAGGAATGCACCTAACTTGTAAGATACTGACTGCACTTTGAATGCAAAATTGAAATCTACCAATGAAAAGACATATTTTCATTTTATGTTGAAATAAAATTAATAATAAGTTCAGTTGTATTAGTAAAATATACATTGCATCAAATATATCTTCGGTACCATGTCAAACTATCCAATATGAAAACAGTGTTGAAAGTGGGCTACATTTTTTAAATTCAGATTTCTTGATCGGCACTACTTTTTTGAAATTGTAAAATTCGCCTTATTTAATGACATACCCTCATAGCATGCATGGTCACGGTGACGTCGTTGTGACGTCACTGTAAGTCACTGTGGTCACGTCACATCTGTGACCAAAATGCCACCCCTCAGTGATGTCACATTGTGACTGAGATGTGAACTTCTTAGAAAACTTTAAAAAAATACGAAAATTCTTTAAAACATGTTATTTACTGTAAAATTATGTTTTCCTGGCAATTAAAAAAAAATTGTGAGGTCACTGTTATATCACTGCTATGTAACGTACGTCACGTCACATATGTGACAAAAAAACCACCATATTGTAAGTCACAGTGTGACAAAAATATGAACTTCAAAAATCTTTGAAAATGAAGAGAAATATTTTAAACAGTCACGAGTTACATGGCATAAGGAATAAAATATATTAGTGGATAGCAAATGGTAAATTCTCTCACTAAAGGGGAGAGGGGGGGGGGGCATAATAAATAAAGTGCACGATACAATCATTAATAAACTAAATTTTCAGGCTATATTTTATCAATTTGATATCTAAGATAGTGAATGTATACTTTTTCATGATTTCAATTTTATCTAGCATTTGGATAATATAATTAGAATTAAGAATATTAAATTTATACACTTTACATATTTAGTTTGCTGGGAGGAAATTTATATATTTATTTCTTTTTTTACCGACCAGGATTATTCGAAACACTTCTGTGGTTTCAAAATAAAAATTTTCTATTACAGTTAAATCTGCACCTTTTAATGAGCACGTAGAAAGAGTCTTCAGAGTTTAGTCATCTATGCATTTATTGCTTTAGAATATTTTTATAATTTGTATTCAAGTCATAAATTCTACTTCTTTCAGACTTTTTAAATAAAATTAGCATTTTCCGAAAATAAAAGAAATATACAAAATTTGTGCAAAACAAACTTTACTTTAAAAAAAAAAAAAAAAGAAAAGAAAAGAAAAGAAAAAAAAAAGGGGTGGGGGGGCTCGTTATTACCATTAAATTTATTTTTACACCTTTTGAAAATTTAAACAATGGTATATCTAATAAACTCTAATTATGAATATTATTATTATAATTATTTAGAAAAAATGAACTTTACAATACATTTTAACTTGTATTATTTGGTACGGATAAAAAGAAAAGGTTAAATACATTGGACATTTCTTCGAATACAAAATTTTAATTAACCATACTTTCAGAAAATTACTGCGCATTCAAGTTTCATATCTCTTGCATGCAAAAACAAATAATCTGTACCAGACCATCTGCTTGAAAATCGTCTGCCCACAAAAAAATAAACATGAGAAGACGCGGGAAATAAATAGTTCACTGTTTTTAGAACATCACCTTCACCACGTCTACAACACTTTAAGATAAGGAAATGACCATTTTTGGATACACGGATATTAATAGAACGTATATGTAAGTTTTATTTAATTTAAATATTTTATTCCTGATTTGTACATATGAGTTAAATAGTTTTATGTTATATTTCTAAGAGACTGATCTTTAAACTGTTAGAAGCGATATTTTAAAATTCGATAACTGTAAAGAAAAATATCTTAATCTGCCATCGCTTGAAAAAAAAACTGCGCAGAGACTGTGCATGCCTACATTCATACTGGAATTAATATAAACATTAATTTACTCTTACTTGAGATTGAAAATGTATGGAACGACAATGATTTGAAATTATTTTATCGGCTTCTTATTATTTTTTGATTACTAACACTTATAGTTATTATTATTTTGGGGTTAAATATGATGTTCGATTATCATAAGATTACGAAACTGTTTCAGATTAGAAATTAACATTATACTGGGAAATGTATCTTTACATATTACAGTAGTGAAACATTTGAAAGAATTTTCTTTTAGTGCTAATAATATTTTAAATTATCTTTCAAAATCCTAAATCTTCAAACCAATGTTTTCAGATTTAACATTTGCCGAAATTATAAAATAATAGGAATTCCTTATACCATATCGAAATATTTTTGAGATATTGTTAAATCTAATAAGGCATTTAATTTATCTATTGAGTTTGCTGTTGTTTAATAGTACAATTATAAATCCTAATTATTATTTTTAGTATTTTTCAAATTGGTATATTTATTTTTATTTTTTTAAATTGTATGTAAGCATTTTTTCTTTTCTGTTTGTGATTTTAATCAAACATTTAATTATAGACATTCTGAATCGGTTATTAAATTTTCTTCTATTGTAAATTCATTTTCTACGTTTATGATACGCGTAATAATTGGCACTAAAAAATAAAATATGATACTTAAGCATTGAAACAAAGTGTTTTTCATGCCTGATGGGAAGTTATAGATTAAACTGCTTTAGTATATATTTTTTAAAAGTTCATATAATACAGGATACATATTATAGGACACAAGTTGAAAAGTGCTTATGACTTCGGTTTGTCTGTCCGTCTAGCAGTCTGCCCGCACTCTAACTCTCGAAAATATACTCGGATTGCCCTGAAATTTTTGGATGTTATTGACGTTTACCATAGCACGGTACCTATTTGTAATGAAGTTTGTAGCATGCTTTGTTCATTTACAGGGACAGCCAAAAGTTTTCCGTTACATTACAGCCTATGGAAAAAAAATCGTTTCAAATGATTTTTTATGATTTTACGCACGCTTTCAAACAGAATAAAATTTATATGCATTTATGAAGTGCACTAAAATATGCATTCTGTTGACTATGCGATGCAAAGAATAGTTATTGTTCATTTACAGGGCTAAAAAAGGAATTCAAATACATAATGATATAGGGGTGGAGGGAATTGTTTGCGGCATACTTTAATTATGTTAATCTATTTCATATATAATGAAATTGATATATGTCGCTGAGGTTTACATACTATAAATTATTTCATGTATAATACGAATAATACGTATATAGCATTTACAGGGACACACAAAATATTTCAGATACTATATTGTATCCGAAGTACTGTTCATTAGCGATGATTGCTGGAAATGTATTTTTAATTATGATATGCGCTTTTATGATTCACTATAATTATGCATAGTATATGGTGTATATAAATGCTATAATTCCTATACAAGGCTACACAAAAGTATTCGTAAGGATTACTGGGTATGGGCGCAAATTGCTTAAAGGTGGTTTTTAAATGAGTTATGCTCTTTTTTGCTGAACTGCATTTAATTTACCAAGAAATGTTTGTAGAATATAGATAAAACGATATACAGGATCACGTAAAGAATTGGATACATGACCGTCTATAAATTATAATTTCTGGAAATGTGATTTCAGCAGTTTTAAGAGTGTCTTAGTTTGAATTAAATTTTAACTAAATAGTGGCGTGTAATAAAGATTCTAGGTAAACTACAGGGTTGTACAAAAGTATTCAAGTATGTTTCCATACATTAGTATAAATTGCTGAAAAAGAATTTCAACCTGTTAGGCGTTTTCTTGCTAAACTAAATTTTCCCATTATATAGTATATATGCACTTAAAAAAATGGGAAGTCAAAATTGAGTTAAAGTACTCAAATTTAAATGCGTCACATACTCAAAATAGCTCCGATCCAAATGTACTCAAAGTTGAGAAACACATGTACTCATTTTTTATTCATTGGTTGTGATCAAATATGAATCATTATGTGCTGCCCCCCCCCCCCCCAAAAAAAAAAGAAAAACCTATAATTTAAAGTAAAAATGTACTGACATTTATTTCCCGTTCAAAGTTCTTAACAAGAAATGTTTAATTGATTATTTATTAAGAAAAATAGCAAAATTCTTAACAAGATACTCAAATCGAATATTTTTATGACAAGAGCATTATTTCCAAGCACTTTTAAATTATTTTTAAAATGCTGTGCATAATTTAATATTTACATTAATAAACATCATTTATGCCGCCATAAATGAAATGAACCATTACAGGGTACAAAACTATTCGTTTGTTTGGGTTTGATAACATGTGATGTTTCAAAATAGAGAAAGCATGGGTTCATTTTTGATCCAAAAATATTCAATTCGATATGAGTACGTCGGTTTACTTATTTTTGAGTACTTCATTTTTCTTAGTGTATCAACCTACAGATCAAATACAGGGTTGTTCAAAAGAATTGGAAAACATATTTGGCTATGGACGGTAACTGCTGAAATCAATTTTTCAAATGTTTACCTAGTTATCTTATTTACGTCATTTCCCTAAATTACGATGTCTTGTTAAAGCATTCAGAAAGTGTTGGAAAGTATTTTATAATCTATGATTAACGCATGATTTTTCTTACTCGTTTTTTTTCTATTTCCCAGATCAGTCTTTTCCTATAAAACATACCAAATCTATTTAGCTCATATTCACAAAATACAATATACACGGGAATAAAAAATTTAAATAAATATCGCTTATCATGCCGCTCTATAAATAATAGTTGTATTAATATCCGTGAGTCTCCATGTTCGTATTTAATAAAGCAATGACAAATCACAACAAATTAAAAAATTTACACATTCTAAATATCAAGCTTGAACTCAATATCAAGCATAGAACTTAATATCAAGCATAGAACTGAATAAAAAAATATGTCAGTTGATAAGCATTGTTTTTTAAGTGGAAAAATTTAAAATGATTTAGAAGAATAGGACTCCAAAATAGCGATATTTTGCTAAAAAGTACGGTAAAAAGATAAGATTTTATATTTACAGCAAAAGGTTATTTCAAAATTCATCGCTGTATTAATACTTAGAAATTTTTCCAGAGAGAATCCTTCGCCTTATATACAATATTTCAAATGAAAATCCAATATCAAATTAATTGCTTAAAAGGCGCAAATAGTGAAAAAGATTCCAAGCCGGGACTCGAACCCGGGCCATCAGTATAGCACACTGATATTCTACCGACTAAACCACATGGAACGACGCCCAGTCTGTAAAATTTCTCACTATTACAGGTTGGCAAGGCTACAAACGCAGCACAAGATGGAATATTTATCGTGAGCCACCGACATGCGGTAAACACGAAACTTAATGAAATCCAGCATCGAAACTATATTAATAATTGGAAATTTTTCCAGGGAGAAACATTCGCCTTCCATACAACATTTCAAATTAAAATTGCCTTTTAAGCAATTAATTTGAAATTTGATTTTCATTTGAAATATTGTATGCAAGGCGAATGGTTCTCTCTGGAAAAATTTCCAAGTATTAATATAATTTCAATCGATACTGGATTTAATTAAGTTTCGTGTTTGCATCATGTTGGTGGCTCACGCTAAATATTCCATCTTGTGCTGAGTTTGTAGCCTCGCCATCATGTAATAGTGAGAAATTTTCCAGCCTGGGTATCGTTCCATCTGATTTAGTCGGTAGAATGTCAGTGCGCTGTACTAATGGCCCGGGTTCGAGTCCCAGCATGGAATCTTTTTCACTATTTGCGTCTTTTAAGCAATTAATTTGAAATTTGATTTTCATTTGAAATCACAGTGTTTATGACAAGTTCGTCACAAATGACCCATATTTCACAAATTGGTCACAGTGTGACGTCAAAGCATTGTCGCTTTCGTCACAGGTTCGTCACAAAGTTAATGCCAAAATAGTCACAAATGACACACTTTTCACAAATTTGTCACACCGTGACTTCACAGAGTGGTCACAATGTGACGTCACAAACGACCTCTAAAACGGCCATAACGACCTCGCATTTTAGTCACTGTGACGTCACATCGACGTCACGTGACGTCACATCGACGGTCACAAAATCACAGTGTGACTTCACAACGACGTCGCCGTGACGTCACCATGCCTTACGGGTATTAAGTAAGGCGAAAGCATGAGAAATTTTACCATTTCCGAAAAATGGTGCCAATCTAGAAAACTGAATAAAAAAAATTCATCTATGAATTCGAAATTTTTTAATTTAAAAAAGACCAAACTAGCAACCCGGAATATAAATTTGTTAGAGTACCGTATCCTGTCTCTTTTTAACCCTTTCGGCGGTGTCCTTAACCCCTTAATTCTCGCTCCCGTGATATTCACGGGCTGTATCTTTTACCCAGATTGTTTGATTCCCACCAGTTTTATAAAATAGTATAATTGGCTTTATTATGGTATTCTTTTAACTGTCATTAAATAAGGTGCATATTTCTTTTTTAAAAAAGTTGTGCAAGTGAGCAATTTTAATTTTTAAACCGTAATTTAATGCGACCGTTAAGGGGTTATAAGAAGGACACCTAATTTTAATTACAAAACTGACAAACGGCACCAATAAAATTTTATTAAAATTTTCCTTTTATAATGTACGTGAAAATAAGCAAGTTCATATTTTCTAATAACTTCGTTTATAAATTCTGGTGTCAGTCCTTATTTCCTCAGTTTATAAACAGAATTACTTTGCGCTGGAAAGGGTTAAATAAAACCATTTTCATCATCCTCGTGCATTTCAGAAATTTCTTTTTTTAGTCAGAAATTCCGAATTCAGACCAGAAATTTTGAATAGTAATTTTTGGTTTATTTAATGTCAGCGTGATTAAAATTCTTTCCTTTGAATTTCAGGCGTGGATTTGAAATTTCCGTTTAACAAAAAATAAATGAATAAATAAATAAATAAATTTTGAAATGGATGTATCTATGCACTAATGATGCAAATGGGTCAGGTGTCTCATCTATTTTAGAAATCATTACAGATGGATTCAGAAATTGAGATTAAAATTAGAAGTGTGTTTAGTTCATCAACTTAGAAATTATTCGCTGTTTCAGAAATTGGGATTAAAATATTATGCAAAAATATTCGTCAATCCATAAATTAATGGTACATACGATAAAAATAAATCGTCGATGCATTAACGATCAAATTCATCAGTTAATGATCTAACAAAATCCATCTGTTAAATTCATATTATTGTTAAATTACATGCATATGACTGGGCTTAAATTATTCATACAAATGCCCCAAATTCTCATTATCTGCTTACCTGAATATTTTCCATAGGATTCGTAATTTTAAGATGCGCTTTAAAATTTTATTTGGAATTTATAATGGAGTTGGGAATAAGGAGGAGCAGACATATAGTGTACTGTCTACCAGTACCGAGTGAAGTAACTGAGGAGGTTGTCACAAGATGGCGGCTACGTTTTTTAAATCGGATCTTCAGTTTCTGATTACCGGCAGGGTAAACATCCCACCAGTAAAATTGAATAGAAAATTTCGTCTTAGTGAAGCGTCTTATTCATGAAAATTTTTCTAAAAAATATCCTAAAAATTTCTATTTGTTTTTACTGGTGTCAGCATGCCTTGTAAAACTGTCAGTTTGTTTCCCTGGTTGTCACAATATGGCAGAAACACAGGACTTAACTACCGCCAAAGTAAACTCTTACTAATAAAAATGAAAATCTGTTTCTACCATTATTTATGACTGAAATTTTGTAGTAATAAAGCGTTTAAATAAGATGAAAATTTCTATATAAATCTACTGGTGGAACTTTCCACCGGCGGTAAACATCTCCTACGATAGCGGTTACAGTTGAAACTTCACTATTTTAAGGATATGCCAGTTCCTCTTTATTAATAGTTCCATGGAGTTTATAGAATATGACGCAGCTCTCAAACAATCGATCCATAATTTAAATGAACTTAACACTGACCGGAGACAGTGATTGACGTTTTGGTTTCAAATGTCTGATATAATGACACTATTAAGAGCAAAGTGATTTCATAGGTACGATTCCATCATTATGGTAAACCATCCTAACTGATGCATTGTTGGAACTCGATATAAATTCGTCAGTGATTAAAGGACGCAATTATCCCATGTTTCTAGTTTATCTATAAAATAGATGGAAAAGCAAATAGCATCGATTTCGTGTGTTTGTGGGGGGGGGGGGATTTTTTTCCTGAAACAACTAATTTTTGCGGGAAAAAATTAAACAGACTTCGAGAATGGCTTGTTACCTTATTATGACGATATTTATTTATTTGACATTAGACGAAGTATTTTAATGAGAATGTTTTCGCGCAGTAGAGAGTTTTCTTTTTTCATCTCTGTATTCACAGTAATTTTAAATCCCATTGTTGCCATTTGACGAGCAGTAGACGATTATATATTAAATTTTTCGACATATCTTTGTTTTAAAAAAAAAACTATATACGATACGGCGGCTATTATAAAAATATAAAGTAGCGCCGCGCATGTTAACACCTTCGTGACGAGAGTGACGTATACGTGACGTACAGAGTGATCAGAATCCTTGATTATTCCTACTAGTAAATTTGAACTGCAAAGTTCGAGTTCTTTAACCACAGCATTTCAGCGCCTGAATTGGGAAAACTTTCTATTTCTAATTACCGGTGAATATAAAAGATCAAAACTTCTGTAAGAGTCGTAGGGTTTAAACATAATGAAATTTCGGTGCGATTGGTTAATGTTTACCAAAGTTACAAACAAGTAAGATTTTTTAAAAAGAAAATTAAACAGACAAGTGGGTAAAGATACCAATTCTGTATCATTGTAGAATTTATTGATGAGAACCAATTACAGGGAGGAAGGGAGAGAGAGATAATGTGATAGAATCATTAAAAACGGAGCATCATTTCAAATTTGTCTGGAGATACAAGGTGGCCATTTTATTAAACTTACAATACTTTGTAATATTCCACGAAAAAACCAGCGCCACATATTCTCCTAACGAATGCTTTTGGAACTAAGGAATTTTTCGCGAAACCCGCCGTCCCCCGTTTCCTTTAACTCCTTGAAGGGCGGTGGGATATATTATATCTCACCTAAATTTAATTAAGATTTGCAGCAGAAACATTTAACTAAATTTTACTTTTATAACTTTGAGGGAAAATACATGAAAAATTGTGTTTTCTTATTTAGAAATAAAATTTTCCAAATTTTCCGTTGTGTGTTCAGCATTTCACAAACGCAATTACCGGCCCCTCAAAGTGTTAATCCTTTAGCGGGCGGTGTCCTAAAAAAAAGTCACCTAATTTTAATTCCAAAACTGACAAACGGCACCAAGAAAATTTAATTAAAATTTTACTTCTATAAAGTACGGGAAAGTAAGCAAGTTTTTTTTTTTTTTTTTTTTTTTTTTTTTTTTTTTTTTCTAAAAGATTCGTTTGCAAATTCTGGTGTCAGTCAATCATTTCATCATTTCACAAACAGAATTACTACGCGCCAGAAAGAGTTAACCCTAGAACTACCGGAAATTTTACTCAAGTTTTATAAAAACATTCTACACCAGAATTTTTACTTAAAACTATTTAATTTGTTTATTTAACTTATTATTGTCTGATTTATACATTTAGTTTGTTTTGAAGAAATTTCTGGTTTGAATAAATATTTTGAATGTACATGTCGGGTCCAATGGACCCATCTGGTAGACGGAAGGTTAATCGTTTTGCAAAATGTGCCTCCTTTCTCGAAATTTTTTCTACAAATTTGCTAAGTACTGTCAATTTACTTGTAGCCACCTTGTATATAAAAAAGGAACCAACTTAAGATGCTTATTACTCCTTAGACCAGGGGTGGCCAACAGTGGCACGCCTGCTACCACTAAAATTTTACAGAAAAATTCGAATTCTTGAATCGCAGAGATTCGATGATTAGATAAGGCAATGATTACTGTACAATTTTAGTGGTGTGGCGCGTGCCACAGTTGGCCACCCCTGCCTTAGACATTCCAAAGAGTCTGGCATCAGCATTTCAGTTGGGAAAATTTCCATTTAACCCCTTGAGGGGCAAGTGATTGTGCTCCTGAAATGTTGAACTCATACTGGAATCTTTGAAAAACTCTATTTCAAAATAAGTAAAACCAATTTTACGGCTTTTTTCCACCAAAGTTAGAAAAGTAAAATTTAATAAAATTTTTCTGGTGTAAAACTTCATTAATCGTAGGTGGTATATAATATATACCGGTGCCTCTCAAGGGGTTAACACAATAAAGGCCGCTTGACGCATTTATACGTCATTTATCAAACTATCACCGACTCCTGAATACTAGGCCTGAGCGCTGACACAAAAATGGCGGCTGCCGAAGGCGGATTTTTTTTTTTTTTTTTTTTTTTTTTTTTTTTTACGTAGGTATGGTCCCTTAAATCTAGGCACCAATACTTTATTAGCGATTTCTCTGACTTGTTTAATCACAGAAGAATAAAGTGTATAAAACTTAAAAAAAATGATTGGTACGAGTATTTAAGGGACCGTACACAAGCTGAAAAAAATCCGCGTTCGGCAACCGCCATTTTTATGTCAGGCTACATCCAGGCTAAGAATATATCGTGTTACAATGCAATGGGAGCCTTAGAAAAAAGAGCGTTTAAACGCGGCTAGTAGCCACGAAAAAGAGAAATTAAAATATAAGAAGATAGACAATTTTTAAAAGAAAAAATTGTTAGTATAACTAGTAGGAAAAAAAAAAGTTCCATATGATCCACATAAATGTCCAGGACAGGCGAAAAAGCTACCAAAGGAAGCCCCATTAAAAAAAGACTCAATTCAGAGGCCATACATTTAATATAACTTGATAAGTAAAAAGTTTAACACAATGAAGAAATGAAAATAAACAAAATTATATACATATTTACAAGAGAGTTTAATTTACTGCAAAGAAAAAAGTAATAAAAATGTAAAAAAAGCTACTATGAGGAGAGTTCTAACTAAATAAACAGTTAAACGCAAAAACCGAGGGGAGCAAACGACAGCAAGAGGACGGCGTCCACCCAGTCTAGTTAGTTGAGGTGAATAAAACAATAGAATGAAAAAATAAGAATAATAACATGAGAAGAGCATAAAAAACAATTTAAGAAGGTTTTTTTTTTAATTTTTAACAAACAGCACAAACAAAAAGAAAGCAAAAAGTTTAACAAATGAAGAGCTTAATCTTCGTTAATGTTGATATGACTTGCAAGTTTATCGAATTCAGTTACTATAACCATCAATTTTTGCATCGGATTATCGAGTTTCTTAGTCTGAGTTGAGATGTTCTTTATACATTTTAGGAATTTAGTGATTTGAAAAATTTGTTTAACTTCGTTGAAAGTATTAAGAATGTCTTTTATATCATTGGTGTAATTTGTAGGAATTTTAGAATTTTCTATAGTAGGGGAGGAATGGGTGTTTGCGGTAGTACTATCATTGATATCAAAGTTTAATACTTCATTACTAGTAGCGGGTTCAGAGTCTTTAGTATTTTTGGTATAATTATAATTCTTAAATATATCCGCTAAGATTTGGGTTTCTTGGGAGAGATTGACGCTATTAATTGTTTTACGGTTTTGTTTATTTTCTAGTCTATAGGGATTTTTTGGACAACCGCGGAAATTCGCTGGGTGCCCGAGTCCACAATTGGCACAAGAGGGTTTAATACGCCCCTTGTGGTGACAATCTGTACTTAAATGTAGATCTCCGCATTTTACACATTTAGCATCGAAGCCACACACTTCTGATGCGTGACCGTAACCTTGACATTTGTAACACTGTTTTACACAATTTTTGCTAGTAAAAGCTTCAATCTTAACTGAAATGTAATGTATAGCGTTGATTTGGTAAATTTCTTCAAAGTTCTTACGTGGTATAACATTTACCATGTATATCGACATTGGTTGGCCAGTTTTACGATTTTTAAGCATGGCAGCCCTAGTGACTGCGAAACCATGCTCCCTGAGACTATCTTCGATTATTTTAGTATCGGTGTAACAGGGGAGGCCCCTAATGCATATTTTTTTGGTTCGAAGTTCTTTAGGATCTAGAGTGGTTTATTTCTTTTTGTTTTGGTCTAACCATTTTTGAATAGTTTTAAAGTCCTTATCAGAGTTACATTGTATAACAATGCGTTCGCCTTTTAGCGTTATTTTGGGTTTTTCAGAGTTTAACACCGTAATTTCATGGGCAACCGTCGCCCAATTGCTGTCGACTTCGACGTAGAAAGGGTTAACAGATTTTTTAACTTTGACAGTGTCCTGTGTATTTTCACTAACATTTTATTCATCCATATCCGCATTTTCAGTTAGGTTAACTTCGCTAGCGATATTCTTATATTTATTACTAAGTGGGATAGGAGAACTCCCCTCCGAAATAGGTCGTTTAACACCTTTCTTAACCCTAGATCTACCGGGAATTTTATTCAAGTTTTAATAAAACATTCTACACCAGAATTTTTATTTAAAACTATTTAACTTATTTATTTACCTTATTTTTGTCTGGATTATATACTTAGTTTATTTTAAAGAAATTTCTGGTTTGAATGAATATTTTGTATGTACCTGTCGGGTCCAATGGACCCGTCTGGTAGACGGAGGGTTAACTGCGTTGAAAATTTCTTTTTTAAGATTAGTGTTAGTAAGAAAAAAATTAACAGTTTTCTTATACTTAAAAGAGCAGAAAAAACTAAAGATAGCTGAATTTAACAAATTATCATGGGTTGGCTCTCTAAGCAAAGTAAAAGCAGCAAGGCAAGTTTTCCTTACCTCTTCTTGCTCTGAAGCAGAAGCAGAATAGCCGTCTTTAGCCTTTATGTCCAAAATATGTTGACCCACAAATGTGTAAAATTCACCCAATATAGTTTTAGCATATTCTTCAAAATTTGAAGAAAATCTCTCAAACTGGTCCTTGAAATTGCTGTTTAATGTTCCATTGCATATTTTGTCGATAACTTCCTTAATATAATAATCTTGATCATCTGTAAACGCCATAATGCAGCACTAAATAGCGAGCGAAAAACTATTCTAACGAACCGCCCCACCTGCCATTCACACTGCGAAAAATATCACATGCAGGTCTGAAAAAAAAAAAAAAGTAATGACTAATCATTCGTGAATAAAGTAAAATAAAATTAGTATTAAACATCGCGCATATCCAGGATACGTACAATTTACTTTGCCACCAATAAACTCACCATCATGTTATTTAATCGTTAACATTGCTCACAAGTTCTGCAATAAAATAATTTGAAAACTTCTTTTCAAAAATTAGTGACGACAAATGACAAATTGTACCCATCCTGAGTATGCCATACTATGCGCTTGTAACCCTGGGTTAACATTGAAATTGTAGAATTAGTAATCGCCGTGTTTCATTGTGGAATTTCTAATATTTTTCCGCGATTAAATAAAACAATTTTTTTAAAACAACTGTGGTTATTTTGTAAGCACTTATCAAAAAGATTATATAACCTCCTTTGTTAGAGGTCGGTTAATAAATAACTTCTCCATTTCCCCAATTTTCGGAAACTATCTTTTGGGAAATTTACGGCAATAAAGCTATAAAAAAGTGCCGTAGCTATGTAAATGGTTCGTGTGTATTGGAGGTATACCTTCTGGATTTTTTCAATAAGAACGGTACACACTCTATTTTTTAAATAAAGCTATAGCCATAGCTGCCAACTCTTTCGCTTTTTTGTACCACAAAAATTTAATTGAAATTTTTGCCTTATTTTATCGGCAGATTGCGGCGATTTAATAAGGTAAAATTTACTATAAAATTTTAGTGGTACACAAAAGCGTAAGATGTGGGCAGCTATGCTATAGCGCATACTTTCTAAATAACTAGCGCATACTGCTCTGCCTCTTGCGTATACCCTCTGGTTTGTTTACGAATGCAACACTCATAAATGGATACGCATTATGTAAAGGAATTATGTATTGTATGAATTATGTATTGCATGTATTTATTTAAATTCACATTTTTAACAAATCTGTCATGTTTTATAAGGTAGCAGATTTATTAAAAATGCGATTTTATTCAAAAAATGAAAAAATTCAATTAATGTGTCCGAATTAAATTTTACAATGCTCATAATTTAAAATTTGAATTTTTAAAATTCAAAATCGATTTTCAAATTCATCGAAAAAAGCGCATTATCAATTTTTTAAAAGAAATAAAGTTTTTGTCACAAATGCTTGTAAAATCTTTAACATCATTAAAAACGAAAACAAACAGAAAATAAGAATTCTTATTAAGTTTTTTTTGTCAGAAATAAAAAAAAAAGCTTTAAAATCAAAGATTACACTAAAATTAGCTAATATTAGATTAATTGTAGAAAATTTATTTTAGTTAGTTTACAAAGAAATACTTTCAATAAATATTTTCGTATTATTTTCATATTTTTAATTATGCAAAACTATTTTAGATATTTTTTTTCGTAACGTATTAAAGAATCAAATACAGTTATTTTTCGAAAATAACAATATAATCAAATCTCATAAGCAAAACTATTCATTTTAAATCTTATAAAGTTGTAACGAGAATTATCATTACTACATGCTTACAAAACGAAATTTCTTAAAATTTGATTTCAATTAAGGAACTTTTATTTATCCAATTAGACAATAAAAGTTATAAATTTATAAAATTAATGAACATTTCCTACAAAGAAATTAGTATTAATTTGTTGACCTGGATTTCAAAAGAAAATTATATCCTTTGTAAAATTACAGAGCTAAAGCATGCATAACTGCCAAATAATTAGATTTCTCATAGCGTTGTGAAAACTAAAATTAGCGTCTTTTAGCTTATTTGTTGCTTTTAAGTCCTTTATTTTAAAACTTAATAGGCAGCTTTTAAAACAAACACATTCCAACTGTTTAAAAGTTAAATTAATTTAGTGGAAATCGGTTATTCCTAATTAAATAAATATGAAATCTCAAACGAGTACAAAAGAGTAATAAGGGAGAAGAAAACTTAAAAAGATTAACTGTGTGTATTACGAAATCAGTCTCACTCATTACGAAAATTAAAATCGTTAAGTAACTACATATTTTAGATACGTACTATGAATTTAATATCAAAAGATTAATTTATCAAGTTTAAAAACGCAGAAAGAATCTATAAAATTATCCACTGAAAATATTATTTAGGGTGTTTAAAACTATTAAACAAATGTTGAGGGTTTGCGGAACTCAGCGAAACAAGCACATTTCGCTTCAAAATTCGAGGTTGTTGTGGAAAAATCACAATTTATTTAGAAGTCTATTATATTAAAATTTGACTGTAATTTTAGATTTCCCTTCCATTCCTCCCAAGTTTAATTGCAGGTTGGACGGAACACAAAATATTCCTAAAGATCGAAGGATGTTATAATAACATTCGGCGTTTAAATTATTTTCTGAGATATTAATTTGTTTTGTAATTTTTAATGAAATTTGTTTTGAATTTTTAATAATTTTTTGTAATAACGGCAACTAAATTATTTCATTCTAGGGAATATAAGGGTGGGGGAATACGGTTTATAGTATATTAACGCCATTTTCACATTTAATTTTAAAAGAAAAAATATTTTGAATTTGAATAGATGATGCAAAATTATATATTGGTTAAATTACAATTTAAAAGAAAATACAAAGAAATAAAAACTTATTTTCACCATGGAACGATTAAGAAATAGGAACTGACATATCCTTAAATTAGTGAAGCTTCAACTGTAACCGCTTTCGCAGGGGTTCGTTACCGCGGTGCAAACTTCCACCAGTAAATTTAAGTAGAAAATTCCTTTTTATTTAAACGCCTTATTAATGATAAATACAGTCAAAAGTAATGGCAAAAACTGATATTCATTTTTGCTGGTGGACGTTTACTTCAGCGGTAGTAATTCCGCCATATTATGACAACCAAGACAACCTCTTGTCAGTGTCAGTGAAACGATTATAATACCTGG
Source organism: Maratus speciosus (assembly GCA_963932465.1). Lineage (NCBI taxonomy): Eukaryota > Metazoa > Arthropoda > Arachnida > Araneae > Salticidae > Maratus > Maratus speciosus. The sequence continues at coordinate 381,458,959 of OZ010797.1, read as the reverse complement.
ACAAACTGACACCAGCAAAAAAAAAATGGAAATTTTTTATCATGTTTGTGAAAGACATTTTTATTGAATGAGGCTCTTCAATACGGCAAAATTTTCTATTCAAGTTTACTGGTGGAAGTTTTCACAGGCGGAAATCAGAAACAGTTGATCCGATTAAAAAAGATAGCTGCCATGTTGTGACCATGGAACTATTAATAAAGAGGAACTGACATATCCTTAAAATAGTGAAGCTTCAACTGTAACCGCTATCGCGGGATTTGGTTACAGCCGGTGGAAACTTCCACCAGTAGATTTATATAAAATTTTCAACCTTTTTAAACGCCCTATTATTACAAGACTTCAGTTATAAGTAATGATAAAAACAGATTTTCATTTTTACTGGTAGGAGTTTACATTGGCAGTAGTTGTGCCCTGTGTTTCCGCCATATTGTGACAACCAGAGAAACAAACTGACAGTTTTACAAGGCATACTGACACCAGTAAAAACAAATAGAAAATTTTAAGGGTATTTTTGAGAAAAATGTCCATGAATAAGACGCTTAACCCCTTGGGCACGAGCGACACGTATACGTGCCACATGAAGCGCTCCGAATCCTTGTTTTTCCTCACCAGTAAAATTTTACTGTAAAATTTGCCTTATTTAATCAGCGCATTTCCTCGATTCAACAAGACACAAATTTCTGTTTTTAAAAAACGGTGACAAAAGATTAAAAATTTTGTAAAAGGCTCCCGTCCTGAAGGGGTTAATTAAAATGAATTTTTCTATTCAATTTTACTGGTGGGACGTTTGCCCTGGCGGTAATCAGAAACTGAAGATCGGATTTTTAAAAAAGCAGCCGCCATCTTGTGACAACCTCCCCAGTTACTTCACTCGCAACTGGTAAACAGTACACTATATGCCTCCTCCTCTTTATTTATAACTCCATTGTTGTGACACCCTCTTCAGTTATTTCACTCACAACTGCTAGACAATACACTAAGTGTCTCCTGCTCTTTATTCATAACTCCATTATTTTCACATATTCAACTATCAGGAATCAATTTATTCTCGAAAACAAAAATTACCTGTTGACAAATTGATATCTAAAAATGCCTTTGTCGTATCTTTTTAAATTTCACATTTACCTAAAGGTGTTGAACAAATTTAAGCTGACTTGGATACAACTGGAAAAATATTCTCTTCTGTTTGCAAGAATTGAATTTAGAGATTTTCAGCTACTTTTTTTCGAAAGACGCCGGTTAAAAGTTTTCTAAAAAGGCTCAAAATGGGAAATAGTTTAGCAGGTAAAAATGACATTTTTAAGCATTTATATTAATTTGTAAAAATCTAAAATAATTTTGTATCAGTTCGTCAAAATGGAGTCATTCCCATTTCACAACTGTGCGACTCGCATAAGAAAAATCTCGCAACCGGTATCGGCTGGATCTTTTTGCCAGTATAACTGGTCAGTCGATTTCATTTTATTGAATTCCGGCATTATCTTTTCTCGCCAATTTCCCCTGATCATTATTGGTCACTCCTACGAACGAACTTCCCCTCCCTAAAAGTTTTGGAACCATCATAAGCAGCAGTCCCACCCCGAGTTCATCTTGTAGGAGACACACGGCAGCTTCAGAATTAGAAGTCAAATCTTGAAAGAACCTAATGATTTTGGACAAATGATGTAATTCATAACATGTATCTTCATTGAGAAAACTTCAAACCTGCAATGTACATGTCATTTATTACTTCAAATTTAGTATTTAGCAAAATTAATATTATATTACATGTTTTCTAAATGTACAATAAAATATAATAAATGTAAAAATAAATAAATAAATAATTAAATTAAAACATGCACAGAATAAGAACAGCTTGAAGTTTATAATTAAAAAATGTATTAAAATACATATCTTCAAACTACTTTTTAAAAAAATCATTAAAAGTACCTCAGTCCAGAGAGAGGTAAGCAGTTGAAACGGCTCAGACCTCAAAGTGTTACAAGCAATGAGAATATGAATATGTAGACAATTAGGAAAGGAAAGCTCCTTACTCAGGGCTGCCACTGGCGACTATTTTTCTATTATATTCGCACCACTATTTAAAAAAACTCATTTTGTAGTATAATTCTCTTGCAAATGTTGTCGAACAGCATGTCAAAGCTACCGTGTTTTGAGAAAGTGGTGTGAGGCAGAATTAAAAAATAGTCGCATGTGGCAACCCTGCTTACTGCTTAAGAGTCATTCCCTGAAAAGTGGCAATTTTATGTCGAAGGGGTCTTGAAGACATATTTTTAAAATTACAAAAAGAAAAAGTGATGTAAACTATCAGTATTAATCAGTTATACATATAAACTGTAATTTTTTCTTATTGAAATTGAAATTTGATAAATTCAGAGGTGCCAAGTTGTCACTAATCCTCCGTAATATGTGGGTTAATTTAACCCTGGTTTTAAACATTTCGCACCAGAATTTTTTTTCAGCGATTAAATTAAATACATTTCACATAGAAAACTGGAATTAAATAAATAAAAATCCATCAAATAATTTTTCTGGTTCGTAACGTTGTTAAACTGGGTTAAATTAATCTATGCATTACGGAAGATTAGTGCGAACTTGGCACCTCTGTAAATTTAATGTATTTTTTAATGCAAATATCATTCCCTCACTATGTCCCCATTCACATATGTTGGAAAGAAAATGCTTTCTCTGCCATTGCAGCACGTATATTTATAATTATTTTTTTCACAAGCTATAAAACACACTTAAATACATATTTAGCCATTTAATTATATTTATATTTTATATAATGAATGAATTAGGTCACTTTTTAATGATGTCCCTAGTATTTGTCGTCATTCCCTCACATAACTATATATTTGCCATTATTTACTTAGTAGAAAGCAGCACATGCTTTATATATGTCTAGGACAGTTTGTACAAGAGTTAAGTGAAGTATCCATCTCATTGTTTGCTGAAAAACGTTCTTGAATAGTTGGTATATGGCTTTGAAGTACTAGATCAATGTAGGTATTTTTATTACGCGTCATTCCCTCATCTATTATAAATTTAATAAAAACTAATGAAATGTCTTTTTATGTTGTTATATTATTAGAAATGTGTTTCAAAATATATTTAGTAACTGAAAATATACCTAAGACTAATCACTTTTGTATAACCTGGTTTTCAGAAGTATTTCGTCATTCCCCCCACAATCATTCCCTCATAATTTTAATATGAGGGAATGATTTAAAGTGTGAGGGAATGATCTGAATCCATTTATATATGTACTAAACAGTAAAATAAGAAAATCTAATGCAATAAAATACACATTAAAAAACTCATCAGACTTTTAATTACCGTAAGTAAAGATAATATATTTTTTTATTTTTATTATTTTACAGGTAGAAGTTAAAAATAAATAAATAAAAGAAAATTGAACTAATTCAAATAAACATTAACTCTTCTAAATATTATTGCTCTATCTTTATTTTTTCAATTGACATAGAGTAAAAAAAAAAAAAATATTATTTATTGAGAGTATGACTTCTAATTATAATTTCTTTTCTTTTTTATTCCTTTCAAGGGCGGTGATATGTTTATGAAGCCACTTAATTTTACTTCCCGAGCGCCACAATGGCACCAGACGTTTTATAAATTTTTATCTATTTAACATGTATGTGGAATATAGCATTTTTCTTATTTTAAAATAAATTTGTTCTTAAATTCCGGTGCCAATCATTTATTTGAACATTTTAGCAATGGAAATGCTTTTAAATTAAAATATCAAAACTATGAGATACAGTTTGGTTCATATTATTTTTTGATAAATATAGCAATAAGGTACTTGTAGGCTAAATGTTGAGATTTTTGAGGCAATTTTATTGGGCCGCAATTAAAAAAAACAAAACAAAAAAACAGCCACTTTTCAGAGAATGACCCTTAACCCTTTCTGTCTCAGGCAATTTTTATTATAAAATGATGAAATGATTGACTGACACCGGAATTTTAAAACGACTTTTTTAGACATTAAAAACATGTTACTTTAAAAGTTCACTGTAAAAGCAAAATTTTACTAAAATATTCTTAGTGCCCATAAGTTTGGAATTAAAATTAGGTATCCCGAACCGGGCACACTGTGCCGGAAAGGGTTAAGCATTTATTACAAAAGAGGAAAATAAAATGACTATATTATGCTACACAGTAATTATTTATTCCACATTATAATACCTCCAAAATTTCATTAGAACTAGTGTGCATTTAATTAAGATTAATATTTTAATATTAAAATTTGGATAATGCTTACATTTTGCAATTTATTTGCACAATAGAGGACGATATTAGATTATAAGATTTGTCCAAAAATGCATTTTCACAATGTTATTGCAATTAATTTCAGAGATGTTTAATATTCTAAAACCAGCTAATTCAAGTTCAAGATTCATACTGAAATGCATTTTTAGCATACTGAAATTGTACTATATAATTACCGTCGTTTAAATGAAGCTTGTCCGTTTTTCTTAACCTTCCTACCCTGTTGAAATTTTACTCAACCTTCCTAAAAATATTTCATGCCAGAATTTTTCTAAAACTATTGAAGATATGTTAGTTTAACTTAGTTGTTGCGATTTATATTTATTTTACTTTTATAAAGAAATTTCTGGTTCGAATTGAATGAAACGAATTACAGAAATGAGTCGATTAGACCAATTTAGGGTAGGAAGGTTAAATGAAAGCCGCGATGAGGTTATTATATTTTTTGCTATGAGTTTTAATTGGAGTTTAGATAATAGCATCGTTAAAACTAACTTTCTACAGCTCTGCAGAGTTCAGGCTTTTTATGGATACAGGTATTTTATTGGGTCGTTCGGAAAGTCGTGTCCGTTTCGGAAAATCAATTATTACGGGAAAATTCTATCATTTAATTATTAGGCATTGATTCCGATATCTAATGTCTAATAATTACCGGGTAGAATTTTCCGTTACGAATTGATTTTCCCAAACGAACACGACTTTCCGAACGACCTAATAGTACAGAAAATGTAGTTTTATTTAATTGGAGCATTCTGCGATTTAAAAGAACAACATTTTCTGTAAGAAAATACTGGTATGCAAAAAGACGGAGACTTGGCAACATTGTTTTTATTATAAAAGACCTACTATTACATAAATATTGATGCAATCAAAATCGTTTAAGTGTACAGAGTTGCTGCATCGATGTGCACTTAAGTGGATTTGATTGTACTACATTTTAGCTACAAGATATAATTAAATTTAAAAAATAAAAAAACCCGACTGCGTAAAAAGCGAACTAATTAATTGATTCTCATCAATGTTAAACTATTTTTTAAATTACTTACCTATTTTTTTATTTACTTGTATTGATGACTTTTAAGTTGTGTTTAATTGTTAGTTCCTATCTATAAACACTGTTTTGATGAGGCCTATAGATGTCTATGATGGTTAGAGTTACAGTAAAGCTAGAGATCCTACCTACAAAACTTCCAGGTTGTGTAATATTTAAAGGGAGCTTCTGACTGTAAAATAGTCAATGAAATATCGTCTTCATTTTGAAAGGCCTATCCAATGATATGCCACTCAATATGGTGCGTAAATTTTTTTTTCCGAGTCTACCGCCATTTTCAATTTATAAAAACAAAACCTAGCCTATAACTATCAGACTGTAACCGTCTGATAGTTATAGGCTAGGTTTTGATATATAGGCTAGGTTAGAATCGATATATACTTCATTCATTAAAATCCATCCAGCCGTTGGGCTGTTTCGAGGGTATAAAGAAATCCACAAACCCAGATACGCGTGAAACACATAATCCTTCTTAGCAGTCGGGTAAAAACTGAAGAGCAGTGGAATTACAGATACCTATGTAGTATAGTTTAGAACCACCTTTTGCGCTGTTGATGGCGGTAAATCGTCGCAGCATAGACTTTAGACGACACTGGAAGCGTTGGATGGCATACGGATCCAAGACCCCGTAACAATATCACACAGTTCGCGAAGATTTGATGGAGGGTCTTAGATGTTCAAACATCTCTTTTAAATCTTTGAATTATCACTTTCAATATCTCTCAATGGAATTGAGGGCGCTAGACAGGGACGCCAGTTGACGTTTGTGGACTGTTCCTCTAAACATTCGGATACAATCTGGGAGCGATGGAACGGTGTGCGTTCTTTATGCGTACTTAAAAAATGCGTTCCTTAAGTTCTGGCAGTGTTAAGGGTGTATTCCAATCAAAACTGCTTATTTTCTGATTTATTTTTTAATTCATTTTTTCTCTCAAACGCATCAAACTGGCAAATTCTCTTATTTAGAAACTAAATAATGTGCCGTGCTTGTCGAATTTTTCATAAATGCAGAAAATATTGCAAACAATGCTGTCAAAGTTGGCGTTTTGAACCGAATTTTCCTAAGCGGGAGATCTGGGGATGAAAAAAAATGGTCATACTGAGAAATAATTGTTTAAAAATCAATTTCTAATTAATTGAGCGAAAAATGAAATCACATGGCCTCTTCAAAAATCACCTCAGCAAGTTTCATGTTTTTACTTTTAAAAATGAGTCTGAAAATGTCTCAGAAAATTTCGAGCTGTTGAGGGTGGAAAAATATTTTTTCGAATACACCGTTAAAAACCTTGTTTATGTAGCCAAAAACACTGCCAGAACTTAAAGAACGCATTTCTTCAGCATTCAGAACCATTGACAGGATGATGCTACAAAATTTTTGGAACGAACTGGATTACAGATTGGACGTTTGCCGTGTAACAAGAGGGTCACACTTAGAACATTTGCAACTGAAAAAAACATGGTATATTTCTCTTTAAATTCATGTATCACATATTTTAATATGTGCAGTAGTTTCGAAAATAAGATTTTTTTTTTAATCGGGTCCATCATTTGTACTCACCCTGTATATAAAATACTAATGAAACGAATTTATGAAACGATTTTATGAAACGACTCATTAACCGACTGATTAAATTTCACGGCATTTCTTCTAAAATATGAAAGTTTTGGCGGGGAAATTAACGCCAATAATCCGTATTGGTCCACAGATGTCAAAACTGATAATAGAATTTTAAAATTTGAATTAGTTTTCTAAATATTATCATTATTTTTAAATAATAAATTCAATGGTACCAATCGGTCATTTGTGGCGCAGTGCTTGCCTCTCTGCATATACTGCCAACCTTACTAAATTCTTCCGGATATGAGGTTTAATTTGATTCAAGTTAAACATGTTTCGAACCAGAATTTTTTTCAAGAAATCATTTCAAGCAAGTTCCACTTGGAAACTTGAATTTACATAATGCGTAGGTGCCAATCTCAAGCTAATCTTCCGTAATACTTGCATTAATTTGACCGTAGTTTAATATGTTTCAAACCAGAAATTTTTTTAAGAAATAAAATTTAATATGTCCCACGTAGAAACATGGGATTTACTAAGTAAGCATTCATGAGAAAAAGATTCTGGTTCAAATTAATTCAGACATTACGGAAGATTAGTTGAAGGTTGGCACCTATGATAATAGTTAATGATGCATCTAAAACATTTTCCGATTACAAACCTTTTTAACCAGGTTTAAATTTACTTAAATTTTACGGAAGTTAAATAGGAGGTTGGCAAGTGTGCAATAAAGTCTAAGTTGATTCACGGACTGACTCATTGAATATGAAGAAAATGGCGAAAAAAGAAATGTCGGACTTCCCTAAAATGTAGTGAACTGAACAATTACCTTGACAAGTATGCCGAGACAAGATCAGTTACTGGATTTTTCTTATGGGAGCCAGACAGTATTCATGTCTTCTTCACTTCCTTCATTAACCCTTCCAAGGGTGGTAGTATGTTATTGAAACCACTTAATTTTAATTCCCAAATGCCACAACGGCCCCAGAATTTTGTACATTTTTTTCGTTTATTATGTATGTGAAAAATAGCTTTTTCTTTTTTTGAAATAAATCTGTACGTAAATTCCGGTGTCATTCATTCATTTCAACATTTTAGCAATGGAAGTGTTTTGCCCCTGAAAGGGTTCATACAGGAATCTCAGTTCGTATGCTTATTTTTTAAGCTTTCACATTTGTACACTGTGCATAACGCACATATGTAATTTTAGATTGATTTTCTTGTTTCAAAAGTCCGCGTTATGCTTCAGAATATACGGTTATTGTTTACGAAAACACAAATGTCATTTAATCTTCCAGTGTGTGTGAAGGTACTTATTTCAGTATACCAATATTTTCTGATAGTAATCTTCGTCATTTTATATCGCGGAATTTTGCGTTCAATAAATCGAAAAATGCTATTTTGAACAGGATTGGCAGTTTGGCCTCCATTTTTATTTCAAATTTCAAATTCATCACCGAAAATTTTAAAGGAAGAATCTTTATTATGTGTAATCACAAAATTTCTGTCACTGAATAAAACAAAAAATACTGTTTTTAATTTCTGGTACGAATTGGAATTTTCTAAATAGAAATGAAGGCCAAACTGGCAACCTTGTTTGGGAATAGTAGTACTCAAAAATAAACATTTCTACGTATCCTCTGTCCGGACAAAACATATTTTCTATCTAAATATTCGCAAATTCTGTTGAATCACTATGCAAATTTATTGTAGGATATTGAAAAAAATTTTTTTTTTTTAATTCTTAAATCGGATCAATTATTTAGATTTTAAGTTTTGTGCACTTCTTTAAAACACCCATTTCAGACTCCTTGTGAAATTAGGTGTGCTCATTAAAATTCAATGAACTGAAATGTCGCAACAATGCATTTTCTACTCTTAAGCGCTAACTCCACGGGTGCGGAATAGTCAATCAGGCATAATGCTACCACTAATTTAAAAAAGTTTTGTTTTTGCTAATAATCACTGTTATTAATTAAGACAAAAATAACGATATTAAATTAGTGGTACAAGCTTGCTTGACTTCCTTCGTTAAGAAGGAATATGCCTACATTAGGCAGTAGATATAATATCAGCAGTATTCGTTTTCATCCTTCCGACCTGTCAAGAAAGTGCGTATAATTCGAACATGTGAAATTTTTTTTTGGTGACTTTCCAGTTTTAAACCCTTAAGAGTCCACGTCAGTCGCGGGAAGAAAGGAAAACGCTAATGTCATAGCTGCCAACATCTTACTCTTTTTTGTACCACAAAAATTTTATAGCAAATTTTATCTTTTTAAATCATCGTAATTCACCGATTAAACAAGAAAAAAATTCTATTAAATTATTGTGGTACAAAACAGCGTAAGAGTTGGCAGCTATGTAATGTTAAGTCTATAAGAGCGTTATTTTCAAACTTCTTGCTTGCATTTTAATATTTTTGATTTTGATTTATTTATTTATTTATTTATTTATTTTGTATAGGGTAACTAAGGACGATCTACAATCTGGCTAGTTTTTACTTTATCAATTACCGTTATCGTTTTTTAACCATTTGGAAAAATGGTTATTGTCCTCTTCAGGGTAGGAAATCAAAAGCATATCTGAAGGTTTTTATTGATTTAATCATCATTTTATTCGTTTTCTGATTGGTCTATACAGTAATCTGTATTTCCCTTTACTTTCAACAGAGATGGACAACAGAGTGTTTGCCACTGTGACAAAAAGTAATAAAAACTACAAAAAAAATTTAATAACTCAGAAACAAATTGAGATACAGCTTTCAAACAAATTGCATTTAAAAGTACATTTTTTTCTCTATACGACAATATAAAAAGTAATATTGTGGGATGTTTAGAAGTTTAAGAAATAAATTTCGCTTAAAATTGGCCGTCAGATTTCTTGGAAATCTGACGATGGAAAAGCCTTTTCCTGAACAGCCAATGAAATGCTTGGGTAATACGCAAGTTTCAGGTGGATAATACGTACGAGTCGCAGGCGATTTCTGTCGCTAGCAATTTTTACGTGTAATAACGCTATTAATGTTTAATTCATGGCGTACGTAATGTATGATCAACTCACTGGAATTTTTTATGTCTTAAATTTTAGTCTTTGAAAAAGTCATTTTCCAAATAGTCGTTGTAATTTGTTAAATTGCATTTTTTCTTTTCTTTTCTTTTCTTTTTCTTTTTCTTTTTAAATATCAGAACAGTTTCAATTTTGGAACCGGTTCTGAAAGTAAAAGTAATTTTTTAAAAATATCTGAAACCAAAATAAAAAAGTAAAAACCACTCCGTTGTAGATCGTCCTATGCAAGAAAATCATTTAAAAATATTAAAATGCAAGCGAGTTATTTGGAAATAACACTCCCATAGACTTAACTTTAGCGCTTTAATTTTTTCTCGTGACTAGTGTGGAATCTTAATTCTCGCGCTCGTGACTTTACGGGCAGTGTAGGCTTCTTTTTTTATATTCAGACTCTTTGATTCCCGCCAGTTTTTTAGTAGTAAGTACTTTATTCTCGGGTAATGATTTCTGATAAACATGGAGCTATTATAAACTGTATTTAATTTTAAGTATCTATATTAATGTTACTAACACATGAAGGCCTATGAATCATTAGATAGCCGATTTTTTTTTTGTCGAATTTCTTGACATTTCTTTTTCTTGGATTTGTGTATTATTCACCGATAGTTGTTAGCGCCCTATGCATACTTTATTGTAGATGTTGTTTAAGACTGAATCGTAAATGTAGAATTCTTCAGCGGATGCGAATGACGTCATTTTATATAAAATAAAAGCGTGTGTTTTAAGTCTTAAAACTGAAATATGTTTATACTATTTATATTTATATACATATTTTTTTTTTCATCGGGAGCGACACTAAATTCTGAAAAAGCAGAATTCCTGTTTACTAGTTTCCCTTCTTCTTTTTCTTTTTAAGTAGATGAGTACATTATTGAATTTCTCGCTTCGAGAATAAATCTAAATCCGGAAATTCTCAGCAAACAATGTCAAGCAAATGTTTGATATTTCTATAAACATAATTCACTTTTCGCAGAATTCATTTCTTCAAAGAGAATATTAGTTTGCAAATAGTATTGCATTCGAAAAGATGTATTTTAACAGTAATAAAAAACAAAAATCTTTATTTCTCTTTAAATTTTCAATATACAACTACTGCATTTAAAAATATATACTATGTTTTGTAACAGTAATAAAAAAGAAAAAAGTTTTTAACACTTTCCAACAAAGTTGAAAAGTGTTTATGCATTTGGTTTGTCTGTCCGTCTGTCCACGCTCCAACTCAAAATATGCTCAGAATTTCATGCAATTGATAAAAGTTATTTAGGGTCACCAAGGCGTGTCTAGTATTGTATATGAAGTATGTAGGATTAGTAGTTGTCTTACAGGTGTAATCAAAAGAATTCCATTAGATTATGGTATATGGAGAAAAATCATTTGCAGAGTATTTTAATGACATTACGCTATTTCAAATGTATTGAAACTGATATAAATTGTTGAATTTCACTACTATTACGTTAGAATAGGGCATTCATAGCATTTTTCATTCATTTACAGGGACACACAGGAGAAATCGTTTACAGTGCTGTCTTTGAGTAATAATTGCTGAAAGGTGGGTTTTAAAATTCGGTTTGCGCTTTTAAATGTAACTAATTTTTTGCATGTTACGCGTTGTATATAGATTATATACCTGATATACAGGGCTGCACAAAGAATTCACGTACCAGACACCCTTTTAGCGGAAATTGCTGAAGGGGGATTTTCAACTGAGGTATATGTATTTCTTAACTGAACTAAATTTTGGCATGCATGTAGTTAATAGATGCAATTCTACCCCTCCGAGGGTCTTGAAAAGAGTAAAATTGTAATTTTGTTTTTAATGCTAAGAAAATATGATTCTTTCAACATTATAAAAAAAACTCAATTACAAATATGAATGTAATCCTTGAGAGTATTAATCATTTTTCAATGTATGTAAAATTCATTAAATCTATAGAATTACATTATCTTAAATATCGCTTGTATTGCTGTGAAACCTGGAGCTTAGTGAATGGAATACTACGCCCCAAACACTTAGAGGGCTATATATAATATACATGTCTGCTCAAAGAAGTCGGGTGATTTTCCGATTGTAGATAGGGACAGCTGAAATTGAGTTTTAAAATGTGTTATACGTTTCCATATGGTTGAATTAGACGCAATATTTTAATTTTTTAAATGGTGCAGTTTTGTTACATTATTCTGAATGTGTTCGAAAGTGTTTCATAATCTGTACTTGACGCATGATTTTTTCTTTCTTGTTTATTATTATTATTGCAACAAAACTTAATAAGAGAAAATTCTAGATTTTGTACTTCTTTGCTCGACCCATTAAAATTATTAAGAGAGATCCTTTCCATCTCTCTCTGTCCAGAGTAGTCTCATCTTTTAACTTACATATCTTCATTGTCTCTCGAATAGAACTTTCCCAGGTCATCCTCCGCCTGCCCCTCCTACTATTTCCTTCCTACTCCATTCAAAGGGGATTTTACGAAGCGTCTCTCTTTCATTCTGCGGACATGTTGATACCATCTAAGCTTGTTATACTCAACTGTATTAACCGTTTGCACTCCGTTGTCTCCGCTGCGGCGACATTGTAAGGTGGATGAAAAACTCCGCAGTCGCTGCTGCGGCGACATGTACGGTAAGTCAAAAACTCCATTGTCACCGCTGCGGCGACATTATCTTTCCTTGTAAAATTTGTTTATGGCCCCAGTAACTAAGGAAAATAAAATTTGCCTTATTTAACAGAGCATTTTTTAAATTTGGTACTTGAAGGAAACTTCTTTTAAAAAAGTGGTACGGTCCAAATAAAATATTTCTGTAACCCCGTCGAGTTACTGGTAGCCCACAGTCAAAATGACGCGGAGTTGCTGGTAGCCTATACTCAAAATAACGCGGAGTGAAAAGGGTTAACAACATCTTGTTTGAGTTGGATGATTTCTCGTATTCTTGAATTTTTAATTTTTTCTCGCTGATCTGCGTCAGAAGTCCATTTCGGTAGAGAGGAGTTTCTTTTTTAGATGGAGATTTAAAGTTCATGTGTCTGCGCCATACAGTAAAATGTTTGCACAACAGCAGTATAAATTATTCGTTTAGTTTTAGGGAGTTACTACTGCACAGAACAGAATTGAACATTGCTATTGCTTTTCTGACTTCACCAATTCTCCTTTCAACATCTCTTTGGTTTTACTGATCTTCATGAATGATAGATCAAAGGTATGTGAATCCCTCTACAGCCACGATCGGCAACAGGCCTCTACAGCCACGATCGCGTAAATATAGTCGGATCGCCATGCAATTGATATATGTTATTCATAGTCACGGTGACATATTCGGTACTGAAAACGAAGAATGTAGCAGTTACAGATTTTTTTACAGCGATATTGAAAAGAATTCCGTTACATTACGATCTATGAGAAAAATTATTTTGACGAAATTTTCTTTCAAAATTTATAGGTGGAAGTTTGCTTCGTCGGTAATCAGAAATTGTTGAATCGATGTAAAACATCAGCTGCCATCTTAACTCTTTCAGGGGCAAAGCATTTTTAATGCTAAAGCGTTGAAATAAATAATTGGCTCCGGAATTTGCTAAAAAATATATTTGTAAATAAGAAAAAGGCTATATTATACCTACTTATGATGGTTATATTAACTGAATTTGATAAACTTGCAAGTCATACCAACATTAACGAAGATTAAGCTCTTCATTTGCTAAACTTTTTTCCTTCTTTTTGTTTGTGTTGTTTGTTTAAAAAAAAAAAACTTCTATTCTAGTATTTTATTCTCTTCTCATGATATTACTCTTATTTCTTTCATTCCCATGTTTAATTCACCTCAAATTACTAGACTGGGTGGACGCCGTCCTCTTGCTGTCGTTTGATCCCCTCGGCTTTTGCATTTATCTGTTATTTTTTAATTTGAACTCTCCTCACTGTAGCTTTTTCTTACATTTTTTACTCTTTTTTACTTATAGTAATTTAAACCCTCTTGTAATTATGTATATATTTAGTTTTGTTTCTTTTCTTCGCTGTGTTAAACTTTTTTACTTATCAAGCTATTTTAAATGTATGGTCTCTGAATTGAGTCATTTTTTTTATGGGGCTTCCTTTGGTAGCTTTTTCGCCTGTCCTTGACATATATGTGGATCATATGGAACATTTTTTTTCTCCTACTAGTTATACTAACAATTTTTTCTTTTAAAAATTGTCTATCTTTTTAGCTTTTACTCTCTATTTTTTTGTGGCTACTAGCCGCGTTTAACCGCTCTTTTGTCTAAGGCTCCCATTGCATTGTAACACGATTTACTCTTAGCCTGGATGTAAAGTTGCCAAGCAGCTAGGGAATCCATACACCAGCTTTATTGTTCCATTGTTCCATATACCTACTTATTAAATATAAAATATTTTACCACAATTCTGGTGCCATTGTAGCGTTTGGGAATTAAAATTAAGTGGTTTCATAGACATACCACCGCCCCTGAAAGCGTTAGAACAACCTCCTCCGTTACTTCAAACACAACCAGTATAATAGATGTAAATTTCCAACTGGGCGAAAAATGTCCGGACCAGGATTCGAACCCGGGACCTCCCTGGCTGAAGCCGCCAGTGCTCTGCCATCTGAGCTATCCCGGACGATTCTGATCGAACTTTTTCACCCAGCTAACCTTGAAGATTACAGCATCTGGTCTGAAACCTGGTTCAGCTCAACAGAATAAATCTCAGGTAATGGAACTCCAGAAAACGCTGGATACGAAATTACACTAGATTAATTTTCACACAATTATTCTAATTGGTAAACAAATCATAATAGATGTAAATTTCCAACTTTAGTTGGAAATTTACATCTATTATGATTTGTTAATCCAACTTTATTGATCCAATCCAATTTTGTTGATCCAACTTTAGTTGGAAATTTACATCTATTATGATTTGTTTACCAATTAGAATAATTGTGTGAAAATTAATCTAGTGTAATTTCGTATCCAGCGTTTTCTGGAGTTCCATTACCTGAGATTTATTCTGTTGAACTGAACCAGGTTCAGACCAGATGCTGTAATCTTCAAGGTTAGCTGGGTGAAAAAGTTCGACCAGAATCGTCCGGGATAGCTCAGATGGCAGAGCACTGGCGGCTTCAGCCAGGGAGGTCCCGGGTTCGAATCCTGGTCCGGACATTTTTCGCCCAGTTGGAAATTTACGTCTATTATGATTTGTTTACCAATTAGAATAATTGTGTGAAAATTAATCTAGTACAACCAGTATACTCTACACTATTGTCCCCTCCTTTTTATTCATAAATTCACCAGAACAACTTGTCAATAAGCTCATCAATAGCGCATAATGTCGAGGATATTACTCCCTCATCGCAATTCTCGTATTTCTGAATAGTAATATCTACTTTATGATGATTCCAGTCATTTTCATGAATTGTAATAGTTTTAATGATTAAAAACACTTACAATACTCATCAGCGTACAACATATATAAAATCTATATTAAATACACATTAAAAATGCACCCAACGTTTCAGACTCTTTCTAATGGGCCATCATAAGGCCCAATGGACTGTTCTTGACATCTACAGAGCTAACTTACGCACATTACAATCACTGTCATAAATATCAAACTGAAAACATTTCTGTAAAAGATCAATAAACATTAAAACAATATTGCATCTGATATGGCGCCATCTATTGTTAGGCTATAACATTATTATCAAAGCTTGGAAAACCTGGATTTAACTTTACAAATGTATTTCTTCCTAAACATTTAACCAAACATTAGAAACCTGAAATGAGATATAGTCATTACAAACTTCGCCTTTCCTCAGGCTAATTTCTATAGATTCTCTTATAAGATCCTTAAGGGGGTTGGAATATCTAGAAATAATTTTTACATCATCGAAATGAACTGTCTTAATGCTGCCTTTAAACGCTAATCTAGATAGAGCTGTAGACTGTCTATTGAATTTTAAATCCTTTTTATGTTCTTTTATTCGTTCAAACAGCCATCGCTTTGTCATGCCAATATATGATGTTAACAAACCAGTACTGAGTTGCACAGGGATTTCATAAACACCCGAATGAAATAAAATTGGTATAGCATCCTGCTTTTTGGTAATAGCTGTAAACAGATTTCTTTCTGGGTGAGGCAACAAGATGAATTCCGAATCCATTAAAAATTCTCCTTAATCTTTCAAACATTGCTGGAATATAAGAAATTTTTTTATAAATAAGATGGGTTAACTGAGCACATTGGGGATAACGATTGAACTTTTCGATTAATTTATGGATAACCTGTGGATTATACCCATGGTCGATTTCAGTCTTCAAAATAGGGTTTAGTTCATCTTCTGAAAATTCATCCGAACAAACAATATGTGACCTCTTAATAAAAGAATTAAACGCAAACATTTTGTCATGACTCCGAGACCCACCAAACCACCCTCCGGTCAAATGCTGATTTATATATATGTTACGGTCAGTATGATGAATTGGTTATTATTAATAATAACCGGTTATTATTAATAATTACCAAACATATCCAAACAAACCGGTTAATATGATTAATTTATGATAATTTATCAAATTAACCGGTTATTATTAAAAATTACCAATCAAGGTTGGTCAATATAATAAATTTCACTTTTTAGCTTGATATTTTCATTACGTACGCGTATATTTACTCATTGACAGCGCCTCACTATTGTGCAATCGTATAAAAGCTTTTGTGAGCGCACAAGCTTGTTTTTATCTATAGACAACAACTTGACGATATCAATTGATAGTTTATTTTGTTACAGGTGGCCGAATCTTTCGGAACACTCACTAATATACATTTTGTTGTCAGTTTGGAATGTATTACATTCTAAGTAGTGTCAATTTAGCGTTGTTTTTGTTGTGAGTTCGTAATTTATTCAATGAAGAGCGTTAAAAGCAAGACAAGCCGAGGAAGTTGCTTATCAGATAATAGATGTATTCACAATATTTTGTGCACCGTGCATCTTGAAAAGTGATAATGGGTGAGAATTTGCAATTAAAGTTATTGAAGAAGTTTGTGGAATGTAGAATTTATTCAAACTTTTTCTTGGAAGACCAAGAAACAGTCAATCGCAAGGCTTAGTTGAAAGAGCAAACCAAGATATTGAAAAGACGTTATACACTTGGCTTCAAACTGACAATACAACAAAGTAAAGGAAAGGAATAAAATTCCTTCAATTTATGAAAAATAGAGACCATTACTCGGGAATAGATCGCAGTCCATATGCAACTTTACTTGGCTATGAAGCGAATGTAGGTTTAATAATTGTTTACCCGTCTGTACTTTGTCAAGAATTACAAGTAACGAAGATGTTGTTGTATAAGAATACAGTCTAGTAACGATATCTAACTTTATACAGCAATCTCAACTGAGGATGAGGTTATAGACGCAATGATTGGTGACAAAATGGACATCGAACTGGAGAATTCGAACGAAGAATTGCTGTAACTGTTCTAGGTTCAGTCAAAAATGGTAATAAGAATGTTTGATAAAGAGAAGGGAGGAAAACAAAATTTTGACATAGCAAAGGAAAAAAAAATCAATTATATTAAAATGGAAGATTTTCAAGAAAAAAAGGAATGCTTCTTTTTCACTTGATGATATCTCAAAAAATATTCATGAAGCTTGACGGTCTGCTAAACAGTCATTAAATAAGCAAGCAAAAAAAAGTTATTGCTTCCGAAGTTAAAGTTTCCAAGTGCAAATGTAGGAGAAACCATTCGTATGAGAATATTAGCGGTAGATATGGGTGAGGCTGATAGCCCAAATTATAACTGTTGATTCTAAGGGGAAAAAATTACAAAAACTCAGTAGAAAACATGGCATTTTAAATTAAAAATGCACAATGAAAGATATTACTGTCTTCAAGAAAGCTTTAATTTAGTTAATGAAGTTCCAGTGAATGAAATAAATCTATGCTTGTAAAAATTCCAACCTAGGTTGTAAAGGATTTCAATATCATAAATTTAAAGGCAAGTTCCTGCAAATGTAAAAAGTCAAAAAAAGTTTGTGCTCCAAATGTCACAATAGCTATTCCTGTCAAGATAAATAATTTGTTAAAAATGTAATAAAAAAAATACATTATCCAATTAGAATCCTTAAGTATGGCCTTTCTTCGTTAATCTTAAAAAAACTGTTGCATACAAAAATATGAAAATCTGTAGTATTATACAGAAATGTTTGATAAACGCGCTGATGCAGACAGTTTTCAAATCGAAGAATTATTTTAAGAGACATTTAATGGCAAAGATGGACAAAATCGTTCCATTAAAAAAGTTTTATAGGAGCAAAAACTGCACATAGGTATTTAATCATTTTTAGATCATTTTATGCGTCAGAATTTCCCGGTGTGCAGACTGCATTTAGTTTTTTAATTTGACTCATTTTTGAGATTTTATTTCTATTTTAAATTCAAATTTTCAGCATTTCGAGAGATATTTTTTACATACTAGGGGGCTCGGCCCCCTACGAGCTACGCTCGCCAACCCTCGTCCAGACACCGTAGACTCTAAATGCACGTTAATTTGATCGGCTTTAAAAAGATTTCGAAAGATTGAATTATAATTTAAAAAACAGTGTCGATCTCTCTATAAACGGATTTCTATTCATTTCTCTTTGATTGGGGAATTTTAACGCCAAATCCGTTGCGGTACTACTTGATTATCCCGTCGACCAATTTCGCCAAATTATATAAATCGCCAAACCACTCGCCAAATTATACAAATTGACATAATTTTTATTTTAAATAACGAAAGAACAAATAAATTAGTACAACATTAATAAAAATACAAATAAAACGTCGAAATAAAAATAACTTGATGGCTTAGACACGTGTAACAACATTTCAAAATAAGCTAATATAAAAGGAATTAAGTAAACAGTGTCTTTGTCTCCTGGTATTTTTTAACAAAGTGAAAAGAAAGTTCTTTTAAATGAGACATTTTAAATTAATCGTTTTTAATCTGACGTAATTTTGACAAAACTATTCTTTCTCTTTTTAATACTCACGTGAAAATACTTGTGTTAGAAATGAAATATTAATTGCGCTTTTCTAACAAAAATAGTTGAAAACTATCCTCTTAAAATATCAAATAAATGTCTAGCGCAATTTCTAAATTTAAACCGTTTTGCAATATTATTTTGTGTTCATTTTATGAAATAACTGTAATGTGACGTAAATATAACGTAATTTCTCCTATTTAAGACTTCTAACGCATGTTAATAAATTTATTGTTTTACAAATTCCTTTCTCTCTTAAAATTCACGTGTAATTATAGTTTTTATGACATAATTTTTAATAAGTTCCTGCTTTTTGTACATAATTATTTAATTCTAATTCCAAATGTTTTTTTCGGTTTATAATAGTCACGTGTAAATAAATTTTTAATTTATTTACACGTATAAATATATATATATATATATTTTTTGAAGCAAACATTATTGTTTCCGCTGTTTATACAGTTGGCAACAGTTTAAATTAATATCACTTTCTAAAATCTGTTAAAAATATCTCTAGAAATGCTGAAAATCTGAATTTAAAATAGAAATAAAACCTCAAAAAATTAGTCAAAATAAAAAAATTAATGCAATTTGCACTCCGGCAAATTCTAACGCATAAAATGATCTAAAAATGATTAAATTCCTATGAACAGTTTTTGCTCCTATAAAACTTTTTTAGTGGAACGATTTTGTCCAACTTTAGCATTCAATATCTCTTAAAATAATTCTTCGATCTGAAAACTGTCTACATCAGCGTGTTTATCAAACATTTCTGTATAATACTACCGATTTTCATATTTTTGTATGCATTATTTTTCTTAATATTAACGAAGAAAGACCTCCGGTCACAAAAAATTCAAAACCGGCGGCGGCGGCGGTGACAGCGGTAGTTACTTTTTTTTAGAATAGAGATATTTTAGAAAATTGTATTAATTTAAACTGTTGCCAACTGTATAAACAGCGTAAACGATAATGTTTGCTTCAAATTAAAAATTTATTTTACACGTGACTATTATAAACAGAAAATATAAAAAGCAGGAACTCACTGAAAATTACGTCATAAAAACTATATTTACACGTGAATTTTAAAAGAGAAAGAATATTGTAAAATAATAAATTCATTAACATGCGTTAGAAGTCTTAAATAGGAGAATTTACGTCACATTTACGTCACATTACACTTATTACGTAAAATGATCAAAAAATAATATTGCAAAACAGTTTAAATTTAAAAAGCTGCGCGAGACATTTATTTGATATTTTAAGATGATCATAATATTTCATTTCTAACAAAAGTATTTTTAAGTCAATATTAAAAAGAGAAAGAAAAGTTTGGTGAAAATTACGTCAGATCAGATTCAAATTATAATTCAATCTTCCGAAATCTTTTTAACCGCTTAATTCTCGCTCCCGTCATATTCACGGGCTGTGTTTTTTACTCAAATTGTTTGGTTCCACCAGTTTTATATAATAGTGAAATTGGCTATATGTTAGTATCGTTTTTCCTGTCATTAAATAAGGTGAATATTTCTTTTTCATAAAAGTGGTGCCAATAAGCAATTTGAATTTTTCAACCGTAATTTAATTCGAGCGTTAAGGGGTTAAAGCCGATCAAATTAGCGTGCTGTTAGAGTCTGCGGTGTCTGAACGGGGGTTGATGAACATAGCTCGTAGGGGGCAGAGCCCCCTTATTATAAAACAGTATTATTTAATACAGTATATATACACTATATATACAGTATATTTAATACAGTATTATTTAATACAGTATATATACAGTATATATACAGTATATTTAATACAGTATTATTTAAAACAGTATTATTTAATTTAGTATTATAAAACAAAAACTTGTTCGTGAGTAACGTTGACGTCATATCGACTGTAGCAACTAACTGACCAATCTATTTCGCTAAAAGAAAAAGGAAGAGAAAAAGATGGTTTTAATGCCGGATTTTTGAAGTCACACTGTATTAACATTTCTTGTATTCCCCGCAAAAACTTTCATATATCAGCAAATAAATCTGTGACTTTCCAGTTTCTACATTAAAATTTATTTGTACAATAATTTCTATAATTATTCTGCGTGTTTTGAAAACTCTGTGCGATATATTTAAGGATTGTATCTGAAGTAATGGGAATCTGAAAATGTATTTAATAAAAGCAATAAAATGCAGTAATAAGGAATCCCATTAAAGGATCATTCTACTTAATTAGTGGAATACAATTATACCTAATCGTCACTAGACTACTTTTCAGAGAAAGCAGAATTCGAGTCTCGCTCTGCGGTCGTTGTTAGGTTAATGACAACAGTTATTCTCAGATTAAAGAAGCTTAAACCTAAGTTCGAGCTTTCATACTCCCTTACATATGGCGTAATTGGAGTGATTTTTTGCGATTTGTTTTTAAATAAAACTTTCTCTATCATAATACTTGAAATAGATATTAGAAACTTCGTATCTTACTAGTTGTATTGTTATCCGTTGTTTTTACAAACATACATAAAATTAATCAATTTACAAATTGAATGCTTTTGTTTAAAAATTTCTCAATTTCATTTCGATGAGATTGAATAGCTAACTAATTAGGGGTGCGCAGAAATGCTTATATTTGTGTATCACTATTTCGGAATAGTATCCAGTGGGTGTCCAAATGCTCAGAACAGACTTACTAAATCTGGGGAATTTTTTATTCAGACGTTCCGAATTCACAGCAGAAAAATTTTAATAGTAGTTTTATTTAATATATATTTACTCTTTTGTCTCTTATTATTACAAACAAAAGACACTATTTAAACTTTCTGGTAGGAATTCTGAATTTCTGATTAAAAAATCCTCCAGATTCGAGGATACAGACTATGGATGCCACTATTTTAACCCTCTAATGCCCCCATGGTAGCATATATGCTACCATCAGTACTCCTGATTTAACTGGGTATTTTTATACATATACATACTCCGCATTCACTCCAGAAATTTAAAATAGAAATTTTTGCTTCATGTAGTAACAGACCGATCGATATTAAATAGACCAATATTTATTATTAGATTTTCTGGTATGAATTCCGATTACCTGAATTACGTAATTTCTGGAGCGCATTTAACCGTGGGCATTGGTTGTTAACACTAGAAAGCCCACGAGCAGTCATTTTGACTGCTACAAATTAATATATCTCGGTTCGAACCAGAAATTTTTTTATAAAACTAGTTTAAAAGATACAAAGAAAAAAAACTAGTTAAATGGATAAGTTAATAATTTAAAATAAAATTCTGGTGTGAAATATTTTTCTAAAATTTGAGTAAAATTCGTGGTCTTTCTAGTGTTAACCCCTTGAAGGACTGTGATGCTGCTACGGCAGGGGTGTCAAACTGTGGCCCGCCGGATACCACTAAAATTTTTCAGTTATTTTTGCCTCGTCGAATTGCTGCGATTCAACTTGTCGACTATTACTTTAAAATTTTAGTGGTATCCGGCGGGCCACAGTTTGACACACCTGTACTACGGCATTACCTAATTTTAATTGCTATTTGCCCCATTGGCACCAGAATTTTCCAATGAAAATTTCACTTTTATTAAATACGCGAAAATATACTTTTTCTTCTTCAGAAATAAATTTTCGTGTAAATACTGGTGTTGCCCATCAATTATTTTAATATTTTACGAATGCAAGTACTTTGCCCCTGAAAGGGTTAAAGAAATATTCTTCAATTTATCTAGCCGGAGAATTTTCAGCGATTAAACAAGGCGAAACTGACTTTTCGATATTAGTGGTAACCAGAGCGTCTTGCTCCCATACCCTGCCTACGCCACTGCCTCATTCTGCGATTAAATGAAAGGAAGATTGCTGTTGAGGAAATGCAGTACTTAAAAATAAGCACCTATACGCGTCATGTGATACCTGCTATAGACAATTCACCGATATTATTTTTTTAATAGTACATTATATCGGAGAATTACAGTAAGTTAAAGCTGAAAGTATTTTCAAAAATATAATAAAATGCAGTAATAAGGAATCGCATTAATAAATATTTCTACTTAATAAGTGTGAAATAATTAAATCTAATCATCACTAGACTACTTTTCGGCTCTGTAGACGTAAAGTCTCGTTCTGGGAGTCTAGGAGACACTTTTAGTTTAATGGAGCAAGACAACAGTTTCTTTCACATTAAAGAGACTTAAATCTCAGTTTGAGCATGTAAATTTATGCTCTCTTTCATTTAATGTTATTAAATATTTGAGCATGTAAGTTTATGCTCTCTTTCATTTAATGTTATTAAATATTTGTTTTCTTCTATATTTTAAAAACTTTCTAAATCATTATATTTTAACCCCTTGAGGCGCGGTGGGATAAAATATATCCCACCTAATTTAAACAAGATTCTTACCTGAAAATTTTAACTAAATTTTATATTTTTAACTTTGGAGGCAAATCCTTAAAAAAATTGCTTTTATTTATTTAAAATTAAAATTTTTAGTTATTCCGGTGAGAATTCAATATTTAGAGACATTTTTGCTTGCCCCTCAAGGGGTTAACAGAACATCGTCTTGACAATCTGGAGAATTTGCAGAAAACCGTAACGCGCGTTCTCAACAGCATTCCAGTTGAAGACTTCCAAACGGGCATAAATGGGTGGCAGAGTTGTTGGCAACCAACGATGTATTAATGCAGAAGGAGGCTTTTTTGAAGAATATTAAGTGTCTGTAAAATTATCTTCAAATAGACGAACTTTATGGAATCATTCTCATTACTTCCTGGACAGACCCTGTATCCTTCTAAAACATTTTTTGATTCACAGAACTACTAATGTTATCTATTGCTGATACAGTAAATAATTTAGCATTGATCCTGAAACTTACTGCAGGTAATGGAAGAATCAATTAATTTTAATAATACGAGTCGAAACCCGTCGAATTCGACGAATGAAAATGTTTAAAAGAACCGAATGACTGAATTTATAAAACTAGAGAACAGGAATTCTGCTTTTTCAGAATCTAGTGTCGCCCCCGGCATTTCCATTACTTCCTTTTCTTCTGATGGACTGATGGCTTCTATTATTATGAAACTGATAGAGGTGTCTTGAACGGATTTTAGTTTAGCGCACATGTGACACTTTGAGTACACTGTTATCCGTTTCCATATTTTTTTTTATAAGAATCTTCATAAAAATTTAAATTGTCTCTTGGGAACAGTGTTGCAAGGTATCCCGCGTATATCAGAACCAGGGATGAGATTTCCGCGTTTTTGCACACCAGTATATTTTTAGAGAAAATGTTGTTCCGTTAAATATCAAAAATGTTCCGATTAAATGAAATATCATTTTCTTTAATAAAACACTGGTGTGCAAAAACGCGGAAATCTCATCCCTGACCAGAACCCCAAATTCTCTTGACAGCACTTATTTCCTACAGTTTATTTCGCCATTTGTAATCGGAGATAATTCTGCCATTAGATAAGGTTTAAAAAATTACTATACAGTACTAGTTCACAGTCGCTACCATCGAAATACTCAAGGCCACAGGGCACGAGCTGTGACGAAGTCATAAATCAACCGATTTCTCACTAGTGTTGGAATTCACACCGGAAAATTTTGAATAGCAATTTTTTGTTATTTTATTTGCGGAATATCTATCACTTTATAAAACAATAATAACTATTTAATCTTACAATCTTACTGGTTGGAATTTGAAATCCTCCCATAAAAAATCAGCCGGATGCGGCAACATTGTGGCATTCCGCTTCTGGCTGAATTTTTATTTAGGGATTCTGAATTCTCATCAATAAGTTTAAATACTTATTATTTTTTTATAAGACGATATATATATATATATATATATATATATATATATATATTCAAGAAATAAAATAAGAGAAAATTGCTATTCAAAATTTTCCGGTGCGAATTCGAACACCAGTGATAAGTCGGTCGATTAGTGATGACGTAACAACTCGTGTCCTCTGCCCTTTAGTATTTCGATGACAGCGGACCAGAGCTTTTGAAGCTACTATTTACGAGGGGGAACCTGGCAACACAAATTGGGAATATAATGGGAAATAATATCCACAGTTGATCCCTCTGGTCCTTTTTTTTTTGTATATCAGTATTTCCGAAGAACGTTTATCGTGGTTAGTTTTTACAAACTTTGCAACAGAAATAACCTTCGGGTTACGTTTGTGCAAAATTTGCAAAATAAATCTAAGAAGAATATTACTGTTCCAAAAAACTAGTGTTCGAAAAACAGACCGAGTGGAAGTCTTCTATCCCTTTAAGACCCAACCCGCACGATCGTGCGGGTTAGACATTCATTTAAATGCTTGCTTCTCAGTCGTATGTAATAAAAACTCGAATCGAACGATCGTGCTGGTTAGCAGATAGAGTAAAGTATCATTTTTTATCAACAGGTAGCGGTTCCAGTCCATATTTTACTTTCTACAGGCATGATAAGTTGTTTACAAATCCATCGGGTCTTAAAGTGATATGTGATGTATTTTTGTTAGTCTTGAACAGGGATATTCTTAGAATAAGGAGGGCGATGCACCCTAGTAATGACTATTTTCAATGAAGTGGCACAGAGTGTTAATAGCTCGCTACATTTTTAGGTGCGACGTATTCATATAAGGTGTACCTGAAATGCTTCAACAAACTTAGATGGATGGTAGTACTCATGATGACGAACAAAAAATGTAATGGAACATGGAGTCGCAAATGACGTTTAACCCCTTGAGGAGCACCGGTATATATTATATACCACCTACGATTAATGATGTTTTACACCAGAAAAATTTTATTAAATTTTACTTTTCTAACTTTGGTGGAAAAAAGCCGCAAAATTGCTTTTACTTATTTTGAAATAGAATTTTTCAAAGATTCCGGTGGGAATTCAGCATTTCACAAACGTAACTGCTTGCCCCTCAAGGGGTTAAAGGATGAAAATCGAGAAATTGCGTCTGGAAATGGACAAACTGAGACAAGAAAGAAACACTCCAGAAAATTATTCATTGCACAGAATAGGTACATCACAGCTCGCGATGTCCAGAGAAAACAAATATTTTACAAAAATTGTTCAAATTGTCGACCGCGGACGTTATCACACAGAGTACATCTACGGAGGAACGACTGGCGGACACGCTCGAAGACTTCGGGAGTTTCTTGGATTTCTCCTGCAGCGGCCATAATACGCGCTATTACTTGTTTGGCTTTCTTCCAAGTCTTTGTTATCTCTTTCTGACCGGATATGCACAAAGTGAAAGGAAAACCAGCTTCGTGCTACTAGCCAGTTCTGCAGAAAAGCAGCATGCGAGATTTCGATATTTTTATTAGTTTTGCGATTTTTACCCCTTAAACGTCGATTGCGACCCCATGTTACATTGCATTTTTTGTTCGTCTTGATGAGTACTATCATGCCCCTAAATTTGTTGAAGCATTTCAGATACACCCTGTATAAATACGTTGCAACTATAGTCGTCGTATTCACCATTTTAAGGATATGTTAATTCATCTTTATTTACAGTTCCGTGCAATGAGCAAGCAGATCCTTAGAGTACGTTTGGTTTAACCCTTAAATGCCGGGTGTTGCTTTTCGGCAACACACCCAGTTTAGGCTCTAAAATACTATCTATATTATAAAGGACAAACATATCTGTGCGTAACGCATACGTCATTCTGCAAATGGCAACACTTTGAAATTTGAAATGAAATTTCGGTTTTGCAATTTTCGCTACTGCAAATTTTTAAACTTCTAAACATCGCACAGTTTCACTTTTTGCACCGTTGTATAGGAAAAAAAAATTACTTTAAATACAATTTGTTTGAAAGTTCTATCGCATTTCATTATTGAAATATTAATTTTTTTTATAGTTTTTAGTACCAATTTTGTAAATGTGGCAAGTGAAGTACTCCATTTCTATTAAAAGCAAAGGAAAAATTATCATGGCTTTATTGATTATATCCTTATTGATGCCATTTTCACATTACAAATAAAAGAAATTTTTTTCTAATTTTTGAACAGAAAATGACGTCAGCCTTTAAAAAAAACACGCATTCTTCTTCATAAATCAAAAGACTGAAGAAGATATTTCATTATTCTTACATTATGCTGATACTGAGTTTGAGGTGCTAGGCAAAATGATTCTGTGAGTAAAAATGATGTCATATTTAAAACAAAACGATCATTTTCTTTGAGAAAAACTAAATATTTGACCAATACTAAATGGCCAATACTATGGCAACTAAAGGCAAATTTCTGAATGGTAAATTTACGCGAGTATTAAGATTAGAACTTAAATATTATGCGAATGTTCACGTGAAAAGTTGTATCGGACAAACGTGACTTTAAGTTTAGAAATACATTAATTAATAATGTATTGCGGTTAAAATCCTTTTAAATTGTGAATCTGAGTGGTGCGTATATAAATTTTGAGAATGTGAAAATAACGTATAGTTTAGATTTTATGGGGGAAAGTTTTATGATGTGATAAAGCGAAATACTTTTTCTGATTTTTCGTCCCGTAATAAACGCAAGAGCCTCAATCGATAACTTCAACATAATTACTCATTTTGATAACGTATTTTAACACAGTTTAATTTTGCAATAATTTAAGCAGTTGAAGTTTTTGGAATAATATTTTGGTAATTTTAGGTTAAAAACATAATTTGTTTTAAGAGTTAGATAACCAATGCAAGATGAATTTTTTATTATAATTATTTTTGTAGATTTATTATAAATTCGATCTAACAGTTCCATCCTAAACATTTTAATTCGTCGAATTTCGACGGGTTCCAACTCGTTAGAATAATATTGAAGCTATAATGCCTAATGTTTCCAATAAAATACATTCTGAAAATATTATTGATTCTCAACATGTAGATGGCAACACTTGTGCTGTTTAAGAATAAAGGTAAATTTATTTTTTCAATTGTTGCTACTTGTTCTTTTCTTTTCTTTCTTTCTTTTTTTTCTGCTGTGAGCAAGTAAAATTTATTTCTTATTATAGTTCCTAACAATCTTGTGTGTTTAATATTATAGAATTTTATCAAGGAAAATTATTTTTTCAATGAAAGACCAGTATTGCCGATTAATAACAAACAGATTTTTAGCCGTAAACCACACTTAAAACAAAATATGATTTTTTAAAGTATTTTCACCATGATTTATTTAACCCCTTCGCGACGGGAGCCTTTTACGAAATTTTTAATCTTTTGTCACCGTTTTTTAAAAACAGAAATTTGTGTCTTATTGAATCGAGAAAATGCGCTGATTAAATAAGGCAAATTTTACAGTAAAATTTTACTGGTGAGGAAAAACAAGGATTCTGAGGGCTTCATGCGGCACGTATACGTGCTGCTCGTCCCCAAGGGGTAAAAAAAATAATAGCCGAAAAATATTATTACAATGATTTTTGAAAAATGAGGCATTTAAGGGTTAAGGGGTTCCGGAACATAAAAATCTTCAAATTTTGCAAAAACATTTTATATCATAAAAAATTTCTTTGTTTCTTCCTTCTTAAAATGACATTTAAATCATGTTTCTAGCTGAATTAGAACAAAAAATATTAATTTTTTCGTTTTGGCTTGTTTTCAAAATCTAGCTTTCAAGCAATGGCTGTCATGGAAACGACTTCATGTAAAAATGTGTTTTTCTTCATGATAGGTTTTTTCAACATTTCTCATATTTAAATTCTTATAACTCGAGAACTGTTTTAAAGATACAGGGTTCAAACTTAGAAAATATCTTTTTCAATTGTTTTTCTTTAATCTAGATTCAGCATATTTGAAAAAAAATATTTACTTTTGAAAATATGATTAAAAAAAAAAATTGTACTACTTTTTTTTTTAATTTTTTCGTTAAATATATATATATATATATATATATATATATATATATATATATATATTTTTAAATGCTGAATCAAAATTAAAACTTATATATTTCTGTTTATTTAAATGAAAAAAAAATTAAATTCTATGAATAATATTTCGAGTTATAACGATTTTAATTTACTCCACTTTTTTAATAAATTTTTAATTTAAATTTAAAAAAAAAATATGAGAAGTTTATCATATGATTTTGTTTACAAATGATAAGGTTAACCATCACAAAAAAATTCAGAATTTTAACTCAATAAATAAAAATTATTTTAAAATGTATCTGGACTCCCTTAATGCATAGCTGCCAATTCTTCCGCTTTTTCAGACCACAAAAATTTAATAGAAATTTTTGCCTTATTTAATTGGCAGATTACGGCGATTTAAAAAGGTAAAATTTACTATACAATTTTTGTGGTCTGAAAAAGCGTAAGATGTTGGCAGCTATGCTTAATGGAGCAATAAATAGAGGAGCAGACATACTAGGTCGTATAGTAATAATCAAAAATGATATGTCTGACTTACTGCTATGAAAAACTGTGTTTACATCTAGTGCAACAACTTCTGAAACACAAAGTTATGTTTAATACTATATCTCAGATGTGTTTTATAAAAATTCCCTACTGTTCCACTAGATCAAGGATGGCGAACCTATGGCACGCGTGCCGAACTTGGCACGTAAGAAAACTTCTCTGGCATGCGAAAAAACTTACATAATATTCAGTTTATGGAGAATTATCTATTTTATGTTTTATTACAAAAAGTATAGTTGTGTAACAAGCATGTAATTTTCTTTAACACTAGAAAGACGGCGAGCGGTCATTTTGACCGCTACCAAATGAATACATCTCTATTCGAACCAGAATTTTTTTTTATAAAAGTTGTTTAAAAAGTACAAAGAAAAAAAACTAGTTAAATAAATAAATTAATGATTTAAAATAAAAATTCTGGTGGGAAATATTTTTATAAAATTTGAGTAAAATTCCCCGTCTTTCTAGTGTTAAAATAATCCTTTAGTTTTGAATGAATTAATTTATTATAAATCTCAGTGAAAGTTGCCCTATATAGCGTCATTTTCTCGTCAAACCATTCAACATATAGTATTTTTCAAATCATTTTGCTTCTCTATTAAATTTCAAAAGGTTTTATTTTTGAAAATTGAACTTTAAGAGATAGTTTGCATAGTATATTCGTAATTGACACGCTTCTACTTTAGATTAGGTTTAGGGTTTTAGGTTTTATTAGGATTTTATTTTTGAAAATTTAATTTAACTGTTAGTGTAAATAATTATGCACCTATTGAACGTGCTTCTACCTGAAGAACTAAAAATGATCTGATTTGGAAGTATACAATAAAAGAACAACTTTTTTCGTAGATAATTTTTACGGAACTCGATGCGCCACGGTTATTATTATTGAGTAAACGCAGCATACATTAGGAATAGAATTTAGTATAAGTGTAAAAATATTTAATCCCTTAACGGGCGGTGGGATATATTATATACCACCTACGATTGACGAAGTTTCGCACCAGAAAAAATTTATTAAATTTTACCTTTCTAACTTTGGTTGGAAAAAGTCGTAAAATTGCTTTTCCTTATTTTGAAATAAAATTTTTGAAGATTCCGGTGCGAATTCGATATTACAGAAACATAGTTACTTGCCCCTGAAAGAGTTAAGTAAAAATTCTATAAAAATTATTGATTTATCTAAGTTAAAACGTTTCTGGCACGTAAGAATGTTGGTAGATAATAGTTTTGAAATTTTTGGCACGCATACTCAAAATGGTTCGCCAACCCTGCACTAGATGCAGACAATGGAGTTATGGATAAAGAGGAGGAGACATTTAGTGTACTGTCTACCAGTTGCGACTGAAGTAACTGAGGAGGTTGTCCCAAGATGGCGGCTGCTTTTTTTTAATCGGATCTTCAGTTTCTGATTTCCGCAAAGGCAAATTTCCCACCAGTAAAATCGAATAGAAAATCTCGTCTTATTTAAACGTCTTATTCTAGGAATTTTTTTCTCAAAAATAAGGTAAAAATTTCTATTTGTTTTTACTGGTGTCAGTATGCCTTTTAAAACTGTCAGTTTGTTTCCATGGTTGTCACAATAATGGAGTTATGAATAAAGAGGAGGAGACATTTAGTGCACTGTCTACCAGTTGCGACTTAAGTAACTGAGGAGGTTGTCACAAGATGGCGGCTGCTTTTTTTAAATCGGATCTTCAGTTTCTGATTTCCGCAAAGGCAAATTTCCCACCAGTAAAATCGAATAGAAAATCTCGTCTTGTTTAAGCGTCTTATTCAAGGAATTTTTTTCTCAAAAATGAGGTAAAAATTTCTATTTGTTTTTACTGGTGTCAGTATGCCTTGTAAAACTGTCAGTTTGTTTCCATGGTTGTCACAATATGGCGGAAACGCAAGGCCTAACTACCGCTAAAGTAAACTCCTACCAGTAAAAATGAAAACCTGTTTCTAGCAATATTTATGACTGAAATTTTGCAATCATAAGGCGTTTAAATAAGTTGAAAAATTCTATATAAATCTACTGGAGGAAGTTTCCACCGTCGGTAAGCAACGCCTGTGATAGCGGTTACAGTTGACGCTTCACTATGTTAAGAATATGTCAGTTCCTCTTTATTAATAGTTCCATGGTCACAATATGGCGGAAACGCAAGGCCTAAAAATTCTATATAAATCTACTGGAGGAAGTTTCCACCGTCGGTAACCAACGCCTGTGATAGCGGTTACAGTTGACGCTTCACTATGTTAAGAATATGTCAGTTCCTCTTTATTAATAGTTCCATGATGCAGACGCAGTTTTTCACAGCAGTAAGACAGACATCTCATTTTCGATTATTACTAGATGTCCTACTGTTGCTCTGGGGCAACAATAAGCGAAGCGTAGCGTTCCGAGTGAAGTAACTGCGGAGGTAGTCACTAGATGGCGGCTTGTTGTTTGTTTACATTGGATGAAGTTTTTATTAACGCCGGAGCAAACTTCCACTGGTATAAACAGATAGAAATTATGGTCTTATTTCTGACAGAAATTCTACATGAAAAATGCAAAAAAATGAGGCGGAAATTTCTACTGAAATTTGCTGGAGGAAATTTCCCCCAGTAGTAATAAAATTCATTGACATTGAAAAGAGGATTAATTATTTAGTCAGAATATGGTGGAACCGCAAAGCCTGAATACAACCACGGAAAACTTCTAGCAGTAAAAAAATAGGAGACTTTGCCTTAATTATGACAGAAATGTTGCATGAATATGCCATTTAAATAAAGAGAAAGTGGGTACTTAAGTTTATTGCTGTAAGTTTGCCTAGATGAAAATCAGGCCCTGGGGAACCGATTAGAGTTGAAACCTCACCATTTTTGAAGACATGTCAGTTCCTTTTTATTTATATTTCCGTGTTTGTTTTGTCCTATATACATTAGACCTCATCCACGGAAATTTTATGGGTTCTCCACGCGAAAAACCTGTTTATTGAATGTTTTGTAAGTTTCATTTTTTTTAGGAGTATAAATTTATTTTAAATCAAATTTCACCAGGATTCGAGAAATTTGATGACTGATTCATGGGCAGTATGATGCTATAACTAAATTTCTATTAACTCATTTTGAATCATTAGTTCACATATTCGTGCATTTCAAGAATTTCTTTTTGATTTGGAAATTCAGAATTTATACCAGAAATTCTTAATAGTGACTTTTTTCTTCATTTCATAGCAGACGTTTCCTGATTACATAAATTAAAAATTCCTCTTTCAGAATTTTCTGTGTGTATTCGGAATTTCTGAATAAAAAAAGAACTTCCTGGTATGCACGCATATATCCGCAAATGAGGCAAATTGGTTAACTCCTTAAAGGCAGTGGTTCATTTTTGGACCACCTGATTTCAACATATTCAGGACCACCATGTTTTACAGGAATTTTATTCAGTTCACACCACTTTTTGTTAAACACTTATTTTCACTTTAGGAATCACAGAAATGTGTTAACTAGGTAATAGACCGGGATCCGGCATCACAGACAATCTTTTCATCGAGTTCACGGCTGAAATTCCAGAATTAGTTCTTTAAACTCGATTCGCATATTAAAACGCAATCGGTCTGCCAAGTCATATCTTGGTGGAAAACACCTACAAACCCGATTTTAGCGGTTGACTAGTAGGTTGACCATTGTGTTTTCCTGCTCCCAGTCCTCCATGTTTTCATATTTTTGGGTGCAGGAAAGCACAATGGTAAATCTACGAGTCAACCGCTAAAATCGGGTTTTCAGGTGTTTTTCACCAAGATATGACATTGCAGACCGATTGCGTTTTAATATGCGAATCGAGTTTAAAGAACTAATTCTGGAATTTCAGCCTTGAACTCGATGAGGCGATTGTCTGTGCTGCCGGCTCCCGGTCTACAAGGCAAATTTTACTTTTTTTCTTTTACTGGATGAAAAAGATTTTTTAAATCACAAATATAATGTTGCGAAAACGCAACGTCAGACTTTAACACTTTCGGGAAGGGTGATGCATATATGCATCGTCAAAAGGTGCTTGTGGAATTTGTGTTTAGCACCATTAACAAATAAAAGTAATATTTGTCTTAATTAACTAAAGCATTCTTTGATATCTTACAAGTAAAGGGAACTGTTTACCCAAATAAAATTTGTGTAAAGGGAGCCTTCTCGAAAGGGTTATTGGGTTAATCCAGAGATGTCAAGTCTCCGGCTTTTTGCACACCACTATTATTTTAGAGAAAGTGTTGTTGCTTTAAATCGCCCAATTGTTCTAATTAAATAAAACAACATGTTCTGTATTAAAATACTGGTATCCAAAAAGCCGGAGACTTAGCAGCTCTGGTTAATCCCAAAATACCACATCGGCACAATAATATTTGAATGGAAAATTTCCTTTTATTAAGTACGTGAATAAAAGCATTTGCATACTTTGGAATAAATGTGTTTGTAAATTCTGGTGTCTCCACTCATTTTAGGATTTCATGAATAGAAGTACTTTGCCCCTGAAATAGTTAAGAACAGATTTGACACTGCAGCGTTCACATTTAATTGCATTTAACATCTATCATAATTTGAATTAATGATTCTATCTGAAAAACACTGATCAAGTATTTTAATATTTTCTAATAAAGTACCATACATTTATTTTATTTAACCACCTAATTATCTATCTGTACACTTATTTTAATTATCAATTTAATTATTACTGCCTTTTACCTTATGCTGATACTTTCTTTACAAACATCGATTTATTTAAACAATTATCTACTGTAATATATTGATCAAAATATGTTTATAATCATTGGAAAATTAATAATAAACTTAAATTATTTATCAAAATATTTCGGGTGAATATTTCATCGATTTATGAATGAATTAATTTCAATGAAAAACTGAACTAAGTTAATTTTCTGGACCAGCGATCAAATATTGCATATAAAATAAACTGTGCATAATAACTCTTGTCGCGTGAAACAACATTATTGAAATTTTCTTATTTTTCTCCCTTTAACCACTAGACCGAAATTATGGAAGACAATAAATCAAGAATACTTAAAAATATACCTTGAATCTCTTCATTTTTATCGCACATTGATATTTTTAGAAGAAACAAATTTAAGCATTTTTTGCGAAACAATAAAAGTGATGGTGATAAAATGGAAGTTCAGAAATCTTTTAGCAATAATTAACAATTAACACGCTGGACAAAATTGAATAAAACATTGTTTCTATATAAATGTACGTTGAAATAAGAAAAGTGATGGTGACAGAAAAGAAAACCCCACTGAAAAAAATGGGTTCTCAAAATTGAGTAAAAAGTACTCATTTTTAAATACGTCACATACTCAAAATAGCTCTGATCCAGTGGTATCTCAGTAGCATTTTTATGGGGGCAGGCAGTAGAAAGAAGATACACGCCGCAACCTACACAGCTGGGGTCCATGTTGCAGTTGGCAGCTACATGATAGAATTTCTGACATTGATGACATTAGGTAGCCTTTTTTGCTACTCTGAACTTCTGTACATTTACACGGATTTGAAAGATTGATTTTAAGTTGAAAATTTCAAAGGAAGTTTCATTTTTAGGGAGTTCAATTAGGAATAAGGGGAGAAGTTTTTTTCCCCTCTCTACGACTTTTAAGTTGAGAAACGTTGATAATGGTAAAGCCTTTATAGGGTAAGTTTTCTTTTATTTCGTCTGTGTAAGTAGAGGTTGGTAGGCCCCTAATTACCGCTTTTATCGGAATTTCTCTGTATGGTACAATGTAGAATTGAATTTTATTTTTTCTAAGATGTTCAATTATGCGCAATTTTTTTCGTAAATTAACTGGGAGAATTTCGAGGAATTTTCCTGAAAGTTTGGCTTCGAATTAAAACTCGCCACTTCTTGACAAGTTTTTAATGAATTCAATAATATTTGATACTCCCGTGACCTTTATGGGTTTGGGTTTTTTGCCTTCGCTAACTTTTAGTACGGGTTCATCGTTACTGATTCCATATCGGAATTATCAGGAGAATTTGAATTTTCGTCATTTTTAGAGGAAGTTGAGTTTTTGGAACTACTTTTCCTTCTTTGTTTGGAGACGAACGTGAATCCATCCTCAGCAACGTCTGGGAGAGAAATATTATCAGTTTCTACCGAGGGGTGGGGCCTCCGTGGCCGAGTGGTTAAGACACCACGCTGCTAATCGCTTTAGAGCGTAGGAGGCTTGTCGGGTTCGACTCCCGCTGGCTTCATTGTACACTTTTTGTGGAGCACCCGGATGTAAAAATTTTCTGTGTTGTAAATTTCATTTGTGCGCTCTCGTCCCTGTATATCGACGATGATTTATAAACGGGCCTTGTTGTCAAGAACACAAGCCTGATGTATGTGTCCAATAAAACAAACAAACAAATAAACTGAGCGGTAAAGATTGACTACCCATTTGAGGGCATCATAGATATTTGCTTCATTATTCCTACAAAGAAAGTCATAAATTTGAATTTTTTCAGTATTAGTGATCTCATGAGAAGTATCATCTATAAAAATCTGCTTAGGGCCAAAAATTTCATTCTCGTATCTATCAAGAATTTCAATAGTTGTCATTTGACTTTTAGCAATAAGGAAATTAGAAGAGACAGAGCTCATAGAGGAAGTACGACTCATAAGACATACAGAATAGCCAAACTCACTATTTAGAGCCTTAGCATTCAAGTAGTCTTCAAAGGACAACGCGCCGGAGCTTACACACTCGCTGGCTGCTCGATATTACAGTGAATGTGGATAATTAAATAAGGCAGAAATTTTTGTTAAATTTTAGTGAAAGCAAAAATCCGCACAAGTCGGCAGCTATGCTACTATACAGGGTGCAATATGTTATCTATCGCCGACCTTTAATTTCTCAACCGTTGGTCGTAGACATATAGTTCTAATTACAAAAACGTTTCAAATGAGGTAAATATTCATGTTGTGGCATTATTTAAAGTAAAAAAATCAATTTTATAAAAATTACGAAATCTAACTTTTTATACGGTCCCCCAGTCCCTATAGTTATATTTAGCAAAAGTTTACACATATCATAACAGATATAACGCAAAAAGTTTGACATCTGTACTACAAAAATTGACACAGTTATTATATTTCAAAGTTTGAGATTTTTGCACATGATTTTGTCTTTTATTGAGGGATCAGTTCAAAGATGAATTAAAGTAATTTGAGATCAAAATCAGGGTACAATGCCCTTCTTACGGCGAAACTACCTTTAGCCGGTATCGCCAAATCGGGGAATCACTAAATAGTGTTATTTCATCAAAAATTTGAGCTAACAATTATGGGTCGAACAACATTCAAACGTACCGACGATACCTTATAAAGGTGGTTTCGCCGTAAAAAGAACATTGCACTCTGATTTTGATCTCGAATTACTTTAATTCATCTTTTAACTGATCCCTCGATGAAAGACAAAATCATGTGCAAAAATCTGAAACTTTGAAATTTAATAACTGTGTCAATTTTTGTAGTACAGATGTCAAACTTTTTGTGTTATATCTGTTATGATATGTGTAAACTTTTACAAAATGTAACTATATGGACTGGGGGACCGTATAAAAAGTTAGATTTCGTAATTTTTATCAAATTATTTTTTTACTTTAATTAATGCCACAACATCAATATTTATCTCATTTGAATCGATTTTGTAATTGGAACTATACCCGTAAGGCATGGTGACGTCACAGCGACGTCGTTGTGAAGTCACACTGTGACTTTGTGACCGTCGATGTGACGTCACGTGACGTCGATGTGACGTCATAGTGACTAGAATGCGAGGTCGTTATGGCCGTTTTAGAGGTCGTTTGTGACGTCACATTGTGACAACTCTGTGAAGTCACAGTGTGACTAATTTGTGAAAAGTGTGACATTTGTGACTACTTTGGCATTAATTTTGTGACGAACATGTGACGAAAGCGACAATGCTTTGAAGTCACATTGTGACCAATTTGTGAAATATGTGTCATTTGTGACGAACTTGTCATAAACACTGTGATGATTTCAAATGAAAATCAAATTTCAAATTAATTTCTTAAATGGCGCAAAGACCAACCTAGTGAAAATGATTCCATGCCGGGACTCGAACCCAGGCCATCAATATAACGCACTGACATTCTACCGACTAAACCACACGGAACGATACCCAGCCTAGAAAATTTCACACAATTACATGTTGGCAAGGCTACAAAAGCAGCACAAGATGGGATATTTATCGTGACCCACCGACATGGAATAAACAGGAAACTTAATTCAATCTAGCATCGATTGAATCTATATTAATACTTGGGAATTTTTACAGGGAGAACCATTCGCCTTGCATACAATATTTCAAATGAAAATCAAATTTCAAATTACATGCTTAAAAGTCAATTTTAATTTGAAATTTGATTTTCATTTGAAATATTGTATGCAAGGTGAATGTTTCTCTCTGGAAAAATTTCGAAGTCTTAATATAGTTTCAATCGATGCTGAATTTAATTAAGTTTCGTGTTCGCCCCATGTCGGTGGCTCACGATAAATATCCCATCTTATGCTGCTTTTGTAGCCTTGCCAGCATGTAATAGCGAGAAATTTTCCAGGCTGAGTGTCGTTCCATGTGGTTTAGTCTGTAGAATGTTAGTGCGCTATGCTGATGGCACGGGTTCGAGTCCCGGCATGGACTCTTTTCACTAGGTTGGCCTTTGCGCCTTTTAAGCAATTAATTTGAAATTTGATTTTCATTTGAAATATTGTATGCAAACCGAATATTTCTTTGTGGAAAAATTTCCAAGTATTAATATCGTGATGAATTTTAAAATGGACAATTTTAAAATAAAGTTTTGTTTGAGATATAAAATCGTATCTTTTTACCGTATTTTTTAGCAAAATATAGCTATTTTGGAGTCCTATTCTTCTAAAATAGTTTTAATTTTTCCACTTAAAAAACAATGTTTGTCAACTGACATCTTTTTTTTATTAAGTTCTAAGCTTGATCTTGAGTTCAAGCTTGATATTAAGAATGTATAAGATTTTAAGGTGTTGTGGTTGTGATTAATCTTTGCTTTATTAAATACGACGTAAGCCATATTTATTAAAATTTTTTATTTCCGTGTAAATTGTATTTTGTGAATATGAGCTTAAATAGATTTGGCATGCTCTATAGGAAAAGACTGATCTGGGAAATAGAAAAAACAAGTAAGAAAAATCATGCGTTAAGCATAGATTATAAAACACTTTCCAACACTTCCCGAATGCTTTAAAAAAACTTCGTTATTTAGGGAAATAAGGTAAATAAGAGAACTAAGTAAACATTTTAGAAAACGCATAAAACATTTGAAAAACTCATTTCCGCAGTTACTGTCCATAGATAAATAGGTTTTCCAATTCTTTTGAACAGCCCTGTATTTGATCTGTAGGTTGATATATATATTATATAATGGGATAATTCAGTTTAGCAAGAAAACGCATAACAGGTTGAAACTCTCTTTCAGCAATTTATACTAATATATGGAAACATACTTTAATACTTTTGTACAACCCCGTAGTTGACCTAGAACCTTCATTAAACGCCACCGTTTAGTTAAAATTTAATTCAAACTAAAATACACTTAAAACAGCTGAAATCACATTTCCAGAAATTATAATTTATAGACGGCCATGTATCCAATTCTTTGCATGACCCTGTATACCATTTTATCTATATTATACAACAGTAAATTAAATTCAGTTCAGCGTAAAAATACACAACTCATTTAAAAACCACCTTTAAGTAACTTGCGCTCATACCCAGTAATCCTTGCGAATACTTTTGTGTAGCCCTGTATATGAAGTATAGCATTTATATACACCATATACTGTGCATAAATATAGTGAATCATAAAAGCGCATATCATAATTAAAAATGTATTTCCAGCAATCATCACAAATGAACAGTACTTCGGATACAATATAGTATCTGAACTATATTGTGTGTGCCTGTAAATGCTATATACACTTCATATTCTACATGAAAAATTTATAGTATGTAAACCTCAGCGACGTATATCATTTTCATTATATATGAAATAGATTAACATAGTTAAAGTACGCCTCAAACAATTCCCTCCACCGCTATATCATTATGTATTGGAACTTCTTTTTAGCCCTGTAAATGAACAATAACTATTCTTTGCATCTCGTATTCTTCAGAATGCATATTTTAGTACGTTTCATAAATGCATATCAATTTTTTTCTGTATGAAAACGTGTAAAATCATGAAAAAACCTTTGAAACGATTTTTTCCCATAGGCCGTAATGTAACGGAATACTTTTGACTGTATCTGTAAATGAACTAAACATGCTACAAACGTCGTTACACATAGGGACCGTGCTATGGTAAAGGTGAATAACATCTAAAAATTTCAGAGCAATCCGAGTATATTTACGAGAGTTAGAGCGCGGACAGACGGCTAGACAAACCAAAGTCATAAACACTTTTCAACTTTGTTGAAAGGTGTTAAAAAGGAAATATAAAAGTAAAATAAATGATTGAAAGGAAATATAAAAGTAAAATAATGAACTTTAAAAAATATATACTAAAGCAGTTTAATCTATAAGCTTCCTATCAGGCATGAAAAACACTTTATTTCAATG
The DNA here is from genome assembly GCA_963932465.1 of Maratus speciosus. NCBI lineage: Eukaryota > Metazoa > Arthropoda > Arachnida > Araneae > Salticidae > Maratus > Maratus speciosus. The sequence goes on along the minus strand of OZ010797.1, from coordinate 381,418,959 downwards.
CTTAAATATAATATTTTATTTTTTAAGGGTGTATTTCAATCCAAACTGCTTATTTTCTGATTCATTTTTAAATTCCTTTTTGTTCTCAAACGCATCAAACTGAAAAATTCTCTTATTTAGAAACTACCTAATGTGCCGTGCTTCTCGATTTTTTGATAAATGCAGAAAATATTTTTAAAAAATGCTGTCAAAGTAGGCGTTTTGAACAGAATTTTTCACAGCGGAAGATCTGGGAATGAAAAAAAAAAAGGTCTTACTGAGAAAATAATTATTTAAAACTTAAATTCTAATGAATTGAGGGGAAAATGAAATCACACGGCCTCTTAAACATCTCTTCAAAAATCACCTCAGCAAGTTTCATGTTTTTACTTTTAAAGATGAGTCTGAAAATGTCTCAGAAAATATCGAGCTGTTGAAGGTGGAAAAATATTTTTTCGAATACACCTTTAATGCCAATATTTATGTGTATCGAAAACGTAGAAAATGAGTTTACAATCGAAGAAAATTTAATAACTGATTCTGAATGTCTATAATTAAATGTTTGATTAAAATCGCAAATAGAAAAAAAATGCTTAGATACAATTAAAAATAAATAAATAAATATACCAATTTGAAAAACACTAAAAATAATAATTAGTATTTTTAATTGTACTATTAAACAACAACTAACTAATGCATTTAATTCATCTATTGATGAATTAAATGCATTATTAGATTTAGCAATTTCTCAAAAATCTTTCCATATGTTATAAGGAATTCCTATTATTTTATAATTTTGGCAAATGTTAAATCTGAAAACATTGGTACGAAGATTCAGGATTTTAAATAATAATTTAAAATATTATTAGAAAAAAAAAAATCTTTCAAAAGTTACGCTATTATAATATGTAAAAAGACATTTTCCCACTATAATGTTAATTTCTAAACTGAAACAGTTTCGTAATATCATACTATTCGAATATAATATTTAACTCCAAAACAATAATGACGATAAATACTGTTATATGAGTGTTAGTAATCAGAAAAAAAATAAGAAGCCGAAAAAAATTCCACATCACTGCCTCAATCTCAAGTAACTGCAAATTAATGTTTATATTCATCCCACTATGAATGTAGACATGATTTTTTTTTTTTTTTTTTTTTTTTTTTTTTTTTTTTTTTTTTTTTGAGCGATGGCCGATTAACACATTTTACAAAATAGTGTCGATTAGGAAAATTTCGCTTCAAAACAATTCCAGATCAGTCACTTTCTATATGTATAATATAAAACTGTTTAATTCATACTCGTAATATACAAACAGAAATAAAAAATTTAAATTAAATAAGACTTACCTTTTTTTTGCTGTAAATTAATAATATCCGAGTATTTTTGCCCGAAAATGGCAGACGTCTTTCTCTTACATTTAAAAAAGCAAAAACAAAAGCTGACATTGTAGACTTGGTCATGTTCTTTTCCGGCGTGTATTACAAAAAGTTCTCTGTTTACCCTGCGGTTGCGGTTATATCCGACGCAGACGATCTTCAGCAGCTGATTTTAATGTTTATTTTTGCAGTCCTAACTTTCAGGCGGAATAGTTTTATGAGTTAGTCTGTATTTAAAATTTTCTATTTGAAGAATTTTCCAATGCATTTTACCATTTCTTTTTTATCAGTTTCAAAAAAATTCATTTGAAAACGGAAGTTTATTAGATAAAACACTGCTTAAATTTTTAAAATGTGTAAAAATAAATTTAATGGTAATAATACCACCCCTCTTTTTTTAAGTAAAGTTTGTTTCATGCGTAATAAATAAAAAAATCTTCTTAATAAATAAAAAAAATGTTTTCGAGGATAAAAAATTTTTCTTTTTCAATCTGTCAATCTTTTTATGTTAATTTTCTGCAGAATAAAACAATTTGTAAAATAACTTTTTTAAAAGTCATACCTCTAAAACACAAATTGGAAATGCGAAAAATTAATTATATCATGTGTTTTGCATAAATTTTGTATATATATATATATATTTTTTTTTTTTTCGGAAAAGGCTAATTTCATTTAAAAAGGCTGAAAGAAGTAATTTTTTTTTTAAAAAAACAGTTACTAAAAATAGATTAACAGGAAAAAAATATGACTTGAATGCAAATTATAAAGCAATAAATGCATATATGACTAAACTCTGAAGATTCTTTCTGCGTGCTCATTAAAATCTGCAGACTTAACTGTAATAGAAAATGTTTAGTTTGAAATCACAGAAGTGTTTCGACCAGTGGTCGCCAAAAAAGTTAAAAAATTTCCTCCCTGCAAACTAAATATGTAAAGTGTATAGTTTTAATATTTCTAATTCTAAATATGTTTCAAATTGCTCCAGCACATAGCATTTTTCTGAGAAATACTTTTATAATAATAACAATCCGTGATGTATTATTATATTAAATTGCAATGCTAGATAAAATTGAAATCATGAAAAAAGTATACTTTCACTTCTTAGATATCAAATTGATAAAATATAGCATGGAAATCTAGTTTGTTGATACTTGTACCGTGCATTTTTCTTTTTCTCCCCTCCCCCTTCTTTTCGTGTCCGAATTTACTATTTGCTGTCCATTAATATTCATTCCTTATGCCGCTGTAACTAGGGCATGTTTTAAATATTTCTCTTCATTTTCAAAAATTTTTGAAGTTAATATTTTTGTCACACTGTGATTTACAATATGGTGGTTTTTTTGTCACATATATGACGTGACGTACGTTACATGCAGTGACATAACAGTGACGTTACAATATTTTTTTAATTGCCGGAAAAATAAAATTTTACAATAAGTAACATGTTTTGAAGAATTTTTATAATTGTTTAAAGTTTTCTAAGAAGTTCACATCTCAGTCACAATGTGACATCACTGAGTGGTGGCATTTTAGTCACAGATGTGACGTGACCACAGTGACTTACAGTGACGTCACAATGACGTCACTGTGACCATGCATGCTATGAGGGTATGTCCACGACCAACGGTTGAGAAATTAAAGGTCGGCGATAGATAACATATTGCACTCTGTATATTGGCCGTGCCTCAAAATTGTAGGAAGGTGATATGCAAAACATTAGTTTATTGAGGTATTTAAATAATTCAATGCTGACATCATACGAACTTTGGTTTAATTCCTTAACCCCTTAATTCTTCCTCCCTTGATATTCATGGGCTGTGTCTTTTATTCAGATTGTTTGATTCCCACCAGTTTTAAAAAAAAAATGTGGTTGGCTTTATTACGGTATCATTTTAGCTATTATTAAATAAGGTGAATATTTCTAAGCAATTTGAATTTTTAAACCGTAATTTAATGCGGCCGTTAAGGGGTTGAGGGCAATTTTAAAACGCTTTATAATTATTTTCTCCAAACAGAATAAGGTGAACACTTAAAATATGAACTTGATTTATTCAGCATCTCTAGAACAGTTTACTTGGGCCTAATAGCGTCAATCGTTTTATTTACTTATCCCATGTTAATGCTAAATGAATGATAGAAAAATAATAGACGGATTTTTTTTTTAACCAGTTGGAAATGGTTGTTGTTTTCGGTCGAGGATGGTGCCAAATTATGCTCGCATTTTATTTTTTTTAACGAAATTCAAGGATGCTCTTTACTTTTAGAAGAATTTTTATTTGAATAGGTAATAGAAAGGCATAAAATCGTTAAAAATTATTTGAATAGGTAATCGAAAGGCATAAAATCATTAAAAATTAAAAAAGTTACAAAATGGGAAGGCGCAAATTATCAGATATGGAAAAATACAAAGCCAAATAGCGACGCCGAAATGAAAATCTTTTTGCAAAGCAAAAATCGATGTCTTCAACTGATTATGTAGCCCATAAAAATCGAGGTCTTCAACTGATTATGTAGCGCATGAAAATCGATTACAGAATAAAAGACGAACGCGAAAAAGGAAACAATCTAATGTTTAATCGATTGATAGTAAAAGGCCATGTCTCGAGGGGCTCCAATCCACTATTCACGGCGTTTTACAATCGGTCGATTCTAACCGGGAAAAATTGAGCTCAACGTAGGTAATTTGTCGCAATCTGTGGATGATTCGGTGGAACTGCCTTCGATTTGTAAACTGTTTTTTTTTTTCTCGAAACGGGACTTGGAGAGTTTATCGATGAAGGTTTTGGTAGTCTGAAGTTTCATCTTTGCGATCTGTTGTTGAAGAGGATGCGACGGAATTTGGTGGACGAAATTTAGATTTTTCGGTTAAATTTTGTTACGAAGGTGATTTGTTGCGATCTGTGAATGATTCGGTGGAACTGCTTTCGATTTTTAACCACTTATCTTCCTCGGCTTCTATTGTCGAAATGCCCCAAAATTAAAACTAAGTAAATATTAAGTCAAAAAAAATTTTCCAAATGGTCGTTGTAATCTGTTAAATTACAATTTTTTTGTAAGTCCTTGTGCTCGCGATCCGTGAATTGGGAAGAGTGTATTTCCTGTCCTGGTAATTTGGCGAGCTTTTTTTGGCAGTAAATGTTTCGATATGGTTGCTGCGATTGATTAATTACCTTCGAGGTTGCTCTTATTACTACTGGAATGGACTTTATTTATGTATTTTTTTTTTCATTTAATATATTGTTTTCAAAAAAAAAATTACAACTTTTCGTTTTTTAAACGATATTTTCCTGTAGATGTAAAATTATGTAAATATATTGTTTGTGTAGTTTAATATTTTAAGGTGCATATAACATTAATGTGTATAATGTAATGTTATGTTTTAATTTGACATATATAATAAATAAATAAAATATGACATATATAAAATTATAAAAAATATATAAATATATATACTTTTCATTTATAAGTGTATATATTATGTATTTATAATATGTATATCTCTATTTAATAATGACATATATAAATATATTATACATAAAAATAATACATATTTATATAAATATGTAATTATCCTTTTAACATATGACATATTTAACGTTAAATAAATATATGTTAAAAACATTTAAAAACCATGTTTACCGTATATCTTGAAAATTTTTGTAATAAGCTAAATTGGCCTTTCGGCGCAATTTTAGTTTCCTTCTCCAATCGTGCCAACCAGAACAGGTAATGGAACTTTTCCCCATGAATTCGCTTTATTATCTCATGCGTTCAAATCATACACAATAATAAATACCAGATAGTAAGTTAATTTGTTGATCACGCACGTCATAAGGGAAATAAATGATGCTATCCAAAATCAAATCTTACATGAATATACAATTTTTTTTTGTTTATTCAAGTAGCTATTCAGTTATATTAAAAAAAAAATCACTGTTATCATTTGAAGGACAATATAACCAGGAAAAAATTATTAATTTCATAAAATATTTTTATAAACTTAACAGTTATCGCAATTATTCGCTAGAGTAATTAATTAAACATTACCGATCGAATGGCGCCATATCTGCTACGACCAATTTTTATAGCTCAAATATGCTGTTTCCAATAATTTTTTGCATCACTTATTTTTTGCCATTATTTAATTGCTGAACAGTACCGAACAATTGAGTTGGGAATAAATAGGAGGAGACATATCGTGTACTTCTACTACTTGAGAGTGAAGTAACTGAAGAGGTTGTCACAAGATGGCGGGTGTTTGTTTGTTTCTAAGCGGTTTCTGATTATCCTGGGGCAAACTTCTCACCAGTTAATTTGAATAGGAAATTTTGTCTTATTTAACAATATTTTCTTACAAATTTGATAAAAATTTCTATCTATTTTTGCTGGTGTCAGTTTGCCCATTTACTATACTCCCTCCATCCAAAATTAGTTGCTGTATTTTGGTCGAAAATTGTGTCCCAAACTAGTTGCCACATTTCAAGTAAGTGGAGTCGTAAACAACTTCCGATGCAATTTAGTAGATCGGCACAAGAAAAATTATACTACGATGAATATAAGGTGGTATATTAGGTGCTAGAAGCCGTTTATCACACACTTTTTTTTTCACTCATCAGTCAGTTGGTGTTCTGCTTCTGAGTTGTTCAGACGTGTTGTTCGCGCTCGACCTTTATGATTTTTTACGGAATGCGGTGCGGCGGAGGAGTGAAGTTCTTGTTAGAATAGACTTTTTCGTGGTACTGTCGCCCAACATATAGTGTGGTGGTGATTTTAGTTTTGATTTAAAATGGTGTCTGTGGAAAGTACCCAGACGATAAGTGATGTTATACAAAGTATAGTGGACAATACTGCAGATCCGAACTTTGCTAAAGAATTTCATGATCTTAGTTCTCAGTATGAAGAACAAGTTAGTCAGTGTATGCATGAATTCTTCGCCTATCTTGATGACTACATCCACTCAACTAGAAGTAGGATGGATTATGGAACATCTTCCTCTGATCATCAGGAGGTGAGTGTCGTTTGCCAAGAGGCTTTTTCTTTAATTAGGGAGCCTATTTCATATAATAACTTACTTAATTCAACTTATTTTGGTATTTTTTGTTTTTCAAAGTACAGATGTTCGGCAAATAAAATTTTATCAGGATCTGGTCTTAACGACTTTACGCTACCTAAAAAGGTACGAAACGTGTATTAGACGAGGGAAACTCACAACTCCCCTTACAAAATAAATATTCTAACCTAGCTAAGGATACCCTAATGAATTAAAATGATCCGGTGACCACTGACGTTGCCGATAACGCGTCGGGAAGTTCCAAAAGTAGGATAAACCCCTTCTATATAGAATTGGAAGGTAATTGGACTATTTTGGCTAAAGAAATAGCTGATATAAATGATGAAAAACCTAACATTGCACTTAAAGGTGAACGCCTGATGGTGCTCTGTAAGAATGATAGTGATTTCCGGAAAACCCAAAGTTTTCTTGATCAACATGCCAAAAAACATACTACCCTGCACCCAAAGGACCAGCGTCCTAAGAAAATTTGTATTAGAGGACTACCATGTTATACTGAAAATAGTGTTATAGTTGATAGTCTTAAAGAGTACGGGTATACTGTAACTAGGGCTGCAATGCTCAAGAACAGAAAAACGGGCAATCCAATGCCATTATATATGGTTAATGTACTCCCAACTAAAAACTTTGAAGAAATCTATAAGATTAAGGAAATCTCGTATATATCAGTTACTATTGAGGCCTTTAGGAGCCATAATCAGGTAAAACAATGCTACCGCTGTCAGGGCTATGGTCACGCCAGTGAGGTCTGTGGTTTTACTGAGAAATGTTGCAAGTGTGGCGAACAACATCTTACCCCTAACTGTACTCATAAAGGACGCATTACGCCTAAGTGTGCGAACTGCGGGCTGGCACATCCAGCCACTTACCGCGGTTGCATCAAAAACCCTTATAGACGGGAAAATAACAACCAGAACAGTAAAAATAAAGGCAACTCAGCTAGATACACTAGCAGTAAGGTTTCTCAGCAGGCCCAACAACTGGCAGAAGTCTTCAAAGACTTCAATTATACTAAAACTAAACCACAGGAAAAAACTAATTCGGACTCAAATAACTCTGCTTCAAATAATGCTGAATCCCCAGTTGAGGTTGCTTCCTCTTCACAATCTCCTGAAAATACTAACTCTGCTAATTCTGAAAAAACTAATAATACTTCATCCCAGTCAACCAAAATTCCTCCCAGCTACAGTAATGATATACAGGAAATATTTAGTACTTTCCAAGACATAAAAGAGATCTTACAAATATCCAAATTCATTAAATGTATAAAAAATATTTCTACTCAAGCAAAAAAATATAACAATCCCATGGAAAAAATTATTGTTTTTATCCAAGAGTTCGACAAATTAGCTAATGATTTCTCCTCCCCCAACCATGTCTAATCTCCATCTTAAATCTCTTATTGTGTTATCCTGGAACTGTTCTACTTTAAATAACAGAATTGACGAGCTTCGTTTTTTTGTCTCTAACCATCCTAATATTGATATAATTCTTCTTCAAGAAGTGCATAAACCTAATAAAAGTATCAAAATTTCTGGTTATAAGCTCTACCATACCCCCCGTCCTGGATCCGTTCAGGGTGGAACTGCCATATACATCAAACACCACATTCCACACTATCCTACTCAACAATCTACATATACAGGTCTTGACTACACGGGAATTGTTGTACAATTGCCACGAGTTAATATTAATTTTGTTTCTTTATATGCTAGACACTCACCTTTATTCCCAGTCAATGATCTAACACAGCTTCTTTCACAAAATACGCACTGTTTCATCGCAGGTGATTATAATGCGCACAACCAGCGATAGAACTGTCATTCAACCACCCGTCGTGGCAGTGCACTACACAACCTAATTACTCACCTAGGACTTAGTTTACATGCACCCAGCACCCCTACACGTATTGGGCTTGGTAGAGGTCGCCCCTCCATTATTGACTTTGCAATTTCTAAAAATTTGGTTTTTCCTATTAGTTCTACAGTTATAAATGACTTAAGTTCAGATCATCTCCCTGTTGTTTTCAAAATTGACTGTGTTGATCCTCCCTCTCCCCCCCCCCCTCTGTGGCTGTGGACTGGAGTAAATTTAAAACTATTCTTTCAAATTCTGATCTAACTTTCCCTAATATTACTAACACTGATGATATTGACAAAGCTGTTGATAACTTTCAAAATATTATTATTAATGCTCAAAAACAAGCTACTTACCAATATACTAAAAATAATAACTCTTTTACAATGCCTAACTACATTCATAATGTTTGTAAGCAACGTAATGACATCCGACGGCTGTTTCAAAATACTAGAGATCCTACTTTAAAGCCTATGATTAATCAGCTTAACAATAAAATTAAAAATCTCATTTCAAAGAAAAACAAAAAAGCTGGAGCAATTTTCTTAACTCCCTCTCTCCTCAAGACAACTCTCTTTGGAAAATAAAGAAAAAACTTAATAATAATTACTCTACAATCCCCCCCTTAACTGCTTTTAATACCACAGCATATACGGACAGGGACAAAGCGGAAATCCTCGCTAGGTCCTATGCCGAGCAGTTTTCCCCTAACCCTTATCTTGCCAGTCCTAATCATTATTTTGATGTAAATGAAACAGTTCAAAATTTTTTAGCTACCCCTCCCACGGACCCACTTCCGGAAATTCAACCAATTGTTATTTCTAATATTATCAAAAATCTTAAAAACAGAAAAGCCCCTGGATACGACAACATAACTAATTATGCTCTTAAAAATCTTCCTTGCAACTGTATTATTTATCTTACTAAACTAACTAATGCTATTCTTCAGTTCTACTACTTCCCTAAAGCATGGAAGACTTCTATTATCGCACCTATTCCCAAACCTCAGTGTAATCTACAAGATCCGACTAACTACCGTCCCATCTCTCTTTTACCCTCTATCAGCAAAGTTGTTGAGCGAGTCATCAGGTCCCAGTTACATGACATTTTAGACGCACAAAACATACTCATTCCTGAACAATTTGGCTTCAGAGCTAAACATTCCACATTACATCAACTCCTTCGTGTTTTTGAGTTCCTGAGTGAGAAACTAAACACGAACACACCAGCTGCGGCTGTTTTTCTTGATGTCGCTAAGGCTTTTGATAAGGTTTGGCATATTGGCCTTATATACAAACTAATTAAGCTTGGAATTAATGCTAGACTTATCTTTCTCATACATTCTTACCTTAGCGACCGCACCTTTCGCGTCCGCCTTAACAATATACTTTCCACTTTATACCATATTCTCTCTGGTATTTTACAAGGGTCGGTCCTCTGCCCTATGTTATTTAACATATTCTTTAACGATATCCCAAGAACACTGAGGACTCGACTTGCCCTGTACGCGGACGACACGGCAATGTACGCCTCTGCACGACACCCATTCACATTGTACAAAATTCTCCAGAAACACATAGATGAATTCCTTAACTGGTGTACCCTGTGGCGTGTTAAGCTCAACGAGCAGAAAACAGCTGCTGTCTATTTCTCTAAAAAATTAACCTTTCCTAATCGCATTACTATCAATAATACCACTATTCCTTGGACTAATGACACCAAGTATCTGGGGGTTACCCTTGATAGAAGACTTACCTGGAAAAAACATTTTATTAATATCCGTGGCAAAGTTGCTAGTATCTCCCAGGCCCTCTCTCCTCTTCTCAAAAGCAATACTCTTTCTATTCATAATAAATTAATCCTGTATAATGCATGTATTAGATCAATCTTAACCTATGCTTGTCCGATCTGGGGATTCGCTTGCAAAACCAATATGGAGTATCTTTACGGTGCTCATAACAAAAACTTACGCTATATACGTAATGGTCACCGTTTTCTTCGTAATACCACTATCCGCAGGGATTTGAAAACCACTTCCTTAAAACAGCGCATTAATAAACTTGCTAAAAACTTCTATAAATCTGTGTACAACCTGCCTAACCAAATTGTAGCGGAACTTCCCGACTACGAGGTATCCGACCCCACTAACAGAAAACGCCCTAAATACTCGCTTTTGCTTAATGATGAAGACTGAGTTTCTCTCACCTTCTGCTTTACTTAACCTTTCTGTTTGTTCTGTCCTGTTTTTAGTATAAAAAAAAAAGTTTTCTGCTAATTTTTTAGCATTTCATATTTAAACTAATGTATGGTCTCTGAAAGGAGTCTTTTTTTTTATGGGGCACTCCCCGGTAGCTTTTTCGTCTTTTCCTGCTTTTTTTTTTTTGGAACTAATGGAATTTTTCTTTCTTTTTTAGTTATTTTTTCTTTTCTTTGTTTTTTTTACTTTTCAACATGTTATACTAGTACTTATGTACTTTGTCTTTATTTTGTTAGTCTTTTCTTTTTTTTCTTAAAGTAATTTTAATTTTGTGGCTACCAGCCACGCCTAAACATTATTTTTTTTAAGGCTCCCTAATGCCCTTGCAACACGATCACCTATCCACTGGATGTAAAGTTGCAACGCAACTAGGCAATCCAATCAGCTGTTCACATTGTTCCATTGTTCCAGAAGCCGTTTACTCGAATGCGAAGTAATGTGAAACGACCTAATAAAAAAATTAAGATAATTGTGATTATGAATAATAATTTAGAAAATACCCTGAAGAAGGAGATGAATAATAAAGAGTGAAACGCCGTATGGGAATTTTTACTGCAACATTTGAAAAATGATAAACTAAGCCATATTGCTATAAAGCTGCAGCGATTAAATTTAATGTTCATCGTAGTACAAAATGCCTTTTGTAGAAGCAGGCAAAGATGTCAAAAATAAACGATGACGAAATTTGCAACGTAAGTTCAGGAAAAATTGGTAAATGCGGACAAAAAAAAAAAAAAAAAAAAAAAAAAAAGATTTTTCACAGCAATTGAGCAAAATTAAAGATGTCCCAGTAAAACGAAGACAATCACTGCGGACTTTATCAGGTGCTATTAGTATTGCTAATTCAACCTTACACAAGATTCTGAAGGAGGGAAAAATAATTGAAGCGTATTACATCCACCATTAAGCCAAGTTTAACAACAACAAAAAAAAAATATCGACAGACTTCGATTTTCTTTACAGCATGTTCAAACCATGGAACTATTAATAAAGAAGAACTGACATACCCTTAAAATAGTGAAGCTTCAACTGTAACCGCTCTCGCAGAGGTCGATTACCGACGGTGAAAACTTCCACTAGTAAATTTATATAGAAAATTTCTCCTCGTTTAAACGCCTTACTAATGCACTGAACAGGTACTGAACAGGTAATCAGCATTGAGGGGCTTCCTAGCTGATGACAGCTTAACACCCAGACTAGGAAATTGAAATGTCTTATGTTTTAATGAGCCATTGGGAAAAAGTTAAACTGTAGCAAAGCTACTAGAAGAGTAAAAGAAGGTAACAAGAGAAGATAAGAAATTTAAGAAAAAAAGGAGTAAAATTAAATTTTAAAGTATAAACTTAAGATGAAAGAAAGTTAACGATAAATCTTAAAAAAATACAAGAATCTTAACCCTCCGCCTACCAGACGGGTCCAATGGACACGATGGGTATATTCGAAATATTTATTCTAAGCAGAAATTTCTTTAAAATAAACTAAATATGTAAACCAGACAATAATGAGTTAAGTAAATAAGTTCAATAGTTTTAAATAAGAATTCTGATGTGTAATATTTTTATAAAACTTGAGTAAAATTTTCGGTAGTTCTAGGGTTAAAATAAGTAAAGTCAAACTGTAGTTGTAAAACTACTATAAGGAATTTAGAAAGCTAAAGTTAGTACCGTTCAGAGAAACACTCACCAAGCAAGGGCAAGAAAAGCTAGGGTGGCAAGACCACAACATCCAACCAAATTACTAATGCAAAATTTCAATAATAAATAATAGCCAAAACAGAATAATATTTTTACTGGGTGCAATTTAATTTAGAGGAAGTCAGGCCTGCGTTTTCGCCATATTATGACAAACAATGAAACAAACTGACTGTTTTACTAAGCAAACTGACACCATTAAAAGTAAATAGAAAATGTAACCATATTTTTAGAAAATATTTTCATGAATAAGATCGCTTAAATAAGGCGAAATTTTCTATTCAATTTTACTGGTGGGAAGTTTAGATCCAATTTAAAAAAGCAGCCACCATCTTGTGACAACCTCCTCAGTTACTTCAATCGCAACTGGTAGACCATACACTATATGTCTCCTCCTCTTTATTTATAACTCCATTGTTCAAACTAATGGATGCTTTTCGGAAATGTTGGATCGTATTCCTATCGATGAAAAATGGTTTTATATTACGAAAACCAGTAGTTCGTTTTACATCATGAAGCTAAAACTTTGAGGCATTGCAAAAGCAAAAGGCAGGGCCGAAACTAGGGGGGGGGGCAGAGGGGGCACGTGCCCCGGGCGCTGCTTTAACAGAAGGTGAAGGGGGCGCCAGAATGAAGATTTTGTTTGACGTTTGATACAAGAATGTATATATATACGAAATTTGTACAAAAATGTCTCGCAGCCGGAAAATTTAAAGGAAAACTTTAATAAAATGCATTAAACTTTACAAATAGATAAAAAGATTCATCTACAATACAAAATTGCAAATGAATAAGAAAAAAGGTTTTTTTCATTCTCCCATTCCAAAAGTATCATGTCTATGCCTTTCGCCTTCTATCTTTCACTTCCTGTGTAGGAAAATCACTACCATTTTTCAAGGTCAATCTCTATTGTCGGACACTGTCCACTACTGATAACTACCAAGTGCGAAGCGACCCCTCACAGTCTGAGTTTTCTATTAGATAAAAAAATTCCATGAAAGCTGTTTGTTGTTTTTTCCGCTGATCAGCGTTGAGTTTCTTTTCTATTTTTTTTTCGTCTTGCTATGGGCGATGACTGCCCGGACAATAAAAACAAACAGGAGGGGGAATGCACAAAGTAAAATTCTTAGTAAAACCGTTTTTTTTTTTTTTTTTTTTTTTTTTTTTTTTTTTTTTTAAGAGTACAGCATTTGTAGTGGTACAGTAAAAAATCTTGCACAGGGCGCCATATCTAGTAAAGCAAAGCCCCACGCCTTTATCGCCCAAAATGATTTTTTTTCTAGTCTTTCTGGCATTTCTAGGCGTTTTGCCACCCTGCAGTGGCGTATCTAGACTCATCATTTCTGAGAGGGCTGAGGTGTAGTAAAAGTTTCTAAGAGGGAATCACAAGAATCGGGAAAAATTCCGCTTTAAACATTTTTTATCATACCAGGTAACACATCTATTACACAATAAACATACTATGATGAAAAAATACAAACGTACAGCAAGATGTCGACCTCATTTAGGCCTATACAATAATAAAAAAAATTCCTTTTGATTCCGTTTTCAAGGTTTTAATGAATTGGTTTGGCAAAGCTGATTACGTAGTTCAGTTTTACATATTTTAAATTTAAAAATAAGTTGTCTGTTAGATACTTAGTAAAATTGTTTTTGTAAATTTATTTTGTAGTGGAGGGGGGGGGGGGGGCGCCAAAATCCATGCTTGCCCCGGGCGCCAAAAAGGCTAGTTTCGGCCCTGGCAAAAGGTTTGTTACCAAAGTAATGTTTATGGCAGCGGTGGCAAGACCAAGATAGGACTCGAATAGAAACAAAATGTTTGATGGAAAATTTTGAATATGGCCTTTTGTTTATTCAGAAAATGCAAAATGAAACTAAAAATTCTTGCAAAAGAAACTGCTGTGCTAAAAGTTGTAGAAATTATTAACAAAGATGAAACCCGAAAAATGATTATAGAAAAAGTTTTACCGGCTATACGTGAAAAATTTCCGAGTAGTGAAAAATCAAGTTCTATATACAGTGCGTGTAAAAATTTTAAGGACAGGAAAAAATTGAAAAAATTTGATAAATTTAAAATGCGATAAGCGAAATGGTAATTTAATGTTAATCATAAAGTGGAAATACTAATATAAAAGTCAACAGAATGTATCTGTGTCCTTTTTATTGATAAAAAATGATAATTATGCAAAAAAACACTATTTTTGATTGTGTAAAAACTATACGGACACCAGTATTTTTTTATAGAAATGTTATATAGAATTATTATTAAGGATCGAACGAAACATGTTTTTAAGGCCGAAACCAAAACCGAAACCGAATTTCGGCGATCTTCCTATTTTCGGACGAAAACGAATGTGTCCAAAACATTTTTTTAAGTATTTAAATTGTATGTATTAAAGTAATTAATACATTCATAAATATATTATTAATTAATTATACGTATTTATTAAATATGTATAAAAATTAATTATGCGTTAACAACGAAGTTCATAGCAATAAATGGTCTCAAAATCGATGACAAGTTTTGAAAATTTCCGAAAGAAGAAACGAGATTTTTGGAATACTGATAGTTTCTATCGAGTTTAGGTCCAAAATCTGAGTTTTGCCGAAAATTCGTTTTCGGCGAAAATTATCAGTATTCCGTTTCTTAAACTCAGTAAACTCGTTTCTTCCTTCGGAAAGTTATTGCTATCAACTTCGTTGTTTGTAATTATCAGTCATGACTGACTCAAGACTTGAATGCAGATTAAAAAGCAAGCAATACATATATAACTAAACTTTTTCACGTGCTCATTAAAAACTGCAGTCATAACAGTAATAGAAAATTTTCAGTTTGAAACCGTAGATGTGTTTCGAATACTCTTTGAGAAAGTTCTAGTATAACAGATGATCATTTACAGAAATTATTATAAAAGATAAATCGAGGTGTGTATGCATAAAACTAAAATGTTTCTTAATTAAATGAAATTCGTATAATTAGAAAACCTTTCTGTGTCGTTGATGAATTAATTATGTTTTATTCTATTAAAAAAAAAAAAAAAAAAAAAAAAAAAAGTTTTGGATCTAAGGCACAGAGAGACAATTTAGGCTACACGTATAATTAATTAATAATTATGTATATTTAATAAATACGCATAATTAATTAATTTTTATACATATTTAATAAACACGCATAATTAATTAATAATGTATTTATGTATGTATTAATTACTTTAATACATGAAATTTAATTACTTAAAAAATTTTTTTTGGACATATTCGTTTTCGTTTTCGGCCGAAAATAGGAAAATCGCTGAACTTCAGTTTCGTTTCGGTTTCGGCATTAAAAAGTTTCGGTTGATCCTTAATAATTATTCTATATAACATTTTTGTGAAAAAATACTGGTGTCCGTATAGTTTTTACACAGTTAAAAATAGGGTTTTTTTGCACAATTATGATTTTTTCACAATAAAAAGGACACGGATACATTCTGTTGACTTTTATGTTAGCATTTACACTTTAGGTCAACATTATATTACCATTTCACTTGTCGCATTTTCAATTTATAAAAATTTTTACAATTTTTTGCTGTCCTTAAAGTTTTTACACGCACAACAGGGCAATGCCAAGCTTCATTTGGCAGTGGGTGATCCCCGTATCGCAGAGGAATGTTTAAATCATGGCACTATTAATAAACAGGAACTGACATATCCTTAAAATAGTGAAGCTTCAACTGTAACCGCTTTTGCAGGGGCCGATTACCGCGGAGTCAAACTTCCGTCAGTAAATTTAAATAGGAAGATTCTCCTTATAGTCCAGGCAATAGAAACCGTATAGGGGCTCTACCTAGCAAAATTCATGGTAGTTCTGGAGAAAGGCTTGCTATATGTTTTTTGGGTCGTTGAATCCAAATTTTTAACTTCCCCCCCAAAATTTCCCCCGGCAACACCCCCAAAAGTTTGGTAAAATGCCCCCCAAAAAAGGTTTTTATTAAAAAAATCATATTTATAGTTTTAGAGAAAAAGTATCTAGAAATTCAGAAAGTAGACAAAATTTGCAACAAATTAGATATATTACATTATGATTTAGAATGAAGGGGAAGGGGGGATCTGCCTCGGAACATGCACGAGGTGCTGCGTGAACTCAGTTGCGGAATTCCACTTAACCACTCACACGTTTACATTCGCCCTCCCATCTCCCCTCTGAACTTTCTCTATAAGGTTTACTTTAAATTTTTTGGGTCACTGAATCCGAATTTTTAACTCCCCCCCCCCGAACCCCCCTCCCTAATAGTTGTTTTTAACTGAAATTTCTTATTGTTTTAGGAGAAAAGCATTACGAAATTCAGAAACTAGACAAAATTTGCAACAAATAGGATAGATGACATTATGACGCAGGATGAACGGGGAGAGTGAGGGCTGTCTCTGAACATGCACTGCGGCGCTACGTGCACTAATTTATGAACTCCAGGCAATAGGGGATTTTACCTGGAAAAATTAATACTAGTTCTGGATTTCGACTCACTTTATGTTTTTTGGGTCGCTGAATCCAAATTTGTAACTTACCACCAAAATTTCACCCGGCAACCTCCCAAAAGATTGATTTTTTGAAAAAATTTGGTTTTTGAGAAAAGCGCGCGGGGAATGTTCCGAGGCAGCCCCATCTCTCCCCGTTTTTCCTACGTCATAATGTCATATATCCTATTTGTTGCAAATTTTGTCTAGTTTCTGAATTTCGTAATGCTTTTCCCCTAAAACAATAAGAAATTTAAGTTAATAACAACTATTTGGGGGGGGGGGGAGGAATTTTGGGGGTAAGTTAAAAATTCGGATTCAGCGACCCAAAAAACTTAAATTAAACCTTATAAGGAAAGTTCGGAGGGGAGATGGGAGGGCGAATGCAAACGTGTGAGTGATTAAGTGGAATTGCGCAACTTAGTCCACGCAGCATCGCGCGCATGTTCCGTGGCAGATCCCCCTTCCCCTTCATCCAGTCATAATGTCATATATCTAATTTGTTGCAAATTTTGTCTACTTTCTGAATTTCTAGATACTTTTTCCCTAAAAAAAAGAAACTGATTTTTTTAATAAAAACCTTTTTTGAAGGGCTTTTTACCAAAATTTAGGGGGGGGGGGTTGCCGGGGGTTAATTTTGGTGGGGAGTTACAAATTTGGATTCAGCGACCCTAAAAACATAAAGTAAGACGATTTCCAGAACTACGATTAATTTTGCTAGGTAAAATTCCCTATTGCCTGGACTATTATTTAAACACCTTTTCAAAGCATTTCAGTCGTAAATTATGGCAAAAACAGATGTTAATTTTTACTGGTGGAAGTTTACATCGGCTGTAGTCTGGGCCCTGTGTTTCCACCATATTGTGACAGCCTAGACAGCCTTCTGTAAGTGTCAGTGAAAATGATTAAAATACCTGGCCAAACTTCGAACAGTAAAAATAAATAGAAACTTTACCGATATCTGTCAGAGATATTTTTCATGAAAAGGTCGCAAAAATAAGGTAAAACCTTCTTTTCAACATTTACTGGTGGAAGTTTTCTTCGGCAGTTATCAGAAACTGTTTTTCCGATGTAAAAAGATCAGCCGCCATATTCTGACAACCTCAGCAGTTACTTCACTTGCAACTGGTTTAGAATACACTATATATATCTCCCCCTCTTTATCCATGACTCCATTGATTAAATGATGGATGGAATTTGCAACTACAATGTTAACCTCCAAATAGTCCGGATTTAA